>OW052252.1:13528571-14735357 GCA_932526585.2 Philonthus cognatus
TTGCCGATGAATACAATAAATAATAATGAACCAATTTATAATTTTGACGATTATCCCAACGAATTAAAATTCAGATTACAAAATGCGTGGGATGACGCAGGAAGAAACTTGATAGAGGCAAAGAATAGTAGGAAATGTAAGTTAGATACTAAGGTTAATAGTGTTAATTATAGATTTAATTTAATTAAACGCGAAGGACAGAATAAAATGGACGCGATATATAAGGGACCCTATAAAGTGATCAGTGATCAAGCGCCTAATATAATGATTAAAATAGATAATAAGAATGTATTAGTTCATAAGAATAGGGTTAAACCACACTACTGTTACAAAAAAAAAAATTCACCATAATGTTTTTTTTTTTAAATTCGGGAGGTGTAGTGGTAGAAGTTGGACATTGCGAAATATGCTTCAATCGGCATATTTCGTAATGTGTGCCATAAATTATTGTTGAGTGCGTGAATGATTGGCAGGACAGAATTGAATTGTAACCTGTACGTGTAAGACCGAGAATAAAAAGTGAAATGGTAATTTAAAGTGTTTCGTCTTTGATAAATATACCTAAAACTTTACAAGCTACTTTTGCATACCAAGTCATTTCGCGATCTGCAAGTTATAGGTAATACCATAGAGAAATTAATTTGAAAGAGGGCTGGACCCCATAGTAATTTATGGAAACGCCCACTAGCGGTCGCAGTGGCGATCTGGGTGAACTAGGTAATAATAATATTCCAGTAGACTGTTCAACGCGTTCTACTTTTGCATACCAAGTTATTTCGCGATCTGCAAGTTATAGGTAATACCATAGAGAAATGAATTTAAAAGAGGGCTGGATCCCATAGTAATTTATGGAAACGCCCACTAGCGCTCTCAGTGGCGAGTTGGGTGAACTAGGTACTAATAATAATATTCCAGTAGACTGTTCAACGCGAGCTCTTTTTGCATACCAAGGTATTTCGCGATCTGCAGGTTATATGTAATACCATAGAGAAATTAATTTAAAAGAGGGCTGGATCCCATAGTAGTTTATAGAAACGCCCACTAGCGCTCCCAGTGGCCAGCTGGGTGAACTAGGTAATAATAATAATATTCCAGTAGACTTTTCAACGCGTTCTACTTTTGCATACTAAGTTATTTCGCGATCTGCAAGTTATAGGTAATACCATAGAGAAATTAATTTAAAAGAGGGCTGGATCCCATAGTAATTTATGGAAATGCCCACTAGCGCTCTCAGTGGCGAGTTGGGTGAACTAGGTACTATAATAATATTCCAGTAGACTGTTCAGCGCGAGCTACTTTTGCATACCAAGTTATTTCGCGATCTGCAGGTTATAGGTAATACCATAGAGAAATTAATTTAAAAGAGGGCTGGATCCCATAGTAGTTTATACAAACGCCCACTAGCGCTCCCAGTGGCCAGCTGGGTGAACTAGGTAGTAATAATAATATTCCAGTAGACTGTTCAACGCAAGCTACTTTTGCATACCAAGTTATTTCGCGATCTGCAAGTTATACCGCTGAACAAACATGACAGGGTACAGACACAGTAAACTACTGATGGAAAAACCCTGCCAAAAACTAGCAACTGAGGTCCTCAGACTCAGTAGTAACAACCTTAGAATGGTCACAGGAATGATAACTGGACACTGCACCCTAAGGAAACATCTGCATAACATGAAACTGTTTACAGAAGATCCAATATGCAAACTATGCTATGAAGAGGATGAAGACGCCTCACATGCACTATTTGAGTGCGAGGCACTTACTACCTGGAGGGAATCAAACCTTGTCCAAGGGAATTCAACCCACTTCCCGAAGGGAAAGATGATCACAAAGCTGCTGGAATTAGCTAATGAAACAGAGCTCTTTGATTAATTACGGAAACGGAAGAAGTACAGTAAGCCACATGGCTGCGGTACTTGGGCAGAAGTAACCCTAACTTCCGTTCCTTGCCCCCCCCCCCAAAAAAAAAAAACAACATCATTCCAAAATTTAAATTTCCAGTATCAACACTTCATCAATTCATCTCATCTAATCGTCCGGACTTAGACAACGACGTTAGCGATCATGACTTTTGAAAAACCGACATGTACCTGACAAAGAAAGGCTGAAAGACCCCTGATCGATAGCCATTTTGTGAATTTTGTTTGATTTTCTTATTAATGCAACGCATTATTTCTATTATTTAATCGTAAATATTCTGTATACAAAATTACATGAATAAAATGTTTAGTTAATTATTATTGATAATAATATTAATATTAGGTAATATGATTAATATGTTTAATAATAATAAAAAGGCTGTCCCGATCGCTGTTAAAACCATCGTTCGACGAGCAAGACAGTCAGTCCCTCGGAGATGGTGTCTCGACAAGGCGGACTGGCTTGGTTTTCAAGCCAGTTTCATCCCGCCTTTGTCACTTAGTGACGACGTCGAGACCGCCGTGCAGGATTTTACGCAACGGGTAACCGAAGCAGCTTGTCGTTTTATCCCAAAGTTAAGTGGGAAAATGGTTGGTCCACCTGTTCCCTGGTGGAACCATAGCGTAAGGGTGGCAATTGAGGAGAAAAAGAGGGCATTTCATAAATTCAGACGAACATCTACCCAGGAAAATTTAATTGCTTTCAAGAAGCGGCGAGCTATTGCACGCCGCGTAATTCTTGAAAGCAAAAAGTCATCATGGGAGAGCTACGTGTCGGCTATCACTCCGACCACGCCGGTCGGTGAGGTGTGGAGAAAGGTGGGTGCAATAGCAGGGAAGAAATTCCCAGCAGTAGCACCCATCTTGCGAGTCAAAGGAGGTGATATTACCGACACACACGAGATAGCGGACGCAATCGCGTCTCAGTTCTGCACCGCTAGTAGCTCTCTAAACTATCAAGACACTTTCCTGGGAGCCAAGGGTGAATTAGAAGTCCCTCTGGATTTCTCCTCACCGGATCCCTTATGCTATAATTTGCCATTCTCAATAGGGGAACTTGAAGAAGCAGTCCGTTCAATGGGCGATTCCAGGGCCCCGGGTCCGGACGGCATCCCGTATCAGATTGTCCGACAACTCCCCTCTCGTATGAGGGAGCATTTGTTGGACATTTATAATCTGATATGGGACAGAGGCGTCTACCCCAGCCTCTGGAAAACGGCCATTATCCTGCCTCTTCTAAAACTGGGTAAGGATCCAACAAACGTCGAAAGTTACCTACACATTTCATTGACAAGCTGCTTGGGAAAAGTCCTAGAGAGAATGGTCAACAATCGCCTGGTATGGATGCTGGAGACCAATGGTCTATTAGCAAAGTACCAGGCCGGTTTCCGTAAATTTCACTCCACAGTTGACCAGTTAGTCCACCTGGAGAACTCCATCCAGGATGCCTTCCTAGATAGAAAGCACCTCGTTGCGGTGTTTTGTGACCTAGGGAAGGCATACGACATGACCTGGAGCTACGGAGTTCTTCAAAAGTTGCACGAATGGGGACTAAGGGGCCGTCTGCCCCTCTTTCTACAATCCTTCATGGAAAATCGGTCGTTTAAAGTCAGAGTTGGGGATACCGAATCCGCACAGTTTGTGCTGGAAAATGGGATTCCCCAAGGCTCAACCATAAGTTGCACCCTTTTCGCTATCGCTGTTAACGACATCGCCCTGTCTGTAGAATCCCCTGTAGAGAAATGTCTCTACGTCGATGACCTTGTAATATATATGGCGGGAGATACCATCGCCGCCATAAATCATGAACTTCAATCGGTCATCGACAAGGTGAACAGAGATGCTGAGTCTAAAGGTTTTCGTTTCTCTGGAACAAAAACCTCATGTGTCCATTTCTGTAGACTCAGACATCTACATCGCGACCCCGGACTGTCTCTCCGGGGTAAAAGATACAGGTTTTGGATAGTATCCGATTTCTAGGGCTGAGGTTCGACAAGACTCTTTCCTATCGGGCCCATATTGATGAGCTGGTCCAGCGGTCTCGAAAAGCACTGAACGTTATAAAGTGCTTGGCCAGCATCAACTGGGGCGCTAGAAGAGAAGTGCTGCTGCAGCTGTACCCGGCTCTGGTTTTATCCAGAGTTGACTACGACTGCGCAGTGTACTCTTCAGCAAGGAAGTCCTGGTTGAAAGCCCTAGACCCTGTTCACTATGCCGGTTTTAGATACGCCACAGGTGCATTTCGGACGAGTCCCACACCGAGTCTCTGCTGCGAGTCGGGTGTCCCTCCACTATCCGCACGTCGCAACCGCTTCGTGTTGCAATACGCGGCGGTAATGCGTGCGAGGAGGGGACACGTAAACCGACGACACTTTATTAGTGTCACAGAGCAGCAGAGAAAATACACTAGAAGACCTACCGTCAGTAGGCCGGTGTGCGTCCGCGCGAAGGAGCTTATGGAGAGTCTCAATATCAGTCTCCCAAGGGTATTCGAGGTCGGATTCCTGGAGGTACCCCCTTGGCTTATGCCAAGGGTTAGGTGTCGGCTGGATCTGACCTCAGTTAAGAAGAGCGATATAAGCCCCTATATTCTTAGGGGCCGCTTCCTCCAAATTATCGCCGAATACCCGGACTCTCGAAATCCGAATCACGGTGTGGGCTCTGCCGTCGTTATCGATGGCATCCCACATTCGTGGTCACTCCACGAGTCCGCCAGTGTGTACACCGCCGAACTATACGCTTTATATGAAGCCCTTCGCTATTGTATGATGAAAACCCACCACAGCTCATTCGTTATATGTTCCGACTTATTATGTGCCATCCAGAGTATATCGTCGTTATATTCAGACGATCCGCTGGTCCAGCTCATACAAGCCTCGATATTCGAAGTGTCCCGGATGCGAAAGACGATCGTGTTCGTCTGGACTCCGGGGCACGTAGGTATCGATGGCAATGAGCTGGCCGATGAAGCTGCTCGTCAAGCAGCCGAAGCGGATGACATAGACGATGTACCCGTTAGACCAGACGACGTGAAAGGGTACATCAAGAAGAAAATTACAGATGATTGGCAGCAGAATTGGAACGGCTCCGAGAGCAAATTAAGGTCTGTAAAGCTCTCCGTGACTCCCTGGCAATCGCCGGTGAAACTTACGAGGAGGGAGGAGGTCGCCCTGTGCCGTCTTCGCATAGGGCACACCAACTTAACCTCTTCGTATCTCCTTGCCGGCGATGAAGCGCCAGAGTGTCCATCTTGTCACGACCGGTTAACGGTGGAGCATATATTAGTCGAATGCCCAGCCTACGCATTACAGCGAAATAGGCTGAGGCTTGGTGGTGATGTGGCGTCTATATTGGCGAATAGTAAGGGGTCTGTAGAAACATGTATAACGTTTCTACGTGAAACAAGTCTATTGAAGCGATTATAGCGATTTGTGTATGTTCTTTAAGTGTTAATTTATTAATTGTCTTTGTCTCGTTTATGTATAGTGGCATCGAAGTTCCTTTACAACTTCGGTGCCATCTTTTAGTTTGTGTACGTCCGCTCCAGAGTCCTTTTACAACTCTGGAGTACATATTGTATATAGTTTTTAGGGTCCGGCATCGGGGTCCATTTACAACTCCGATACCATCAGTCTGTGATATTAGGTTTAGGTTGCGTCGTCCGTTATATGTTGGGTTCGGCATCGAGGTCATTTACAACCCCGATGTCGTCCGCTCTGTGATATTAGGTCTAAGATGTGTTTGTCCATTTTATGTACGATCGGTGACAGGGTCTTTTACAACCCTGCCATCACAATTTCTGTGATATTAGGTTTAGGGTTATTTATTCTATTTATGTTTTGCTTAGTGTTGTTTATTTAAATTAATTTATTGTTTGTTTTTCTTTTTAAATAACACAAGCAAACCGGCTAATGACCATGCAGTCGAAGCCGGTAAGTGGGAGGGGTTTTTAGTCGGTAGTCCTCCAGTTTAGAGGGAGTACGTAAATGGATTTTCCCCTCCCACACAACAAAAAAAGAAAGAAGAAAACTGCACTTTTTCCCGACACATTTAAAACCTATGCCAATCAATACTAGACATTAAATGCTTTCTAACGATACCAAATTTTTGACCTTAACGATTAGAGAAAATGTACAAACTCGAAATATAGAATATCCCAAAAATTTCTTAAATTTTCTATATTAGACGAAATTTTTTGAACATTTAAACCTCACGTTTTGATTCGTTATACTCAATACACCCTTGTAGGAAAGAACCAAATTTTACAAGCGATTTGCACACAAATAATTATATTTTATTCTCAATATAATAAATTACTTGAAGAAATTGAAATAATTGATTTAAAAGCAAAGATTACACGAACACAGTGCATAAAGATAACATAAAAACAATGTAAAGGCAATAATAATAATAATAATAACTTTATTTATGCCCACAGGTACATAAGTCTATACAAAAGAAACAATAATACATCTAATATTTAAATTTAACAAAGAAATCTTCTATGGAATAAAACGCATTTTCTATTAACATTTACTTAATTTCATACTTAAAATCATTTGGCGTTAGCTGTTTATATTTTTCTGGAATTGAGTTATATAAACGTATTCCAAAAAATCGAGTGCTGTTTTGAGTACGTTTCAATCGGTTAAATAAAGGACGTATTGCACCTGCATTTCTTGTTTTTATTGTACTGTTACTTAGATCTTGGTTAATGCAGTAATGGTCTATGTTTTCATGAATATGCATTAGACATTCCATTATATATATAGATGGGAGTGTAAGTACTTTCAGTTGCCTGAAGTGGTCTTTACAATCTTCAGTATAACCCAGATTACAAAGAATTCGAATTGCTTTACGCTGAGCCGAAAATACATTGAGTGAGCCTGGGGAGTGTCCCCAAACAATTATGCCATATCGTATATATGACTCTATTAATGAGTGATAGCACATTTTGAGAGTTTCAAAATCAACAACTGGCGAGAGCCGACGAAGTAAGAATATATTCTTATTTATTGTCAAAACAATCTTTGAAGTATGAGATTTACAAGTTAATTTACTATCCAGATAAAACCCTAAAAATTTTACCTCGAGAGTCAAGTTTTGATCAGGTACCCTTTTCAAGTTAAACTGTATATTTGTTGTCTTGTCATTATTAAGTAATAGTTTATTTGCAGAGAACCAATTAGTAGCCTGATTGACTATGACAGAGCATTCGTTTCTAAGTTCGTCTTGCGACCTTCCTTGATTTATCAATGTAGTATCATCTGCAAATAGTATGATATTGTCTTCGCCAATGTATTTACATAGATCATTAATGTACAGTAAAAATATTACAGGGCCCAGTTTGGAACCCTGTGGTACACATTTGTTACTAATATACTCTAATGATAGTTTATTTTGAGTTTTAACTGCTTGTATTCTGTTGGCCAAGTAACTCATAATAAGCTTGCAACTAGAATGGTGAAAGTTGTACATATATAGCTTTTTGAGAAGAGTCTCATGGTCCATGCTATCAAATGCTTTTTGTAAATCAAGAAAGGTCGCCTGTATTACCTCATGATCATTAAATGCTTCAAGGCATTTCTCAGCAAGCTGTAAGGTAGCACTAGTAGTAGAACGTCCGTATCTGAATCCATACTGACTCTTTGATAATAATTCAGATTTATTAATGAAACAAATTAATTGACATTTCAGTATATCTTCAAATACTTTTGCGATTGTCGGCAAGATTGATATAGGTCTGTAATTCTTAACATCTGTTTTGGATCCTTTTTTATAGATTGGGATGACTATTGCCTTTTTGAGGCAAGAAGGGAAAATCCCGTCTAGTATTGCTACATTGAATAGACGTGTTAGTGGTGGAATTAGTAAATTTTTCACTGACTTGACTATGCTAGCGGTACATTCATAAATATCCCCACATTGGCTATTTTTAAGAGACATGATAGAGGATCTTACAGCAATGTTGGATATTAATTCAAATTTAAAATATGATGAATCATTATGATTTATACTAAGTAATTGAAAATCAGTAACTTTAAATGAACTATTTTCTATATCTGGCAAATTGGATGCTGTAATTGAGAAATGATTAGCAAAATCGTTTGCTTCGGGCATAAGTGGGACATTTGGCTGTTTATTCCCATGGGAGTTTATAATATTCCACATAACCTTTTGATTATTGCAGGATGAATGCAGTTTAGATTTATTAATTTCTCGGGGTTTGTTTATGATTGGTTCTTTGTATTCCAATCTTGTTTTGTCACGCAATTCTTTGTTTTTGGCACTTTTATTTTGCTGATAAGCCTCAACAACTAATTGAAGGGTATCTTTAATTTTTAAAATAAATATAATAATTAAATAATATTAGTAATACGATTAACATAAAAGAAATTTTTCCTTTATGTACACCCTAACAAATTCAGTATTTTTGAAGATCGTTCAATTTAAAGTTTCTAACAAATGTTTCCAATCCTGGATTAAGCATGAAGTAAAATTTAAAATTTCGAGTTAAGAACACCTTTCACATATACAGTGTGGAAACTTTAACTGGAATAAAATTCATAACTTCGATATAGGCGATTTTTGCAAAAAATCCCGAAACACGCTAAGTATTGTTTTTTCTTGCCCTCATTTCTATGTGTATGCTGCTTGTTTATCTGTTCCCGGAAGAGCGTAGCCACCTCTGACTTTTTTTTCAAATGGAAAGGTATGTCAAGTGACACCTCGTTTGAAAGGTCTCTTCGCAAGTAATACAACACACTATTTATTTCTTGAATATTTACAAAGCCCACGTGATAAAAAAAAGAAAACCACTTTTACATTGAACATGTTTCGGCGTAATGTTGTATGTTTTTGACATGTGTTTTGATGCTATGGAACTGCGTTGCTTAGTTACTAGTGATAATAATAGTCACCAAAGCAGTCACATACGCTCGTCAAGTTGTCGAAGTGATTTCTAAAATGCAGTATTTAACCGAAAATCTCCGAATCGAGATTCTGATGATGATCGGTTATGGTAACAGAAGACGAAGTCAGCTTGAGGTTGCTCAGTTATTTCGAGAAGAGCATCCGGATTTATCACCCATTAGCCAAGGTACCATAAGCAAAATTGAGACACAATACAACAATTTGGGTCATGTCAGGGTTGTGCCCAGACAGCGAAATCCCACTGTTCAAGCAGATACCAGGCTAAACGTATTATTAACTCTTCAAGAAAATCCAGTGACTCCAGCCAGGCAACTGGCCCTTGACAACGAGATTAGTCATACTACTGTCCTGAAAATTCTTAGATCAGCCAAGCTGTATCCTTACAAGATGCAGGCACTCCAAGAATTAACGGAGAATGACCCGGACCGCCGAATCGAATTTTGCGAGCAAATGATGAACATGATCGACAATAACCAGATTTCATTAGCATCAATTCTTTTTTCCGACGAAAGTACTTTTACCTTACATGGTGACGTTACTCATCAAAATTGTCGTTATTGGGCTGATCATAACCCTCATTGGATGCGAGAAACTCATACTCAGTTCCCGCAAGAAGTCAATGTATGGGCTGGAATAATAGGTGATCAGATTGTAGGACCAGTATTCTTCGATGGTAATCTTAATGGAGCAACATATCTTACGTTTCATCAAGACGACCTCATGCCAGCGTTAGCCACTTTATTTCTAAATCCATTAGATCCAGATTTACCTGATGAACGAATATGGTATCAACAGGACGGAGCTCCATCCCATTATGCTGTCATCGTTCGTAGATATTTAGACGAAGTTTTTCCCAATAGATGGATTGGAAGAAGAGGTCACATTGAATGGCCGGCGAGATCTCCGGATCTTAGTCCCTTTGACTTTTATTTGTGGGGATATCTCAAGAGTAAGATCTATGTAACCAAACCAAACCACATTGAGGACCTTAAGCAACGTATTAGGCATGAAATACGGCAAGTCACACCAGAAATGTTACAAAACATTAGAGATGCATGTTATCATCGATTTGCACTTTGCCAAGAAAGAAACGGTGCCCATTTTGAACATTTGTTGCATTAAATAGTATTCAAGTTATAAAAGTGTTTTTTTATCACGTGGGATTTGTAAATATTCAAGAAATAAATAGTGTGTTGTATTACTTGCGAAGAGACCTTTCAAACGAGGTGTCACTTGACATACCTTTCCATTTGAAAAAAGAAGTCAGAGGTGGCTGCGCTCTTCCGGGAACAGATAAACAAGCAGCATATACATAGAAATGAGGGCAAGAAAAAACAATACTTAACGTGTTTCGGGATTTTTTGCAAAAATCGCCTATATCGAAGTTATGAATTTTATTCCAGTTAAAGTTTCCACCCTGTATTTTAATAAAAAGAGCGAAATCATTATATATTCATTATACAATCACTACATCCTTTTGTCTTCGCCGTCTCGTGAAAGTAGACTTTCCTCTGGAGCGCGATTTTCAGATAATGAAATCCGGAATTAGGGAATTAATCCGGGCCGGCATTAGGCGATGATTTAAGTCGCAACCCAGTTTCCGGGCTTTACCGGGCGCGCCGACTAATGGGCTAATGAAGATTGGAGGAGACATGTAAGCAACATTGTGACGGCGGGGATTTTCATCCTCCTTCTCCTCCGCGGGAAAATTGCGAATTTGCATTTCGCCCCGCACCCGGTCCAGACCTGCACGCAGCTTTGACAGGTTAAAAGGAAAATTCCGAGGCGACCGCGGGAATATCTAATTTTCTCCCGATTCTATTAAGGAAATTGCGAGCTCCGCTTTGACTACACTTCGGTTTCTATAAGTCGAGATGTTGTTCAGACTTTATAAAGCTACTAAAATGCAATATGTGAACATTTTGTTAATACCGAATCATGCATATATGCATGTAATGCCTTTTAAAGAATTGTAAGGCCCAAAGTAACTAATATTTAATAGTAATATTATATAGTAATATTTTCGGTGCCCTTCAAAAATTAAACAGATATATTTTTTGAAAAAATAGGGTTTTCTTTTTCTTATCAATATCCTTAACTTTTATTTTGATATAAATAAAACAATTTAAACACTTTCACATATATATCGTGCATTCGCTACAATTGTTTCGGCACACTGTGGCTTCCTCAGGCGAAGAAAGTGTTTAAATTGTTTTATTTATATAAAAGTGAAGATGAACTTTCAACATTTATCAGCCTTATCAATCAATTTTTTAAATATTTAATTGATGAGGCGGATACATGATGAAAGAAAAATTCCCAGTTTGTGAAATAAAAGTTAAAAAAGTGATTATTTGAAATAAAACAACACAGTTGGGAGGGTTTCACTTTTATTGTTGAACACTGCAACATGTTTCACCACATAGTGGCTTCATCAGGCAGATGAAATTTTTTTCATCTGCCTGATGAAGCCACTGTGTGGTGAAACATGTTGCAGTGTTCAACAATTAAAGTGAAACCCTCCCAACTGTGTTGTTTTATTTCAAATAATCACTTTTTTAACTTTTATTTCACAAACTTGGAATTTTTCTTTTAAATATATATTGTTTTTTAAAATAGCTAAATTTGAAGTCTTAAACGAGTGTTTTCCAATCCCAGATTAAGCATGAAGTAAAATTTCGAGTTTAGAAAAGCCTGAAAATTTGGTTTGGTCGCGTAGCGCGAAGCGCGGAGCGACCAAACCAAATTTTCAGGCTTTTCTAAACTCGAAATTTTACTTCATGCGCCACGCGTATAAAACACTGATTTTAGTTTGAAGTTCTAAATACTCTGATAAAGCAGTTTGCTAAAAAGTGTATTCTGAACATCACATCACATCAGTGTTTAGTACGCGTGGCGCATGAAGTAAAATTTCGAGTTTAGAAAAGCCTGAAAATTTGGTTTGGTCGCTCCGCGCTTCGCGCTACGCAACCAAACCAAATTTTCAGGCTTTTCTAAACTCGAAATTTTAGTTCATGCTTAATCTGGGAGTGGAAAACACTCGTTTAAAAGTTCAATTAGAACTATTTGTAAAAACAACGGATATCTGAAGATTTACAGCGTATACAGTATATTGAGATATGTATACTTAAAAAAAACTCTCTGTATAGAACTCCACTTTTAAAAACTTCAGGTAATAAAAGAAGAAATAATAATGATTAACCAATTACCAAACTTCGGGTAATAAAAGTAAAAATAGCTCTTTATGAACTTCAGAATAAATATCCTACTAAGTGGAAGCATGCAAATGTTTGCCCAGTTTTTATTGTCATGATATTAATACCCACCGACCAATTTCAATTTTGTCGAATTTTTTTAAAATATTTGAACAAATTATTTTTTTTTATCATTAACTCTCATACAAAAGTTTACCTTTCACCAAATCAGCATGGATTTACACCTGGCCGTTCAACAACTACTAATTTAGTATCAATTACCCAATACATATCAGAACCACTTGATAACTGTGGGCAATCCGACGTCATATATACTGATTTCTCCCGTGCTTTTGATACGTTGGACCACAGCATATTATTGCAAAAAATGTCTCTATTCGGACTATCATATAAATGTATTATGTTAATTTTTTTTAGTATCTTTAATTTATCCTGTAATTGGCCTTATGGCTGTTGGGTATGTAATAAATAAATGTTAATTTCCTCATATCTACATATTAGACAAAATATTGTTTATTACAATAGCTTCTCTTCTTTTACATTTACATCTACTTCAGGTGTTCCACAAGGTTCAAACCTTGGTCCATTGTTGCTTAATTTGTACATTGGTGATCTAATTGCATCAATTACATGCCCAGTCTTAGCCTATGCAGATGATTTAAAAATTTATTCACACGTTACCACTAATTTAGATTCTATCAATTTGCAAAACAATCTTGATATAATTGATAACTGGTGTACATTTAATAAACTTAAACTAAACTCTACTAAATGTTGTGTAGTTTCATATAATCGCAAAACTTCAACAATTGTTAGTAACTATAACATTCAGGGCACAATAATTGAAAGAAAACGTGAAATTTTGGACCTCGGTGTCCTTTTCAATTCTGAGTTGAGATTTTCTAGACATATTATTAATATAACATCGTCCGCACTAAAAATGTTGGGTTTTATAATGCGGATATCTAAACAATTCAATAATATAAATAATAATAATAATTTATTCATGTTAGTTAGCACAGCCATTACACAAGTCACAATATCATATCTTGCGCTATATATTAATAATAATAATAATATTTATTACCCAACAGGACATCCCAATTAAAGAGTAATATTACAAAAGTAAAAATTCTTAAAATAATATATATAAACAAAACAAAATAAAATTACAAAAATAAAGATAAAGATCACGTGATTCTATTTAAATAAAATAAATTAAATACTTAGAAATTATAATAAAATAATGGCAAAATAACTAAGAAATAACAATAGTTAGTCTATGCAGCCGTTTGTTGTTATTAATATCAAGTACCAGAAATTATGTTCTTGAATTCACGTAAGTCCAAGTGAAAAATATCACAATGAGTGGCAAATATGTTGTGATACACACAAATGCGACGCACTGGGGACAGTTCCAAGGCATTAGTTTGAGCTTTTTGAACATAAAAGCTGGTACAATGACGTGTCGAGAGTCTAGGTACATAAAAATGTTTCCTTTGCAAAAGTTTGGAACAATCAACTGAATTATGTAGTAACTTAAACAAGAAGATTTGTCCGTGAATATTCCTACGTTCGACCAAAGTAACTGCATCAAACTCTTCTAAAAGTAATTAATGACTGAAACCTTGAGGGGGGTAGGTACCATGCATTTTATACCACAAGTATTTATAAAATTTACGCTGAATATTCTCGACTGATTTCATAACGAAGATGGCCGGAGGTAAAAGTGTGTCCGGTGATCCGACTTGTAAATTCTGTAATAAGAGTGTTGAAAATTACACCAAGTGCGCTAAGTGCAATAAGATATTACACCATGAGTGTGCCTTAAAAATTCCGGGACTCTGCGTCGCCGTAAACCTGGAAATTGTGTGCTGTGGGAAATCCGAAGCGGGCTTGGTTATGCCCGCTTCGGATTTCCCAAAAAATGGACGATCAACAGTATGCTGTAACCAGTGAAATATCCAAGATCTGGGTGGCAATAAATAATTTAAAATCAAAAATGGACGTTCCGACAACTCAACCATGTAATAATTCCAATAAACACGTAACAACTTCGAAAGAACCATTAAAGAAACCTGTAACGAATGTTACCGGCAGCAAAGGCAACGCCGCGCCACGGTTGACAAGGCAACGGGCGCGCGACCAGAATGTCAAAAACTTAACTGGCAGTTCGCTCAGTAAACAAACCGAACAACAAACAGTGAATACAACGGCTCCTACTTCAGCTAACACAGTGACACCAGTGACCATTCAAGAATCATTGTGCGTTTCCGAAACGGATGTCCAACAAGCGACGACAAAGGATGACTTTAAAACAGTTGTGTCCAGGCGATCGAGAAAACACGCCGGGATTCAAACAATAGGGACCGGTGATGGGGCTAAAACGCTTATTCGCGCGGAACCCAAGAAAACTTGGCTTTTAATCAAACGTATTATGAGCTGCTATACTGTGAATGACGTTAAAAACCATATTGTCTCGATATTAGGTAATAATGATTTTCTATGTGAAAAAATACAAATAGGTGAGCATAACTCAGCATTTAAAATTGCGGCGAACTTTAATAACATGCTAAACTTACGAATCCTAATAATTGGCCGGACGGCGTTATTGTGTGCCGTTATATTTTTCAACGAGCCAGCCGAACCGCTAAAGCAACTTAATACACATAAAAACAACGTATCCTGTTTTCATATTTTATTTATCAATATTCAAAGTATAAAAAAACATCATAAATGAATTCGAAACATTTTTAATTTGTCAAAATAATAAATTTGATCTAATTGGTGTAAGCGAACACTGGCTCAACAAAACGGAGGCGCCTAATCTCATTATTGATAATTTTAAAGTTGCTTCGCACTTCTCACGTTCAATCTATAAACATGGAGGGGTAATGCAGCTAATCAAAAACCAATATGATTACGCGCAAATTGATTCCACTAATACTCTGTCTGAAGAGAAAATATGTGAAATAGCCGCATTACGTATTCCTAAACACAATTATGTGGTAATTACAATATATCGCTCGCCTGACGGTGATTTTAATCGTTTTTTATGTATTCTAGGGAATCTATTAGATAACATTCACACAAAAAGTAATATCATTATAGGAGGTGATTTCAACGTTAAATTTAATAGTGATGACCAGCGAGCCCTGCAAGTTTGTGATATCTTTGCTTCATACGGCCTATCTAGCCTGGTTACGTTCTCCACAAGAAACAACAATTGTTTGGATAATGTTTTCTCGAACATAAACCAAAATCTCATAAAAGCTTACCCAATTGATCCAGGACTCTCGGATCATATCGGAATTCATACTCAGGTTGAGACGAAACAAAAGGATCATGTAAAGGAAAAATTCCGTAGGGTAAGACCATATACTCAAATAGGTAGGTTCAACTTATATAAACAACTAGATTCAACAGACTTTAATTTCATTCAATGTAATAATACTGACCTAGATTCAAAATTCTCAAATTTTTTAAATATTATTTGTAACTGCATGGAAAACTGCTTTCCGGAAAAAAATGTAACTGTATTCAACCGGTCTAAAATGTCAATAAAATGGTTTAATAATGAATTAAAGCAAATGAGAGACACACTTATGCTGCTGAGAGAAGCAAGTCTTATCAATCTTATCATCAGGCCATTAAATCTGCAAAAATCACTGCAAATGATACTTATATAAAGCAAGCCCCCAATAAACCAGCAGCTATGTGGGCACTTGTGCAAAACAAAAACAATAGTAAGAACCATACTGACAATGTGTGTAACATATCGGCTGATGATTTCAACTCATATTTTAGCACCGTTGCCAATAAACTAACCGATGCACTTCCAAGCTCAAACTCTAAACCATTTGATTCATTATTGAATATAGGTACAAATAAAAATTTTCCATATTTTGAATTCAAAGAGGTGAGTCCCAACGTGATAAGGAGTGTTGTACAAAATCTCAAAAATTCCCATGCAAGGGATATCTATGGTATTTCGACTTCTATCTTAAAAAATATCATAGATACCATCATTAGTCCGTTTACTGTGCTAATCAATTCTTGCATAACGCATGGCTCCTTCCCTAGCCCTCTCAAAATAGGATGCGTACTGCCTGTATTTAAGAAAGGAGATAGTAACGAAACGAACAATTATAGACCAATATCTCTGCTGCCTATCTTCTCAAAAGTGATTGAAAAAATATTGTATAACCAACTCATTCTCTTTCTAGAGACCAATAACATTCTCAGCAACAGTCAGTTTGGCTTCCGGAGGGGTTTTTCGACGGAGGACGCAATTCTGGCCCTTACACATAAAATTTCAGAAGGCTTTGACCAAGGTTTGGATACTGTCGCTTCCCTATTGGACTTGAGTAAGGCTTTTGATTGCGTCGACAGTGGGATCCTCCTCCGGAAGCTTTACTGCTACAATATTAAGCCATTGAGCTGTCGATTATTGAATTCTTTTATGAGCGATAGACGGCAGAGAGTATTAATTAATGACATCCTGTCAAGTGAATCCCAAATAACACTTGGTGTGCGGCAAGGGTCTGTTCTCGGGCCTCTGCTTTTTATATTATATATAAATGACCTGCCATCACAGCTAAAAAATGTAATCAATATAGACTCCATTTTGTATGTTGATGACATCACTCTCACGCATCAATCTAAGATGATTAAAACGAGCATGCCAAATATAGAGGAATCGGTGTCACAAGCTTCAGAATGGCTTGTTACTAACAAATTAACATTGAATAAAAGTAAGTCCGTGAACATGCCCTTCTCTCTAAAATCACGGGAGAGCAAAAACTGTAAATTCCTTGGTGTACACGTGGATTCCCAGCTGAACTGGCGTAGGCACACAGAGCTTCTATCATCTAAATTGAGTAGCACAGTCTACTTGCTAAGACAACTTACTAACTCCTTACCACAAGCCGCTCTAAAAACAGCATATTTCGGATATTTCCAGTCTCACTTAACCTACGGAATACTGGCATGGGGTCACTCTTCTGCCCTCATGAATCTATTCAGGATACAGCGCAGGGCTGTAAGAGTGATTGCATGTCTAGCCTATAGAGCTGAATGCAAGGAGGCCTTTATTAATTTAAAAATCTTAACACTACCGAGTGCCTATATGCTTAAATGCATCAATTATGTTCGAGGAAACTTATCTAAATATGTTACGCATGTAAAGATACATGACCACTGCACTAGACAAAGACACAACCTCTATCCGGCACGTATGCGCTTATCTAAATGACACCATACCACTATGGGCCTAAATTATACAATGCCCTGCCCAATCATATAAAATCACTACCATACAAAAGCTTCAAAAAAGCTACACGGAATTATTTTCTAGCAAAAGCTTTTATCTCCATAGATGATTGCTTATCTAATAGATTCCTAGATTTTAATGTGTTAAATGTTCAAACTATGTAATTTTAACGTGTTCTAAATCTTTGTGTATTTTTTATTGTTTTGACGACGGGGTACTATTTTTAAATACCAAACTAATATATTTTTATTGATTTGTTATATATAATTGTATGTTTGTTACTCCTACGTTTTTAATTACTCCAATGTGACTTATGTAAACCTTTTGTTTTAACATGCAATAAATGATTTGATTTGATTTGAATAGATGAAATATAAATTGGATTCCAAACAATTGAGCCATATTCTAGAATCGATCTCACATATGAGTTATACAACGTTTTTAAACAATTAATATTATTAAATGATCTAGTATTACGTATGATGAATCCAAGAGCTTTGTTAGCTTTTAAGATAATAGCGCTGTAATGATGCTTAAACGTAAAAAGCGAATCATAGGTTATCCCTAGATCTTTAAATACACAGAGCCTTTCAATTGACTGATTATCAACAGAATATGTATATATGATCGGATTTCTTTTACGCGAATAAGTCACAACTTTGCATTTGGCTACATTAAGATAAAGGTTATTAGTTTGGCACCATGTACAAAGTATGTCAAGCATGTTTTGTAATTGCGAACAAGATGAAGAGTCATAGATAGTTGAAAACAATTTAAGATCATCGGCAAATAATAAGTGTTTACAATCTAAAATGAAGCTCAAGTCATTTATAAAAAGAAGGAAGAGTAGCGGGCCAAGGTTTGAGCCTTGGGGTACACCAGAGCAAGCCAAAAATGTCTTTGATTTAAATCCATTAACCCAAACATTAAGTGGACGATCACATAAGTATGAGTTAAATAACTTAATTAAATTGATATGGAAACCGTAATTAATAAGTTTTTGCAAAAGTACAGCATGATCAAGACGGTCGAAGGCCTTCGCAAAGTCTGTATATATACAGTCGACCTGACCTTTACCATCGAGTTCGCTGCACACATACTCATTGAAGCAACATAAATTAGTCATTGTTGACCTGCTTTCCATGAACCCATGCTGATAACTTGAAATATAGTTTCTGACTTTCGGGTATATGTAATTATAAATAATTATCTCAAAAACCTTAGCAGAGTTGGACAACAAGGTAATAGGTCTGTAGTTGCTGACTTCCTTGGAATCGCCAGATTTAAGTACGGGACATATTCTCGAATTTTTCCAGACTGAGGGAAAAATGGTGAACTTAAGTATTCGATTAAAAATTGTTTCAAGGGGTTCAATTAAAACAGAAGCACAATCTTTGATTAAAAAAGTGGGGATACCATCCATGCCGCAGGACATGGTATTACCTAAATGTTTTATTGCACTATGAATATCGTCAGAATTGATTGAAGTTATGTTAATAGATTGATAGTTATTATAGGTTTCTGAGGATAAATTGGCATGTGAGCTCATAACATAGACACTTTGAAAAAAATCGGCAAAGGCGTTTACAATAGCAAGAGGTGAGTTTAGTTCAACATCATTACAGTGCATAGCTCCTGGAATTCGTGTAGTACGTTTTTTAGAATTAATAAAATTCCAGAACTGCTTTGGATTCGACGTAATGTTGTTTGACATTGTGTTAAGGTAATCTGTATAAGCAGTAGATATAGCATATTTGCTATGCGCCCTAGCAGCACGATACAGATTAAGAGAATCTGGGTTCTTAGTGCGTAAATATATTTTACGTTTGCGATTTTTTTCTTTTATGCTACGAATAACTGAAGCTGTAAACCAACAAGGATACTGTTTTTTAGATTGCTTATGCAGTGGAACATATTTATCTATACAATTATATAGTGTGGTATAAAAAGCATCCATAGCATCATCCAAACTATTCACAGAGTTAACCTCAGTCTAGTCGCAAAAACTTAGTTCCGAATAAAGCTTGACAAAGTCCGATTTTCTAAAATTGTAATTTCTATCGTTAGATGCATTGGACAAAAAATGACTTGTTTTTGAAGTTGAAAACTCGATATTAAGTAGTAGTACTGGATGATATAAATCTTGTTTGATAATCGAGTTATTATCACGAACAATATGGCAGTTTAAATTAGTGAAAATAAGGTCAAGCAGCTTATTGTAATGATTTATTATAGTATTTACTTGCTTGAGGTTTAGATATGCTGTAGAATTATTAAATGAATTACACAAGGGGTTACTAATATTATTGTGGTGATCTATATAGTTTGGAATGTTAAAATCACCCATAATTAAGACATTATCAGCTGAATTACATAAGTTACAAATGTGCTCCAGAAATGATTCTAGACATTCTACTGTTGGCGTGCGTGGTATATAAACAACGAAGACAAACAATATAAAGTTACTGAATACAATTTTACAAGCAGTAACATCAAACAAAGGAAACATTTCTGTTAGGATTGACGTGTTAACCTTATAGGAATCAAATTTCTTCTGAATTGCCAATAACACACCGCCGCCTCGAGAAAAAGAGGTAGCATTGTAATTGCGATCCTGCCGATAAATGCTGTAAGTAGAGTTGGGAAATAATTCATTATTTAGAACAGTGTCAGTCAGCCAGGTTTCAGTAATGCCAACAATTTGAAATTCGTTGCTTGCGATTAAACAATTGAAATCATCAATCTTATTTTTCAAGCTTCTAACATTTTGATAAATACAGAAAATGTTAGTGTTATTACAGTTGGAGCTTATTGAGAGTTTTTTTTGTTTATTATCAACAAAAGCAGGCGCATTACTATGCTTATTTTTCTCCGTTATATAAGGAGTCTCATTTCTATATCTTATCACTAGGTTGACTTCACCGTTTTTTTTCCTGTTATCCATTTCAGTTTTAAGCTCTTTGAAAAACTGCTGCTGCTTCTTGGTGCGATCTGGGCGAAAATGATTCTTGAGGTTATTATCATTTGCGTTGCTTCTGAGAACATGTTTGGCATCGGCAGGGTAATTAAAAGCTACTTTAATAGGCCTCATTTTGTTGGTCGAAAAGTTACCAAGTCTCCAAACTTTTACTGGATTAGTCGACACACTTCGACTCTGTAAAACTGTAGTTACACAGTTTAGATCATCCGCGGCTCTATTATTAGTATCTTTAGCCGAGGTTATACAGAATTAAATTACAACTACGGAATCGTCTATCTTCAACCTCTTCGATCACAGCTTCCATACTGTTAACCGCATTAGAGCTAGATGCGTTGTTATTAGCTGCTTCTAATACGAGAATCCTAGATTCCAGATTGTCAATACGACCCAGAATAGATTTTATCAAGTCGTTTACTTCTTGCCGAAGTAAATTAAATTGATCGGTGAGAGCTTTGTAAACAGTATCCAGTGTAATTACATCTTGCTGTCCCGTAGAAGGAATTATATTACATTTAGGGCATATGTAATTAGCTATTATATCTGAGTCCACATTTCTTACAAGGACCGCTGCATTTTATGGATGGTGTATTGGGGGTTACAGCCTGGTCGCAAACTCCACATTTATTTACCATTTTGTTGGAAATTCAGACGGTACAACTATAAGTGCACTTTATAGCGAAGATTACTATTGTAAAAAAAGGGAAATAAGCAAACAAGCAAGGTACATGCACCGACGTGGCCTATCGTGGCGACTTCTAAAAAACAAACAAGGTTGGTCGGCCCAGAAATAAAATAACATAAACGTTATACAAAGGAGAAAATGGATTGTTTAATAAGTGAGCAAAAGTGCCAGTCCGTCTCTGTCGCAGTGCATACGCGCGAGTTGAGGGAGTTGCCGCGAGCACTTTTCACCTTTGGAGGTTATCTTCACTGATCAAATTTAAGTATTTACTTACGCCAGAGAGTTGAAAACTATCCTACACCTATTATTCATCTTATATTATTCACTGATAAGAGCAAAATCTATTTAATAACTATTATAAGTGAGATATTATAACTCTGTGATAACTAGCAAAATACACGTGACACAGGACCGTACTTATTGTGACAATTAATGGTAGATTGATATCACATACACACATAAAATGATTCGTGTAGAACTATTTAAAAATAATCACACTATATAAATGTTATAAAACTTACACTAAGAGGTAGATTTATCACATAATTAAAATAATTTATAAGTTAGTTAGAACTGTAAAAAACAATAAAAACAATACGAATACAAATTAAATTAAAAAATCGTGAAAATTGTCTAATAAGCATTCTTCTATACTATAGTAGACTTTTGATGTAAGATATATTTTGATTGATTTTTTAAAAAAAGTCCTGGACTTATTTTTGACACTGGTGGGTAACTTGTTATATAGTTTAATACCGAGATAGTTAACACCATTCTTTGTCTTACAGAGTCTTACGTATTTAGGGTAGATCTTGTCTCTTCCTCTAGTGCAGTGCGAATGTACCTCCGTATGAGTAACATTCTTATCTCTATTATCAAATATATAAAGGAGACATTCTACTATATACAGAGAGTTTTATATAACACCGAACATTTTCATAAAATACGATTTGACACCTTTAATTTTTAGGTTATGTGTAAATTAGTAACGACCTACCATTACAAATTGTAGCTAATCAATTGCAATTAATGTCCCAATTACAGCGTATATGCCGTAAATCTTTGGATAATCGTTGTTTTTTAAAAGGAGTTCAATTTGAAACTTAAAATGAGTGTGTTCCACTCCCAGGCTAAGCATGAAGTAAAATTTCGAGTTTAGAAAAGCCTGAAAATTTGGTTTGGACGCGTAGCGCGAAGCGCGGAGCGGCCAAACCAAATTCTCAGGCGTTTCTAAACTCGAAATTTTACTTCATGCGCCACCGGTACAAAACACTGACATATTACGAAGTTTAAAACACACCGCTGAACTTTACATTAATTCAGTGTTTTGTGCAGGTGGCGCATGAAGTAAAATTTCGAGTTTAGAAAAGCCTGAAAATTTGGTTTGGCCGCTCCGCGCTTCGCGCTACGCGTCCAAACCAAATTTTCAAGCTTTTCTAAACTCGAAATTTTACTTCATGCTTAGCCTGGGAGTGGAAAACACTCGTTTAAAGCTTTAAATTGTATTCTTTTAATAAACCGAGCGTGGTAAAATGTACAACGTCTGCATACGTATACTTAAAAGAAAAATTCTCGTTATGAATATGTTCGGTGTTACATGAAACTCTCTGTATAATGAGGGTAGTGTTAATATGTTTAGTTGTCTAAAAAATTCTCTGCAGTCTTCTCTATAGCCAGCACCTGCAATTATTCTTACTGCCCGTCTTTGTAGACCAAATAACCGAGGTGTGATGCTCGAGTGTCCCCACGACAACAAACCATAGGTCAAGTGAGTCTGGCAAAGTGCAAAATATACCGATCTTAGGGCTTTCTGAGGCAGTGAACATGACAAAAGTCTCAAGAGATAGATGTTACGGCATAGTTTACTGCATGTTTCGTCACCATGCGGCGTCCATTTCAATTTTGAGTCTAAGTGTATGCCTAGAAATTTCACAACTCCTAATGGGATAGTAGGTGATAAGGAGAACATAAGGTTCGCAGTCTTTGTGTGGACAGCCTGTTTGAAATAAACCACTCAGACACAGTTTCTAGTGATGTGTCATTATTTGTTTTCGCTGTGTTTATGTTAGATGCAGCACTTTTAAAGGTAGTGTCATCTGCATATAAAAATACCGACCCCATATCTATTCGACATGGTAGGTCGTTATTAAATATCAGGAAGAGCAAGGGTCCCAGAATTTACCCCTGAGGCACCCCACTGTTTATTCCCATGCTTTCAGATATGTTATTATTAATCTTTACTCTTTGACGACGTAGTGACAGGTATGAGACCAAGAGCCGACAGCTTTTTGGATGAAAATTATAGTAGTACAGCTTTCGCAGGAGAAGATCATGAGAAACACAGACGAATGCCTTGCTGAGGTCAACAAATGTTGTAGCTGAATGTTTTTTGTTTTTAAGATCTTCTAATATTTCCTTAACAAAGGCTACAACTGCGGCCTCTGTCGATCTTCCCCTACGAAAACCATACTGACTGTCAGAAAATAGTTCATTACTCTCAAAGTAGGCAGCTATTTGATGACATAACACCCTTTCAAGAATCTTGGATATTATTGGCAAAATTGAGATTGGCCTATAGTTTTTCGCATCAGACCTGTCACCACATTTAAATATTGGGGTAACATATGCCTCCTTTAAACTATCTGGAAACCTGCTCTTCCTAATACATTCATTAATGAGCTTCGTCATTGGTGTAAGGATTACATCGATACAACCTTTTATAAACCCTGTTGTGATTCCATACATATCTCTGGTATTTGAATTTTTGAAACCTCTAACAATGTCCCGTATCCCAACACAGCTTACCTCGCCAAACTCAAAATAATTAGTGTTACAGTTAACTTTACACATTAATGTAATTGGATCTATGGTTTGCTCCGGTAATTTCTCCTGAAGTAAGGTTGCTATGTTACAGAAATAGTTATTTAGGATGTCAGGATCTACACTACAGGGTGTATCTGTGCCTTTGTTTTTGTTTAATGAGCTTTTTGTTACTGACCACATTGCACGAACATTGTTGTTGGATTTCTTAATAAACTGTTCAACAGCTTGCTTTTTTGCTATCGTTAGTGATTTTTTTTAATCGTATAGTTTATTTCGATAGATTGGTTTTATGTCGAGTACGTGTATACTTGCTTCTCTAAGCAATCATTGCCCTTAGTCTGTTGTTGAACCACGATACCTTGCAGGTGTTGGATCTACTTGTGATCACTTTAGTTGGAAATGCATTTTCTATTGATTCCTGTAATATATGTAGGAAGTAATTAAATTTAGTATTAATGCAGTCATCTAGCTCGTGTATTATAGTCCAATCAATGTTTTGAAGAAACTTATACATTTTGAATTTTCCGTCCTCAGTTATTGGTTTTATTTTACGTTTTATGACGCCTCTACTTCACTTTGTTAATTATTTACTTAGTTTATTTTAAGTTGCAAAAAAATCCTCGGCTAGTGGGTGGGGGCAGTTCAATTTATTTGGGGCGCCAAGTAATCTTTATTTATTTGCCCATCGAGGGATTTATGCGAGGGAGAATTACTAAACCCGGATGTTGTGTAAATAATATAACAATTACTAAGAAAAGATATTTATGTATGACAATAGTGTTGACGGTTAAAAAAAACAAATAATAGATTTGTGATTAATTAATTTAAATGGTAAATGTGAAGCAACATGGAAATTTAATATAAATTAAGAACAACAAATAATACCCGCGCGACTATTTCGAATTCACAAAAAACTCTCAAGCAGTTGAAAATAAAGCGCACGTAAATAAATATATCCGACGGGGGTCGCAATGGCCATTGTACGTAAGTCAAGATAGATCGGATAAGCATACGTTAATCGTGATTTTACCGAAATAGACGCGGTTCACAATATCCAACATGACTCAGAAATTATTGCTAGCAGGTTCAAACAAACATTCCTTAAAACCTCCTAAATAATCCCCACATAAATATGAACACTAATGCAAAAATATCACAGAAACAATCCGTCAAAAAACGGTAGCTCTCATATACTTTGAAACTCTAAATCTAAATCACCAAAAAAACAGCACAATAACAAACAGCATATCTGGCCTTAATTCCGTGTCAACGTCCGCGAACAGCTCATCTGGTCGCTGGTCAGCGCTCCACCACCTCCAGTCCCACGTCACGCAAGTGCGCGCGGTCCTCGCGCTGGTGCGCGCAGCCCCGTCCGCGTTCTCTACTGCGCTCGCGCACCCTACTCAGAATGAATCCGCGCCATTCCTGACGCGTGGGATGCAGCAACGACTCAAACGAAATCGTAGCACTGGATTATGAAAATATGTTGGGTTGAGTGTGGGATTTGGGTAGCTACCACCTCAACTCAAATCGGAAGAATAACGGAACTGACGCCGGTTACGCTACGGTAATCGGAAGATGAAAAGGGGCCTACAAAAAATGAACACGACCACAAGTTAGGGGGTTATTACGAGAATAAGAAAATCACGCTACCTTTGATCTTGTGCGGCCCCACTAGTTTTGCTGGCTGAGAAGAACTCGCGATAAAAACATTGAGGCACTTTAACAACTAGTCAGATGCACAATCGCTCCTCCGCCTTCAACAGCACAACGTAAAATGGCGTTCGAAAAATAAGCAAAAACGTACCCCTCCCGAATTAACCCGAACCAGGGCATTAGCGTACGTAACAGCACGAATGTATAATTTAAACTAAAAAGCGCTAAAACGCAAAATGTGACTGTCACAGTTTATTAATAGAATGTGGTGTATTAGCTATCTCGGTCTTAATAAGAATGCCAATATGATCGGATAACCCTGTATCCAGTGGTGTAGCATGCATTTTAGAAGGGTTGATATTAGAAAAAACATTTTCAATGTATCCAGTGGTTTAGCATGCATTTTAGAAGGGTTGATATTAGAAAAAACATTGTCAATGCAATTTTCAAGCCTCGTGTTAAAATTGACTAAGATACTTAAGCCATATGATAAAAATAAGTCACAGAGTTTAATTGCTCTACTATCTGGAGGGTTGAAATTGACATTGAAATCTCCACCAATTATGACATGCTTATTTAGATCAATGCTTTCCACTAATTTACTCATAATTTCAACAAAATGATTAAAATCAGCGCTGGGAGCCCGATATACGTTTACTAGAATCAAGTTATAAGCATGAAGATATGCGCCGCATACCTCACCAGTCCCTTCGACCGATAGGTTATTAATTTTTGTCAAAGGTTTACTGAGAACACTAGTTCTAGTTAATTGCATGACTCCACCATGTATGTGTTGTTGTCGTGCGAAGTAGCTGGTTGAGGTATACTCCCCTACGTTAAAGGAGGTAGCTTTGTGGTCTTTTAGCCAGTGCTCGCACATACAAACCACTTGAATATTACTGTTTTCAATTAAAAATGCTTCAAACGGAACTATAATGTTTTTGATACTCTGTATATTTATGAAAAATAGGAACAGGCTCTCGTTGTTATTGTTGTTTTGATTAACCAGTCATACTTTCGATTTCTCTTGTTGGTCATCACTCCTTGTGAAAATATAACGTCCTATTTCAATCCCTTCTGCCCAGTTGCAAGGGTTGTTAATGATGTCCTTCTCCTTGAACTGCACTCCTATTTTAGGAGCGGTGTTGTCCCGGTCCGGATTTGCTGCAACTTCACTGCTGTTTGGAATTTTCCTGGATTTTCCTTCAGCGGACTGCTTTCCGGTTGAGGGTTTTTCCTGTTTAACCGTCAGGATGTCTTTCTTCATGTTTCCTATTTCTTCCCAGATTTTATTTATCGCCGTGATGGTGTTGATTGTTTCAGTATTTTTGGTTATGGTTAAGTGCAACTGAGTACAACAGATTACTTTTTGGTTTTCGTCCACGTACAATCCGGGCACTTTTAAGGTACAACCGTTGTGATAAATGCGGTCACATTTGGCACATTTTGCGACTATTTTCACTGAAGCACTACAATAATTGCAAGTAGTATCTTCCGAGACGCTCGCTCGCAAGACGATCGCTCTCGCGGCCATCTTGTGTTGCCATAGTATCGCTTTACTATGCGTTTGTTAGATCAAAATTAGAATATTGTATGTTGGTCTGGTATCCGCATCTCACTGATGGTAGAAAAAGTACAGAAACAGTTTTTGAAATATTTATCTTTTAAAAGAATGATACACATCCAGATCGAAATACTGACTATAATTCTTTGCTTACTGAACATAGTTTTGTTTCACTTGTTGATCGTAGGAATGAATATAGTACAAATTTTATTAAAAAAGTGATTGACAACTCCATTGATTGTATGTATCTACTTTCAAAAATAAATTTTCATGTACCTAGAACTGCCTCGCGCTATACTAACACCTTTGTATTACCCGTATGCAAAACTAATGTTCTAGTTAAAGCGCCTTTATCACATATGTGTTGTAATGCGAATAAATATTTTATTGTTGTATTTTTAAGTAACCAGAAATCTGGAAATTGAAATTGTCTACTTTCAATATTAAATATTCTTATGTTAGTCATTTGGAATGAAATATTTTTGTTTATTATTATTAATGTTAGATATAAGTTATAATTACAATTTTGTTACTTGTCCTGTATTGGTTTTTCCGTAGAACAATAAAGTATTATTATTATTAACTTTCCACTCGACTCTGTTGTCGGTTATATTATGCTTGGACGGGCGCTGGCCAAGTCCAGACATAGGCTATTTTTGGTTGAGGAAATTTCGTGTTATGTTGCATGTATGTAGTATGATTGCTTTCTGTACTTGTGTGTGAATGTTTTTGGGTAAATGTAATTCGTCTAGGTGTTGAGTGAACGTGTGTGGTGTTATGCCTGTTACCGAGGTTATGAATGGGAATATTTTAACTGTTTTCTGTTTCCATATTCTTTGGATTTCTAATGCTAGCGGTTGGTATTTGTTCTTCTTCTCTGTGTACTTATTTTGGACATTATGGTCTGCCGGTACTGCTATGTCTATTATATATGTTGCATATTTGGTTTTGTCTTGAATTGTGATGTCGGGTCTGTTGTGCGTGATAATTTTGTTTGTGTGGATCATGATGTCCCAATATAATTTATAGTATTTGTTCTCAAGTATTGATTGTGGAGTATATTTATAGTATGGCTGGCTTTCTGAGAGTAGGTTGTAATGGAGGGCAAGTGCTTGGTGAGGTATTTTGGCAGCTGTGTTGTGTCTGGTGGAGTAGTCTGTACCGGCCAGTAGCTTGCATCCAGACCCTGGACCACATGGGTCTCCGCATATTGATGACATTTTCTGCATTTATCATCAGTGACTGTTGTGTCCTTCAATATATACTTTCTGTAATTTTTTGTTGCTATAACTTGGTCTTGTATTGCTATGATGAAGCCTTCAGTTTCTGGGAATAGCTGCCCTTTTCTCCAGGAATTTTTTGTCGATATATGCACTGTTGTTGACCATGTTGTAATGCCGACCGTGTAGTTCCTTGGACGCTCAGATGGGTTTCTTGTCTTCCAGTGTTTTGCCTTGCACTTCCGCGGGAATTTTTGTGGATAGGTTTAGTGGTGTATAATTTAAATCTGTTTGAACTATTGCCTTGTGGACTGGATTATCTTTAGAGGTGAAGTATGTGTGTAGTGTTGTTATTTGTTTCAAAAGTAGTACATGCAGGTCAATCAGTCCTCTTCTCCCTTCCGATCTTTTGATGTTGATGCGTTCCTTACACGAGTTAGGATGTAGTTTTCTGTGTTGTGTTAAACGTGTTCTTGTTAGAATATTTATGTTTTCTACATCAGTGGTTGTCCATTTTATGACGCCGAAGGAGTAGGTTAAGACAGGAACTGCATATGTGTTTATTGCTTTAAAAAGGTTTTTCGAGTTTAGGTGGGTTTTAAGCAGTTTATCTAGTCTCTCCGTATATCCATTTTGTAGTTGTTTTTTTTATTTGGGTGTGGTTTAGTTTCGAATTTTGGTTACATCCGAGGTATTTGTATAGATCGTCTTTGTTTAAATGTTCCAATGTTTCTCTGTCAAGTGTTTGTCGTATTGATTGCCCTGTTAGTTTTCCTCGATCTATGTGAACGGTTTTACATTTATTTAATTCGAATTCCATCCTGATGTCTTGTGATATAATTTCAATGGTTTGTAGGAAGTTCTTCAATTGGGACTGTGATGAAGCGTAGATCTTTATGTCATCCATATACATAAGATGGTTAATCGTGTGCGTGGTTACTCTACGGTGTTTGATGTTGTAGCCTTGTTTCGAATCATTCAGTATGTTTGATAGGGGATTCAAACATATACAGAACCACAAGGCGCTTAGTGCATCACCTTGGAATATACCCCGTCTGATATTGATGTGGTCTGTTTCTATTATGTTGTTGGTTGTGATCAATTGAATTTTCGTTTTCCATGTTTTCATTATCGTCGTTAAGAAATTTTGTATTATCGGATGGACTTTGTAGATATCTAGGGTTTTGGATAACCAGGAGTGTAGGATCATATCAAACGCTTTGTTGTAATCTATGTATGTCATGTGGAGATTCCGTTGCTCTACTTCTGCTTGTTTCATTATAACAGTGTCTATTATTAGCTGTTCTTTGCACCCTTGGCACTTTTTACGGCACCCCTTTTGTTGTTCAGTGAGTAGATTGTGTGTGTTTAAGTGTGTGTCTATTTTATTACAGATTGTGGCTGTAATTATTTTATATATGGTTGGGAGGCAGGTGGTGGGTCTGTAGTTCGCGAGGTTCTGGGTTTCTGGATTTTTTTGGTTTGATGAACGTTCTTCCCTCTGTGATAAATGCAGGTGTTAGATGTGGGTATTTTATTATTTTATTGATTTTTTTTGTGAGGTATATATGTATAGATGTCAGTTGTTTATACCAGTAATTGTGTACATTATCAGGCCCAGGGCATTTCCAGCTATGAGTTTTCTTTATGGTATCTCTAAGTTCGTCTGGCGTTATAATAAAATCTTGTTGCTGAGGCATGTTTTGATGTTTCTGCTCGTCTTGTTTAATCCAGTCTGCATTGGTGTTGTGTTCGACTGGGTTGGACCAAATGTTTTCCCAGAATTCCGCTATTTGTTCTTTGGTGGGTGGTGTGAAATTTGTGGTAGTTTCGGTTTGGTCAATTTGGCGATAGAATATTTTTTCTCGGGCTTTATAGATGTTGTTTTGATATTTTCTGTCGTTTGATTCTTTATAACGTTTTAATCTCGCTGCATAGACCGCAAGTTATTGCTTTAGTGTATCGATTGTTTCGTTCATGTTAGTATTTATGTTCGCTACGATATGTTTTATGTTCTTCATTAGTTTATTTCCCCGGTTACCATTTGAGAACTGGGTAACTCGACCTATGTCTTTCCTTAGTTGTTCAATTTTTGATTCTAATCTTGTCTGCCATTTTGGTTTAGTAGTAGATTTTGGTTTATGATTATTGTTTTCTATTATTTTTTGTTTATTAATTGTGATAACTGCGCATGCACATGCGTATATTATAAGGTGTATATGTTCGATGTCTGAATCGTCATTAATTAATTTCTTTATTATTTTATTATTTATTGTTTTTATGGTGACTATTATTGCGTTCTTTATGTTTAATCTAGGTAGGCGAGGTCTGTTTAAGGGATTAACTCCTTTCCAGCTGATAAGGTGTGCTTCTATTTCATCTATTATATTTTGTTCACCTAGTTCTTCTATTTCTGTCTGTAGATGTTGTATGTTAGCTGTTGGGTCATTGATTAATATGTCTGGACTTGTATTGTCATGTTCAATGCGGTTAGTTTCTAGTTGAGTTATGCTGTCCTCAGGTTCTATGATGTTCAGTTCTTCCGCAACTTCTTGTTTAATCTTTTGCAACTGCTGGTTTGTTAGCTTTTTATTGTTAATTATTATTCTTTTCGGATCCACTAGTCTCTGCTCGGTAACTTGTTCTCTTAGTTGTGGGTATGTACTCATAAACAGTATGTACAGATCATGCCTGTATCCTGCGGTGTTGGTTTCTAATTTTGTTGCTTTGTAGTAGCAGCGCATGACGGCGATGTTCATTTCCGTTGTCCACGACATGCGTTGCCTGGGTTTACCTGCCTTTGTGGTTGCTGGTTGTTCCAGCAAAACAGGTGGGGCAGGGTCCGGGTTTGTAGCTTGGTCTATTGTACTTTGATCAGGCAATCTATTCCCACGACGCCCGATCATGGCGACGCTCGTCCGAGGCTTGGCTTCTTGTAACAGGAACCTTTTATCACTCATGTGGGTGGTTGGCCCAGCACAAGGTTGGCTAAGGGTACGCGTGCTCGTCACGAACGTGAGGTGGAATTTACCTCCCCTTGCGGAGTTATTATTATTATTATTAATAAATATATTATTATTATTATTATTAACTTTCCACTCGACTCTATTGTCGGTTATTATTATTATTATTATTATGAGCGTTTCTCAGGGGTTTGTCCTGGCATTATAAAAAGGAAACGGGCTAAGCCAAGTTACCTTTTTATTTATTGTAAGAATGTTCTGGTTATTGAAAGTGTTGACAGTAACACAGCTTTTTGTATATTTTCGTGTGTATATACAGGTATGTTTAGTACGTCTAGATTTTGTGTAAACGTTTTAGGAGTGATTCCCGTTACTGAGATGACAAATGGTAATATTCTGACCTTCTCTTGTTTCCATATTCTTTTTATTTCGATAGCAAGTGGTTGGTATTTTTCAATTTTTTCCCTATATTTTTTTTGTATGTTTTGGTCGCTAGGTACCGCTATGTCAATAAGATATGTTATTTTGTGTACTTTGTCCATTACTACTAGGTCAGGTCTATTAGCTGTTATTGTCTTGTCTGTGAGTATTGTGTTGTCTCAGTATAATTTGTGTGTGTTTGATTATTATTATTACTATTAATAAATCAGTGTTTTATACGCGTGGCGCAAGAACTACAATTTCGAGTTTAGAAAAGCCTGAAAATTTATTTTGATCGCTCCGTTGTACATTTACTGTAATCCAAAACTAGGAATAGTCTCAAACAAACATTAATGGGATGTAACTGACTAACGTCGGGTGTAAGTGTCATAAATGCACGATTCTGCTGCAGAAATGACCGTCGGTAATTACATTTGGGATAGGGATGGCCAGACTCGGGGGGCCGCTAATCAAGAACGGCCGAGCGACATCTGTATGCGGGTTCGTTTAACGCTCCGCCGGATGTGGCGTAATTAAATTGACTGAGAGACTTTATATCTTTTTCCAGGCGGAATATCTCCTATGGGTATATCGCAGGGATTCATTAAAATTCATATCAGTCTGAAATCTAATTAGTCTCAAGAATTTCTGAATATATCCTTTGAAATTGGGAAATCAATCAAGAGAAAAATTAGCACAAATCGATTAGTTTTTCTATTCGTTTGTGGATAACCCCATGGCCTGTGGGTACACTTAGTGTAACTCTGCTGTAGACAATTTCACTATAGAGCGATAGATATAGTGAAATTGTCTATAGCAGGGTTACTCGAAACGCGTCTATAGATAGCCTAAGACATTAGTTTTAATCCAAGTCCTTTCACTTCTAATTTGTTGCTATCTCTCCTTTCATTTTAAATTTGTGTTGTTAGTTGGTTTGAAGAGAATTTGACCTAAACGTTACATATACTTTAATAGAGTGTTGTAACAAATCAAATTAAATAAGATTTTAAATATTTCATTGTATAATTCAATATCCGGCGGTGTATTTGCACGGGAAGTAGTTGTTTCAATGGATATTTATCGTCTTGAGTTGTCTTATTAATTAAGACATTGTTTGCATTTTCACAAATAGTGTTTTCGTAATTTTATATATTATATTACACTAAGTGTACCTAAAGGCCATGGGGTCATCCACAAACGAACAGAAAAACTAGTCGAGATATTATAACCCCACTTTCAAAATCTTAGAGCTTGTTTGTTTCTAAGCAAAAGTGAAGATTTTGATGGTTATTTAATAATTTATAATTTTTCATAATTTCCCAAATAAGATTACTATAAAACCTAACGTGGTTTTCATTAAATCTCAACTTTGACACGAATTTTCAGAAAAACTAGTCTAGATATTCTAACCCCACTTTTAAAATCTTAAAGCGTGTTTGTTTCTAAGCGAAAGTGATGTTGGTTTCATAATTTATAATTTTTTTCATAATTTCCCAAATAAGATTATCTTAAAACCTAACGACGATTTCATTAAATCTCAACTTTGGCACGCTTTTTCAGAAAAACTAGTCGAGATTTTTTAACCCCACTTCAAGAATCTTAAAGCGTGTCTGTTTCTTAGCAAGATAATAGCTTTTGACGTTGATTGAATAATTTATAATACTATTTACTTTGCCGGTGGATCTCTTCATTATAGGGCAGTTTTTCTGGATGAGGTTAGAATGGCCTCTTGGACTTCTTCTGCAACAAGCTCTACATCCAGTTTGGTTTTGATGTTTTCCTTGGTATCTTTAAGGTGAATACCAAGGTCTACATGGTATGTTTTCCAACATGTTCTTCATGGGTTTGGGAACTCGATTTCGGTCTCACGGGTTTGGCCGATCTCCAAGACTATGTAGCGGTGGTCGAAGAGGGATGGTTCGTCCGAGACATACCACTTCACTAGTTGGGTACTTACACTTTGCTACTCAAACGTTATATCGATTACCTCGCGGCGTTGTTTTGAACCCAAAGTGGGTTCATTTCCTGATTTAGAATTTTAAGGTCCGAAACTATTAAGGAATCTAATAGGTACTCACCTCTGTCTGAGCTGCCCCAGAGTTGGTGATGGGCGTTGGCGTCCGCACCTACCAACAGCTGCAGTCTCCTCGTCCTGCAGTAGGTCGCGAGCTCCTCAAGTTCCTTGGAAGGCGGGGGCTGCGGGGAGTCGTAGGGGAAGTGTTCTGAGGCTATAACGGCCTCGAATGTGGATACCTCAACCCAGTGTTTCACCTTCGCTGCGACTAGATCTGAGAAGCAGAAGTTGTGCAGTTTTAAGATGGTTCTGTCGCTCCCCACAAAAATGCAGGACCTGACCTTTTCGGAGTTTGTATCATACATTCCCTTCCATAGGTCAAACTACGCCTACAATAATCCACTCTCCAGGTGCATGCGCATTTCCAATGCACTATCTTTGGATCATAACTTCGATTTGTTTACTGAATCTTATTCTGAATTTATGTCAAAATTAAAGCAGACAAATTTCGGAATTATGTGACTCTCGGAAATGTTTGATGATAGCTTGCTTGGTGTTTTTTATGTTACTTTTATTTAGTTATGTTAGTTTATTTTTTGTATATTAATTTATTATTACTTTATATGTAATATTATTTGTAATTGTAATATGTATGTTATTTTGTTTTTAAATGGTTTTTTTGCCGTCAATAAAGGAATTTGAATTTGAATTAACTTACCGCCGGTGTTATCTAGACCCTTTACAACTCTCTTGTATTGCCAGGGTTCTTGTGTGAGAGCCAGGCTGTATATCCCCGTTTGGAGTTGGTGGCACAGGGCAGAGGTGGCCGCCTTGGAGTGGTGGAGGTTAATTTGAATTACCTTCACAGCTGTCCAAGGTGACCGGCTTCCTTCCAAGGATTTTGAAGATTAGTTGGGAGAAACCTAGGTGGCCGCCTTGGAGTGATGGAGGTTAATTAAAATTACCTCTACAGCTGTCCAAGGTGTCCGGCTTCCTTTCGAGGATTTTGAAGATTAGTTGGGAGAAACCTAGGTAGGCTTTATACGCTGCCTTCTCCAAAGCCTTCAATGAACCCTCGTCAATGTAGAGGATAAGAGTCGTCCCTTTATCCTCCTCCTGTCGGCTGAATACCTTCCATCTTGCTGCTTCTAGTCCAGAGTTCTGGGTTATCAGCAAGCTGATAAGGTCAGCCGTATCTTTGGCCTCGATTAGGTCCGTCTTCTGCATCCAGACTCCAACTTTGGTCATCCTGACATCCCGCAATGTTGAGGTTGGGGGGTATACAGAGGTGATTAATGATATTAGAAATACTAGGATTTATTGCAAGTTTTACGGATAGGAGTTCAAGGCATTGGCTAATAGGAGATATATTACACATTTCATACATGAGTGAGTTTTGAGGATTATGTAAGGGGTTATTAAGATGTCTTGTTTTAGTTAGAACTCGCAAAGCAGAACGCTCTGTAACTTCGAGGTGATTCAAGGTAGCGGAACGGGGATAGCAGCATATTCGAGCAGGGGGCGGCATATCATGGACAGCGGTTTTTGTGGAAATTCTCTAATTTTTGTACGTTAATGCCCTGAAGTGACGTGCCCTGCTCTTAATGCTGGCTTTTAGGTTTTGGGTTTGTGTTTTAAAGGTAAATTTAGGGTCGAATGTTATACCTAAGTATTTACAATGGGGAGATAGTGAGATGAGGTGGTTATTAATTAAAATATGATATTGGGAAGGGGATACGGAGTTGGGTTTTGTTTGGGTTAATGGATATTCTACATTTTGCAAACCAGGTTTGCAGGGTGTCTATGAGCTCTTGCAGAGTGTTTAGCTCTTTGGGAATCGTGGAAACGTGCGCCCCTAATAGCTCACGCTTCCACTATTCCCAAAGCGGTGTGTCGTCTGCATATAGAAGAGGATACGCGAAGAGGATACGCGAAAATGATACGTGAAGGGATTCAAATATAAAGGATCAGGATTGAACAGGTAGTGGACAAATATATTATACAATATGGGGGAGAGTGGTGACCCATGAGGAAGACATTGCTGTGGAGTGAATGATTGGGAATAGGAGTTTCGGATTCGTATTGATAGAGATCGGTTAGTCAGGAAACTGTTGAGGATATGAATTAAATTAAGAGGGATGCCTATCGAATTGCACTTAAACAGCAAACCTCGGTGCCTTACTGAGTCATATGCTTTTTGGATGCCAAAAAATACAATGGCTGACCTCTGGTTTTCGAGGTGTGCTGTTTGGCAATTTGAGGTAAGCATTGTTAATGGAAGTGAGGTCGAGCGGTGTTCGATGAAACCAAATTGGTACATAGGAATGCAGTCGAGGAAGAGGGATGATATTTTTTAACAGCTAACTGCTATTGATAATGGGTATATAATACCCGAAATGTACATCTAGCATAGAAAAATAAAAGTAAAGAAAGGAATATAACTGCGTTTTAATTAAGTCAATCATATAACTACCGATCACTATCTATTGCTAATTGGTTAAGTGACGTCGTTTATTTATTATTTTCATTTCAATATATTGTTGTATACATACTATTTTTATGAAGATGCTGTATTATATAAAAACGTTTGTATTTTGTAAAGCGCCTGTTTTTATCCCTGTATCGATTGCACACAATCTCCTTGGGAAAGTTCTGTTTATTTCATAAAATCAATTTCATAAGCTTCATTGATTGCCGGCAAATTTCCAGGTAGAACGAAAAGTGCATGTGTTTATTTCTAGTTTGGAATTCACGAGAGAGGGCATGTATTTATAATGCTAATTCAAAATCAATAGATATAATTAATTGTTCATGAATATATACTCGTATTTCAATATAATCCGTTAATGCACATACGTATATACAGGGTTCCCTAAATTAAACCACCCATTTTGTCATTCGAACCAACCTTTCACATATTTTATTATACTGTATGTTAAATGACAAATAAAATGATCTACTCTTTCATATTGAAGTCGGCAACGCCTCCCAAGTTTGCTTTTGATCAAAATAATATTTTTTTTATCGAATCCATTAATAGTTTTCATATATTGTCACGCCCCCGTACCAGAGGCCGTGAAGGATTGTCAAAGATGATGCAAAATCACATTAAACATAAATTTATTCAATTAATAACATAAATATTTACTAACTTCTAACACTTAATTTCCTAAACGCTTTTCTAATCACTGTCTTATATTTAACTCTTATTTTCACTCTTCTTTTAAAACTACTCTTCCGACCCTTCTTTCACAACTTCTTCTTTCTTTCCTAACTCCTTAAAATAGTATTCCTCAGCACTGGGTCGGGACCACACTGAAGAGGACCTTGAAGTCCGAAACGCGTCTGTGGGTATCTGATGCCGGCATACTGAACACAAATTCAATTTTGATATTTGTTTTATGGTTTCACAACCAAAGTTTAGCTCGTTCGTGGACCAAACAGTGACCTGTATATGCACTTGTGCATTCGTGTCATTGACAATGCCACTATGGAGCATTAGATGGCGTTAGTTATCGAAATCATTAATAGTTTTCACATATTGGCTTGAAATAGTCAGAAATATTCAGTATTCATCAGTGGGTGGTGTGTGTACTTCACAACGAGCCGTGCACCTCATCACATCAATCATCTCATCACGCGATTCGTTGTGGGTGTCGACTTTGATGTCCCTTGGAGATCCGATGGCACCCAGTAGTACTACCGCCAACCCCAATGATATCCACCCTTGAAGTGGAGGTTGTGGAAAGGACCTCGATTTTGAATTTTGCGGCAGGGATATGTGAAAGCATACTCCCAAGAAGATACCAATATTAAAATTGGAACATTCTTGATTCACACCTCTGAATCAAGGACAGAATGGCAACTTGGCATAAGTCCTAAAGGACTTCACTAAATTTTAAAAACAGGAAGAACAAAAAAAAGGATTCCTCAACACTAGGTTGAGACCATACTGAAGAGGACCTTGAAGTCCGAAACGCGTCTATAGGTATCTGTTACCGGAATACTGAACATAAATTCAATTTAATAATTTTTTAATTTGTTTGCATTTCATATTATCACATTCGTTACAAATTTCAAACCAACTTGCTATTCGTAACAAAGTTATTTAGTTGGTATGCAATAATTTAAAACTTTTAAAAATAATATTGGTGTTTGTTAAATTAAGAAACACTAATCATGTCAATTTTCTGTCTCATTATCGCGCAAATATAATTACACTATATTTCCACTCCAATAACATTAAACATAATTCCCATGGCTGCAAATCACACATTCAAACTAAACTGAGTTTCCCAGGAAAGCGAAATTACAGTTAAAAACTCGCACAAACGGAAACTATTATTAACTCCTCCGTCGTCACTCGCCTTACAAGCGTGCACATGCAAAATTATCGCCAGTGACGCGAAAAATTCCCACAAGGCTACATATGCTAAACAAAACAACACTCATTCAACTCTCGTTACAGCTCCGCAAGTGACACGATGAAACGGTGAAAATGCCCTTAAGGAGGATGTGGAGATCGGCCACCGTCGCCGCAGTGCTGCTGGTGTGCGGCGCCTCCTGTTGCGACCTGGAGGAGTTCTTCAGCGAGAAACAAGTTAGTGTCGAGGACAGTACCAAGGAATCCACTGTGGTTGTAAGGGGGTTGAGCACGAATGCGGCTATTGTGACACCCTCGCTTTCGGATGCCAGGGGGGTTTACACAGCTTACTTCGAGCTGATCAATACCTACAAAGGGGATTCATTGGATATCTGGGACATCAACAGTTACAGGTGAGTTGTGGAATAGAATAGGCAATTAGGTATGCGTATGTCCTTATCTAGAGTGTGTGAAATGCTAAGGATAATGGAACTATTCGTTCCGTGAACATTATTGATAATAGCTCTTACAAGTAGTAAATACTGAATATTTAAAGAGGATTTCCTCGTTGCTTGATAATGGTTCTTCGTACGTAAATATTTTATGTGTAAAAAAAAAAAAATCAATAGTTTGTAAACAGCAATTACTTTATTAATCGAATGTAAAGTTGAATGGGGAGGGGATATGAGATATGCTTGTGGTAAAAACATTCCTCCAAAAAGGGAATTCCACTCCCAGTTCACAACACTACCCCAAATATGAAAATTCCTCCCTCTAAAAGAACACAAACTTGTTTATAGAAATAACCCTATTTCTGGGTAAAATCCCCAAAATGAGAAGCTGGTTTGAAGGCATACTGTTGGTTCATATTTCATAAAGAGAAAATGGCATGGCGCCGTAAATTGTCGAAACTACTCAACTTTGTTTGTTATTTTATACCCATACGTATAACATATATGTTAAAAATCTCACATGGCGCCATCTGTTGCTAAGAGAAAGTTTTCTGTGGCTTTATACCCATGTGTGTATCATTGATATTAAAAAAATGATGATGTGTCCATCATAGTACTTTCCCCCGTAAATTGCGTATTAAATCACTTTTAAAATATTTGTAGCATTATTATTTTCAAAATTTATTTAACTTTTTGATAACTACAACTTTTATTTGAAACATTTTTCAATTGAATCAACACATACTGACACAAACCAATGACTAGATAAAAAACACTATTTATTGAATATCTCAAAAACTAAGAGTGCTATGACAAAAAGTAATAATACAAAAAATCTTTAATATATTATTACCTACAACTTTTATTTAAAACATTTTCAAATTGTATCAACACACACTGACACAAATCAATGACTAGATAAAAAACACTATTTATTAAATATCTCAAAAACTAAGAGTGCTATGACAAAAAGTGAGTCTACAAAAAATCTTTAGTTTTTTATTTCCTACAACTTTTATTTGAAACATTTTTCAATTGTATCGACACATACACTGTCACACATCAATAACTAGATAAAACAAACAACTTTTAAAATATTCCAAAAACTAAGAGTGCTATGACAAAAAGTAAATAAACAATATATCTTGATTTTGTTATTATCTACAACTTTTATTTATAAGAATTTTTTGTTTGATGAACATTTATTGAAAAAATCTGAAAAAACTGAAAAACGCTAAGAGTAAAGTACCACTTCCGATTTTCCGATTTTCACCAAAAGCTTTTCATTTTGTGACTTCCGGTTTCTCTAATTAGTGCGGGGCGGGTGAAGGTTCAAAACACAAAAAAATATATAAGTAATTTTAATTCAAATCGAATTTATTTAAAATTACTTCAATAAAAAATATAATTTAAATTAAATTTATTAAAAAATTTAAAAAAACGCCATCTTGTGATTCAAACACAAATTAGAAATTAAGATTTGCATTCGCGGATGTGAGTGGAAATAAAAATGAATTCAAGTAAATAAACGTAAAAAAAAACATAACGCAAGTATCTTAACAAAAACGCATTCCATAAAAAACTAAAATTAAACTAAACTTACAAAACTCTGACAAATGGGCGCCACCCAGAATTATACGTCTGGGACGTAATATATTAAAGCGTCGCGACGCGATTACGAAGAAAAATTAAAAAAAAAAAACTTGAGATGCCGCAACTTAAGTTTCCTTTCCCTTTTTTTTTTGTTTCACTATTATTTTATGCACTTATCTGTTATCCGGTGTGAAGCAATTAAGGGCGGTTGCGACGGAGATGGCGGCAGCTGCGGTGGCACGGCAACAGCGGCGATAGCAGTGACGGTCTACGGCAGCAGCGACAACGGTAGCAGCAACAACACAGCGTCAGCGGCAACGGTCACAACGGCAGTCGATAACGACTTACATGTTCCTCCCTGATTTAACTCCCGGGTTGCATCAACACTATACGTACAAAATGGCTGCGAAACTCCGCACTTAAAGGGTTCCTAAATATTTATTTAGGCGTTACTAACGTATATATAGATATACATACATACACATACTAGAATTAGTCCATAACATCATTTATTTGCAAAATTGACAGATAAATGTAATTACCTTCGTTAAGAAGAACCCCTCGGTAAAAAGACACGATAACGGCAAATTAACACTCAGAACGGCCAGTCCGCTCCTCCTCGAGCGCAGATCGCAAAGGTCGCGTCTTGTATTTAATCGGCGCGAGTGCCCGATACGATAAAAAACATTTATTTTATTTGTAAACAATCGATATCTACAACCCGACTAGCAGACCTGCAATTAAACTCAAAAAACCAAAGAGTATTAATTAAGGCCTAGTTAGACGAGAATTATTTTGTTATAAGTTCTTCCGATTGTAACAAAAAGCTTAAGTTTCAAGTTTCATCTCGATATCTTTAGCGGTTTTGCGGTACAGCGCACACAGCCACACACAGAGACACACAGAGAGACAGACATTTTTCAAAAATGGTCTTATTCGACTCAGGGGACCTCAAAACGGATATTTCCGCTAAAATTTTTGATTCGAACATTTTCACGAAAACAATACTTTCCCTTTGTATTACATACGGGGGAAAGTAAAAATATTGCAGGGCGCCATGTGTTCCTAAAAGACAACTATCTGTTGATTTATACCCATGTGTTTGTCATACACATTAAGAATCTCACATAGCGCCATCTGTTGCTAAAAGACAATTTTCTGTTGTTATATACCAATGTGTTTATCATACATATTCAGAATCTCACATGACGCCATCTGTTGCTCAAAGACAACTGTCTGTTGTTTTATACCCATGTCTGTATCATGCATATTAAACAATCTTCATGACGCCATCTATTGTAAAGAGAACTGAACTTTTTAATAATAAAATCTGGCGTGATGAACAACAGGTATTCATACTAATTAAACATCTTGTGAATCGTATCGTATTGTATTGCAGTGAAGGGCGAAATGAATTTTCGGGGTTTAATAAAGCCGGAACCGGAATGAAATATTCAGGACAATGAGGGAATAAGGCGAGTAGTCAAAAGGACTCAATCCCACTTGTCTGCGTCGTCTCTAAATATTTGCAGCGGTTTAATTTCCACTCGGAACCCGCCGGAAACGGAAGCGCTCCTGAATTTTTAATATAGCGCTAATTAAACAATACTCCCACTTCTCGGTGTTGGTGTTGGTGTTGGGGAACGAAACGAAACTTCTGGAGGCTTCCATTTCTATTTACTGATCGATTGGGTCAAGTCCACAAGGCCGGATTTAATTATTAAGACGGTTCTGGGGAAAATAGAAACAATTAACTAATGAAAATGCACGTGCTTTGGAATAATTGATATTGAGGATGAAATAAGTAGGGGTTAAAGCAGGGCTGGCTTTAAGTTAATTCAGAAGGATTAGATGTTTCTATAATTTAAATCGGTGGTGTCTAACTGTTACGATCCGTTTTATTTTAGGTACATGTTGTTGCTTTTATACATTTTATTTTATTTTATTACAGATTTTAGATATTCTTTAGAAAAAAGCAATAACCATGAAAAAGCTTAAATTAGTAACTCCATGGGGGTTGTACGAATATTTAACGATCCAGGGGGTTCTAGGACATTCAAATATTTTGGAATAAAGCAATTATCCATAACCCTTTGTTAGGTCACGTACTGACCGTCGTTTTGAGTATTTGTCAATTCGCGAAAGACGCTTACCACCACTTCTCGCCTATCAACAAGGGTAGCTCTGCCCATGAACCCCCCGGCTATCGACAACCAATCATAATCAAGTTAACCCTCACGCAGTTACACATATTTACTTTTTTTAAAATTTTGAGATATATACCTTTTAAACGCTCGAACAGTTAACATCACAATTGAAAACATATACTTTTATATTTAAACTTTTAAACGTACACTGTTAAAAATAATTGTAAATTAAACAAAACAAATTTCTTATATGGTGAATATATACAGTGAAGTCTAATAAATATTTTATTTCACAATTCATCCGCACCAAAATTAGTGACGTCATCTTACCAGTGAGAAATTAACGGCGTCACATCCTAACATTGCTCCTTCGTAACCGGATATTAAACATATCCGAAATTAAACCAAGTCAAATTAAACGGTGCGTCGAAAAAAAACAATACGATTTCGGCGAGTCGTGGAAGTGATTGATAACGTGTGCTCAATTTTGATTTTAAGCACTTAAATATTCATCAAAATATTATATTGGCCGATCCAACATTCAATAAACCCTCAGAAATCGATATGTTATTGGGTGCAAATATATTTCGGAGTTTATTATGCCAAGGACAGATAAACCTAGGTACGCATAATTCAACATTGCATAAAACAAAATTAGGGTGGGTTGTGTCAGGAAATATTTCATCACAACCGTTTGAACCTTCAGTTTGTAATTTAGGTACGATTAACGGTCAAATTACAAAGTTTTGGGAGATCAAGGAAATTATAAACGAAAATGTATACTCAAACGACGAATTAATTTGCGAAGAAATCTTTCTTAACACAACAGCGCGATCTTCGGAGGGTAAATTTATTGTTACAATTCCATTGAATGATTTTCATCATTAGAACACAAATTATGCAGAGATTCACGTATTGCTCAATTATACATAAACTTTATGAAGGAATACGAAGAATTAGGACACGTGACAAAATGCGTAGGAAATTTTCCACTTTATAACTTGACATATTATTTGCCGCATCGTCCGGTTCGAAAAGAGTCAAGTGAAACAACAAAGCTTAGGGTTGTGTTCGACGGTTCAGCTAAACTAAGCAATAAATTATTATTGAATGAAATCCAGAGAGTAGGGCCTACCATACAAAATGACGTATTTACAATGTTAGTCAGATTTAGACATCATGCTTTTGTAATTACAACGAATATTACACAAATGTTTAGACAAATTTGGATAAACGATAATCAAAGGTCATTACATCGTATTTTTTGGCGTTCAAATCCGATTGAAATATTAAAGTGTTATGAGTTAAACAATGTAACGTACGGCACTGCTTCGGTGCCATTTTTGGCAATTCGGTCCCTAATGCAGCTGGCACATGATAATTAAAACACATATTAATCTGTTATTTGTACAATTTATTAGTTGTTTATGTATTTGTATTTGTACCCATTTGTTGATTTGATCTCTAAATAATGTATACACTCTTTATTATTTTTTATTATTATAATTTTAACTCGCGCAAAGTAAGAGTAACATGAACATGTCTAATACAATTGTAATTTTTCAGTTATTCACTCTGTATATATAAATATACTAATTGTCATATACAGAGAGTTTTATGTAACACTAAACATATTCATAAAGAGAATTTTTGTTTTGATTATACATAATGCATACGTCGTACATTTTCCGACATTCGGTTTATTAAAATAATTTAATTTGAAGCTTTAAACGAGTGTTTTCCACTCCCAAGCTAAGCATGAAGTAAAATTTCGAGTTTAGAAAAGCCTGAAAATTTGGTTTGGTCGCCTAGCGCGAAGCGCGGAGCGGGCAAACCAAATTTTCAGGCTTTTCTAAACTCGAAATTTTACTTCATGCGCCACCGGTACACAACACTGATTCAATGTAAGGTTTAGCGGTGTGTTTTAAACTTCGTAATATGTCAGTGTTTTGTACCGGTGGCGCATGAAGTAAAATTTCGAGTTTAGAAAAGCCTGAAAATTTGGTTTCGCCGCTTCGCGCTTCGCGCTACGCGACCAAACCAAATTTTCATGCTTTTCTAAACTCGAAATTTTAGTTCATGCTTAGCCTGGGAGTGAAAAACACTCGTTTAAAGCTTTAAATTAAATTCTTTTAATAAACCGAGCGTCGGAAAATGTACGACGTATGCATATGTATACTCAAAAGAAAAAATCTTTTTATGAAAATGTTCGGTGTTACATAAAACTCTCTGTATATATACCGAGTGTGGCACTTAAGACGCCTCGGACCATAGCTCCTTTACGATAAAAGCTATCGAAAAAAATCTACGAGCAAAGTGGTGCATAATTACCGTCGCTATGTTTCAAAAATATTTCTAATCATCAGTGGCGTGCCGTAGGGGAAGGTGGGGCAGCTTTATGCAGTTTTTATATTTTGTCTTATAGAATTTTCTCGGTAATCGATATCTATATCGATTCATCAAAAATCAATACTCTTACTATCTGCCTTTATATCAAAAACATGTAAATTGTGTAAATACACTTGTAAGGCATTTTGTAACAGTTTAAAAGAATAAATAAAAATGTATATATGTACCCCACATACGGGGCACTTTCATACAGGCTATGGGGCAGATTCATACATGTGAGAAAATACACAAGTTGAGCATAAAATGTTTATTTATTTATCAAAATCAAAATATCAAAACACAACTTTCATGAAAACAAAAGCAATAATAGTATCTATAACCAAATAATACTAAGTAATCATATAATAAAGAGAGAATAACATAAATATAGGTAGTTCTTTTATGGCACAGAGGAAACTAAGTTAACCTAACAGTCTTTCTAATCAGTCATATCACTATTTAAATATCTGTGACGTATTGCTTAATTCTTATTTACTAATACTATCAATAATGAACAATTAAAAAAATATCACAATCAACATGAAGAATCTTAAATGTTAAACACTAATTATCTTGAAGGGAATTATCTTTGCAACAATAATATTAATGTACGTTATAAAAAGAGAGATCTTTGTTGAAACTAAAAATGTTGGCGGTCCTAGCTGTCTTAGCTGATTTAGGATCCGGTTATATCAAAACAATATCTGATAGATCTACTGAACCTTCATCTTTGACGTCTGGAAAGACAAAATTCATAGAAAATCCTGGTTTCTTCTTCAAAAATGAAACCATTACTTCTGTCAAACTGTAGTGTTTGATGATTTGTCCGACATAGTAAATAACGGACTTCTTTTTTTCAAATTTTACAAGCACATAGTCACCATCTTTGACATTTTCAGGGTCAACAGGCACTTCATGATCATCTTCTTCTTCGTTTTCTTCAAGCACGTCGAAAGGTGAAGCAGAACTTTCTCTTAGGCTGATATCTGTTTCACTGTCGCTACAAATTGTTTCAATCTCTTTGGTTTTATTTCTTTTTGGTTTACTCGATTTGACATAATCTTCATTTAATAAACACAACGCTCTCTTTATTTCTCTTGCTTTACTTTTTCGTTCTTTTTCTAATCTCTTCATCTCTTTGATGTTTTTCAATTCTTCAATTCTATTATTTTCGGGCGTGTCCGCATAAATTCTCGATTTTCCAAGTGATCGACCTTTTTTTGTTTGTGTGCGTCTTTGAACTTTCGGGAAAGGCCTTATCATTTCTGGCGTCTTTAATACTTTGGAAGTAGATGGTGCAGGGTTATCAAGATCTATCACTGTTGATGCAAGCTGTTGTGAAAGCAATGTAGGCGAGACATCTCTGGACAAAGTCGGCGGTGTTCGAGCAGTAACATCACCAAGTTCAACACCAACTGTAGCAAGCTCATCACCAGCTATTGCAAGCTCATCACCACTTGTGCTTATATTGGGATTTGTTACAGGATTTGAATGATACACCTGAACTGGCGCAAAATCATCATCATTGAAAATCAACTTATTAAATGGCCATATTCCGGTTTTTTCATAAGCACTGGTAATATTTCTACCATTGAATGACTCTAAATAAGGTATCTTTGTAAGTTTTGGGATATTATAAATATTAAGTGTCTTTCCTGGATTGGAAACGTACGAGTCATTAAATGCCGTTTTTAATTTCGACTTTAATGGTCCAAATACGCCAACATCTAATGGTTGAAGACGGTGAGTCGTGTGTGGTGGAAATGAAAGGCACACAATCCCATTGTCACGGCAGTAGTGGATTGCATCAATAGAAATGTGACTTTCATGATTGTCACATAAAAGCAATATTGGATTTTCTTTCGAACATAAGGTGTGTTTCTGGATGTGCTTTAGAACATCAACAAAAATGCTCGAGTTTATCCAACCACTTCTCGTGGCTACACCCAAAGAGCCTTCTGGAGCACCTTCTATAAAGTGGTCCTTAAAATGTACTCGAGGGAAGATGAATAAGGGCGGTATGGTGTTTTAACTTGCTGATATAATACCACCAAATGTGACCAGCTCTCCTCTTTCGGCAGACACTATTTGACCAACCTGTTTTTGGCACTTTTCAGCAAAAATTTTTGGTGTGCTCAGCACAGTTGAAATACCAGATTCGTCGTAGTTGAAAATCCGATCGGCAGTAAACTGAAATTTTTATTGCGTTTTCGGAAACTTGCTAACCAGTCTGCTTCCGCCATCTTATTATCATTCCAACTTGCAGGATATTTAATCTCATTGGCCTTAGCAAATTCATATGCAAGTTATTTAACTTGGACACACGTCAATCCATAGTGCATCTTAGAACACTCTAATATATATTTATTCAAAAGATCCTATTCTGTTTTTGTAAAAACTTGCTGCGATGAAAATTTAGATTCGAATACACGAGTTTCGTTACCAAGATCTTGTGTTTTGCGTAATTTTTTTATACGGCTTTGTAGTGTTTGTGCATTAACTCCATATTTGGCTGCTGATTTCCGAAAAGAAAGCTTGTTTTCCAAAACTTCATCGATAGCTTTTAACATTGCCTGTTCGTCTACCTCTCCACTCCTAGTTCCCTTTTTCTTGTAATTTCTGACCATAATTGTTCTGCAAAACAAAATTATGATATCACTTCAATTCTAAAAACTAAAATAATTCCCGAGTTCCATCGTAAAATAGAAAAGTGGGGCACATTCATACAGTATGAATGTACCCGCATACTTCTGTATGGACCTACCCCATCACAAGATATAAAATAAAAATATTGTTAAAAAAAGGCAACCCTATATAGAATTATTGACAGATCAATTTACAAACTTGACCCTATTACCTTTTAAATAAAATAGAACTGAATAATCTAGAGAGCAGCTTTCATTATAAAAAAGATGTTAAAAGTGAGGTTATTAAATTACTTACACGTGGCCGAATCACGTTCCGTGTCACACCGACGCACGTTTCACACCGGCTGCTATCAAACTCCGCCAGCAACCACACACATAAGTAAGCTACGCGTACATGTATAAGTCATTTAGTTGATGTGCGCCTAACACCAGATATATCTAGTGTATGACGGTGGTGCCCCTTGTATGAATCTGCCCCACTTCCCCCTACTCCAGTGGCGTACCAAACTTATGTTTTTTTAAATGGAATGCCCTATTTTTATTGCAGATTTGGAAAGTGCTTGAAGAGTACTTATTTTTTTATCAAACATGTTATACCCTTAACTTTAGCGGTTTCGCTGTTATAACCCCTTCTTTCAAAATTGCGCCCCATTTTTGAGATTGTTTTGTAGAGAAACTAATTTACGCCGGCGCCTAAATTTTGAATTGAGGTACAGGTTAAGACCTCGTATACCTTCACATAATTTTTTTTTCGGGTAATTTATGGAAAAAAAATAATTTTTGGTTGAACTTCGCATGTTGTCATTTTTTTCGAAAATTTCAAATGGCACCCTCCTAAAAGAATTACGGCGTCTTACAGCCAAAACTCTAAATTTTTCATTGGTACAAAAAAACAGACAGATAGTTTTCCAGCACGATGGAGCTCCTGCACATAATAGCCGTGTCGTTCGGGAATTTCTCGATGGAACGTTTCCGGACTCCTGGATTGGTCGTGGGGGTCCTGTGAGGTGGCCGCCAAGATCACCAGACCTCACTCCCCTTGACTTCTTCCTTTGGGGCCATATCAAAGACGAGGTTTACAGGACGGTACCAACTACTGTCGAGGATATGAGGGAGAGAATCCGCGCGGCTTTCCGCGGTATATCACCAGAAGTCCTTAGGGCAGTGTCTAGAGCCTGTGAGTCGAAGTTGCGGTTATGCCTCCAGCAGGAAGGTCGTCATTTCGAACATTTAGTTTAAGTTGTTAAATTTTCTTTATCTGCATTTTTCATATCATGTTGAATAAATAGGTACATACTATTATGTTGACCATATTTGTGTTTTTGTTTTCTCATGGCACTCTTGGGAACGGAAAACGTTTCCCGACATTTGCGATGAAATTCCTTTTTTCTCCGAAATTTTGTTATGCAATGTGTAATTTTATTTGTACCAATGAAAAATTTAGAGTTTTGGCTGTACAACGCCCTAATTTTTTTAGGGGGGTGCCATTTGAAATTTTCGAAAAAAATGACAACATGCGAAGTTCAATCAAAAATTAGTTTTTTTCCATAAATTACCCGAAAAAAAATTATGTGAAGGTATACGAGGTCTTAACCTGTACCTTAATTCAAAATTTAGGCGCCGGCGTCAATTAGTTTCTCTACAAAACAATCTCAAAAATGGGGCGCAATTTTGAAAGAAGGGGTTATAACAGCGAAACCGCTAAAGTGAAGGGTATAAAATGTTAGATAAAAATATAAGTACTCTTCGAGCACTTTCCAAATCTGCAATAAAAAATAGGGCAATCCATTTAAAAAAAACATAAGTTTGGTACGCTACTGGAGTACGGCACGCCACTGATGATTAGAAATATTTTTGAAACATAGCGACGGTAATTATGCACCACTTTGCTCTTAGATTTTTTTCGATAGCTTTTATCGTAAAGGAGCTATGGTCCGAGGCGTCTTAAGTGCCACACCCGGTATATATTATTGAAGTTATTCTAATATTGTAAATTTATGTGAAAGGAGATTCCGTAAATACATGAAAATTAAATTATCCTCAGATTTCATCAATACTTAAAAGTGACTTTTATGTAGATGACTTATTAACAGGTGTAAATTCTATACAAGAAGTTAGAGAAATTAAGCGAGATGTCATTAATATATTACAATCTGCTGGGTTTGTGCTTCATACATGGGTTTCTAATGAATCATTATTAATGTTAGAATCGAATAATTTAGTCAATAATTCAACTAAACAACTGTCAGAACCTAACACTGATAAATCGCCGGGAGTCATCTGGGATCCAGACTCAGACATTTTCACTTATAATACGATCAGAATCTTCCAAACCTAAAAATCACAAAATGAAACATACTTTCACAAATCGCAAAAATATTGATCAGTTAGGTCTTATTTCACCAATTATTATTACAGCTAAATTAATAACGCAAGAATTGTGGCAGGAAAAAATTAATTAGGTCGAGTCATTATCTACAAACTTAATGACGAAATGGATTGATTAACTTTGTAGAGAGTTTAAAATATTTAAACAAAATAATAATACCGAGACATATGTGCTGTAACAAAGTTAAGAGAATAGAGCTTCACGGTTTTTGTGATTCTTCGGAAGTAGCTTATGGAGCTTCGATTTATTTAAAATCCATAGATAAAGTAAGAAATTGTAAGATACATTTAATTTGCGCAAAGTCAAAGGTTGCACCTTTAAAAAAACTATCCCTCCCACGCTTAGAACTGTGCGGAGCCTTATTGTTGTCAAGATTATTATCAAAATTAGTTTCAAAACTTGATCTTAATATCGAACAATATTATTTGTGTTGTGGTCAGATCACAGACAATCACTCTGCATTGGATCAAGGGCCCTTCTAGTAAATGGAAAACTTTTGTCGCAAACAGAGTTGCCATTATTCAACAAATAACTGATCTTAATGGGACATGTTCGCACAAACGATAATCCCGCGGATTTAATAACTCGCGGTGTAGATCCTGTAAATCTTAGCAGCTGTGAAAAATGGCGGAACGGTCCATCATAGTTATTGACAAACAATGATTATAATTCGAATTATACACATAACCACAATGACGAAGTAGATGAAACATATTTAGAAATGAAACGTATACATAATTGTTATTTAGGTGTAAATAATTCAGATGATAGTATATTGCTTAGATATTCAAATTTAACAAAACATTGTCGCATCGTCGCTTATTGTTTTAGATTTAAAACAAACTCAATAAATAAAAATAAAAAAATAACCACACAACTGACAGTTAATGAAATACATACAATATAATGTAGATATTTTCAATTCTTCTCAAGACTTCAAAAGTAATGCTCTAGAATATTTTTTCTACTATGGCTTAAGGTTTTTTTTTTCCTTCTAGTGCTCATCTTATTATGATTATTTCATTTCTTAGTTTTGTTATTTTTATTTATTTATTATTGTTATTATTTTTTTTCTTGATTCCTATTCTTATTGTTTTTACCCTCACTCGTTTTCTTTAATATAGGCGCATATCTTTAATATTGTTGATGAAATAAATGTTAACGAATACTATATGCATTTAACTTAAGTTTGTATATTTCTTTGTAAGACATCATGTCTGTCGGAAATAAATGGTTATTATTATTATTATTATTATTATTATTATTACACAATGCCAAAAATATCTTGATTAAACTTGCGCAATCACAATCATTTTTGTCGGAAATTAATGACTTAAAAAAAAATCAAAACAAATTTCAAATAAAAGTTAATTATTATTATTGAACCCTATTTTAGATCAGTTTGGCATTTAATGAGTTGGAAGGCGGCTTTCACGAGCAAATATAAGTTATAATAAAAAATATCCAATTATTTTATCAAATAAACACATACTGTAACATAGCATTATATTAGATTATGTTCCCTGTAATTGTATACTTGTATATCTGTTGGGAAAATTAAGAATAATAATAATAATATTGTCCAAATTGATTGTGCCGCAAGAACACGAAGTTTATCTTCATCAAGCGCTGTTGCATGCGCTGTTGCATGCAGTTCGAACAAAATATTGGATTATTTCGGGATTAGACTTATGCAAGAGTTGTGTTCATAAATGTGTTAAGTGTTTCAAGGCTAAACCTAAAATGATACACCCTTTATGCGTGACTTGCCTACAGATAGAGTGAATCCCGCGCCACCATTTTATAATTGCGGCGTGGATTATGCGGGACCAAAGCATACATTTGCCTATTTATACGTTTCAGTACTAAGGCCATACATTTAGAATAAGTTTAAAGCCTTAGTTCCGAAAGTTTTATTGCAACATTTAGACGGTTTTTGTGCTAGAAGAGGAGTTCCGCAAAATATGTACAGCGATAACAGTACAAATTTTGTTGGAGCCAATACTCAATTAAAGGAATTATACACGTTTGTAAACAATGACCTTGTTTAAAATAAAATTAATTCTCATTTTGCATCACAAAATACAAGTTGGCATTTTATTCCGCCAAGATCACCCCATTTTGGCTGGAATAAAATCAGTCAAGACTCATTTACTCAAAATAATTGGAAATACAAACTTAAACTTTGAAGAATTTTACACCGTTTTGACGCAGATTGAATCAGTATTAAACTCCCGTCCTTTATGTCCTTTATCAAACGACTCTGAATTCTTTGACCCTTTGACACCTGCTCATTTTTTTAATTGGAAAAGCACTCATAACAGTACCGGACCCCAGCGTAATTGAGATTCCATAAAATAGGTTATCGAGATTTCAGCTTCTGCAAAAACTCACACAGCATTTTTGGCAAAGATGGTCAAAAGAATATTTATCGCAACTCCAGATAAGAAACATACTTTCGCGGATATCCCGCTTGGATCAATGGTGCTTATAAGGGAAGAAAATCTGCCACCTGCAAAGTGGCAAATTGGTCGCATTTTGGAAATTCATCCAGGCGCCGACGGTATTATACGCGTAGTATCGATAAAAACCAATTTCAGTGTGTGTAAACGTGCAGTGACAAGGGTGTGCTTATTGCCCACGAACTAATTTAATCTTGTAATGAATGTTGATCTTTTATACGAGGGTTGCCTTTTATATTTCGGGATTAGAGAACAAAAATAAATATTAATCATTGAAAATCGCTTTATTGTTTTTCAAAATATTCCCCATTAAGATTTATACACTTTTGCATGCGTTTGAACCAATTGTCGAAGCACTTTTGCCACTCTGATTGAGGTATACATATGCATTCTGAACGCATCAACCGCTTCTTCAGGTATCGAAAAACGTTGACCTCTCATTTTATTTTTTACGGATGGGAATAAAAAGAAGTCATTCGGTGCCAAGTCAGGACTATATGGCGGATGACTCATCAAATCGATGTTTTGCGTGCTCAAAAATGCAGTTGTTTGAGCCGATGTGTGAGAGCTCGCAATGTCGTGGTGAAGAGTTATCCGTTTTCGGTGGTTGGTTTTCCTGATTTCTTGGATGACAACTGGCAAACAAATGGTTGTGTACCACTCAGAATTGACTGTTCTGCGTTGTTCTAGTGGTACGGTTGCGACATGTCCAATTTTTCCGAAAAAAACAGGCGACCATTTGCTTGGAAGTGCTTCGTGCGCGAACAACTTTTGTTGGATTTGGCTCATCTTGAAACATCCATACGGTCGACTGCTGTTTACTTTCGGGCTCATACGCGTAAATCCATGATTCATCACCTGTCACGATGTCATAGACGTGTTTCGAAGCACCGCAATCGTATTTTTTGAGCATTTCTTTGCACCAATTGTGTGCAGTCAAATGTTCATGCAATTGAATGTATGTTGGTCCCACTAATGCCTAAGGTTGTCTCAATCTCACGATAGGTCACATGACGATCTTGCAATATTTGTTTGCGCACAGCATCAATGGTTTCCGGAACAACAACTGATTTTGGACGACCTCCACGAAATTCGTCTTGGAGTGAACTACGACCTCGGTTGAATTCACCATACCATCGATAAACACTGGTCCTTGATGGAGCTTCATCGCCAAAAATTGAATTAAGTTCATCCATGCACTGTTGTTGAGTTAATCCACGTCGAAAGTGGTAAAAAATAATCGCACGAAAATGTTCACGATTTAATTCCATTCCTTGGCCGAGATAAATCTTTTAAGTTAGTGTAAACGACACAAATAACGCTCATATGTCAAAACGTTCTGAGTTCGTATAACCTCAAAAATGTCAAACTTTACGATAGAGCTCTCAGTTGCCAGATTGCAACACTAGGGTTGTCCAATCCCGAAATTTAAAAGGCAACCCTCGTATGTATATGTATTAATTAGTTTAAAAAAACACCAGTTTGAAGTCTCTTGAAATCTAGGACATTTAAAGGGAGCGGCATATTACGATCCGTTTTGTTTTAGGTACATTTTGTTGCTTTAATACATTTTATTTCATTTTATTTCGGATTTTAGATTTTCGTTAGAAAAAAACAATAACCATGAAAAAGCTTAAATTAGTAACTCCATGGAGGTTGTACGAATATTCAACGCTCCAGGGAGTTCTAGGGCATTCAAATATTTTGGAATAAAGCAATTATCCATAACCCTTTGTTAGGTCACGTACTGACCGTCGTTTTGGGTATTTGTCAATTCGCGGAAGACGCTTACTACCACTTCTCGCCTACCAACAAGGGTAGCCCTGTTTATGAATCCCTCGGATATCGACAACCAATCATAATCAAGTTAACCCTCACGCAGTTACACATATTTACTTTTTTTGAGATATATACCTTTTAAACGCTCGAACAGTTAACATCACAATTGTAAACATAACCATTTATATTTAAACTTTTAAACGTACACTGTTAAAAATAATTGTAAATTAAACAAAACAAATTTCTTATACGGTGAATATATACAGTGAAGACTAATCAATATTTTATTTCACAATTCTCCCGCACCAAAATTAGTGACGTCATCTTGCCAGTAAGAAATTAACGGCGTCACATCCTAACAAACTCAAATAACCTAACTTTCAATTACTCTAAAACAGTCTTTATAGAATTTTATAACAGAACAAATCCGTCAAACTTTACAATCAGCTTAAATAATAACATTATTGAAATAAGCAGGTCCACGACGTTTCTAGGAATAGAAATAGATGGTAATTTGCCAACAAACTCTCTTCAAAACTAAATAAATCGTATTTCATAACACAATTAAGAGAGGTATTAGACACAAATGGCTTACTATCTGTGTATTAGGATCTGGTCTATTCGACCCTAACCTATGGAGTTGTTTTTTTAGAGACAATCCACTGGTGCGAACAAAATATTTGTAATGCAAAAACGCATCATTATTATTTAATATTAGGTATAACGAATTATGCATAACGGCATTTAAAATAAAGAATATACTAACTTTAACATCGATATATTTACTGAAGTAATAATAATATGTAAGATGTGGGACGCTGAAAGTGTAGACTCGGATCATTCCTCGATAAAATCGAAAAAGAATAAACTCAAAAATTGTTATTGCGGTAATATCGCGAAATCGGGAATCCGGTGTACTGTGTGCAATACTTGCTACCATTTGGGGTGTATACAACGTGTAAAAATATGTTGCAACCTGCCATTAGTAATTCCTAACCCCCAAGGCGATGCAGCAGAACAACATACATCATCTCATACCTGTAAGTATTCGAAGCATCTCTATCAAGCTTATATCGATCTAATCAGCGAGCTGAAGTTGTCAAACAAACTATTACTAAAAAAAGTAAGTTATTTAGAGAGGGAAAATAACTTCCTGAAACATAACTCAAATATCCCGCGCGTTAGTGCTAATAAAACCACCAGTGAGATGGAAGATATATCCACTAGGCTTGATCAATGCAACCGAAAACAGACATCAATTCCAACTATCGCGGCTCAAGATGCCCTTGAATCTGCAAATCCTCAGATACGACAGCAACAATGGACAGAGGTTCTGCCGAAAAATCGCAGGCGCCGTCCACAAGCGCAATCGGCTAAGCCAGAAAATGCGCCAGACGCGCGCACGCACAATAGTAAACAAACACAAATAGTACGGGGGACTGCGTCATGGGATAAGAACAACTTTAGCGCAGCTACACAAAAGGCGTGGGTACGCGTCGGGCGCGCAGCACCAGATGCCACCACTCAGCTAGTCGGAGATTTCCTCAAAAAAAGATTTCCAACCCGGAATTTTATCATTGAAAAATTGGAAACAACAAATACGAATATGTCATCATTCAAAGTTGGAGGGGATTTTGATTTACTAGAAAGGCTTTACGACCCGGCCACCTGGCCTTCTGGTTTATCAGTGAGACGATTTAACTTTTTTCGACGCTCCAGATCTCCAGACTCAGAAGCACAGAAGAAAAAGTAACATATTAAAGGGGTATTACCATTCGGAAGTTTTAAAAAATTGATTTTTCTTTTTGCATGTATTGATACTTGATAGTATCTAGTTTCATGTCCGAAAGCCGTTTTACAATAGGCGAATTCGTTAGTTAGATTTTTGCTTGTTGAAGTAAACAATGCTGAGTAGGTGGCTGGGTGGAAATACGCAGAACTCAAACGAAAGATTGAATGCTTATGTCTGGAAGCTGGCTTCGAAGCACCTCAACTGTGGTGCAAAAACCGTCGCTATCGCGTCTTTCATAGCTACCAGCATTTTCAACGACGGATACACGGCAGTTTTTAAGACGATAGAGACACTGGGAATCCATATCGGCCTGCAAGCCAAGGCTTTCCGGTGCGGACTGACGCAGAGCGCGAGATGTGAGACGAATTTTGCCTGACTCCAGCAACTCATAAGGCCATCCAACAACGCTGGCAGGAGTAAATCATTCAAACCCAGTTTTTAGAGGAAGAGGAGGGCCTAGTGTACGGACCTGGCATAGCTGACTAAAGCCAAAAATCTCCAAAAATAGTTAAAACTTGTGTCAAAACTTTAAACGCGTTTTTCTCGAAACCACTTTTTTTTTCGCTGGCCGGAAACTTTCTTTTCAAACTATGAAACGGATTGACTTGAGCTTTTAGTGTTCGGTTCTCCACATTTTCCTCTGGAGTTTGAACCACCGTCATTCCACCGTCAAAAAACGACCACTTTTGTCGAATGGCCTCCATATTGTTATTTATCGAGATTTTTTATTGTCGGTGGTTCAAACTCCAGATAATTTAATACAGATTAATGACTACTACTTCATATCTTGTGGTGGAGGCGGAATATTTAAATATTTAACACTGATTACTTTTTTGTATTCACTTTTTATTTTGTACTGTGACTAGTTTCGACTCAACAGCGAGTAATTCTCAAACTAACTAAAGTTAGTTTGAGAATGACTCGCTGTTGAATCGAAACTAGTCACAGTACAAAATAAAAAGTGAATACAAAAAAGTTATCAGTGTTAATTATTTAAAGACTACTACTTCATTTTACGTTTCAAATCACAGAATCGAAAAAATCTCTCCGGCCATGAGGAAAAACACGGCGGACACGGCCTTATTTGAGGCCAGATTTAGAAGTTTAGCCGGACGATTGAAAAGAATAAAAATTCATTTTTTATAGTTTATGAATCTATAAACAAGTTGCAAGAAACCGCAAGATCGCATGTATTAAATTTCCCAAAAATAAAAATTCTGAAAAACCGTAAAAAAAACGCTGTCCTAGTGGTAATACCCCCTTAATTCATCAAAATATTCAGTCATTACGCAATAAAATACACGAGCTAGAAGCGTTCATAAAATCCCAACACGAATTTATTAATATTATTTGTCTGACAGAACATTGGCTCCTTACAGATGAGGTTCGTTACTGCAAAATTGATAATTATACCATTGCCTCAAGCTTTTGCAGATCGAAGCCTTACGGCGGTAGCATGATATTGGTTCGCGATAATATAAGATTTAAAGTTCTTAACAATATCACAAAATTATTGAAAATAAATTTGAGCTATGCGCTATTGAGATACCAGAATTATCATTGTGTATTATTTGTATATATAGAGTCCCGAGCACTGACGTCCCTGATTTTATTGATATAATCTCTAAAGCATTTACTGTATCCAAACAAAAATTTGTGATAATTGCCGGTGATTTTAATATTAAGTTAGGTACTAATGACAGAGATTATCTTCATCGGCAAGATGCGATAACATCATTTGGTTATGGAATTACTATTTTTGAAAATACACGAAAAATCAATTGCATCGACAACATCTTGATAAATAAAGCAATCAGTCAAAATCAAAACTACCACTCTTCTGTCATTGGGACCGGTCTCTCCGATCACTATGGACAAAGAAAATAGCTCAATTAAAACGATCCAACCAATAACTGAAATAGGTTTAATAACTCTGTTTCATGAACTTGACACCGCAAACTGGGAATTAGTTCACATCAGTGATGATATAGATCCTGGGTCTCCAAACTATCTTCTTCGCGGGCCACAAATACAATTCTACATAATAAAGTCGGCCAAGATCCGATTAATTTTATACATTACAATATTTCAAAATATGACATTTACAAAAAAAATTACAAACAATCGCGGGCCGGATTCATGCAAGTCGCGGGCCGGATTTGGCCCGCGGGCCGTAGTTTGGAGACCACTGATATAGATGAATGTTTTGAAAAGCTCATAGCCATTATTCAAAATTCAGTAGATATCGCGTTTCCAAAAAGACTTATTAAAACTGAAAATGGGCATGTGCAAATTAAATGGTTCAATGAAAAGCTCAAAAAAATGCGCGAAAATGTAGTTCTTCTCTCAGATTTTAATAATAAATACCCACATCTCGAACTCCAGGCGTCGGTTAAACAATGCAAAAAACATTATCGGCAGAAAATTTCAAAACAAAAACTAGCAGCCACAGATATGTATATAAACAACTCAAACAACTTAACTAAAGCTATGTGGAGTGTATTAAATTTAAAACTAAAAACTAACACTCACTGCGATATTGACCCTACAAAATTCAACGAATATCTTTGCTCCATAGCTGAACAAATTGTACGTACTATGGACCAAAATATAGACCTTGAGTTGGAAGCTATCAACTCAATGAAATATCCAAATCCTATAATTTGTGACAACATTTTTACAATAGAACCGGTATCAGAAGCCGAAATAAGAGACATAATCAACAAATTAAGTAACTACAACAGCGCTGACGTTTTTGGCTTAAATAGTAAAATCATTAAACACGTTCAAAATATTATAATCCCTCATCTCACGAAGCTAATAAACAAAGCTATAACAAAAAATACATTCCCAAAACCGTTGAAAATATCTCGAGTAATTCCCATATATAAAAAGGGTGAAAAATCAAGTTTAGAAAATTACCGACCAATTGCAATTATCCCAATATTTAGCAACATTTTTGAGGTGGCTCTAAAGTCAAGGCTTATCGGGTATTTTGAAAACAATAATCTTTTCTCGAAGAGCCAAGTTGGTTTTCGAGAAAATAAGAGTACAATCTCTGCAATGATCGAGTTTGTTTCGTACATATGTTCTCAGATTGACAGTGGTCACTATGTAAGCGCTCTACTTTGCGACTTATCTAAAGCATTTTACTGCATATCACATGAGATACTTCTAAAAAAATTATCGTGCTATAATCTAGATAAAAATTCCTTCTCCTTCTTTAACTCATATTTCTCAGACCATTTTCAGTATGTTGAAATAGACAATCAGAAATCACCACTGTCCCGTATAAGTAGAGGTGTTACGGGGTAATTGAGGTGTTAAACGAAGACCCACATCGCAACTTCCAGCTAGCTATTTAGTCACTGAATAATAAAATTATGCTTACTAGGGTAATCACTTCACTGATTCTAAGTTAAAAGGTAAATGAAAGGTTTGAAATTGAACTTTAAAAGTAAATGAAAACTTTAGTCAAAGAGTAACAAAATGTATTAACACGAAACAAATTAAACAACGAATATAAATTTACAAATGAAGATAGAAAAATAAACAAGCAAAAGAAAAAACAAGAAATACAATTAAAAAAAATAACTTACGTACGACCACTGGGTCGTAAAGAATACTTGTAAAAACTTTCAATTTTAGCGTGGTGGCGATTCACGGTTCGAAGACTTTTTCGAAGTGATGTTGACGGGTCAACAGACTTTTTTGAAGTGATTTTAGCCCTTGAGGCCGGCAGTATTTATTTGGTTTTTGGTCAACCCTCTTCCGTCTTCCCCTCTGGCGACCACCAACTTTCGTTGGCCGAAAGAAAAATGGCCAAAATAAATATTAAATATTAATATTTTGAAATACAAAATATGTCATTATATGCGCGATATGATTCTGCGTCCGGGTATATATGACATATTTTGATTCGAGCTAAGAACGGGGTTTAATAGACGTTTAATTTAATTAAGCCGAAGGGGTTGACCGAATTTGCCTAAAAGTAATACCAACGATGTGGAATGATAAAGCGCATCGTTTGGTATACCTAGCAACAATATGCATAAACAATTACGCCTACCAACTCCAAAAAACATATAAACAATAGGGGTGTTATGCCTGGATATAGAAAATGTACTGAATAGAAGTTTATGAAACTTCGTCCAAGCATAACGGGGAGCATAGTAATTGTTTATACATATTTGTGGCTATGTGGAACCTCGTCTAAAAGCAAATTAGTAACAATTAAATATCATGACAGCTCGCGGTTTATATCCTTCTGGTTCGAACTAACTATATCGTGTTTGGTGTCGTTCGAATCGTTTTCTTCTCAGTTATCCGATGAGGGTTGTGACGTTCGCGAATGTATTCTACATACGCGAACCACGCAGGGGATGTTCCTATCCCTTGCATTCGGCGGTTTTATAACCCCTGACGTCATGCCCGATTCATTTGCGCTTCGCACGTACGTTTCGCTCGCGCGATCGGGCCGGTCGCAGGTAGCGGCGTCCCATCGCAGATGTGGCGAACTCGGGGATAACCGGGAAATCCGTATATATTTTGGACAACCCTGGAACTGGAAATAGCGGATGCCGTAGAGTTCTACCCTTAGAAGGCCGAGAGGAGTTTTGAGCTGAGTTGAGCTGTCTGATGTTCGAGGGCGCTATTTGACGAGATTCCATTAGGCAACCTATCTAACTTAAATAATATCAATGTATAGCGCGAACTTTACTCATTTGGAAAATAAAAGAGAATGAAGCAATATTGTGTACTGAAAAATAGAATGAGGTGAATTGGGACCGTTGTTCCGAATATTAAAATATGTAACAAAATAACGCCCGTGGTTATGTTGCAGCTGAAATATTGCTCAATGAACAAGTTGACGACGATTACGGAAAAGCGCCGGTAACAATTCGGCCCCGTAAAATGAGTAAAATTCGTTTGATCAGTATACACAAGGTTCGATCTCCATAAATTGAGCCTAAAAATAAAATATATACAAGATAAATGCACAAAAAGAAAATATATACATGGAAAACATGCGAAAATGTGTCGCAATACAAGTATTTAAAAAAAACCTTGCGTCAATTGCTGTGATCTGCTATGGCTCGTCGATGGCTCCTGCGCGATCTAGCATCTAGCTCCTGTGAGCTGGTGTTATTGATAGCTCTGGCTATCGTGGTGTGGAATGGCACTGGCCATGTTCTCTCTCAACCGACTGAAATTCAGCACCGGCTGTATCGGTTGAGCTCATCCAGGTGGAAGCACTGGCTTTCTGCAATCCTGGTATGAACGGCGGTTATGTCCTCTTCTTCGTAGCATAGCAGTGGCTATGCTATGTAGTGTAGCACTGGCTACGTCGATTTGGGCGCCACAATGGGTAATAACTGCCCATTGTCAGTTAGGAACTGCGAGTATGGTGGCGTCTGGTTCCACCATGGAACGCTGGTTCGTGGCCGCTGTTCCTGTGGATATCTGCTGATGGTGGCGTCTGGTTCCACCATTCGGCGACAGCAGATATCTTGGAGTTGGGGTTTGGGCGTGTACCTCACGCCTGTTGATTCGAGGTTTTCCCGGCAGTCGATTACTCGTCCCAACTCTAGAAGCGTAAATTAGCGTCGCTTCCCTTCTCAAGCACTGGCTGGAGGCGGCGTACAGGAAATAACTTGATGTCACCCTTTTCCCGCAGGGTGTTTGAAACGTAAACCAAAATATGTACACTTAACTAATTAAAACTACGCGCGTTTCTCGCAGACACGCGAGTGTGCCTGCGAGTCGCGAAACTAACACTACCCTAACTAACACTTAACCTAAAGCACTCAGCACATGAGCGTCCATTGCTATCGGGAATCGTCCAACAAGATCACACTCCTAGATCTCGTATCGCTGGATAGCTGGCGCGAGCGTAGCACATCGGGGAGAGTGTCTCTAGTTCTCGGGGGAGTGTCCTTATCACGGAAAACTAGGCACTTAGGGGCTGCGAACGCTGGGGGGTCGCCATCCTGAGGGGCCAGGAACTGCAGGGTCGTCCAGGTACTCATCGTCGGCAGGTTCTGGTGAACATGGGGGTGTTGGGGCTGCAGGATCGTCCATCTCTTCCTCGTCGGCGATCGAATTGATATTGGGATGCATCGCTTCTAAAAAGTTCACATCCTGGTAGGGGCGTTGGCACGTCTTGTCTCGGCGTTGTCGTGAGTTCCCTGGACTCCCGGTGAAGGTGCCGGGTAATAATTTTGTGGTGGAATCGCCGGGTATGGTGGAGGTGTCGGGATTGGTGAAATCGCTGGGTATGGTGGAGGTGTCGGAAATGGTTTTCTGGTGGAGGTACCGGGTTGGATATTGCGGTTTCTTACGGCGTTGGCGTTCGGTGGCGGCAGGGGAGGGTAGAGTGTTTATCTCCTGTCCTGCCGCTGCTGGTCGTTTCCCTGGTTCTTGGGACAATCGCGGTGCCAATGGTTTCCTCTTTTACAAATCTCGCACCGTGGTGGCTCTTGAAAAGTCGAATTCCGCGTGAATCCTTGGTTACGACTCTGTGCGGGATTCTGTTGGTGAGCCGGGCGGTCGGAAATTTCTTGCTGAGATGACTTTCCCGGGTTGTTGGCACTCTGCTGACTTGTAGAGTTTCTGGTTGAAGTGGGGCAGCTTCTGTTTTGGGGATAATGGCGGTCGTTATTTTGTTGTTCTGTGTGGTTTCTGTACAAGCCGCGTTTGTTTTGCTGCTCACATTGTCTGTTGTGGCCGGGTGGAGGTGAAAAACGGTGTTGCTGTTGTCATACGACGTTTCTGTTGGGGAATGTACCGGTGAAATTGACATTTTTTGTTTTGCTTGACGGATCCTCTGTTGGCGATTTTGATGCCAAGTCGACAAAGTTTTGAACGGTACTGGGTTTGAAGATTAGATTTTGGCGTAAAGTAGGTGACGCCAATTTCCACATAAATGTCGTTTTTAAATCTTCCGACCAAAGCTCCGCATGTCTCTCGAACAGCACCTGTTTCTTACTGGCGAAGACTCCCGGTGGCACATCTCCTCGAGTCGCCGTTATCATCTCGACGATTTCGTTGCAAGCTAATGCCGTGGGGTCAATGGACTTGATGAAGAGGTTGCAGGCTCGCTCCCAGGGAATATCTTCCGAAAAATATGCTTTATATTTGTTAGCATATTCTTCGCTCATCACCGAAAGGGCTTTCCTATTTTTGACGGCATCCTCCAGCTGCAATCCCTCAAAACTTTTGTTTAATCGGTCGATGAATCCTTGCGGGTCCCGACCAGTAAATGTATTTAGCAGTTCGGAGCCCTTGTTACTCAACCACAGTAACTTGATGAGCTGCTTGTTCATTTCCGTCGGCTCTCGAACCGCAGCGCGTTGTGGATTTGTCTGGTGCTGTTTCGTAATAGGAGGTTCGTGCACGTCGACTTCTACGCGAGTATCTTTTGCCAGGGGCCTCTCGTCGTTACCTATGTGGTTTTCGCGTTCTATGTGGTCACGCAACTCCCGCATTTCTTCTCTCTGCTCACGCATTTCCAGCTGTATGTTCTCTCTCCCCTCGCGCATTACCCTCTGCATATCTTCTCGCTGTTCGCGAAGTAAACGCTCGGCTTGGCTCCCGCATTTCTTCTCTCTGCTCACGCATTTCCAGCTGCATGTTCTCTCTCTCCTCGCGCATTACCCTCTGCATATCTTCTCGCTGTTCGCGAAGTAAACGCTCGGCTTGGTGCGTCATGGCTTCTTTTTGTTCTCGTAGCTGACGTTGTAGGGTTTTCCTCTTCTCGAGTATAGCGATACGTTCCTTTCGAATTTCTAACCTTTCTCTCTCGTATTCTTCTTCTTCGTTTCATTCGAGTATTTGTTCGAAATGTTCTCGGGTGCGACGCGTCTTCTCCTCGTATTCCCGGGCTGTAACATCGATGGCATCCGCGTGTGCGTCGGAGACAGCCCTACTGGAATTCCGTGAAGGTACCGAACGAAATTCAATAGGTGGTTCGGATCTGTTTCCGACCGTCGCCTCTGCTAGGTTTGGTATAAAAGATAGTTCGAGCCTATCGGCGAATATCATCCATATTAATTAAAGTTTTACTTGTTTTGGGAATGTACAAGCTTTGTACACTCATAAATATAACGCCTAACCTCTTCCTAATTATGACCTACTAAAAAAAATGTTCAACGCGGCCCAGTCTAGTTTCTGATTGACTTCAAAACAATGAAATGACTGAGGCTTACGTGATTTAAGATTTGTTAAATAAGTTAACTAGAAATCATCAACTTTTTAAAATGTAAGACAAGAACAATAAAAACAAAGTAATCGTATATGAAAAATAGATTTACAGAAGGGAGATAAAAATGATTTGTATAATAATATAAATATATCGGCCCCGTCGAGATCTTAAATGACTTTCTTCGTAAAGGAAGTAAAATTATAAAAATTAACTAATATGAGGATGGTTTATATCCCACAAAACCAAGATGTTTACAACAAGTAGTGTCTAATAAAGCGACGCACAATATAAGTTAATTACAAAAAAAAATTATTAAATTATAATAAAATATGAATTTAAATTAAAAATGTGAAATAGTATATCTTTCGCTAAAACAAATATCTTTAAAACAAATTGGGATTTAATAAGCAACGGAAATAAACTTAAACCAAAATCAATTATGACAACAGAGTTAAATATTGTAATAAGTTCTTTGAAATAAATTTAAGTGAGAATACAACACTACACGATATGTAAATGAGAAAAACGAAATCAAAATTACTATCAAAAAAAGTATACAGAGAGGTACGAAGATTCCCAAATGTAAAATACAAATAAAACTTTGAACAATATAAATAAGTATGAGCAACTATGAACAGAAATAAATTAATAGTTTAGCAAGAAAAATTATATAACAAAACGCACACCCAGAATACAAATAAATCAATTGTAAGTAATAAAAAGTCTCCAAAGAGTGGCTTTCTAAAAGTTATGTACGCTGTTTTTACTAAAAACTTGATTATAATTAAAAAAAAAAAAAAATAAGTAAACAGCTCGCTCATTTTTATATTTCGCAATATTACTGCCTCCACAAAGGTTTTGCTAAATGCATATCATGCAATACTTCATTGAAAGATGACCTACGGAATCATTATATGGGGTCAATCGGCATATAGCGACCGAATATTCAAGTTACAAAGAAAAGTCATTAGGGTAATTGGTGGTGTACACTACAGACACGAAACAAATGATCTTTTTAAAAAATTTAACATCTTAACGTTGCCTAGTGCATTCAGATACAGTTGTTTAATGCACATTAAACAAAACTTAAGTAAGTACGATCCTGTTTGCGACACGCACGCATATAACACGAGGACGAGAGAAGATCTATGCATGCCGTACTCTAGATTGAACAAAACACGGGTAGGTGTCAATTATTATGGAGTAGGTTTCTACAATTCGCTACCAAAAAATGTTAGAGAGCTAAATGTCTGTCAGTTCAAAGGGTACATAAAAAAAGTGTTAACAGCAAATTGCTTATTCTCTATAAATGATTTTTTTAAGATAACTTATTAGTATGTGTTGTATTCTTTTATAATGACGAGTGTAAATATTTTTTGTAAATATATAACACAATAAAGTTAAATAAAAATAAATAAAAATAAAATAAATAGAAATAAAAGTTGTTGTGCTACATCCATAATCACAATAAACACTACAAAAGAGGTAACAATATCCATGATTACAACACAGGATGTTCAAAAAACATATATTTACGAAACCCTCTAGGGAAAGGTATAAAAAGTCCCCTCTTTATGATAGTAGTTTCATATATAACAAGCTTCCTGATATGTATAAAAAATTAAATCTTAAATGTTTCAAAGCAAAATTAAAAAAAAAAACTCTTGATTGACAATTGCATCTATACTATAGACGATTTTTTTAAGCCATTGTAAATGTACTGATTTATTATTGACAGCTGTATCTGTACTTTGTATGGCAATATGCAGAAATAAATTATCTAACTGTGTGTGTTTTTTGAAGTTCACTGTAAATCAGTGTTTCTAAGCGTGGCGCATGAAGTAAAATTTCGAGTTTAGAAAAGCCTAATTTGGATTGGCCGCTCCGCTTCGCTACGCGGCCAATCCAAATTCTTAGGCTTTTCTAAACTCGAAATTTTACTTCATGCTTAGTCTGGGAGTGGAAAACACTCGTTAAAAGCCTCAAATTAACCGCTTTGAAACAACGGATTCCCGCAAATTTAAAAAACGCTGAAATTATCGGGATATGTATACTCAAAAAAATGCCCTGTATGTTCTGTTGTAAACATGTTTTAAACGTGTTTTAAATATGTTTTAAACGTGTTTTAAACATGTTTTAAACGTGTTTTAAAAGTGTTTTAAACATGTTTTAAACGTGTTTTAAACATATTTTAAACGTGTTTTAAACATGTTTTAAACATGTTTTAAACATGTTTTAAACATGTTTTAAACACGGTCTAAACATGTTTTTTTATTGTTAATGTTTTAAACGCTGCACATACATTGTTGGCTGTAATCATTGTAACTCTTTATATGGTTTTTGTTATTTTTGTTCAGTAGTCTTAGTCGGTTATAATTCAATGTAATTCTTTATATGATTTTTATGTTTGTTGTTATTTTTATCATATATTACAATATGTATATGTACTTATGTAATAAAATGGAAATTCCGTTAATAAATAAATAAATAAATAAATACGAGTATTTGAGCGATCTGTGCCTCCAAAATTATTTATGAGTTTTAATCGATTCGAAAAGTGCTGTTAGGCTAAACCATAGCAGTAAAAGGCATAAAAATCTAACTCTTACTTTACATAATTATTTATTACAATTTTACAATTACATTATTTTCAATTTAAGATTTATTATTATTATAATAGTAGGTAAATTAAAAGTACTTATTTTTATTAATCCCAAGGTTCCTCGTCTGAAATTAATTCATCTGCCCCGTCTGATGCGTCTTCGTCACCGAATATTTTATGTGGATGAGGTTCTGAAGGAATAAATAAGTCAAGTGTCTCATTTAGAAACGGTTTACTTATTTTGCTGGACTTTGGTCTCATTCCTGTAATGAAAGGATCCGAACTTAAGAGTAATCGGTTTATCACATCCATATTGCATGACACTCTCGAGAATTTTCGCGCAAAATTTAGTCTGTACAAACGAATATGCTAATTTCTTGCTTTAGAGGCTTCTTCAGATAATAAGCCTATCGGAAGCAACGTTATTTCGATGACCACAGGCCCGTGAATTAATATCTTGTGCATCGTAGGAGTCATGGGATACCACGCGTAAAGATGAATATATAACCGCGCGGTATCCTTCGAGTAAACAGAAAATCTTTCTGTGTCTATTTTATGACCACTAGATATTGTTTCCAATATAACTTTGAGCCGATAAATTAAATTAATGTCAATGCCGGAAACTTCTGCTCCTAATTCATGGTTCGCAAAAAATCGCCTACTTGTGTTTCCGTCATTGGTGTTACCGAATCCTGGTTTAGGTACATCCACAATAAGGCCAAGCTTTTCTTGAAACCCTTTTTGTGCGTTCAGCTTCCTCTGTTTGACTATAGCTTTGTCGCTTTCTGTTCTCAGTTGCCATTTTTTGACAGTGAGCTTGTAAGACAGATGTAAAATTGACTCAAATAGCCGGATTCTGGCGTGCAAAATGGACAGCCCGAATTCAAGTCGCTCTGGATTAACATATTTCTGGATGTTTAAATTGTTGAAATTCTTAGATGTCATACCACAGATGTAACATTTCATTGTAGATGTTGTTGTTGTAGCAGCATTGCACACCTTTCCATCAATCATACTGAGCATCATTTTGTGCTTTACCGAATAAGTTATGTCTGCCATTGTCACTTAAGTTTCTTGCAGCGCGCTTGCGGCGTTCCTGACATAGCTTATTTCTTCGTTTATTACATCTGTGGTTTCCTTTATAAATCTGATTCTTATGGGATGACAATAACGAGGAGAGGAGGGGGTTGGATTCTGCCAGATGACCCTTTTGTTCGTAGAGCACATAAGTTGTAGAGGCACAAAAGAGCTTTGGAATATGTTCGCGTCCGAGTCGAAATCATTTTGAAACCTTTGCTTATATTGAGCTTGATGCGCTCCATCGCAACCCAATTTGCACATTAAAACTAATGTACCTCTCTCATCTTCATTTAGAAGTTGCATAACCTCTTCTAAATGTATTAGCAATCGCGTTACCGTGTGATTAATTAAGCTCTGCAATTTAACTTCTGCACAAGTTTCAGTTACTCGATATGCTTCCTTATCGGGGTAACATTCCTGTTTAGCTTTCTGAAGGATGCTGTAACAAGGATATATATTTTTATTTGAACTCCTTATTATTTCATACTGTCTTCTAGACAAATCCGCTTCCACAAACATGGACAGGGCCTGCGATGGTGTCAATCGTGTTAACGTGAAACGATTTATAACAGAGAATGCTTTTTTGTATTTAGTAGCTCGGTTTGGTGAACTGATTAAATCTTTCAACACTAAAGAAGCATCTCTCTTGCCGGTTTCTCTTAATTTAATCTGTGCAGCACAGGTTAGCACTTTTAAGTCGTTAAATAATCGTAAATCTTTAGTTTTTCTTCTTTTACTCCTCACACTTAACTCACCAAATGACTTTGATGGACGCCTATGTTTGTTCACGACTGTCGGAATACTAAATGTGCCTTCAAGCCATTCTTTATTCTTTTTTATAAAGTTATCCTCTATTCAAATTGCTTTAATCCATCTTCGTTTAATTTCAGATTTAAAACGCGAAAATTCTTGTGTTACTTCTTTGAGTTGTTCGTTAGAGTAATCATGTAACTGAATTAGATAGTTCTCCAAATAATATAATTTTTCGTTGATGTTTGTTAACTCACTTCGCTGCATTAAGGTAAACAAGTGTTAATAATAATAATAGTAATAATAATAATAATAATAATAGTAATCATTATTAATGTCCACAGGTACATTCGTCAGAATCAATACATAAATATACATTTTCCCTTATAATTATTTAAACATAAAACATAATTTTATTTAAATTTAATAAGATATTCATCCAATGAATAGAAGGCATTATCCAAGAGGAGCAATTTAACTTCAATTTTAAAATTAGCGTGTGTTAGATTTTTATATTTAGATGGAAGGGTGTTATACAATCTTACTGCGTGAAATCGGGTGCTATTTTGTGTGCGTTTCAATCTGTTATATATAGGACGAATCGCATTTGCATTTCTTGTTTTAATATTATTTATATCGTGGTTAGTGGAATAATTATTTATGTTTTCATGCATATATGTGAGACATTCCAAGATATATAACGACGGTAGTGTAAGCAAATTTGATATTCTGAAATATTCTTTGCAATCTTGTGTATATTCCAGCTGACAAAGAATTCTTACTGCTTTTCGTTGAGCTGAGAATACTGCATTTGCACCTGACGAGTGACCCCACACAATAATTCCGTAACGTATGTATGATTCGATTAAAGAAATATAACATGCTCTTAGAGTATCATAGCTCACTACAGGTGCAAGCCAACGTAACAAAAATACATTTTTATTAATAGTTGATGTTATTTTGGACGTATGCGTTTTCCAGGTTAGTTTACTATCAATATGAAAGCCTAAGAATTTTACTTCAGTTACGAAGTCTTCTGGGATTGTTTTTAAGGAGAATTGAATATTTACAGTTTTATTATCATTTAAAATTAATTTATTTGCAGAGAACCAATTCAATGCATTTTCCCGAGTATTTAAGTTTTCGCTCTGTAGTTCTGGTTGCGACCTTCCTCGATTTACTAGCGTTGTATCGTCTGCAAACAGTACTACATTATCTTCGCCAATATATTTACAAATATCATTTATGTATAGTAGGAATACCACAGGCCCTAGCTTTGAGCCCTGTGGCACACCTACATTACTAATGTATTTATTTGACAGCTCTTGTTTGGATTTTACCTGCTGTATACGATTGGTTAGATAACTCATAATTAGTTTACAGCTGGAGTGGTGAAAATTGTACATATATAGTTTCTTTAAGAGAATTTCATGGTTCATACTGTCAAACGCTTTCTGCAAATCAAGGAAGGTTGCTTGTACGAGCTCATGGCTGTTAAATGCATCTAGGCATCTTTCTACTAGGTTCAAAGTAGCAGTTGTAGTGGAATAGCCATTTCTGAAACCGTATTGACTATTGGATAGCAAATTAGATTGGTTGATAAAGTTAATAATTTGTTTTTTTAATATATCTTCAAATACTTTTGAAACTGTAGGTAATATCGATATTGGCCTGTAGTTATTAACATCGTTTTTAGATCCTTTTTTATAAATTGGTATGACAATGGCTCTCTTGAGGCATGATGGAAATATTCCTTTTTGAATTGATATGTTGATTAAGCGGGTTAATGGTGGAATTATTGTTTCTTTCACAGATTTTAGTATGTCGGCTGTGCATTCATAGATGTCCCTGCTCTGACTATTTTTCAATGTCATTATAGAAGACCTTACATTCGCGCTAGATACTGATTCAAATTTGAAGTAGTTATTGTCATTTATAGATAGACTAGGTAATATAAGATCTGTAACATTAAGTGTACAATCTTCGATATTATTTGTATCAGGTGCAGTCCTTTTAAAATGTGAGGCAAAATCGTTTGCAATAGGTGTGTAGCTGTTTGGTGTTATACTAGGTCTATATGAATTTATAATCGTCCACATTACTTTTTGATTATTTCGTGACCCATTAAGTTTAGCATTATTTATTTTGCGCGTTTCATTTATAATTAAGTTTTTGTATTGGGTTCTTGTTTTGTTAAGTAATTCTCTATTTTGGTTACTTTTATTTTTCTGATATGCTTCATCAACTAGTTGTAATGTTGCTTTCATTTTTTTAATATTTATATTTATTTTATTCGAATGGCGTGAATTTACGTTATGATATTTTTGGTGGAACGATGTGGTTATAGCGCAATGCAAAATATCCATAAATGTATCGAATTTGGCATCAAGTGAGCCATAGTCTTTATATATAAATGACCAATCGGCGTCATTCAGTAGATGAAACAACCGGAACTTACCCAAATCAGTAACAGGTCTCGTTATTCGTGTAACCTGAACATTCTGCTTTGAATAAGTCTTCAGTTGGACATCGAGGCCAACATGATCTGATAAACCTGTGTATAAGGGGTTGACTATTAATGTGTGCAAGTTACTAAAAATGTTGTCTATTCTGTTATCAAAGCGTGTGTTAAAGTGAACTAATGGACGTAGTCCAAAACTTATAAAGAAATTGCATACCTCAAGAGCGTCTTTGGAGTTGTTTTTAAAATTTATATTAAAATCACCTCCAACGACAATATTTTGTGTAAGATCTATTGATGTCAATAAACTATTTATTCCATTTAGAAACGTATCGATATTACCACTAGGAGGTCGATATATATTGATTACAATTACATTGATGTCGGGCAAGAATGTAGCGGAAAGTTCAATATGATTTTCTACCGAGTAATTATTTATTACAGGCTCCGATAGAATATTATTGGACACTAGTATAAGTGACCCTCCATATGCCTGTTTTCTAGTGAAAGTAGAAGATAGACTGAAATGTTTGAAATTTAGTAGGTTTGTTTCATTATCAGTGAGCCAATGCTCAGTTACGCAGAATATTGATATAGGGTTCTCGTCGTTTGCTAGTAAGATATCTAATTGATTTATTTTACTTCTAATTGATTGGATGTTAATGAAAATTATTCGGTAGAGTTGTTTAACTTCTGTTGAATTCTTTGAAGTCGGTATAAAAAAGGATTGACATACACGCCTTCAGGCCACATATCCGGGTCTTTGACGATATCGGAGTGAGATTTATCCAGGATTAGTTGAAAAGAAGAGTATTCCTCAGGACGTTTTGATACCATTTTTGTGCAGGTCGCATTTTGAATATTTATTGATTCTACATGCTGCAGCAGGGCTTCAGGTGTTACTGTGGGATCAAGGCCAGTGATGTAGAATTGTGATAGTAATTTTCTGGCTTTAATACCCATATCTCGTTTTGAGTTTCCAGCAGTTCCTGTTCTTCTTTTGTTCTTTCTTCTTTTGACTAATATGAACTCCTCCGCTTCAGGGTTTAATTCCTTCTCTTCATTTTCTTCTCCTCCATTTGGGGTGCTGACTGTAGGTCCGGTGAATGGTAATGTTGTTTTATTTAAATTTAGAGAGGCAATTGTATTATATGCAACTTTATTTTCTGTTTTAGTGCCATCTGTTTTCTTTTGGTCTAATTTCATTCCTGTGATATTTGTAGATTTCTTCTCCGTGTTAATGTTGGTTTGCATCTTCTCTGAGGGTTTGTTTACATGTTTTTTTGTCTCCTTTAAATTTGGTGTTGTTATTGTTTTAATTAGGTTATCCTTTTCAATTAGATCGTTTGATAGTTTATGCACTTGGCTATGTAAGCTGTGCATATCCCGTTTTAAGTCTCCTATTTCACTACGCATTCCAATAATTACCTGAAGACATATTCTCTGGATTCCCTGTTTCTCACATTTTTGGCATGCCAGAACGCCGAATTTATCCTCGTTTTTAATGCATGAGGAATGATAATTATTTCCGCAAATAAGGCAAGTAGATAGTTCTTTCCTGTATTGTATTTGTTGGTGACAGCCGTAGCATACACAATTTTCACTAATTTCAATTATGGTTTGATTTAAATCACTTTCGGATAGCGAGCGATGTTCACGGTTCGCCATTTTAAAGATTAATGTGTTTTCTAGTAATAACTCAAAAAACCAACAATTCAGCGCAAAACATAACATCCACAGATGTTAAACGCCGTCAAATAAAAGTAGAGAAAACTATAAAAATAGCAACATTTAGCAGATAGTTTTTTAATTATCGCGTAGAATAAGCCTCAAGCTTTCTATTAAGTCCAAAATTAATGACGGGATATGTCGGGAAGTACAACTTATAACCTCAAATATTGAAAAAATCATTGCAATATACAACAATTAATCGAATCGATACCTTGTAGATAATTTGGCAGCTATAGCAACAAACTATATAAAAAGTATGGCCACTTACCTGCTATATTACAGTCCATGGCTTGATTTTTCAACAGTAAACACGATATACGAATAATTAATATGTGCTCGCAAGGAACGTGAAAAGAGCATACGAGCGGTGAAAGTAATGGCTATGTTCCGATTTATCTGTAGAGCGCTAGAGTTGGGCAGGGTGCGGGGAAGCGTTGTTATCACATGCAGACTACACTTTGCTCAATGGAACTCTTTTCTTTTTTAACTTCCGTGATTTATATATTATTGACTTTTGGCCGCTCAATTCGTCCAAATACCCGTATGTGCGCTGTTTCAATGAAAAAAAACCTGTTTGCCTTATTTAAAATGAAAAAAGGAGTTTTTTTTAACAACCCTGCTTGGGTGCAAACAGGCAACAAAGTAATACAATAAAATTATATCAGAAACTAATAAAGATAATATAAACACGTCGAACAAACTCGGATATCAACTCCATAGCACGATATTCACGTCCATATCAGCTTGTTCTTAGACTATCGCATTCGCTTATAGTCCACAAGGGAAGCCACTATGCTATTCCATCCCTTCGAGGCATTCGCGTGTATGTGTATGTATGTGGATGTGTGGTGGTCTCGAGGGGTGATAAGGAGACAGGGATATATTCTTGAGCATTAAGCTTTATTACAGGAGCCTAGGCAATTACGTCCCAAGGCTGAAGGAAATTGATGCAGGATTATGTCCTAGTGACGGCAGGAAATTATCCGGTCAGCAGCCGTCATTGATACTTGTCTTGGGAAAAAAGCTCAGACGAAGGCAACGCGTGGAGGATGTTTGGGTTGGAATATGTATTGCCTTGGAAATTGCCAGCCATATATTCCTGCGAATTTATTAGGAGGTGCTTGTTGGGCGGTTCGTGATGGATTATTGGGGTTGTTAAAGTGGAAACAGTCTGGTTAGTATTAAAATGTGCTGATGTAACAAGGAATGGGTTAATTTAGAAATTAACCACAGTGCTTAATTAACGCAGCGATCGCCAAACTGTAAAACTTTATGGACCTTTAAACTAAACATTCCTAATCCGGCGGACCACCATCGCGTATTTTCATTAGTTCTTAAATAAATAAATAATAAATAAATAAATACGTTTATTGTCCAACAAAATAAACTAATTTAGGACATATAAATTAACAAAATTAATATGCTATAATATGTAAAACTAACAAAAATCAATATAATATATACTGCCTTTCAAAAAAATCAGAACACCAAGTATTTATTGCACGATTTTAATAAAATTTACACAATTTGATCATGTAAACGAACTGTATCGATGATCAAAAAATCAACTTGAAAAACAAAAAAACAAATGATTAAAAATTAATAATGTGTTGGGCCTCCACGATTTCCTAAACACTCATTAACACGTCGAGGCATGCTAGAAATCAGGCTGTCAATATCGACTTGGGGTATTTCATTCCAAACTTTGATAATTTGACCTCTAAGTTCCATTACAGTGTTAGCGGGGCGCTGTAAGTTACTTATTCTAACACCTATCATATCCCAAACATGTTCTATTGGCGATAGATCTGGAGAACGAGCTGGCCAAGGTAACAAATTGATTTCGGCACTATCAAAAAACTGTCTTGTAATGGCCGCTGTGTAAAGTCGAGCATTATCTTGCTGAAAAATGGGGTTCTGCAAGCCATTTACATAGGGCACTAACACTGGCCGTAAAATGTTGTCAATATACCGAATCGCGTTAAGACTTGCTTCTAAAATAACTAGAGGAGACCGACTACCATATGCTATCGCCCCCCAAACCATAACTCCCTGTGTAAGAGCCGTATGTCTTTCAACAGCAAATTGTAAAATTCTGCGTTCACCGCGTCGACGTCTCACTCTTCTGCGACCATCATGAGCCCATAAACAGAACCGAGACTCATCGCTAAAGATAATGTTATTCCATTCATGGGTCCAATGTTGTCTTTCCCTGCACCAATCAAGTCTTGCTCTGCGATGCTGCGGAGTAAGAGGTAGACACAATTGTGGACGGTAGGATCTTATACCAAAACTGCGGATTCTTCTGTAAACAGTAGCCATGGATACTCTTTGGCCATTTAGAGCCAACCAGTCATTTCCCAATGCCCGCGACGTTGTAAATCTGTCCCTTAAAGTTGTAAGACGAAGAGCTCGATCTTCACGCTCAGTGGTGCTTCTTGGACGTCCTGATCCAAGTCTACGTCGATTCTCTCCAGCTTCGGACCATCTAGACCAGCAGCGTACGATCACCGATACACTACGGCCTACCCTTTCAGCAATAGCTCGAACCGGAAAACCCGCTTCTCGCATTCCAATAATGCGACCCCTTTCAAATTCACTTAGATGATGATATTGTGCACGCCGACGAACACGGGGCATCTTTTTATGTTTTATAAACTGAAACGTCAAACTACTCAGAGGCTACTTGGATATTAGAAGCAATTACATTACAAAATCAGCAGCTTTTCATAATGGTGAAATCAAGGAAAAATACCATTAAATAGTAAACAAAACAATTGATTTTTTGATCATCGATGCAGTTCATTTACATGATCAAATTCTGTAAATTTCATTAAAATCGTCCAATAAATACTTTGTGTTCTGATTTTTTTGAAAGGCAGTAGTATGAAAATTAAACAGTATGACATTTAATAAAAATAAATCGATTAACCTCAATGATAATTGGAAATTACAAAAATTATCCGCAATTAAAGGAATAATTATAAAATGAATTCAAAAAACTATTCAAAACAATTACTTAAACCCTTTCCGCGCACAGACAAATTTATAAAATGAATAAGATATAATTTGTAAAATTTACAAAAATTAAATATTATGTAAATAAGCAATGCAATACAAACGAATAATCAATAGTGTAATTTTCAATAACAATATTAGACAATCAAATATTCAGTAAATTATATAAATATATCCTGAAACAGGTTATTAGCATTGCGGCTCATATGATTAATGGGCGCTCTCAGCAAAATATTGGTACAGGCAATGGGTAAATAAAAAGTCATTATTTGTTGCGATGTTAGTCGAGGGACATGAAATTAGACCATGCTTAGCAGTTCGGACGAGTTCACTTCATTGCAAATCATTTTTTTCAAAAATGATGCGCTGCATATATCTCTCCGTTTAGACAAAGACAAGCACTCATGCTGTTCAAGTAAGTCACTATAATCTGTCTGTCTGTCAGGATTATTGCCACTAATTTTGTAGGTAAGGTATTTAAGAAAGCGCTTCTGGACTCTTTCAATTACTAATGAATCTGACACATAGCACGAGTACCATATTACCGAAGCGTACTCTAGTCTGCTGCGTACAATAGCATAATATAAATTTTTTAATAAGTTGGTATCATGAAAATAACGTGATGTCCGCATCAAAAACCCTAACAACTTATAAGCTGATTTACCAATCTCATTAATGTGATTGGAAAATGTAAGTTTATAGTCAAATAAGACACCGAGATCTTTAATATTATTTTCACGTCGTAGAATTGTATCGCCAATTTTGTAATTAAAAGAAATGTTGTGATGTTTACGAGTATATGATATTACTGCACACTTGATTATATTTAGAGTTAGTTGGTTCCCAATACACCAATCAGTTATACGAGTTAAGTCTCTTTGCAGCAAAGCACACTCCAGTTCTGTGGTAACCGCACCATAAATTTTTAAATCATCTGCATAAGGGAAAACCCTACAGGACAAGGAGGAAATTAAATCATCTATATAGATATTGAATAATAAGGGACCCAAATTAGAGCCTTGTGGCACCCCAGACGAAGAAATGAAATAATTTGATTTAAACACATTATAAGAAACGTAATTATTACGACAATCTAAGTACGATGCTAAGAAGTTAACTAGGCTTAAAGAAAGGCCAAATGAGCAAAGTTTATTTATTAGAATTTCGTGATATATGGTGTCAAACGCTCGAGAAAAGTCCGTGTACAATACATCCACTTGCCCGCGTTTGTCAAGAGATTCGCAGATATGCTGAGTAATGACAGCCAAATTTGTCGTTGTAGATCTACCAGAGCAGAATCCATGTTGGTGTGGGGATAGGTAATTAATAATATAAATATAAATAAACTGATAAATAATTTGTTCAAAGATTTTAGAAAAGTTAGAAAGAATTGAAATTGGTCTGTAGTTCTGAATATCTGATTTGTCGCCGCGTTTAAATATTGGACGGATTACAGCTGTTTTCCATCTACTTGGGAAAACCATACTTTTTTAGAGATAAATTGTAAATAATTGATAGGGGTTTTGCAAATATATATTTACAATCTTTAATTACATAAGATAAGAGTTTGTTAATGCTACCTATGACATCACTTTCTTGAATAGACGGCATTATAAGAGTTTCACGGTTGTTGAGTGAATTGTCAGTTATATTAATGTGCGTTTTGGTAGTGTAAACACTTAAAAAAATATCGGCGAACGCATTAACGATTTCTTGCGGTGAAGAGTAGGTCGAGTTTTCGCTGTGAAGTTCTACCGGAATTCTTGATACACCATTCTTTAAGTTAATAAACGTCCATACGTCTTTGGAATTTGTTTTGAGGTTAGATTCAATCAGTTTGATATAGTTGTCATAGGCATTCGAGATTTGTGTTTTAGTGAGCTTTCGCAGTCTGGAAAACTCACTGTAGAAAAATAGAGAATTTGAAGATTTCCACTTGTTATGGAAATATTGTTTTAGGCGAATATTACGTTTGATTTCTATAGTAAACCATGGCGGAAACGATGTATTTGATTTATTTGAATTTTTAATTATAGGGACAGATGTGTTGAATGTATCAGACAATTTGTCGTAAAACGCATTACATAGTTCATTTACATCTGTGAACCTAACCATAAACAACCAATCTATAATATTCATATCATCGTATAACTTCAAAAAGTTATATTTTTTGAAGTTGTACCTTACATTGGTGTTAGATGGAAACATAGCCTGCTTGCCGCATATATCTAAACGTAATGTAATCCGTAAAGGTGGGTGATAGTTGTTCTCTTGTACCAGAGGCAACTCATTTCTCGTAATACTTACAACACTATTAAAGTTACATAATACTAAATCTAATAACCTACTGTTACAGTTTGAGACATTATTAAATTGTGTTGGGCAGCTTGGTGGTGTAGTGGTTAGAGTGTTGTACTGCCACGCCAAGGGGCCGGGGTTCAAATACCGGCCTAACAAGTTGTCTGCATTTATATATGTTAGGATAAAAATGCCAAACACTCCGTCTTCTCGGATATGACGTTAAATGCATGTAGGCCCCGTGTACTGCCTGGATGTTGCGTGCACGTTAAAGATCCCTACCGGTGGGTTGGAACTCCCACTGGGTTCGGCAAAATTCCCGGATAGCTGTAGACCTAATCTCCGGCGTCATGATTGGCCATAGCAGCGGAAATAGATGACGTAAAACCCAAAATAAAAAAAATAAAAAAATTGTGTATGTTTTAATAAATTGATAAAATTTAAAGGTACGCTGTACTTTCCATTATTTCGACATGGGTTATCAATACTAGAGGGAATATTGAAATCACCTATAATTAGTGTAGGTTGGTTTAGGATATGTAGAGAGATTAGTTCAAAAAACAGATCTAATTCATCTATTGAAGTATCAGGGGGTATATAAATAACTATGAGATAAAAATAGCGTGAAATGGTGAAACATTTGCAGGTTACAAAGTCTATTAATGGACAGTGATTTCTGATGTTTGGTAAGTCTACATATTCATATGATATATTACTGTTAAGGGCTATCAAAACCCCCCCACCAGTTGTTCTGTTTGTCCTTTCAGAATTTCTATCTTGCCTCAATACGTTATAGTCAGCTGTAAAAAGTTCGCTTGTAAGAATTGATTCACAGAGCTAAGTTTCATTGAGGCAGATTATATCAGAGTCACAATTACATACATTATTGTAAAACGAGTGACTTTTAGAACGGAGTCCGCGGGTGTTTTGATAATAAATGTTTATAGATGTTGTTCTGTTGGACTGATTCAGTTTTACGGACTGGCGAATAAAGAAACTATTGTAGGTATGCCCCGTTTATACTTGATCCCGATGCCGGTTTCTCCCGAAGACATGCGCTCTTGAAGCTTCTTCTTTGTTTCACGGTAAAATTCCATTTGAGTTGGAGTTTGGTCCCGGGATATCGATATATGTTTATATAAATTACTATTTTTCAATTCTCTCATATTTTTAAAAATACATGTTATAGAGGAATCATGTGGCAACGACACTTTAATGGGACGCTTGTTGACGGAGCGAGTCGGGTCATATTTACCCAACCTATAAAGTTTTACGTAGTCATTGTCCACTTTTAACAGTGACAGAACATCTTTAACTACTTTTATATCAGTATTATTTTGCGATACTTTCGTATTACATGTATCCTCCAATCCATAAATAACAATATTGCGCTTACGTCGTTCACGCTCCTGCAATTCCTGGATATTTTTTTCAGTAAACATAGGTTCAGACGTTAGCTGGGATGGTGTAGATTTAAGATTTTTTATTTCTTGCTGTAGAGCTATTACAGCACATTTTAATTCATTTAAGTCATCTCCAATTTTAATGCATCTATTACAGGTCCATGTTAGGCCAGATTTAAGGTTTATTTTTCTAGCTTCACTTTTAGTCAAATTTGCGCATGAAATTTTAAAGAATTTTTTGCAACCACAACACTCTGCCATCGAGTGTTGTTCTTCCGGTTGATTACAACAAGCACAATTCATGTTAATGTCAGAAGATGAAAATAAACAAGGAAAGGATTGACGTATTTCACGCTAGCGCGACCCACCGCAGCGACTTAGTTACAAAGGTAGAGTTGGGCCACGGATGGGAAATATTTGTTAATAACAAAAACGAAGAAACATATGGCAGAAACTATTAAGGAAAAGGAAAAAATGTATGTACGGAGGATGAAACGTATGAATGAAATAAAATACAATCAATCATAAACTATGAATGAAATAAAATAATAAAATACGGCCAATGGATTGATACAAGATATCGCTCAATAGGTGTAAATGACCATGAGTATAGATAAGTTCAGAAATGATGGAGGCTTTTTTCGAAATCTGACCTTCACAATGCTAGGCTGTGCAGGGGAATATTACCAAGCCAAATCAACGAAATTACAAGTAAGATAGCAGTTAGATTTCACAAAGATTCACTCACCACGTGAGAGATTATTAATCCAATCACCGTGCCAATTTTTAGAATTTTCTGGTACTATTAAACCACTTAAATTAATTCACTAGCACGAGCACATGCACATCATCAGTGTCAACTTCTTGTGCGTATAACAATGTTTTTATCTTGTTGAGAATGTGAAATCCTCAGCATCCTCAGCGAATGCCCGGCACTCTCGTCTACAAGAGGATCCATACTGAGTGAGAGATGGCCGACAATGGCGATTGTTTTTCGTATATTCTGAAACAGCAATGTCTTCTTAACATTCACACGAAATTTTATGAAGATTTCTTAAATAATTTTAGTTAGAGGTACATTTTAAACTTCACCCAAAATCAGTGTTTTATACGCGTGGCGCATGAAGTAAAATTTCGAGTTTAGAAAAGCCCCGTGAAAATTTGTCGAGGGTCGCTGCGCGACCCTCGACAAATTTTCACGGGGCTTTTCTAAACTCGAAATTTTACTTCATGCTTAGCCTGGGAGTGGACAATACTTGTTCCTAAAAGTTTTAGATTGAAAATTACTAAGTTTATTACCATTTTACGAAGGCTACAGCTCGAAGGACCAATCATGGTCTTCGGAGATCGAAGGACTACAGGGAACTGATTTTTTTTTTACAAAAAAACAACAAATTTCTAAAAATTTACAGCATGGATAGGAATGAAAACATCTAATTTAAAAAAAATATCGAAGTTGGGTTCGTTTTCAGTGCGTTTTAAACTTCAATTAAAATCAGTGCTTAACACGCGTGGCGCATGAAGTAAAATTTCGAGTTTAGAAAAGCCCCGTGAAAATTTGTCTCGGGTCGCTGCGCGACCCGAGACAAATTTTCTACGAGGGGCTTTTCTAAACTCGAAATTTTACTTCATGCTTAGCCTGGGAGTGGACAATACTTGTTCCTAAAAGTTTTAGATTGAAGATTAATAAGTTTATTACCATTTTACGAAGGCTACAGCTCGAAGGACCAATCATGGTCTTCGGAGGCCGAAGGACTACAGGGAACTGATTTTTTTTTTTTTTTTTACAAAAAAACAACAAATTTCTAAAAATGTACAGCATGGATAGGAATGAAAACATCCAATTAAAAAAAAAAATATCGAAGCTGGGTTCGTTTTCAGTGCGTTTTAAACTTTACTTAAAATCAGTGCTTAACACGCGTGGCGCATGAGGTAAAATTTTGAGTTTAAAAAAGCCCCGTGAAAATTTGTCGAGGGTCGCTGCGCGACCCTCAACAAATTTTCTACGCGGGGCTTTTCTAAACTCGAAATTTTACTTCATGCTTAGCCTGGGAGTGGACAATACGTGTTCTTCAAAGTTTTTTTATACTAAGTTTATTACCATTTTACGAAGGCTATAGCTCGAAGGACCAATCATGGTCTTTGGAAACCGAAGGACTACAGGGAACTGAATTTTTTTACAAAAAAAACAACATATTTCTAAAAGTTAACAGCATGGATAGGAATGAAAACATCCAATTTAAAAAAATATCGAAGTTGGGTTCGTTTTCAGTGCGTTTTAAACTTCACTTAAAATCAGTGTTTAATACGCGTGGCGCATGAAGTAAAATTTCGCGTTTAGAAAAGCCCCGTGAAAATTTGTCTTGGGTCGCTGCGCGACCCTCGACAAATTTTCTACGCGGGGTTTTTCTAAACTCGAAATTTAACTTCATGCTTAGTCTGAGAGTGGACAACACTAGTTTTAAAGTTCGAATTGAACGCTTTATAATAGAATTGTCAAGTATATGTCAAACTTTGGTCCTTTCTTTTCCTCTCATTTGAATACTTTTATTGTCAGTCCATATTAAAACTTTTCTTTAAATGTTGAATAATGCATTTTGTGTTCTGTTGGAATCAGCGTACCTTGTCGTCTCCACAGCTTAATTCTTTACATGTTGTCAATTCACCGATGTGGGCCAGCTTGGAGGTTGTGGGGCTGGGTGTACCTTTGGGCTGAGTATTACGGATTTGTTGCCGATGGCTTCTGAGGGTATTCCCCCCATTGCTGTGGCGTTTGGGGAACGGAGATTTAATGGTCCTCTAACTGCCGCAAACATCGGATTACTGATTTTTGCCACCTTCGGAGGTGAGGTTGATTGGGATTTTTCTGGTGGGGAGGGGAGTTCCTCTCGATTCCTTCGATTTTTTCTAATATTTTTAATTGCTTTGATTTGACTAGTACAACATATTCCAGGGATGGTTATAAACCTTTTTACTTTTACTTATCCACTTAATGGATTAGTAAAAGATAAAATGTTTATAACGTTCCACCAACGTAATAATATTAGCATAATTAGGTAGGTTGATTGGGATTTTTCAGGTGTTAGTGAGGGGAGTTCCTCTCGATTCCTTTGTTTGTTCCTAAAATTTTTAATTGCTTTGATTTGTTTACTAGTACAACATATACAACAACAACAACAATTGTAATGAAGTAATTTTATTTCCAAATTAAAGACGTTTAATTAAATTTTATAATGTTAGAAATAAATAATTATCTTAAAAGCATAACAAAACAAAAACTTAATTCAAGCTGGGCGCCAGGCTTACAATCTTAACAATTGTAAGTACTTTTCGATACCAACACAAAATGGAATTTATCGAGTACAGTTTCCAACTATCTCAATTGTGGGTATTTAAGACATTAAATAAGATTGTGAATATTGGTTCGCATCACTAACAAGTCATGGAGTAAGGTTAACAGACCATTATCTCTTCTCAGCGCACATTACTTCAAATTCAACTGAACACACATAACTACTCGTCAATTTTGAGATTACACATAATAATTCGACAAATGCAGGTAGTAAATAATTATTTTAACAAACAATAGTGTCTGTTACAAAATAGGCAAATAAACACCTACACCCGTTATAAATTAAGGGTCCTAGCTCAGTCCGTCACCCCACCAATTCCCCAAATTGAGAGCTCCCAATCCACGGAATTAAACTAAAAGTTAGGGTAACTTACCTTGCTCGGGCACACAATTCAAACTTTAAGAAAGTATAAAGAATCTACCTTCGGCCTGCACCGGTCGATAATATTTCTTAAAGTGAATAAAGTGAGAATTAAGTGTATTCTCGGCTGATGAAAATCTCCTCTTCCACACTTAGTAGAATTTGGCGGCGATCAGCTGTTTCCTCCAAGCGTCTGACGTACACCCACACGAACACCGGAGTCCTGACTCAACCAACTCAAAAGAAACCCACATCCTCCCCGGTACGGCAAACGATGGAAATGTAAATTCTATGCGGACGGCTCAGCAATTTTCCCTCGAAAACGCTTCACGTGTCGACTTTTAGGTTAGCGTGAACACTTCTCCTCCGATAAATCCACAATCACGGAACATAAAGCAATACGGCGACCTGACACCACTGGGCCTCTCCCAAAGGATGCAGTGAACGCAGCACACACGTATTCCGACTAATTTTAACTAATTATCGACAACAACGTTACGAGACGGGTTTTCTTTCTACGCCCTCCTCGCCCATAAAAATGGCTGCCACGCCGACTGGACGAAAACAAAAATAAACATTTGCGTTTCAGCGCCACCGGTATTAGATTGTCACAAATAAATCCTGATTTATTTTAATATTTAAATCTTTTCCCTCGATAACAATTACCACACGGTACAAACGTAATAATATTAGCATAATTACACAAATGAAACCTATAACAAAATCAACTTTGAATATAAATTGTGGTTAAACTGTAGGTTTCTGATAAAAAAGGATTTTGGAATTGTCATTTTCAAGCAGGAATGCAAGTAGTTCCTTAAAAAAACTTAAGGTAATACGATGTTTACAATATGCAGTCAAGCCACGCACAAATGATCGTGTGCCTTGAAATCAACTTTGAATATAAATTGTGGTTAAACTGTAGGTTTCCGATAAAAACGGATTTCAGATTTGTCATTTCCAAGCGGAAATACAAGTAGTTCCTTTAAAAAACTTAACGGAAGCCGGTGTTTACAATATGCAGTCAAGCCACGCGCTAATGATCCTGTGGCTGGACTGCATATTGTGGACACCGGATTTCGAAGGTTTTTTTTTAAATGCATTTAATACATTTAGCCTCTTACATTACTGTTTTTCGATCGGGACGGTTCGGAAAAAAGGCTTTAAACTCGAGATTACAAAAGAATAAGTCAGGATTAGGGCTGAAAACTACAGGGTGGCGCAGATGGATCAGGTGGTTTTGAAGTGGACTGTACGTCTGGAGGGGGGGGGGGGTGTTCGGCGGTCTTCGTCCTGTGGTGGGGGGACGGGAAGTGTCAGTTGCAGACTGACAGTCGGTCGCGATGGCTACGTGGTCCGTTGAGCATCGTGTTTTCGCAGTGGAAGAGTTTATACGCAATAACGAGTCAATTGTTGCTGTGACGCGTGCCTTTCGCCGGCGTTTCAACATCCCACCTCGCGGTAGTGCTCCTAAGCGAGATACGATATTGAGTTGGGTGCATAATTTCCGCACTACTGGTTCATGTGCTCCAAAATGGACGTCTAGACCTCGAACAATAAGAGCGCCTGAACGAGACGTCGTGCTCAAGCTCTTGGAATGTCACGTCGGAGCCTTCAAAGGATTCTTAGCAAAGAACTGAAATTCCACCCCTATAAAATCATGGTGGTCCAGAAGATCTTCAAAGGCTTCAGTGTAGCCAACGAATGTTGGAGTTATTGGAAGATGAAAACCTGATTATCATGATGTCTGACGAGGCTCACTTTCACATTAACGGCTACGTCAACAAGCAAAATTGCCGTTACTGGGCCGACACTAACCCAAGAGAGCTACACCAACGGCCTCTCCATAGTGACAAAGTGACGGTTTGGTGTGGGGATTCTAAGGTTGGGATAATTTGGCCTTACTTTTTTGAGAATGAAAGGGAGCAGGCGATTACTGTTAATTCGCAGCGTTATGTGAATATGATTGAAGAATTTCTTCTCCCACAACTCGAAGAGAACAATTACGACATGGAGAATATGTGGTTCCAACAAGACGGGGCAACTGCACATACCGCTAGGATATCAATGCAAGCTGTACGCGCTCTGTTCCCTGGCCGTTTGATTTCTTGTAATGGAGATTTCCATTGGCCCCCTCGCTCAGGGGACCTCACGGTATGTAACTTTTTCTTATGGGGCTATTTAAAAGCAAGGGTCTACATAAACAAACCCCGGACCATTCAAGAGTTGAAGGCAGCAATTCACAACGAAATCACATCAATTCCTGGTGATGTGCTTGAACGGGCAATGCGGAACGTTAAGGACCGACTCCAAGAATGCGTCGCTCGAGAAGGAGGGCATTTGATGGATGTGATTTTTAAAAAGTAACTTTACTATTTTTTGTTAATAAACTTCCATTGTAACTACACGTTTTGCACTTTATTTCAATCCAATACCTTTAAAATTGACAGTTTGACAAGTATTTTAAAACCACCCGATCCATCTGCGCCACCTTGTAGAACTAAACTACTCCGTTTTGTAAAAGGGGTAGGGTCGTACCATTGTTGTCATCTCGGGGTTGGCGACTGATAGCGGTATTTTTATTTTTAGTTTTTCTTCTTAATGTTTACTGTTAGTTATTGCCACAAAGTGTTTTTTTATTATTGTATTTTAAACTTAGTAGTATGCATAAATGTATTATATTTTTTTTTTTTGGACTACACCGGCAGCTCGCAGCCTAACTTCAGGGTAGGCCACAGCGCCAAGGCACACAAAATTTGAGGTTGGGATCGTGCTTTATAAATGCAAGGAATTGCACAACAAAGTCACCTTCTAATAACAGATACATATTACCTTGGGTCTCTGGCCTACCCTGAAGTTAGCTGCGAGCCGACGCCGCTGGACTACCTAGACAAGGTGTGATGGTTTAGCTGAGGATGGGTGACCCGTAGTGAGAGGCAGCACAGTGGCCCTAATGAGGTCTAAGTGCAGTGCAGCAACGCGCACTCCCTCCTATACCAGATCAGTGGTGGCCCTAGCAAAATTTTAAGGTGGTATGAGATCTCATGGTGGCACCCCCCGCGTTTCGTTTACCGTTTTCGGCGCCCCATTAACGGCGCCCGGTGCGGTCGCACCGCCCAAGGGCCGCCACTGTACCAGATACCGGAGGTCCAGCATAGCACCTAAACAGGAGGCGTCTGGGGCAGACCTGAGTCTTCGGACGATGGATGTTTGATGGGGACGATTGTCCAAGTTGCAGCTGTAGACCTTCTTGATGTAGCCTCTGTGTCCCTATCTTGGATAGGGCTAACTTACACAAGGCGGGGTTGACTCAGCCCTGGTGCTTGTCGCCGCTAAATGAGGAGTTGGGGGTGGGCCTTGAAAAGCCCAGGGGTTTCTACTCGCCCATCCGGTCCACATGTGGGTTGGTCTCCGGCAGGCAGTGGTTCGCAGATATGGCAGTGATCCACCAGTCCTTAGACGGACGCTCGAAAAGTATACACCGCAAGGTAAAAACCTGAACACACCAAGTCTGTACCAGATACCAGATCACGATGGTTAATCGTTCAAAATAAACATACAAGAGACATAAATTAAAAAGCATTAATTCCCCTTAATGTAAATTAATGTAGTTGTATGAGTTACGTGAAGGTGTTAAATCACTTAATTAAACACAGTTATATTTCTTTCTTCACTTTTATTTTTCTTGCTAGATGAACATTTTGGGTACTAAGTACCCATTATCAATAGCTAACTCAGTTAGCTATTGATAATGGGTACTTAGTACCCGAAATGTACATCTAGCAAGAAAAATAAAAGTGAAGAAACCCACCCATCTCGAACCTTTAGCCGCTAACAATAGGTTTAATTACTTTTTGGTTTTTCCGATAACCCGTCAACTATATATACCGCGCACATAGTTTTAAGAATTTAGTTTGTTATTGATAATGAGCACCTTGTGTCTCGAAATGTACATCTAACATAAAAATAAAAAGTGAAGTAAGGAATAACAGTCTTTCTATTTGTGAAGAAAGGAATATAACTGTGTTTAATTATGTGGATTAATTCCCCTACTTAAATTGAAAATTTTCCCCAACAAAAGATTATCAACTTCCCCGAGCAGTTCCCATAATAAATTCATAACTTTGTTTAAAACCGAAAAAAAAAAAAAAAAACTTAAAGGGTGTCTTCATATTTATTCATGGCAAGCCGTCTCAGCCCCTAAATCTGAGTCCCTGAGCTTTAGCATTTTTGAATTAGTACAAATCGCGTCGGGATCATCCCCCTCTCAGTGGGTCGGTTATTAGGTCCCCGCGCGGCCGGTGTTACTATCAACTTTTCCCCAACTTTTCCATCCCCTACCGAAATGGGGGAGTGGAAAGCGGCGTGCGTCTCATGTATTATTCAACGCGGGCTTGAAAACGAGTTTTCGAACATCGGACCCCGATACTGGTCCGGTTTTCAGTATGGATGGGGTGAGACAAAAAATATATGAGGATTCAGGAATTCCCTCGCTACTAATGACTTTTTGAAAGAAATGAATTATGAAAATCAGATATCTGGGCTTCGAAAATATTTTTCACTGTGTTCTCATTAATCACTTGGTGAAACATGATTAGATATGTACACTTCTGTGCAATAAAATGAAGCACAAGTCTTATGCCTATTTTTCACAATATTCTAGTTGTATAATTCGGGTCTGTGTTTTAATTGCCTATCAGCAGTTTCAATAAATAATTTATTAAACATTAAAAGTGCGATTCTTTTCGCAATCTACAACAAGTTAGTCTTACAAAGACTATATCAAACACTCATTGAAACAACTACTTCCCGGGCTGGGAACTGAATAATTTGACCCAAATTGTTACATTTGCAGTAGGTTACTGTATGTAACATCAAACACTTGTTGTATAATTCAATGTCCGTGTTTGATGTTACATACAGTAACCTACTGCAAATGTAACAATTTGGGTCAAATTATTCAGGCCATCTATAGACGCGTTTCGAGATTTACGCGTCTATAGATGGCCTGAATAATTTGACCCAAATTGTTACATTTGCAGTAGGTTACTGTATGTAACATCAAACACTTGTTGTATAATTCAATGTCCGTCGGGGTATTAGCCCGGGAAGTAGTTGTTTCAATGAGTGTTTGATATAGTCTTTGTAAGACTAACTTGTTGTAGATTGCGAAAAGAATCGCACTTTTAATGTTTGAAGTATTCTGCAACCAAGAATTGGCAATTTCATTTATACTAAATAATTTATTTACTTATTTATTTATTTATATATTGTTGGTGTTACATATTATATTAATATAATTTTCACAAGTCAATGTACATGGAGTAATAATATATAATACAGCCTAGGTGGTAAATTAAAAATATACAATATATGCGTAATCACATATATTTGTCAGGTTTTTATAAATTTGTCAGTTTATAATATATATGAATATGTACGTTAAGATTAAACCCTGACGTTCCCAGATTGCTTGTTTCTAGGTGACACTACATCTGCCGCGGTGCGCTCATGGGATCGAATCAAACGACCCAGAAAGCAGGACTGGGCGGTGGCAAATAAAATCGTTACCTATGGAACTGTAAGCTTGGCTGTAAAATCCTTCCAACCTTACAAAGCACCAGGTTTGGACGGGATCTTTCCAGCTCTGATTCAACAGGGCTTGGAGAGTGTCATCCGCCATCTCATAAAACTCTTCAGAGCTAGCCTAGCTTGGAATTATATACCGACTAGCTGGTCGGAGGTAAAGGTGGTATATTTACCAAAAGCGGGCCGTAAGGATCCGCTGCCTAAATCCTTCCGGCCTATTAGCCTGATGTCTTTTATTCTAAAGACCCTGGAGAAGGTGCTGGATGGATACATCAGGAGGGAAGTACTGGGTACCAACCCTCTCAATGTACACCAGTATGCCTATCAAAAGGGGAAGTCCACGGACCTGGCGTTGAACAATCTAGTCGGGAAAGTCTCGCAGACCCTCGACTCAAAGGGAATTGCGTTAACGGCTTTCCTTGACATTGAAGGTGCGTTCAATGCAGCATTAACGGAATCCCTCTGTAAGTCTGTAAAAGATAGAGGGGTTCCGACGGCCGTAACAGGCTGGATACGAGCAATGCTAGACGCGAGGACAGTTACGACGTCACTCTGTGGTGACGTTGTCAGGCTAAGAACCTCCAGGGGATGCCCGCAGGGCGGGGTTTTGTCTCCCCTGCTTTGGTCCCTACTGGTGGATGACCTACTCGCGATTTTAGATACGTTTGACGTGGAAGTACAGGCGTATGCGGATGACATAGTCATCCTTGCAAGGGGAACAGACGAAAACACAGTCTGGTGTGCCCTGCAAGAAGCACTGGATGCGACGAGGAGCTGGTGTGAAGGGGAACGACTTAGCGTAAACCCAAGTAAAACACTAATTCTCCCGTTCACCAGAAGGAGGAAATTGAAAATAAAACCTCTCACCCTACACGGTGAAACAATTCCATTTGTGGAGGAAGCGAAATATCTGGGTGTCACCCTAGATAGATCTCTAACCTGGAACTCCCATTTAGACAAGACCATACACAAAGCGAGACACTCGCTTTGGACATGCCGTCGTATATGTGGCAGGTCTTGGGGTCTTAACCCCAAACAAATGTACTGGCTGTATGGTGCGGTTATTAAACCGATTATCACCTACGGCTGTGTTGCCTGGTGGCCGATTACAACTCGCAAAACGGCCATAAATAGGCTCACTGCACTGCAGAGAATGGCAATGGTGGCGGTAACGGGAGCTATCCGAACTACACCGTCAGCAGCTATGGAAATGCTACTGAACCTGACCCCTCTACATATCTTAATACAGGGGGAGGCCAGATTGGCAACATATCGATTCCATCATGCGGCTCTAATAGACCCGCAAAGAATAGTCTTCATACCGAACGGACTGTCTAAGGCCATCGAGTCAGAAGACAGTCTGAATATGAAGACAGACTTTACAGTCACAGAGTACAGTGAGCATCAACCGTACAAAGTCCTATTTCCGGATAGAGACGACTGGGAGCGATACAAAACCGCCCCAGGACAGGTTGATTCCTACTGGTATACCGACGGCTCAAAACTGCCATCTGGTACAGGAGCCGCAGTAGTCGGATGTAAACCAAGGACTGAACTTTCCTACAGCCTCGGTAAACATGCCACGATACAACAGGCAGAAATATTTGCCATTGAGATGTGCGCTCGGGAGCTCCTACAAAGGGGTTGGGTGCGCAGATCAATTAATATCTGTTCCGACAGCCAGGCGGCTTTGAAGGCTTTGGAAACAACCCGAACCTCATCCCTGCTGGTGTGGAACTGCAAGCAGATACTTTGCCAACTGGCAGAGAACAACAGGGTCAGTCTGATGTGGGTGCCCGGGCACTCTGGCATACAGGGAAACGAACTAGCCGATTCCCTGGCCAGGAAGGGAGCGGATACCGCATTCATCGGACCAGAACCTGCTCTTGGAATACCTAGAGTAGTAGCCAAGAACACTAACAGGAGATGGCTGAATGATCAGATGCTAAACTACTGGCAACAGTGCCCTGGGATGAGACATTCCAGAGCAGTGATAAGTGAAGCATCCACCTCCAGAACAGAGTCATGGCTGAAGCAGAGCAGGTCGGGTATACACACCCTGACTGCTCTCTTCACTGGACACTGCCGCCTACGGCACCATCTGCACAAAATGGGACTGAGTGATAACACGGAGTGTCGCCTGTGCCTAGAAGATGATGAAACAGCAGAGCACGTTATTTGTGCCTGCCCCGCTGGAAATCAGCTCAGGCTCACAGTGCTCGGACAATCCATACTAACACTGAAGGACCTTGACAAGATTCCACCCGACAAGCTCGTAGACTTCATCAAGAGGTTGGGCTTGGAGGGTGAACTATAAGGACACGCGACTGGCCTTAAATTGTGAGCCACAATAGACCCTCGCGGTCGCAGTGGAGGGCCGTATAGCGACCCACTCACTTTGGAAAAAAAAAAAAAAAAAAAAAAAAAAAAAAAAAAACCCTGACGTTTATAATGTGTATAAAACAAACCCTTACATATAAGACGAACATACATACTAATAGTTTAAAATATTTCCATTCAATTTGTTTCGGAGTGAAGGTACTCATTTACACAATAGTACGGATTTTCAATGAAGTAATGTTTCAGTGCGATTTTATATGACTTTGTATTGTTTAAAGATTTTATATTTTCCGGTAATTTATTGTATGCTTTCACTCCCAAATAAATTGGCCCTTTTTGGTATAGCGCTGTTCTGTGAGGGGGAATACTTAGTGCATTGCTCTGCCTTGTTTGCATACCAGTGTTTATGTCTGAGTTCTTACAAAATTTAGTCATATTCTCTTTTACAAAAAGACATACATACAGTGAGTAAACTGTCATTATTTTTAGTTGGATAAATACAGGTTTTGCGTGTTCATCTCTCTTTTTATTTGCTATTAGGCGTATTATTTTTTTCTGAAGGATTAATATACGGCCCGTATGTGCCGAATTTGCCCAGATAATATTGGCATACTCTAAATGTGAACGTACGTGTGCGTTGTAATATGCAATAAGTACCTTTGTTCCCACTAGGTTTTTTAAGACGAGCAGAGCATAATGAGCTGAATTTAATTTTTTTATTACATGGTATACATGATCCTCCCACGATAGGTGATTATCTATTAGCACCCCAAGGAATTTTGTGACACGATCTACTTTGATAGTCTTTTCGCAACTTTTTACTAAAATGCTACAGGTGTCTATATTTTTGTTATTGTTTGAGAACTGTATAATTTGTGATTTTTTTGGATTCAATATAAGTAACATAACACTTCTTTCCTACTCCCAACGTTTCTTAACTCTGAAAACAGTATCTTTACTGATGTTCACCAATCGAACAATTTGTCTAATAGAAAAAGCAACTTCTATTTTAGTTGGAATTCGAATTTTTAAATTGTTGTCTAAATGACTCGGCATTTTGACATTAAGAAAATTGACATATTGACGTAACTAAGAAACTCATCAAGTCCGCTTTAAACTATAACATATTTCGTGTACTCAATTTTATTGCACAGAAGTGTATGTATGAATATTAATTTAAACAAAAATCACTTGGTTTGTTTCACAAAATATTTGATTTATTCCGACTAGTTTCGGTTTCTAGCTATTATCAAGGAATGTACAGAAATTACATTTTTACAAACTATATATGCATAATCAGGTAGCAAGGTTAGGTTAGGTTAGATTAGGTTAGGTTAGGTAAGGTTTAATGAAAAAAGCATTTAAACAATTCAATGAAATAAAAGAAACAATCATTGATAACAAACTAGAATTTGGGGAAATTATTACCTTTTCAGAATGTTCATGTAGAGTAAATTTAAACAACGAAAAATCTCAGGTTCAACAATATCTGTTTTTATCTAAATCTAACAAAATTGACAATTCAAACTGCATGGAACTAATTACAATATTCGTGTTTCGAATCTTTCTTTTTTTGAGTTCGTCCCAGCTCTGCCATCAAGTTAGGTTAGAAGTCACAATTTTTTACATTTTAGAAATATTCATGAAACACATCAGAGTTTATAGATACGATATACCGGGTGTTGACTTGGCGGACGCAACATAGGAAATCGCATGCTAATTTTAAAGTGTTCAAATATTGGCATCCCTAATTATTTTAGAGAGAAAATGTATTTCACTTTTTTGTAGAGGTAAAAATTCTATATTTATGAATGTTCACGCGTAACACTTTACGTTTCTCTAAGTTAAAATAATTAAGAAAAAGTAATGTGATTTTATAAAAATAATGATATACTATGAAATTGATACAACAATTGCTGATATACCTTGTTTTTTTAAGTCCAATTTAAAGCTTTAAACAAGTGGTTTCCACTCCCAGACTAAGCATGAAGTGAAATTTCGAGTTTAGAAAAGCCCCGTGAAAATTTGTTGAGGGTCGCGCAGCGACCCGAGACAAATTTTTTGGGCTTTTCTCAACTCGAAATGTTACTTCATGCGCCATCTGTATAAAACACTATAATATTGTCAAATGTATGTATATTCGTACTTCACTGAAAATCTGTGTTTTGTACGCGTGGCGCATGAAGTAAAATTTCGAGTTTAGAAAAGCCCAGAAAATTTGTCTTGAGTCTCGATAAATTTTCACGGGGCTTATTTAAACCCGAAATTTTACTTCATGCTTAGTCTGGGAGTGGAAAACACTCGTTTAAAGTTTAAAATTAAACTCTATTAAAAATCAACGAATGTCAGAAAATTTACAGTTAAAATAATTAAGAAAAAGTAATGAGATTTTATAAAAATAATGACATACCATGGAATTGATACAACAATTGTTTCCCTGTTTTTTTTTAAGTTCAATTTAAAGTTATAAACAAGTGTTTTCCACACCCAGACTAAGCATGAAGTAAAATTTCGAGTTTAGAAAAGCCCCGTGAAAATTTGTCGAGGGTCGCGCAGCGACCCGAGACAAATTTTCTGGGCTTTTCTAAACTCGAAATTTTACTTTATGCGCCACGCGTATAAAACACTATAATATTGTCAAATTTATGTATATTCGAACTTCACTTAAAATCTGTGTTTTATAGACGTGGCGCATGAAGTAAAATATCTAGTTTAGAATTTAAACTTCATTATAGGAAATTAATTAAACAACTAGAGGAAAATAACAATATTATTTCGAATAAAAAATTAAAATTAAAATCATCCAAATTAAATTTAACAGAGATAAAAGGGCAATTAAACTTCTGAAATCAAATATTATAGGACATAACTACGATTACGCTTTTGTGTCCGAACCTAATAGAGCCTTTATAAACAATAACTTCAGTTAAATATCAGATCAAAATGAAGATGCAAGCATCTTCATTTGGAACAAATCAATAACAATTAACAAATTTGGCAACAATAAAAGTTTTGTTTAGCTCGAGACTAAAATTGCCGTTTTATATTCATGCTATATTTCATTAAATTGCACAAATGCTGAATTTGAAAGCATTCTAACAAATCTCGGAGATTATATAAATTCACAAACTAAACCAATCTTACTAGGTGGAGATTTTAACTCTAAATCAAAGTTATGGGGCTCCAAATTCGATGACAGAAGAGGAATCATTTGAAAAGAATGGTTAGCACAACATATTTTGGTTTTTGCTTAATAATAATGAAATTCCAACCTTTGAAAGAAGAGGCCAAGAATCCATTATTAAACTAACCTTTTGTTCTGCGAGTTTACTTAAATTTTAAATTAAATGGAACCGAAAACTTAAGTGATCCTAATAATATTACCACAGAGATAAATCTAGATAAAAACAAACAAAATTATACGGTCAACAAATCAAATGCTTGGAAGTTTAATGTAAACAGACTGGAATCTTTGTCAAAGTACAGGGTGCGGCAAAACAGACAGTGTAGTTTGGAACGCCCAGTACATCCCGTGTGGTGGGGGTATCTACCTGGGAGGGATATCATTGTGTCGGGGGGCGGGGGTCGTGTCGTTTTTAGTCGTAACCATGGTTTGATCTGTAGAACATTGGGGCTTCGCAGTCCGCACGTTTCTTGAAAATGGCCGTTCTGCCGTCGCCACCCAGCGGAACTTCCGGCTGCATTTCAATCTTGCGCGTCGTGATCCCGTCCCTCACCGTAATTCAATCGCGAGTTGGGTGCGTACATTAGAAGAAACTGGTTCCACACAAAGATGTAGGGGTTTAGGAAGACCCAGAACGGTAAGAACACCCGAAAATGTAGCAAGAGTAAGAGAAGATATCGAACGGTCACCTACTCGCTCTGCCAGGAAGCATACAACTTCATTGGCCATTGCTGATCGCTCTCTAAGACGGATATTGCATGAAGACTCATTCCACCTCTACAAGATGATGCTTGTTCAAAAGTTAATGCCCCCTGATTATGAAAAGCGCATGCATCGCTCCCAAGAAATGTTGAACCGGATCCATGCGAGGTCAACTTTTTTCAGTAGTGACGAGGCCTACTTCCGTCTCTGTGGAGGGGTGAATAAACAAAATTTTCGATACTGGGCTGTAAATAACCCAAGGCAACTTCACGAGAGACCACTTCACTCCCCAAAAGTCACCGTGTGGTGTGCGATTTCCAAATTTGGGGTGATTGGGCCTTATTTTTTCGAAGAGGACGGACGAACCGTAACTGTCACTGCTCAACGTTATGCTTTCATGCTGGATTTTTTTTTTCATCCTCGATTGAAAGAACTGATGGAGGAAGCAGATCTGGGAGACATCTGGTTTCATCAAACAACTAATTTGGTTTTAGGGAGGGCTGATCTACTTTAGACGCAATAAAAAAAGTATTAAACACTGAAAAAAATGCTACTAAATTTTCAATATTAATCTGTCTAGATGTAAAAAATGCTTTTAACTCGGCGCTATGGAGCCTTATATCCGATGCACTAATTAATTAAACTTAAACATCCCAAATTACCTAGTACGAATTATCAGAAATTATCTTTCAGATAGATTTATTTTAATTGGGAAAAACACAAAATTCTAAGTTTCTTATGGGGTACCTCAAGGTGCTATTCTTGGACCTACTCTCTGGAATATATTCTATGACGACATACTAAATGTAACCCTCCCTGATGATCGGCTTTTGCCGATGATCTTGCAATAATTATAAACGGTGAAACAAACACGAGTTAGAGGCAAAAAGCAATCAGACAATGAGAATCATCAACCGTTGGATGAAGAAAAATGATCTAAAAATAGCACATGAAAAAACAAAAATTATAATCTTAAACGGCAAAATTACAATTAAAGAAATTGAAATTAACACCGGTAATAATACAACCACTAAATGAAAAAAAAATTAAAATATCTAGGTATACATATTGGTCGAAATTCAAGTATGCGGGAAAATTTTATTCAAACCTTAAAAAAGGCAGAAAAATCTGTTAACGCATTAAGTAATTAATGCCAAATATTGGAGGGCCATCAACCTGGTGCAGAAAAATACTAATGTCGGTCACAAACTCAATAATACTATACGAAGCACCGGTCTAGGCAAATTGGCTTAACGCCGTTAAATATAAAAATGCTTGAAAGCGTACAAAGAAGAGCTGCTTACGCATTGCCCGAGCTTAACGTACAGTATCAAAAAAAGCAGTCCAAGTCATAACAGGATCAATACCTATTGATCTACTAGCGAAAGAAAGGTCAATAAAATGTAATAATAAAACAATTTAAAAAATGAACTTAGGAAAAATACTATTAATTTATGGCAAAATAGCTGGAACAATCAAACAAACCCAGGATAAATAACAAAATTATTAATACCAAATATAAAAAATTGGATAACCAGAAAACATGGCGAGTTAAGCTACGGCTGGACCCAATTTTTAACAGGACACGGTTGTTTTAATTCATGCCATGTATATATAAATCTTTATTGGCAAATTTTTGTAATAGTAATAATACAAAAATATAATACAATTAAATAAAGTGAAAATTAAATAATTTGCCAATTGGCTATCGACCGTTAGTCTTTCCGCCTGGAATTATAGAGTTCTGTCCTTGTCAGTTATTGTGTAGGAAATGTCTTGATTGCTAATGTCGTCAATTGTCTAGTCAAATGAATTTAATTGTCGTGATCACTAGGGTTATGAAATGATGAAATGAAATCATGAATTGTAGAGGTAAAACGTTTACGTTTGGGAGTGATATTAGGGTTTCGAGAAATGCATGAAGGGTGTGAAGATTATAAAGGGTGGGGTTTGAGGCAAATTTATCAGCTAAATAGGATAGGCGGGTTTCGATGGGTGTAACTTTTGTTAGTTTGTACAGCAGGAGGTTGGAGGGGTTGTGCAGTGGGTTTTTGGGGTGACGGATTTTGGTAAGCACTCTCAGGGCAGATCTTTCAGCGACTTGTAAATGTTTGAGTGTAGTAGGATGGGGATTGTGGAAGAGGATAGCGGCATAGTCAAGCAAGGGGCGGCATATCATTTTATATATATGAACGGCTGTTTTTGTGGTAATTCCTTGTTGTTTAAAGGTCAGACCTTTAAAATGAGCCGCACGATTCTTGATTTTTGTTTAAGGATTGTGGAGTGAGCTTTGAAAGTAAGGTTTGGGTCAAAGAGAATACCTAAATATTTGCAAGTGGTTAAAGAGCAGATAACTTGAATGTTTAAAGAAATTGAGAATGGGGAGTGGTTTGCTCGGTGAAAAAGGATTAGAAGCTGGGTTTTATTGGGGTTTATGGAAATTCGCCATTTCGCAAACCATGTTTGAATGGTGTCGATAAGGCCCTGTAGAGTGCTAAGGGCTTTTGGGAGTGTGGGAGCATGTGCGATTAACGCAATATCATCGGCGTATAGGAGAGGGTACGCAGATTTATCAATGTAGTTAGGATCGGGGTTGTACATATCATGGACGAGAAGGTTGTAAAGAAATGGTGATAGCGGGGATCCTTGTGGAAGGCCTTGCTCAGGAGTTAAGGCGTTGGAAAAGGTGTGGCGTATTTTAACTTGAAGCGATCTGTTGTGCAGGAAACTGTCTAAGAGGTTGATTGGAGGTATATTAAGGGAGCTGCACTTGAACAGCAAGCCCTGGTGCCAAACAAAATCAAACGCTTTTTGAATGTCTAGGAATAATATGGCATTCATGCCTTAGTAAAATTAAAAAGAGAAATACAGCCATTTGCAACTATTGTACTGGGACCATACTTTTGTAAAATGTATTCGTTGGGATGACGAAAGAAAAATTATTGTAGACAAATTCGGAATCTTTGAAAACTGTTAGGATCTAATTGAAATTATGCTCATTGGAAGCGAGCAAACAAATTTAATTCAAACGGCAATAGACAGAATCATCGATATTAAAGCAAGAGAAGAAAGAGAAATAATCTCAATGACATTAGAAGCGTAACACCCAGAAGGAGTTATTATTTTAACTTGATTTTTTGCCAGTATGGTAGCCTTACATCAAGAATAAAATGATTACATTTTCAAGAAATTTTATTAAAAAACAATCTAAAAAAAATTAATAATGTGTTTGGCGACCCCTTTGCTGTATACACTCCTGTAGACGTCTGGGCATCGACAAAATGAGATGGTCGATGTCTTCTTGAGGCATCTCGTTCCAAACAACTTGAATTTCATCGATCAACTGTGCTAGAGTCTGTGGAGGATGGTGCAAAGAGAATATTCTTCTTCCCATGATATCCCACACATGTTCAATGGGATTTAAATCCGGCGAACGGTAGAAAAACATTAACACCAGCTTCATTAAGAAAGTTCATAGTTCGACGAGCAATATGGGGACGTGCGTTATCTTGTTGATAAAGTACGTCTGGGCGGCTATCTAAATAAGGCAACAAAGTCGGTCGTATGACGTCTTCAACATAACGCGCAGCTGTTATACTGCCTCGAATGAATACAAGAGGTGATCGACTACCATAAGCAATAGCCCCCCAAACCATTACTCCAGCAGTCCTGTGTACATGCCTCTCAATAGCAAACCTAAGATCAGGTCGTTCTCCACGGTAGCGTCGTACCCTTCTACGGCCATCATGCGTGCCTAGACAAAATCGTGATTCATCGCTGAATACGACATCGTGCCATTCTGCCTCCCAATGCTGCCGTTCTCTGCACCAGTCCAACCTTTGGCGACAGTGTCTCGCTGTTAAAGGAAGCACTAATCATGGATGGTACGAAAGAAGCCCAAAGGATTGAATGCGGCGATATAAGGTTTGCATACTAACGGGCCTACCTTCTTCTCCAATCCATTGATCACCGATTTGACGCGTAGTAGCGAAACGGTCTCGCAGGGCTATTTGTCTTAAGCGCCGATCTTGACGTTCTGTGGTGCGCCTTGGTTGACCAATTGGTCTTCTTCTTGCTCCTCTACCTTCTTCTGTCCATACCTGATACACACGTATTACAGTTGCTGCAGTGGAATCAATACGGCGGGCAATTTCGCGATAGGACATACCGACATCTCGATAAGCAACAACTCGACCCCGGTCAAAATCGCTCAAATGGTGATATTGTGGACGTCTTCGGACTCGAGGCATTTTATTTAAGCTTAACACACTCAACGGAAACACGAAAACTAAAACATCTGTACTAAACAGCTCATATAAATAATTTTATCAAAAAAGGAAAAGTTAAATATATTTCTTTTTTCATAATAAATATAAAAGGCACAAGGTTGAAATTGTTATCAATGTATGCTTTAAATATAGTCACTCTGTTGCTAAAATATAAATTCAAAAAAATCATTCCTTCTTGGTGTTACGCTTCTAATGTCATTGAGTATATTTTACCATGAGTTATTAATAAACTGTAGATAATCAACTTGATGGTGTGCGCAAGCGATTCCAAGTTGTTCTGCCAGATAGCATAAGAGCGAGGCTTTAGTAATTAAATATCCTTTAGATAAAGTCGAGTCTCACACATCCCAGGTAGACTGGTAGTGCATAAAGTATTTCCTTCTCTTAAAAAAAAAGTTAGGTAAGGCTAGGTTAGGTTAGGTTAGGTTAGGAAACCCAAAGTTCGTCGTTCTTGATTATGTATATATAGGTTGTAAAAATGTAATTTCTGTACATTCTATAATATTGGCTAGAAGCCGAAACCAGTCGGAATAAATCAAATATAGTGTGAAACAAACCAAGTGATTTTTATTTTAGTTAATATTCATATATACGGAGTTTTATGTAACACCGAACATTTTCGACGTTCATTTTCGTATGTTCTATTTATCAAATCAAAGCATCCAATACGATTTGACACCTTTAATTTTTAGGTTATGTGTAAATTGCGTTGCCTGTATGACCATTAAAAATTGTAGCCAATCAATCGCAATTAATGCCTTAACTTGTAAATACAGGGAGTTTTTCTTTCAAATATACATGTCCCAATCACATGACGTAAATCTTTAGATAATCGTTGTTTTTTAAAAAGAGTTCAATTTAAAACTTAAAATGAGTGTGTTCCACTCCCAGACTAAGCATGAAGTAAAATTTCGAGTTTAGAAAAGCCTGAAAATTTGGTTTGGTCGCGTAGCGCGAAGCGCGGAGCGGCCAAACCAAATTTTCAGGCTTTTCTAAACTCGAAATTTTACTTCATGCGCCACCGGTAGAAAACACTGACATATTACGAAGTTTAAAACACACCACTAAACTTTAAATCGAATCAGTGTTTTGTACCGGTGACGCATGAAGTAAAATTTCGAGTTTAGAAAAGCCTGAAAATTTGGTTTGGCCGCTCCGCGCTTCGCGCTACGCGACCAAACCAAATTTTCAGGCTTTTCTAAACTCGAAATTTTACTTCATGCTTAGTCTGAGAGTAGAACACACTCATTTTAAGTTTTAAATTGAACTCTTTTCAGAAAACAACGATTATCTAAAGATATACGTCATGTGATTAGGACATGTATACTTGAAAAAAAAAACTCCCTGTATTTACAAGTTGAGGCATTAATTGCGATTGATTGGCTACAATTCCCATGCCTGGGAGTGGATAACACTCGCTTAAAGCTTCAAAATGAATTCTTTTAATAAACCGAGCGTCGGAAAATATACAACGTGTGCATATGGATACCTAGAAGAAAAATTCTCGTTATGAAAATGTTCGGTGTTACATAAAACTCTCTGTATATGAAAATTTTAGTTGACCAGCGACTCCAGTTTTATTTTCTAAGACCTTACCCACGGTATAATTACGTGAAATACTTACTTTATACAAGTAATTAAAATCCGCAACTAAATAATACTCCTGCATTCATTATTTCCACTTTTTGGTTAAAACTAGCTGTAAGAAATTTCCTCAAAGTAGAAACGACTCGTATATTCAGTAGGTATCTCATTCGCATTCCTTTTAGTAAACGCAATTGCAGTTCAGGAAACTCCAATTTCTCGTTTAATAAAACTTCTTTTCAGCGATGCGAAATGCATCGGAATTAATGAAGTGAATGAAAAGTGTATACTTTTTATTACTAGCTGATACCGAGAAAGCTATACATTCAAGAAACTTGTAAAGCTGAATATTGAATTAATTATATTATGCGTAAGTTATTATTGTTAGCTTAGTTGATTTTTCAAAGAACTTCTTCTAGACTAGATAATAAAGAGTCTATCGATTGTATTAAAATATTATCTGTGTTACTTTAGTTTATAGTTTTCTTTTCATACTGTAGTAGTTTGTAATATTATCCATGTTTTATTATATTGTACTAATAATATGACCCTGTTATTGGACTTTCACAGTCTGTTGGGTTATTAAATAAATAAATATTGTAAGGGTATACGTGACGCCCGACTAGTTACAGGGCGCTTCGCATTACCCTTGCCGATAGAGCCACCGTCGAACCCCAACGTACCAGCCACCGCATCTCCCACGTGGTACCGCCACCCAAAGGAAGGGATGTTACCCTCTATCTGACACCTATAAAGCCTGGATCAACACTAACATTAAGCAGAGTAATTCCAACTCTCAACTCGACTCTTCTTGCATCTCTGCTCTTTCGATATCTGCGACAAAGTGTTGTCCGTTATCCAAACAAAATCCGTAGTTCAGCTACGAACAAACCTTGAAGAAGAGCCAACTCCAGGTAGGTAAACCTCTCGAGGAATCAAGCCGGCCCCAAGGATTATTTACCTCGTCGCCTGAAGAAATTCAGCCGGACGAGAGTCCACAAGCGCCACTTCGAGGCGACCAGGGAAAACGCCACCGCAACTCCATTTCGAGGACGCCAGCAACTACCCGACACCTCCACCCACGAGATAATGGCGCTTCCACATCCACCGCTGTATATAAATGTATATTCTTATGTTTTACCCACTGTACATATAAAAATAAACCGCTCTAACGAAACTGCATTTGTGAGGAAATCCACCCCACAATATTTAATTTTTGTCATCAGCAAAACTATACTGACAAGAGATATTGTTAACATAAGATTATTTATCATAATTAATTATAATAATACAGTATGTTGCGGCCGATTCGCGATTTATTCGCGAATTCCCGATTTAGAATACTCGCGACAAGCGCAAGTTGCTACCTGGAAGGGACGAGGCCCTTATTATCTTCGCTCCTAGACACCCTGTAGAGTTATAACCAGTTTACAACATCATTGTATAGCACGAGATCACCCGTGGACAGGGCCCATTAAAAATCTTCACGGAAGGCCTAAGCCCATTAAGGTCTTTGCGGAAGACCTAAGCCGAAATTATGCGAGGGCACGTTTTGGGCGAACAAAAGAGCAATAAAAACGCTCTTGGGGTGGATTACGGAGCACAGGACATCGGCGTGGAGAAAGTAGCGGCAACAGGGTAAAATATCCTTCTCCCCCGAAAAGAAGATGACCCATGAGATGGCACTTTAACCATCTCCTTCACTTCGGAATAAGGGAGAAGCACCCCCCAACAACTTCGAGAGGAACGCGAGAAAAACAGATAGTCACTCACCTTCAAAAACTCGAACCATCAAGAGCTAATTTTATTCATTTGTTTTGTCTACGATGGAGATCAATTTTGTTTTTGTATTGAATAAATCGTGTACAGTTAAAGTCGATTTACATGTTTTAATGAGTAGTTTATTAATGGTCCTTCAAAAATAATAAAGACAGCTGGAACGCTCCGGTTACAATCTCAGCCCTATACTGCCCACCTAAACATAAAACCAATAAAGCCCATTTTGAATAATATTTTAATACACTAGGAAATACATTCATGGCAGCAAGAGACTACAATGCCAAAAATGTCATATGGGGTTCCAGCAAGACTCTAACCAGAGGCAGAGTACTATATAAAGCTATGACAGCCCTACAACTACACCATGTATCAACAGGACAACCAACCTACTGGCCAGCAGATAGGAATAAAACTCCAGACCTCATTGATTTTTGTGTCACTACAAATAGAATCCGGCCTAGACCTTACTTCGGACCACTCGCCCACCATAATTACACTCAGCACTGAAGTCAAGCTGAAACAGAAACCATTAACAATCCACAACAAAAAAACAAACTGGGAAATATTCAGAATACTTGTGGACGAGACCCTAAACACTAAACTCCCTCTGAAAACAAAAGACGATTTGGAAGAAGCTATAGAACATTTAAACCAAGCTGTTCAATCAGCAGCATGGGAATCTACACCAACTGCAAACAAAGAAAACAAAGCACAGGTCCTACTAGCACCAATAAATATAAGAAACAAAATAACCGAAAAAAAAAACTGCGCCGGCAATGGCAAATCACAAAACACTCCAATGACAAAGCCAAGCTAAACAAAGCAGCCAAAGATATAAAGCAGGCACTAAATGACCTGAAAAATAATGCAATACAGCTCCACCTCCCAAAACTATCTCCCACTGCAAACTCGGATTACTCACTATAGAAAGCGACAAAAAATATAAACAACACGCAACAGCATATACCACCCATAAGAAGAAAAAACGGTAGCTGGGCAAGAGATGACAAAGTGAAGGCTACAACATTTGCTGAACACCTAGCTACGGTATTTAAACCCTCTGAAGAAGAAGCAAAGGAGGAAGACAAAGAAATTGAGGAAATCCTAAAAAAATTAGCCTACCAATCAAGCAAATAAAAACCAAAGAAATAAAACACCAAATACGAAAAACCAATGAAAAAAAAAGCCCCGGATACGACCTAATCACAGGAAAAATATTAAAAGAACTACCAGACAAAGGAATTGCAGTTATAACTATGATCTTCAACATGATCAACAGGCTTGGCCACTTCCCAGCTCAATGGAAAGTGGCACAGATGAAACTAATACCTAAACCTGGTAAAGATCCCTTAGAAGCTATAGAACATTTCAACCAAGCTGTTAAATCAGCAGCATAGGAATCCACACCAACTGCAAACAAAGCAAACAAAGCACAGGTCATACTAGCACCAATAAACATACGAAGTAAAATAACCGAAAAAAGAAAACTGCGCCGGCAATGGCAAATCACAGGGCACTCCAATGACAAAGCCAAGCTAAACAAATCAGCCAAAGATATAAAGCAGGCACTAAATGACCTGAAAAATTATGCAATACAGCTCTACCTCCAAAAACTATCTCCCACTGCAAACTCGGATTATTCACTATGGAAAGCGACAAAAAATATAAACAACACGCAACAGCATATACCACTCATATGAAGAAACGAAGGTAGCTGGGCAAGAGATGACAAAGTGAAGACTACAACATTTGCTACGGTATTTAAACCCTCTAAAGAAGGAGCAAAGGAGGAAGACTAAGACATTGAGGAATTCCTAGAAAAAATGAGCCTACCAATCAAGCAAATAAAAACCAAAGAAATAAAACACCAAATACGAAATTGAGGAAAGACCAAAGAAAAAGAAAGCCCCGGATACGACTTAATCACAGGAAAAATCTTAAAAGAACTACCAGACAAAGAAATCGCAGTTATAACTATGATCTTCAACATGATCAACAAGCTTGGCCACTTCCCAGCTCAATGGAAAGTGGCACAGATAAAACTAATACCTAAACCTGGTAAAGATCTCTTAGAAGCAAGCTTCTATAGACCAATCAGCCTATTACCTATCCTTTCCAAACTGTACGAGAAGATACTCTTAAAACGATTGCCACTAAAAATTTTCAAAAACAAACTTAACCCAGACCACCAATTCTGTTTCCGGCAGAATCACTCCACCATAGAGCAGGTTCACCGAATTGCAAAAACAATCAAAAAAGATCTCGAAACAAAAAAAATATTGCTCAGCTGCATTTTTGAATGTCAGTCAGGCACCCAGGGCTGCTCTACAAACTAAAGGAAAACCTACCACACAGCTTTTTCCAAGTGCTACAATCGTACCTTACAGATCGGTTTTTCCATGTTAAATTCCAAGAGGAACTAACAAAACTACCAAATCAAGTCAGGGGTACCACAAGGCAGTGTGCTCGGCCCAATCCTATAACTGCTCTACACTGCAGACTTTCCAAAAAGCAGTAAAACATTTAGGGCAACCTTTGCAGATGACACGGCAATACTCTCATCTCATTCTGACCTAACTGTTGCATCAAAACACCTACAAGAAAGTCTAAATAACATACAAAACTGGTTAAAAAATGGGGAGTAAAAGCAAACGGAACAAAATCTTCACATGCGACTTTCACATTGAGAAAGGGAAACTGCCCACCAGTAAAACTAAATGACCAAATAATCCCACAAACAGAAACCTTAACCGCAGGCTGACCTGGAGTAAGCATATATGAGCCAAGAGGTTACAGCTAGGACGCAAGTTAAGTCAATTGTACTGGATGCTAGGAAGAAAATCCAAACTAAACATATACAACAAAATCCTAGTATACAAGACGATAATCAAGCCCATATGGACATATGGCATTCAGCTGTAGGGATCAGCCAGCGACTCAAACATTGCAAAACTCTAGAGATTCCAAAACAAGGTCATGAGAGCTATTGTCAACGCCCCCAGATATCTACCGAACTCGGTAATCCAGCAAGACCTCCAAGTCCCTACAATCGCAGAAGAAATCTCGAAGTGCAGAGAACGCCTGAAGGCACATCCTAATGATCTAGCAGTACAGTTACTAAAAAACACCCAAGTGAAAAGGCTTAAAAGACATAATCCCCTTGATCTCCCTAACAGATTTAAATAAATAAACAAACATACACAACACACAACCGCTTCTTAAATGTGGCAAAAATGAAGAGAAGCATCGTTAATTAATGATTATTCTACATGTCACCAGCACACCACCGCAACACATACTTAATATCTTAAAGCAGATAGATTGTATATTATCTAGGAAAATAAAAAAAATAAAAAATTTGTCCGGTCTAAATGAGACCCTCATTTATACACATAGATCGTATTACATTATTGATTCAAATCGAGTTTAGAAAAGCCTAAAGAATTTGGATTTGGAAATCCAAATTCAGGCTTCCCCAAACTCGAAATTTTATTTCTGCGCCACGCGTATAAAACACCAATTTGAAGTGAAGTTCAAAATATACCATCTTAAGCAGTATATTTCGAACTTCGCGATATTTCAGTGTTGCATACGCGTGGCGCATGAAGTAAAATTTCGAGTTTAGAAAAGCCCCGTGAAAATTTGTCTCGTGTCGCTGCGCGACCCTCGACAAATTTTCTACGCGGGGCTTTTCTAAACTCGAAATTTTACTTCATGCTTAGTCTGGGAGTGGAAACACTCGATAAGAGCTTCAAATTGAACGCTTCAAATTGAACGCTTCATATAAAACTTGGCATTTACAAGCTAAAACAAAAACGGAACTTAACTTTACAATAAAAAACTTTTTACTTTGTTTATACAACCCTTTTTATTGAATGTAACTGCAGTTTCGATGAATTTAGCCTGTCATTATCAAGCATGATATAATAATAATAATAATAATAATAATAATAACCAGACCAATACCTTGCTTACCCACACCGTATAAAATAATACCTCAACAATAGCACACAAAATAGAATCTCACTTAACACAATATAATATAATAACAGAAAAGCAGAAGGGATGTAAAAAACACAGTCAAGGATGTAAAGAACAATTAGTTATAGATACTATGGTAATGAAGCAAGCAGAAAAACAGCAGAGAAACTTAGTAACATGTTATATTGACTATAAAAAAGCGTATAACTCAGTCCCACACAGCTGGCTTCTGAAAACATTGGACATTTATAAAATGAACCCGATCATACAAAACTTCCTTAAACATATAATGACACAGTGGAGAACCCGAATATATATAATCAATAAAACAACGAACATAAAAACAGAAATTATTAAAATAAATCGAGGAATATTTCAGGGAGATACATTAAGCGCCTTATGGTTCTGCATAGCCCTTAACCCGCTATCACAAGCCCTAAATTCTACGAACTATGGATTCAGTATCAAACAGGGGAATACAATACAACATAAAATCAACCACCTATTATATATGGACGACATCAAAATCTATGCATCAACAAAAACACAGATGAAATCCCTCCTAAAAATCACCGAAACCATAACAACAGATACATGCATGGAGTTTGGAATACAAAAATGTAAAACACTACACATGGAAAGGGGAACATTGAAACAGGCAGACACTAAAGAGATACTAAACAACGAATTACTCGAGAACATGAACAAACACGACACATATAAATACTTGGGGTTTCAACAAAATACTAGGATAGACCACGGAAAAACGAAAGCCTTGTTAAGGGAACGATACAAAGATAGATTGCAGCAGTTAGTCTCATCGAAACTGAACTCCAGAAATATGATAAAGGCGATAAATACCTACGCTATCCCTATTCTGACGTATTCGTTCGGTATAATAAAATGGACAAAAACGGACCTAGAAGAACTAAATAGGACTACACGAACAACTATGACAAAATACCGAATACACCACCCAAAAGCATGTACAGAGAGACTTTACTTACCACGCAAGGAAGGAGGAAGAGGTATGATCGACATAATACAGCTTCATACTAAACAAATTACAACACTCAGACAATACTTCCACACGAAAACATCAAGTATACACAGAGCAATTATAAATGCCGACAAAGAATATACTCCACTTAACCTTAGCCTAAACAACATAGAATACAACGCGGACAACTCACAAAGTTTAGCTGAGAGATGGGCATCAAAACCTCTTCATGGGAAGCACATTAATATTACTAGCGACCCAAATATAGACAGACACGCAACATATCGCTGGATCGTACAAGGTCGCCTATTTCCGGAGTCAGAAGGGTTTGCTATACAAGACCAGGTTATTAACACACTTAACTACAAAAAATACATCATAAAAGAAATCATAGTAAATGATGCTTGCCGAAAATGTCACCTGTTCCCGGAAACTATTGACCATATAACCAGCGGCTGCAAACTTTTAGCAGCAACCCAATACTCGGAGAGGCATAATAATGCTGCAAAAATCATACACCAAACACTGGCAAAAAAAATAATCTTTCCACCAACTCGGACCCATACTACATATACATACCGACACAAGTGATGGAATCAACCACACACAAATTATACTGGGACAACACAATACTCACAGACAAGACAATAACAGCTAATAGACCTGACCTAGTACTAATGGACAAAGTACACAAAATAACATATCTTATTGACATAGCGGTACCTAGCGACCAAAACATACAAAAAAAATATAGGGAAAAAATTGAAAAATACCAACCACTTGCTATCGAAATAAAAAGAATATGGAAACAACAGAAAGTCAGAATATTACCATTTGTCATCTCAGTAACGGGAATCACTCCTAAAACGTTTACACAAAATCTGGACGTACTAAACATACCTGTATATACACACGAAAATATACAAAAAGCTGTGTTACTGTCAACACTTTCAATAACCAGAACATTCTTACAATAAATAAAAAGGTAACTTGGCTTAGCCCGTTTCCTTTATATAATGCCAGGACAAACCCCTGAGAAACGCTCATAATAATATTAATAATAATCTTTATTTACAATATACATACAAATATACATATTCACATAAAGACAATTTATCATAAAGAAAAATTGAGTTTGTCAATAGATTGCAGAATATTTATAAAATATAAAAACAAATTAAAATTAATATCGACTGTCTGCAAAAAGTTTGTCTCCAAATAGTTGTTTCAATAAATATTTGGAGACAAACTTTTTGCAGAAAGTCGATAGTAATTTTAATTCGTTTTTATATTTTGTAAATATATACTGCCTTTCAAAAAAATCAGAACACAAAGTATTTATTGGACGATTTTAATGAAATTTACAGAATTTGATCATGTAAATGAACTGCATCGATGATCAAAAAATCAATTGTTTTGGTTACTATTTAATGGTATTTTTCCTTGATTTCACCATTATGAAGAGCTGCTGATTTTTTAATGTAATTGCTTCTAATATCCAAGTAGCCTCTGAGTAGTTTGACGTTTCAGTTTGTAAAACATAAAAAGATGCCCCGTGTTCGTCGGCGTGCACAATATCATCATCTAAGTGAATTTGAAAGGGGTCGCATTATTGGAATGCGAGAAGCGGGTTTTTCGGTTCGTGCTATTGCTGAAAGGGTAGGCCGTAGTGTATCGGTGATCGTACGCTGCTGGTCTAGATGGTCCGAAGCTGGGGAGAATCGACGTAGACTTGGATCAGGACGTCCAAGAAGCACCACTGAGCGTGAAGATCGAGCTCTTCGTCTTACAACTTTAAGGGACAGATTTACAACGTCGCGGGCATTGGGAAATGACTGGTTGGCTCTAAATGGCCAAAGAGTATCCATGGCTACTGTTTACAGAAGAATCCGCAGTTTTGATATAAGATCCTACCGTCCACAATTGTGTCTACCTCTTACTCCGCAGCATCGCAGAGCAAGACTTGATTGGTGCAGGGAAAGACAACATTGGACCCATGAATGGAATAACATTATCTTCAGTGATGAGTCTCGGTTCTGTTTATGGGCTCATGATGGTCGCAGAAGAGTGAGACGTCGACGCGGTGAACGCAGAATTTTACAATTTGCTGTTGAAAGACATACGGCTCTTACACAGGGAGTTATGGTTTGGGGGGCGATAGCATATGGTAGTCGGTCTCCTCTAGTTTATTTAGAAGCAAGTCTTAGCGCGATTCGGTATATTGACAACATTTTACGGCCAGTGTTAGTGCCCTATGTAAATGGCTTGCAGAACCCCATTTTTCAGCAAGATAATGCTCGACCTCACACAGCGGCCATTACAAGACAGTTATTCCATAGTGCCGAAATCAATTTGTTACCTTGGCCATCTCGTTCTCCAGATTTATCGCCAATAGAACATGGTTGGAATATGATAGGTGTTAGAATAAGTAACTTACAGCGCCCCGCTAACACTGTAATGGAACTTAGAGGTCAAATTATCGAAGTTTGGAATGAAATACCCCAAGTCGATATTGACAGCCTGATTTCTAGCATGCCTCGACGTGTTAATGAGTGTTTGGGAAATCGTGGAGGCCCAACACATTATTAATTTTTATTTATTTGTTATTTTGTTTTTCACGTTGATTTTTTGATCATCGATACAGTTCGTTTACATGATCAAATTGTGTAAATTTTATTAAAATCGTGCAATAAATACTTGGTGTTCTGATTTTTTTGAAAGGCAGTATACATATAGTATTATAGCATTGGAAGCGTCATAGAAATACAATACAATAATTAAATGAATAATACAAATTCATAAATACCGAACTTTCCAGAACAAGCTTACGCCTCTTTTAGTTTGCAAAACTTTAAACAACAAAATATAAAATCACGACCATGTTCGTAATTTTATATTTTAAAGATTATATACCGAAATAAATATTAATACATTTATTAGTAATTTAAATCAAGAAGAATGGCTTGATATGTATCTTGAAGATGAGTTTGATGGAAAATTTGACGCGTTTCATAGTATATTTCTGTATCATTATAATATGAGCTTTCCGCTTTTCAAATCAAAAATGGATAGGGTTCCAAAAGGTTGAGTAAACCTGTTTTTTATAACAAATTGTCATGAAAACAATTATTTGATGGCTTATTCTAGAAAGACACAGTTTATCGATTTCAGCGCCACTTATCGCACATAAAAAAAAAGTTCCCGAATAAAACCTTCAAAGTTTTTTTTTCTCTTTCCGAATCTGTAATACAAAATAGGGGTTTCTATTTAAGATTTCAAAGTCACCCCTATTATCCACCCCCCTAGAGGTCGGGGGGTGAAATTTGTTACAGCATCGGATGTCCCCCTCCGAATCATCCAATTTTTATCCAGAAAGTTTTTCAACTGGACGCACGTGTCTCGAGATATTCACCTGATCAGATTAAAATGGAACACCCTGTATATATAATTGCATATTATTATTATATAGCAGAATACTAAATAAAGATTATTATTATTATTATATACTAAATCGCACGTTTTCTTCTTTTCAGACAAATAAATGTAACGATATTCAGTCGTCCCGTTGCGGACTGCAAGGCGAAGGACGACATCCCCAGGGAGTACATCGTCTTCTGTCAAGTGCTTAACGGTCACCTGAGGGCGCTTGCCATCGCCAAGTGGGACGAACCCACAGACCAGAGGGTCTGGGCCGCTTTGGGTAAGCCAACATCAGCATAATTGCGTTATTAAAACCCTCCGGGATTATTTCCACTCTCGATTATATAACCATTAAATTCCTTCACGCGTAATCCTACTTAAGTGTCTACAAACCCGAAAATTTACATAATTAAATAAATAATAGACAAATAAGTATACTGGGATATTATCGTAAAATATTAATGACTCTGATTTAGTATTAGTGAAATTTAACCAAGTGTTTTCTTTATTAAATCATAGTTAAATATTTAATAGTTGAGGCTGTTACTTGGTGAAATTCCATATCAAAAACTTTTAGTAAATAACACACTTGGTTAAGATTTCACTGTTTATTGATTGACACTGCAACAATTGTTTCGCCACACAGTGGCTTCATCAGGCAGATGAATAATGCCTGATGAAGCCACTGTGTGGCGAAACAATTGTTGCAGTGTCAATCAATAAACAGTGAAATCTTAACCAAGTGTGTTATTTACTAAATAGTTAAATATGTTTCACCACGTGAAAGATGAGAAACTTGTTCAAGAGATATTAATGACTCTATACAATAATATTCTATATCAATTTTGTTAAACGCGCAGTTCTCAGACTATATGAAAATGAATTCACCCAAGAAAACCGAAAACTCGCGTGCACAGCAAAATCCACTTGTCACCATTCCATCCCATTTCCGTCCGGGCATGTTTTCTTATGTGTACGTGTGCAGAAACGATTTATTGCACAATTGCATGAGGCATGAAAATCGTCTCTGGGAAACGGCGCGGAAAATTCCGGGGTGACCTACTGGAAGAAGGACGCGGCGCCTCCGCCTTAAACGCTCCCTCTCCCTTCTTTCGGCTTCGCAGAAAGAGGAAGAAAAATGTTATTTAATCCACCTCTGTGTCGCACATCCGAAAATGGAGTGATTTATTCGAGGTATGTGCTGTTTGAATGCGCGCTCTTTATTCGGTTCATAAGTTTTTTCGATTCGAATCGCGAGCGTAAAGGCGAAAAAATGCGAGGGGAGGAATGTTTGTCATCGCGGGGAACGCTCGAATCTCAGGTTGTTCTTGGATTCCGAGCGTGTGTGGGCAATTTATTAAATTGAAAAAAAATAGAAGGGAGTGGAACTGTAAATGCCTTATGCGGCTTTTCTATTAATTTAAATACATTGAAATTGCATTTAAAATTGTATGTATGTGTACCTTTCCTTAAGATAGGTAAACTATTTTATATACAAAACGTATAGAATACTTAAATTTTGTGGAGTTCAAGTAAAGCATTATTATTGTAAAGCGGTATATTATGAACTTCACTTGAAATCAGTGGTTAGTGCATTTTAATTCCAAGTTTTATATAAAGCGTTCAATTTAAAGCTTCTATCGAGTGTTTTAAGTAGGGATTGACGCCGAAATAATTTGTAACAAAATCAATTTCATTCAAGATAAAGCTTTAAGAAAAAATAAAATCGCAAAAATAATCACTCAATATAAAAACAATCTGATACACAACAAAAAACATTCAAAACAAAAAACAATAAGTAGTATAAAAAATAAATTAAAAAATAACAATTTGATACTCACAAAAGCAGATAAAGAAAATACTATAACCATAGTTCATAAAGAAGATTACATACAAAAAAACAGAAGAATTATTAAAATCAGAAACTTTCAAAATATTGAAGAGCGATCCAACATACAAATACCAAAATCAGCTGAAAGAAAAATTAAAATCATGTAGGAATCTAATAGCAGAATAACAGATATTCAAATTAACAAAAATGAACCCGAAAGCTCCGATATTATACGGATTACATAAAGAATGGTAACCCAATGAGGCCTCTAGTCTCATATCTATATGCACCCACATATAATTTATGTAAATAGATCAATCATACTTTACCAAACTTAATAAATTTTAAGTCAACGTACGCAAGAATAAATTCTATAGAATTAGTTAAAAATCTAGAAAGATCAGTAACCCCTCTAAATACAGAGCTTATTTAAAACTAAAAGTGAGAGAGAAATTGCACGGTGACAGTGCTCTTAATTAAAGTGTGTTTTTAGCTGGATAAACTTAATTTTAATTCTTCATTTTCGGTGAGCTAACTGATTATCGTATTGCATACTTGCTGTTATAAATTCATGTCGATCGGACAATAATATCCTCATTAAAAAAGCGAATAATTGTTAATCCACAGCACAGGAAATTTCCATATTCATATTAAATTAAAATGTTTGGTTTTTTGCGTCAAGCGCGAGTGAATCAGATATCTGTTGATTTTTTGTGGAGGTCAACTCACTCGCATTAACCTTTGTACTCAATCTGTTTTCCTATTCTGTGGGCTACCTGTCTTAGTGTCAGTTAATCACCCTGATCGCCCCCTGGGTGTTGTGTCCCTGGTATTCTTATCTATTCATTCATTAATTCAATTTATAAATTAATTTATCCATTTTTCTACATACATATATTTTTCTTATTTGTATATTATATTTATACTGTTTTCTACAATTTAAACAATTATGTCTCGCGCCTGTGGTCGATGTAATTATAATATAGCGCCTCGCAGCAAAGTATTAAAATGTGGTGGCTGTAAAATACGATTTCACGTTGATTGTTTAGTGGAATTATCCCTAGAAGATGTAGCACATTACATTGAATCGTCAAAAAACAGTAATGAGTCAAAATGGAAATGCAGTAAGTGCGCTCTGCCTGAGCGCACTAGCCCGCCGCATCACATTGCGCTGCGCACATCTCTTGGCGCACAATCAGCAGTCCCCCCCGTTCCATTCAACGCAGACTTCAACGATCGCTTAATCGATTCTATTCGTACCGTGTTTAGAGAGGAATTTCTACCCTTATTGAAATCGGAAATTCAAAATGCCATCGGAGATTTCAAAGATGAATTTAATGCGAAACTTAAATCTCTAGAGGAGTCACAGGCTTCACTGGAATACAGAATTAACAGCATTGAAAATTCACATAAAAATTCATTACCTACTGACATACAAATTCCAATTTCTGGAGAAACTTTAAACGATTTTAGTATTTATAATGAATTGGAAGACCGCAACAAACGTAAAAACAATATTATGGTTTATAATGTTGTGGAATCCAATTCGTCATCACCTACAGATAGACAGAGTGAGGAACTAGTTCTAATAAAATCAGTCCTTTCACCTTTAGATATTGATATCCAACCTGTTAAAAGTTTCCGTGTTGGATCGAAGACATCTAAATCCAAATGTAGGCCCATCAAACTGATTTTGGACAACAGCCAATCTGTCAGAAATATAATAACTAAAACGAACAAGTTGAGAGATAATATTATTCAATTTGGGTTCGATAGGACTAAAATCCAGAGGGATGAACTTCAAAATGCTAAAAAGGAACTGCTGGAAAGAAAGAATAACGGCGAAGAGAATTTGTCAATTAAATATATATCTGGAATTCCTAAAGTCATCAAAGTAGCGCCTAAGGTGGTAACCAAAACAAAAAACTGAATTTGTTTTTCCAGAACGTACGAAAATACGTACGAAAATGCACGATTTAATGTTAAATGTAAATACTAGTTCTTATGATGTAATTGTTATTGTTGAGACTTGGCTAGATGACGAAATACTTAGTTGTGAATTAAAATGGAATAATTATATCGATTATAGGGAAGACCGCAGTCCTAGTACCAGTATTAAAAGACGCGGTGGAGGAGTGTTAATTGCTGTTCACAATAACCTTGTAAGCGAACGATTTGATTTAGTTAATAATTGCGTTGAACAAATATTTGTTAATGTTTTCGGGGCGCATAAGTTTGTTGTGGGTGCTGTATATATTCCGCCGAATTCGTCCTTTGAAAAGTACGAATTTCACTGTGATTCAGTTGATATCGTCGCGAGTCATTGTAGCGAATCTAAACTTCTTATTTGCGGTGACTATAATATACCTTCAGCGCGTTGGACTAACGATGATTTAGGACTGTTGTATAACAGTACTAATCCAGTACCAGCAAATATAATTATTTCACGCTTTGGTTATCATAATCTCCCCCAACTGTGCTCAATTCCTAATGAGAATAATGTGTATTTGGATTTAGTTTTTTCTAGACCAGAATTCTCTGTGTCTAAAGCGATTGATTTAATTCTTCCCATAAGCCAGCATCATATTCCATACTGCATAAGTTCTCATTTCAGTGAATTAACAAAACCCCTTTTATTCGATGAATATATTTACGACTTCTCTAGAGCTAATTATATTGCTATAAATCACCACCTAGCTTCGGTTGATTGGGAGAGCACTTTGAATGGGGATGATATGAATGTTATGATGGAGTGTTTTTATAAGATTGTTTCTGATGTAATTTCTGCTTTCACCCCAATCAAACGTATAAGACAATCATCATATCCACCTTGGTTTACTAAAGATCTGATTAGGCTCATTAATGATAAAAAAATGCCCATAAAACATTTAGATGCAATCAAACATCTGACAACTACTGTAAATTCAAACAACTACGAAATGCGTGTGATCGACTAAAAACTAATTTATACAATACATTCATCGAATCGGTCAATTCCAATATTTCTCACAACCCGAAGCAATTCTGGAATTTTGTAAGGGCCACAAATCGTGACTCCTGTTACCCGCGGGAAATGCATTACAATAATGAAACTTGCAGTGATGGCTCGGATTGTGTGAATCTTTTTGCTAAATTTTTTTCCTCTGTATACAATTATGATGAAACGCCAAACATACCTGTTCAACATTTTGACAAGGAGGTGATTGATGCCCATTGGAATCTCACTAAAGGTGAAATTTTTAAAGGCATTGAATCAATTGAAGCGAATTGTAACGCTGGGCCTGATGGTATTCCGTCTATTTTTCTAAAAAATTGTATCTATACACTAACACAACCGCTTTTCTTAATCTTCAATTATTCCTTAAATAAAAGTACTTTTCCTGATCTATGGAAAAGAAGCTACGTAACACCTATTTTCAAATCTGGTAGTAGAGATGATATTTGCAATTATAGAGCTATTACCAAACAATCGTGTATACCGAAGCTATTCGACAAACTCATATCTATTAAACTGGAATGGATGACAAGACAGGTAATAATTGATGAACAACACGGTTTTCGTGTAGGCAGATCTACCACTTCCAATTTATTGTGTTTTCAAGATCTTATTACCAACTCTATTGAAAATAGGTGCTCAGTTGACACGGTATATTTAGACATTTCTAAAGCCTTTGATAAAGTATCACACAATATTTTAATATCAAAATTGATTGCATTAAGATTCAACCAATCAGTCATCTCGTGGTTTCAAAGCTTTTTAGAAGGTCGTTCACAATGTGTAAAAATTAAAAACCATCTGTCTGATTCCTTCGGTGTTCCTTCTGGGGTACCTCAGGGGTCACACTGTGGGCCTTTATTATTCCTTATCTTTATAAATGACATCGCATTGTCAATTAAAAACTCACATTTTTTGATATTTGCCGATGATCTAAAGTTGTTTAGAGAAGTACGCGATATGGATGATTGTCTTCTACTTCAAAATGATCTTTCCTCCTTAGCTGACTGGTGCCTTTTAAACGCTCTCAGTTTTAATACTGATAAATGTCAATATATTACTTTTTCACGTAAGAAATTTACTTGTAACTATAATTACAACATTAATGGCAAAACTGTTTTAAAAGTAAATATAATGAAAGATCTCGGTGTTTGGTTTACCTCTAATTTCAATTTTGACCATCATATTAATTTCATATGTAATCGCGCGACTAAAATGCTAGGTTATATAAAACGTATGTCTAGGGATCTGTCAGTTTCATCATTTAAAATTGTATACTTCGCGTACGTTCGTTCGCATCTCGAATACGCTTCGTGTATATGGAGTCCGTACCAAACAACTTATATTAAACGCATTGAAAATGTTCAAAGCAAATTTATTAAACACCTGTCATTTAAAGTAGGGCTTAATAATGAAAATCTTTACGATGAGTTTAATATTGAAAAATTATGTTGTAGGCGAGACTTTGCCGACATGTCATTACTTCATAAGCTACTGAACGGTGTCATCCAATGCCCAATTCTCCTCTCCCGCGTGTGTTTTTCTGTTAAAATCGATAATCGCGTAAGTCGGAACCCACCTCTTTTTCGCATTCCGTTCCATAATACGAATTACGGATTTTATACTCCGATTACTCGACTTATGCGTACAGCAAATTCCTTGTTAGTCAATAATGAGTTAGACATTTTTTTACAACACATTGCCCGAGTTTGGGAGAATTGTTAAACGTCTGCAATGCTGTCATTAATGTCTATTCTTTATAATACATTGTTTTATATAATATGCGTTCAATCGTTTCTTTACAATTAAGTTTATTTTTATACTACGGTACTTTTTTTTGTTACTATTTCTCTCTTTAATATTTTGAATTACTATTTTGTAAAATAATTTCTGTTCTGTAAAATGGTTTATCCGTCAATAAAGATTTATTTATTTATTTATTATTTATATTATTCGATGTAAAAAGCTTATTTACGTCTATCCCAATAAATGAACTAAAAATAATTTTAAATAAGTTAATTAGCGATAGTGATCAACCAAACACACACAAAGATAAAATGATGCAATTAATCAATATATGTATCGATCAAAATTATTTTGAGTTCAATGGTAAAATATACAAAGTGACGGCTTGCCAATGGGTTCACCTTTGTCACCGTTACTGTCAGAAATATTTATGGCATACTTTAAGAAAGATTTATTTGAACAAAAAATAGCCAAAAATATATTTTACTGGAAAAGATATGTAGATGATGATGATTGTTTTATATTTGGACGGGCACCAACAGACAATTAGAAATATTTAATAGCGAGCTAAATAATATTAATAAACATACACAATTTGATGACTTAATTTCTCACTTAACCCGTGGTGAAACATATTTAATTAATACGCTTTGATTAAAACACTTGGTTTGTTTCACTGATTTTTTATTTTTACTCCAACTAGTTTCGACCTTAGGTCATTCTCAAGGAGATATGTACAAAATTTTACAAATGTATCGATATTTATACAAATTTTACAGCTAATTTCAGTTAATAAGGGCCGTCGCGATGGGGGAAAGCCAAATGTCTTCGATGTTATTAAGCGTGGTTTTTCCATTTTTTATTGCTCTGTTTATTTCTAATCCCTCTCGGAGATTCAAGTCACGTCCCTTATTACCTGAATACAAAATATTTAAATTACTATTATTGACAAAATGGTTATTTTCTATAAAATGTTGTGAAATGTATAGAAATTAACCATTTTTTCAATAATAGTAATTAAACTTTTTAGACATAACAATTATAAGAACACATAATAAATTAGAATTTAAAATTTTTTGAAAAAAAACATTTTCAGACGCCAGTATCCCAGAAACGTCAAACACACACCACAAAATTAAATATAATACATTTCATTCATTAATTCATAGATTAATACATATACCTCATAGCGAAAAAAACTTTCTAGAAGAAACAAAAATAATAAAAACAATAGGAGTAAATAATGGATATAGTGAGCAATTAATTAATAATATGATAGCAAATAAAAAATCAGAACAGTACCAATAATATTTTTATATCCGGGACAAGAAAGAAAACACAAGTTGCTGTAAGTTAGATTTTGTCAGTGACTTTTCTCCAAAAGTTAGAAACTGTATTAAGGGGAATATAACAGTGGTCTGAAATTTAATGTCAGGTTTATTTAAAAACTAAAGATCCTAGAAAGTTGAAATTTTGACAGCGTATATTAAGTTCAATTATCTAGTAAAATATCGAAGTACTTTTTTTTAACAATTTGCTTTCAGAGGTATGAAAAAAATAATGTTATATTTTTCAAAATTAAAAAAAATATTCCCATATCTTACTAGTTTATACTATAAGGAATATAATGTGAACATTTCATAAGGATGCGATAGCTCATGCCCGAGTCAGGTTAAAATAAAAATCTTAAAAAATAAGACCGTAAAATACCGCCGCCTTGCGGATCTTCTCTTAGTTGAACGCGTTGTACACTCATTTGCACAATTATTGGAGGGGCGAGCAGCATGCGGCCAGCGTTTATCCCTGGGCCGGTGAACGCTGCGCGGCTTCGCGTTTGTTTTTATTTTCTTTTCTCAATCATAGTTAACAAAAACGGCTGCCGTCGTTAGCATTTATTCTCGTAAAATTAATATTTCGCAATTATAATCGATATTTTATTGTACTAGTGTTTTATTTTTATGCTTTCTGACTAATAATGGAATAAGTATTTTTTTATACTGCATGTTCACTAATATAGAAAACACGAAATGTTTCACTAATTTAAATAAAGATGTGTACTATAAGTTTAATATTGGCTTTCCTAATTATTTGACAGTGTCGGTATTATTAAATTATTTTTAAAGTGTTTTAAGCTGATTAATAAGCAGAAGCAATCGATTAACAATCAGTCTTGTTCAAATCATTATTTCGTTTAAATATTTCGTTGTTAAAACAGTTGTTAAATGCCATTAAACTTCTCGCAATAAAACTATTAAAGTAAATTGTAAAGTTTATAGCAATCGGACCTATTTGAATCAACTGCGACTTCATCAACGAATCAATGATATCAAAACTATAAGAATAGTGAGAATAACGTCACCAATATGACGTTGTCGTAGATTAATGTTACAAATCAACTATTTTTTACTAAGCACAGGTAATATATGTTTGGCGAATGTTTACAAAAATGTAGGGTTTAACTGCGTGCATATTCATTGTTAATTATTTTAGAAAAAATAGAACTATAATAATAATAAGGTAGTTATTATAATGCATTTCAAATAACAAGCTTCTTGCTCAACATTGCACCGAACCCAATATATTTTATTTCAAATTTGGCTGATTTATGATGAGTCATATTTTGATAGTAAGTAAATAAGAAATAAATGAATTGTAATTGAATGTTATTGCAATCCTCTATTTACACACATCATCATTTTGTAAACCCTGTACTAATTATAAAAAAACAGGGCAGCTGTCCGTTTAATTTTTTTCAATCTATTATTTATTTGTTGCATTCATAATAACTAGAATATTGAATAAAATAAAAATTGAAATTCTCCCCAAAATCTGGGGTATTTTCCCAATTTGGAAGAGGCCAAATTAATACACATTATTTTCATGGCAATAGCAGTTATCAAAGATAATATTCCTATATAAAAATATCATTGAAAATCCTATGTTTCGTTTTTTTCATATACAGAGAGTTTTATATAACACCGAACATGTTCATCCAATACAATTTTGACACCTTTATTTTTTAAGTTATGTGTAAATTGGGTTGCCTCTATGACCATTAAAAGCTGTAGCCAATCAATCGCAATTAATGCCTCAACTTGTACACACAGGGAGTTTTTCTTTCAAGTATACATGTAAGAATTACACAGTATATGTCGTAAATCTTTAGATACTCGTTGTTAAAAAAAAATAATTTGAAACTTGAAATGAGTGTGTTCCACTCCCAGACTAAGCATGAAGTAAAATTTCGAGTTTAGAAAAGCCTGAAATTTGGTTTGGTCGCGTAGCGCGAAGCGCGGAGCGGCCAAACCAAATGTTCAGGCTTTTCTAAACTCGAAATTTTACTTCATGCGCCACCGGTACAAAACACTGACAAATTACGAAGTTTAAAACACACCGATAAACTTTCTATTGCATCAGTGTTTAGTACCGGTGGCGCATGAAGTAAAATTTCGAGTTTAGAAAAGCCTGAAAATTTGGTTTGGCCGCTCCGCGCTTCGCGCTACGCGACCAAACCAAATTTTCAGGCTTTTCTAAACTCGAAATTTTACTTCATGCTTAGCCTGGGAGTGAAAAACACTCGTTTAAAGCTTCAAATTAAATTCTTTTAATAAACCTAGCATCGGCAAATGTTCAACGTATGCTTGTGTATACTTAAAAGACAAATTCTCGTTATGAAAATGTTCGGTGTTACATAAAACTCTCTGTATATCCGGCATATAAATATTCACAATTTATATTTTTAAGAAATAATCTCTAATTTAATAAAATAAAACACATAGTTTGTTCAGCTGTCGAAACTGGAGTCTTAAAAGTAAAAATAATTAGTTATAATGACAAGAATAAGAATCATCGGTTTTGTAAATACCGAAAAATAACACAGGATCGCTTTCTAACGAATTGAAAACAATACATAGCTTGTATGTATTATCAGCGTGTTTAAATAATACGAATCGACACTTGCCTTCGATCCGTCTTTTTTATACGCTTTTTTTTCGTCTATTCCACGCGACGCGAGATCCTATCCGTTCATGCCAAGGAGCAATGCACAAATGCACAGTGAACTGCCGCTTTTCTCTCTGACTGTATTCGCCCCACTTGTCCTGTAAATTTGGCATCGGATGAGCTACTCTAAACTATGTGGGTCTTTCCAACACCATCGGCGTGTTACACTGCGATAATCCCCTTAAAAGGCAAGAATTTAACATAATTATGACTAACCTAATAAATTTAGGCAAACTCCTAGTAAATAGCAAACCCAAAACTGATAAATTTAAAAAGTGTGGAGTGTATGAATTCCACTGCGACGATTGTGACTCAGTATACACTTACGTGCAAAAAAACGGCCCACCCATTATATATTTTTTATTATTTTACTTTTGCAATACTGCAAATAAAACATTTGGTATTTTACGATAAAATAGACTATCATGGTATAGAAAAAAAATAACATATAGTACTTATCACTTTATTTAATGAACGATAATCATTGAATAGAATTGTTTATCGGTTTGGTGTGTTTTGTAAGAACACGTGGTTGTTACGACTCGAAAATTAACAAGAGGTCACTTTTTTAAAAACTGCTTCTATTGCTCTTTACTGTACAGAGTTTCGTATGGTAATGGTTAAAAGTATTTACAAAAATATATACAAAGAATAAAATGTTGTCCTCAGGGTGCGGTGGTCATCTTCCGTCTCTATCTTTCCTCCCTCAAGGAGAAAGCGGGCACTGGTTGTTTTCAAAAACAACCCATATCTCCGTGGCAGGCGAAATTTCCAGGAAGGACGGATTGGAATGCGGCCTGGGCCAACTGGTCCGGGGGATGGTCACGCCGTCCGTGGGGTTTATTAGGGGTACCGTTTTTAGCGACGCAAAACGACAAAACAAAAGATCGGAACGCAGGCGGAAATTTATAAAATAAATTTCTTGCCCAAATCCGAACAATCATCACAAATGAAATTTAAAGATATTCTGTTCTTTCGACAATATGCATAAAGTATCAAAATGTCTACGTTTTTCCAATGTTTTTGCTTATTTGTTTTGATCTTCAGTGGATGTGGGAATTAACCCACTGAAGATTGCTATGGTTATCATGGTTTTAAGTGCTGTAAATTGTGTAAAAGCTGAAGCTATTTTTGGAAGATTGACGAAGCCAATGGTATGTGGTCGGAGTGTTTAATGTTAGGCGTTCTACTATACAATGTCTATTTCATAGTCTATTTTATCGTGAAACACCAAATGTTTTATTCGTAGTATTGCAACAGTGATTTTATTATAAAACATAAAAAAGAATTGGTGGGCCGATTTCTATGCACTTGAGTGTACATTGGCCTGACCGGGATGAATTTAAAATAAACGATTGGAAGAACACAAAGCTTCAATCCTGAGTATAATATATTGTACAGGGTTAGCTAAACACTGTATTGACAATGATAACTTCTTTAATAGCCAAACGCTAAAGATTTTATACACAGGCAATAATGGACGTTATCTTAACTATCGCAAAGGGCTGGAAATTCAGAAAGCAATAAAACAGGGAAAACTAATAGTTAAAGTCATTGAAGATCTGTGGAGCTCACCCATCATGACATCCCTTATTGCCTAACCATAAAATTTAAATTAACCTCTCTCTTGTATATAATGTTTGTAAAAATGTAATTTCCTGTACTCCTTAAGAATGACTTAAAGTCGAAACTAGGAATAAAAAACCAAAATATTAGTGAAATTTAACCAAGTGTTTTCCTTTTTTTAAATCATAGTTAAATATATTTAACCAAGTGAAAGATGAGAAACTTGTTCAAGATATTCTATCGAGTGTTTTCCACTTCCAGATTAAGCATGAAGTGAAATTTCGAGTTTAGAAAAGCCCCGTGTAGAAAATTTGTCGAGGGTCGCGCAGCTGCCCAAGACAAATTCTTGTTTGATACCAAACTTCAGTTTAATAGTCACATCAACATAATCTCGGCCAAAGCGTTGTAGATGTTTGGTTTTAAACGTAGGTTTACTTCACATTTTGATTCAATTAGAACTTTTGTATCTCTCTATATATCTTTTGTAAGGCCTATTATCGATTACTGTGCAATTATATGGTTACTTTATTATAAATGTCACGTAGATCGGCTAGAAAATGTACTACGTAAAATGATGAAATTGATTTGTTTTCGCTGTTATGTATTTTTTTTTTAATTTATTTATTTAACGGTGGTCTACCATAGAATATTACATCAATATTACAATAAATAATACATAAAACATTAGATAAAATATGAAAATAAAATATAAAAACATATACATTTAAAACAACAATATATATATATATATATATATATATATATATATATATATATATATATATATATATACATACATATGTCATATCTATAAAAGTGTGAGCCTGTATCACAATGCTCTAAGGCTGTTTGCAAACAAGTCAAAATGACTGCCTATCGTATTCGCGTGTCTTAAGGGGATTATTGCAGTGTAACACGCCGATCGTGTTGGAAAGACCCACATAGTTTAGAGTAGCTCATCCGATGCCAAATTTACAGCACAAGTGGGGAGAATACAGTCAGAGAGAAAAGCGGCAGTTCGCTGTGCATTTGTGCATTGCTCCTTGGCATGAACGGATGGGGTATCGCGTCGCGTGGAATAGACGAAAAAAACAAAGCGTATAATAAAGACGGATCGAACGAAAGTGTCGATTCGTATTATTTAAACACGCTGATAATACATACAAGCTATGTATTGTTTTCAATTCGTTAGAAAGCGTTATCGGATCCTGTGTTATTTTTCGGTATTTACAAAACTGATGATTCTTATTCTTGTCATTATAACACATTATTTTTACTTTTAAGACTCCAGTTTCGACAGCCGAACAAACTATGTGTTTTATTTTATTAAATTATAGATTATTTCTTAAAAATATAATAATAAAATAATTCATGTTCATAAGCTCATTGTGAATATTTATATGCCGCACATATATGAAAAAAACATAGGATTTTCAATCATATTTTTTAAATGGGAATATTATCTTCCCTAACTGCTATTGCCATGAAAATTATGTGTATTAATTTGGCCTCTGCCCAATTGGGTAAATACCCCCAATTTTGGGGAGAATTTCAATTTATATTCGGTCAAATATTCTAGTTTTTATGAATGCAACAAATAAATAATAGATTGAAAAAAATTAAACGGAAAGCTGCCCTGTTTTTTTTTATGTTTAGTACAGGGTTTACAAAATGATGATGTGTATAAATAGGCTCAGTCAACTTAGCCCCCCGAAGTTCGACTTTTTTGAAAAAAGCGATTGCGCTAGACCGGCCTTAGCTAGCGCCACAAAAATTAGAGCTAGCGCCATTTAGACAAGAAAACTACGGGGATTTGAACTTTCGGGGGGCTAGGTTGATGCTAGCCCCCCGAGTTTGGATTTTCAAAGTTTTTTTACACTATTTGGATTCCTCAGAGCTAGCGCTACCAATTTAAAAGCCAACGCCACTCCCACAGCCCCAAAAAATGATAAAACATTTTTAACCCTGGCCCCCTAAAATGAGATGTTTTTAATCAAATTGGGTGGAAAATATAACTTAGAGCTAGCGCCAACAGAATATGACAAAAATATTCTCTCAAAAATATCAGGTAAAAAAAAGTTCACGTCCAAATTTTGATGCAAGAGCTTTCAGATCCTGTATGCGTATTACCATTTACTTCCTGAATTTTAATACAAAATGATGTTTGGCATTTAATATACCGCTTTCAACAAATAGTTCGGCGTTGTAATTACTTTATTTATGTTCATAGACACTGGCTATTAGAAACATGATGCCTAGTAGACAGTAGCGTAACTGACAATTGTGTTTTCACTCCTAGCTAATTTAAATCGTTATTACGCAAGAACTTACCGTACGATTTAAGAAACTCTTTTGGCATTGTAATTACTATACTAATATTTATAAACACTGGCAACGAGATAGCTTGCACTAGTAAGACAGTGGCGTAACTGACGATTGTTTTTGATAATTGAAATCGTTATAACTCGGAAACTAACCGTACGATTTCAAATTTTTTTTTGGCATTGTAATTGCTATACTGAAGTCTTTAAACACTAACAACGACATAGCTAGTGATATTAAAGGATAAATTAAAATCACGTGCTTTGTTTCACTATTTGTTTCTATTTACTCGACTAGTTTCGCTTTTTACGGCATTATCAAAGTTCACTCTTGATTCACTCTTGATTCACTGTTGATAATGCCGTAAAAAGCGAAACTAGTTAAGTAAATCGAAACAAATAGTGAAACAAACCAAGTGTTTTTAATTTATCCTTTATTATTATTTCAAAATGTTTCACCAAGTGATAAATGAGAAAGTTATTCAAGAGATAGCTAGTGCTAGCAAGACAGTGGCGTACCTCACGGTTGTTTTTTTTATGATAACTTAAATCATTATTACTCGGTGGAAAACACTCGTTGGGAGTTTCAAACTGAACACTTTTCAAAAACAATGAATGCCTGAAAATTTATCTATTACACATCGGGTTATGTATGTACCTAATCAAAACATGGGTATCTTTTCGATGCTACAAAATTGTGATTAAGCTCCTTTCGTTGCTATTCAATTGACTTTATTTTCATTCTAACACAATCTATCTCAATATCCTGAGTCTACGATATACAGGGAGTTTTTCTTTAAAGTAGACGTATTCCAGATTCACTTTATTTTGTTTAAATCTTTAGATATATGTTGTTTTTACAGGAATTCAATTTGAAGCTTTAAGCGAGTGTTTTCCACTCCCAGACTAAGCATGAAGTAAAATTTCGAGTTTAGAAAAGCCCCGTGAAAATTTGTCGAGGGTCGCGCAGCGACCCGAGACAAATTTTCTGGGCTTTTCTAAACTCGAAATTTTACTTCATGCGCCACGCGTATAGAACACTAAAATTTTGTGAAATTTGTGTATATTTGAACCTTACTTGAAATCAGCGTTTTATACGCGTGGCGCATGAAGTAAAATTTCGAGTTTAGAAAAGCCCAGAAAATTTGTCTCGGGTGGCAGCGCGACCCGAGACAAATTTTCACGGGGCTTTTCTAAACTCGAAATTTTACTTCATGCTTAGTCTGGGAGTGGAGAACACTCGTTTAAAGCCTTGAATTGAACTTTTGCACCCAATTTGATTAAAAAAATCTCATTTCGGGGAGCTAGGGTTTAAAATGTTGTATAATCTTTTGGGGTTGTGGGGGTGGCGCTAGCTTTTAAATTGGTAGCGCTAGCTCTGAGGAATCCGAATACTGTAAGAAAACTTGAAACATCCAGCATCAACCTCACCCCCCGAAAGTTCAAACCCCCGTAACTTTCTTGTCTAAACGGCGCTAGCTCTAATTTTTGTGGCGCTAGCTAGCGCTAGCTAAGGCCCGTCTAGCGCAACAGTTATTTTTTAAAAAGTCGAACTTCGGGGGGCTAAGTTGACTGAGCCGTATAAATAGAGGATTGCAATAACATTCAATTTCAATTCATTTATTCCTTATTTACTTACTATCAAAATATGACTCATCATAAATCAGCCAAATTTGAAAAAAATATATTGGGCTCGGTGCAATGTTGAGCAAGAAGCTTATTATTTGAAATGCATTATAATAACTACCTTATTATTATTATAGTTCTATTTTTTCTAAAATAATTAACAATGAATATGCACGCAGTTAAACCCTACATTTTTTTAAACATTCGTCAAACAAATATTACCTGTGCTCAGTAAAAAATAGTTGATTTGTAACATTAATCTACGACAACGTCATATTGGTGTTATTCTTACTATTCTTATAGTTTTGATATCATTGATTCGTTGATGAAGTCGCAGTTGGTTCAAATAGGCTAGAAACTTTACAATTTACTTTAATAGTTTTATTGCGAGAAGTTTAATGGCATTTAACAACTGCTTTAATAACGAAAGATTTAAGACGAAATAATGATTTGAACAAGACTGATTGTTATTCGATTGCTTCTGGCTTATTAATCAGCTTAAAAAACTTTAAAAATAATTTAATAATACCGACACTGTCAAATAATAAGGAAAGCCAATATTAAAGGTATATTACACATCTTTATTTAAATTAGTGAAACATTTCGTGTTTTCTATATTAGTGAACATGCAGTATAAAAAAATACTTATTCCATTAGTAGTCAGAAAGCATGAAAATAAAACACTAGTACAATAAAATATCGATTATAATTGCGAAATATTAATTTTACGAGAATAAATGCTAACGACGCGAGCCGTTTTTGTTAACTATGATTGAAAAAAGATAAGAAAAACAAACGCGAAGCCGCACAGCGTTCACCGGCCCAGAGATAAACGCTGGCCGCATGCTGCTCGCCCCTCCAATAATTGTGCAGATGAGTGTACAACGCGTTCAACTAAGAGAAGATCCGCAAGGCGGCGGTATTTTACGGTCTTATTTTTCAAGATTTTTATTTTAACCTGACTCGGGCATGAGCTATCGCATCCTTATGAAATGTTCACATTATATTCCTTATAGTATAAACGAGAAAGATATGGGAATATTTTTTTTAATTTTGAAAAATGTAACATTATTTTGTTCATACCTCTGAAAGCAAATTGTTAAAAAAAAAGTACTTCGATATTTTACTAGATAATTGGGCTTAATATACGCTGTCAAAATTTCAACTTTCTAGGACCTTTAGTTTTTAAATAAACCTAACATTAAATTTCAGACCACTGTTATATTCCCCTTAACATTCGCGTGGCTACAGAGTTCTGTGCGTAGTCCGTCTTCCTGGAGGGAACATAGAAAATTGCACTTTCTCGTAACGTTCGAGGGGGTAGGTAGATCCCTAGAAGAGCGAGCAAGTCAGGGCAGTCTATAAGGCCATTTAAGAGTTTGTAGACCAAGATAACGTCTGCGTTGAGACGTCTTACATCAAGCGTCGCAGAATCAAGCGCAGAAAGGATTTCGGTATAGCTACCGGTTAGATTAAACTTAAATGAAACGAACCTTATAAACTTTGCCTCTACTTGCTCTATCCTATGTTTGGCTCTATCCCATGTTGGCTTGTGTAAGGACCATACGATCGAACAATACTCGAGGTGCGGACGAACCAAAGAATTGTAAAGGGTACTTAGGGTCCCAGTGTTACCGAATTTGCTTGCATTTCTTTTTACAAACCCTAGCATCTGGAAGGCTTTAGATGCTATATTAGATATATGCAAACTAAATGAGAGATTAGAAGTTAATGTAACACCTAAGCCTTTAATTGTAGTTACCCTAGACAAAGATTTACCTAAAATGGTATAATTATAGAGCAGGGGAGAAAGTCGCCTAGAAAATGTGATAGTATGGCATTTTGAGAGGTTTAGTGCAAGGTTATTGTTTTCATACCACCTGCCGAATGATTCTAAATCCCTTTCAAGTAACAAGGCATCGCTCAAGGAACGGGTTTTCATAAATATCTTCATGTCATCGGCGAATAATAAGCACTTAGCATGAGTGAAACACTTGATGACATCGTTAATGAAAACATTGAAGAACAGGGGACCAAGGTGTGATCCTTGAGGGACACCAGATGTTACCTGAATGGGGCTAGAAGTGCAAAAATTAATACGCACAAGTTGTACCCTATGTGATATACCGGGCTTTCATTAATTCCCGAACCCCACGTGACTAAATTTAAAATTGCCGCGTAAATTATTGTATTTGTACGTTGGAGGCTTTGAAAAAAGTAACCAAACGTTACTAAAGTCAAATTTGACATAAACGTTTATGCGCGGTGCATCGTTAAACCAAGCTTTGAGATCTTACAAGATTCGCCCGGAATTTTCAGGTAAGCAAAAATTGTTTAATTATTCTGAAACATTGAGTTTTATTTCTATTTATTTTGCAGAGTCAATTTGCTAGGATAAGCAAATACTGCGAAAATTATTAAAAATTAGTTACATTTTTGAAGATGAGCCTATTTTTTAATCATTTTAAATATAATATTTTCAGTCGTCATAAAAATACGCCGGCGAATAAATATTTTTAAATTAAGGGAATTTTTGTGTGAGCCATACCACCTTGTACATTTGGTTGCCTATTATTTTTGGTCACGTGGGGTTCGGGAATTAATGAAAGCCCGATATAAGAACGGATCCATTGCAGAAATAGACCGCGAATGACAGTACGCCGCAATTTATAAATTAATAGTTCATGGTCAACAGAATCTAAAGCTTTGGAGAAATCGGTATAGATAGCATCTACTTGACATTTTTCTTCGAAAGCTTCGTGTATGTATGACGTATAAACTAAAAGATTTGTGGTTGTGGATTCGCCAGTTCTAAAACCATATTGGCTTGTGGAAATAATTGGCTGCAACACACTAGTGAGGTGTTTAGTAACAAGCATCTCAAAGATCTTGGGTGCGACTGATAATATAGAGATTGGGCGATAAGTTTTTATCGCCAGATTTATGAACAGGTGTTATGAAACCACTTTTCCAACATTCAGGGAATTCACCGGTCGTCAGAGATAAATTAAAAAGGAGCCACAAAGAGCGACATAACGCAAATGCGTAGCTTTTAAATAAGGACGCGGGTAGCCCGTCTGGTCCAGGATGATTATTGACCTTCAAAGCCGATAGAGCTTCTAAGATATCGCTTATATTTAATGTTGGAGGGGTGCTTTCACTGATGTGAGTATGGCTGGCTTGAGAGGTAGAAGTCATATGAAATATATTGGTATTAGTTTGATAAACGGACCCAAAAAAAAAATTGCAAAATTATTAACGATTGCATCAGTATCCGAGATAACTTTACTATTACATGTAAATGTCGATGGAATTTCGTGTGTTTGGCACTTCGATTTAACGTAGTTCCAAAAAGACTTAGGGTTACATTGAATAGAACTTTCAACCTTATTAATATAGTTTGTATAGCACTCATTAACTTTACTCTTACATTCAGATCGAATTTGGCTAAAATTTAAGTAATTAGATGATGAGCGAGATAAAATGTATTTATTATGTAATTTCTTCTTTAAGAATACAAGTTCTTTAAGTTAGGAAGAAAACACGAGTTATTACATTGACTTTGTTTTGAAACAAATAGATCGATTAGTTCAAAAACGGAATGATAAAATCGATCATACGCTTCTGTAATATTGCAACAGGCAAATGGGTCATCCCACGGTATGTTAAGAAAAGCATCGCTTAATGCTTGATAAAAGTGAAGGTTATATAAATAGCGGGGTGATGAGGATCACACTGAACAAGTAAGGTTATTGATTCATTGAGTGAAAACTGAGAAATCAAAGAGGCTGGTATAAAAACTAAATCCAACATTACCGAATTTACATTGTATAGCGAGTTTAGTTGGTAATAATTTGAATAACCAAAGGTATTAGCAACCAAAGATACTTTTGCACACATTGACTTTGTCACAACACCGTATTGGTCGTTAACCCATGAAGCATGGGCTAAGTTATAATCACCGAACATATACAAAGAGGTATTCCTACTCGTGATTGATTCTACTGTAGAACAGTGCATTTGATAAGTTGAGTAATCCGAGTTAGGAGGTATATACACAACTCCAACTGTGATACTCATACTACCCAAGCAGATATTTACATACAATTCTTCGTGATGTCCACTATAGCTACAATATTGGTAAGAGCTATAAGTATTCAATGCCGCAATCAAAACACCTCCACCGCGAGTTTTGGACGTTACAATGGGATCCCTATCGCAATGGTATATATTATAATTATGAAAACCTAGTTCGGAATTTAAAATAGAATTCATAAGCCAGGTTTCAATTAAGACAACGATATTGTCACGCCCCTGTCCCTCGAGGTCGTGATGGGCAAGCAAAGACAGCACTAACACGTGTACTAAATGAATATATTTTATTAATAACACATATTTACTTACATTTTCATTTTAAACTCTTGTCAACAACTAACTATTTAATCCTTAAATTAATACTCCACACTAACTTCCTAATACTCACTACTTAACACTCTCCTTACTATCCCCCAACTCCCTGTTTTCCCTTAATCTACATCGGCGATCCAATTCACCCCACCATACATTTCCAATCCACCAATAAGCATGTTACACATCCACATCACCTCGCTTAGCAACATGCTTATTGCAGATATTGGAAACCAAGCAAAGGTGAATCGAACCGCCCATCGCGCGTGCAAATTTGTAGCATCAGCGTCTGGTATATTTCCGCCGATTTACTGAATAATCGTATTGCGAAATATACCACACGTGACAATATCATACATCAATAGAGGCACAACAGTATTTAATACAATTAGTTTAGAACGCAAACCACGCGCATTCTGATACAGTATGTTCAAATTTGAATGACTAGAATTGACATCAACTAAATTGGAAGATGACTTTGTAATAAAAAAGATGATTGGCTATTTGAATTTACGGTTGGTGGTTTACGTGGGCGTCGTCTGTTGACAAAAATACGGACCGAAAGATCTTCAGGCCATTTATCAGGAGATAGAAATGTTTCTGGATCATCAGTTACGATACCTACTTTAAAACAGGCATATACTTTGTTCTTAGTCAGAGGAATACATGTAGTGTCTTCTAATCCCAAACTATTTGACAAGTTCTTCTGCATATCTTCCAATGTAGTGGTAGGTGCGCAATTATTGATGTGTAAAAAGTCCGACGTGGTGCCGACTGATTACTAGCGTTTGTTACAGTCCCGCAAATCGCCATAACGCTACGATTTTTCTTTCCATTCAGCGATGTTCCCTGCGTTATTGTACTAGTAGGATGAGTATTTGACGAGTTTTGAACAGTTGCAATTTAAGCCGTAAGTTGTGCATCATCAGTCGATCTGCTGGGCTTAGTTGCTGTGATGTTATTAGGTTCGTTATTAATAAGAATGTCGCTGTAATTCTTACTGATATTTGTGCTGTTATCACTGCTGCTATTAAATGGTTTTCTGATACTCTCAGAAGGCGGCATGTCGGCATTAACAGATATACCGGATTTATTATAATATAACTCGAAAAGAGACTTGACTTCTTTAATCAATGATTGATTGCAATTGTTAATTAATTGATTTTTACCGGTCGATGACGACGATTTCAAATTAATAATTTCAAGATTAAGCGCTGTCATCTCCTGGTTAAGTGCGCGCATCTCAGATTCGAGCGCGCAACAAGATTTTCAAGAAAATGCGCACGCATTTCCCATTTCTGGGGTGGGAGTGAGAGGCGCATTCACTGTTAGGTTGTCGTTCGATGCACTGCACCCATTGCATGATGGACACTGAGGAATCTCAACCACGTCAGACTTTAAATCAGAAAATGCGGTAAACCGTTTAAGACAACTGCAGTGCTAAACAGGTTATCCCTGTTGTCACAGGGGCTTTACATCTGTGGCATGACATATTTTGCAGGTAGTGTTCGAAATTAGACAGGTTATAGTAAACAAAGGTGAAATGTCTATATTAAGGAGAGTAACAATGGGCACACACTTCACAGCACTGGGCCCTTAGTGCTGACTTATAATATACACCACCGTAGACCACGGAAAAAAAAGAAGTGTGACAAGTGGCACGAGAAACTATGAGGTATTTACATTTATAGGTTAGGAAAAATTGTAAAAGGTTAAAATAAATAAAATAAGTACTTACATTAAAAATTATAAAATAATAACACTTAGACGAATTACTCACAGGTATTAAGAGAAAACTTAACAGATTAAATGATTAAAACCACAAAATAATAATAATAAACAGTACAGTAAGTACTCTTAGACCACATGTCACACGACTTTTGACAATCGCAATTGATCTCTTGGCATCTCTTATCATGATTACAATATGATACTTAAATATCTTGGGTTCCTTCCTTTAGTTAAACGACGAATCTACTTTTTATTATGTTTTGCGTATCGCGTATTGAATAGCAGCAGTAATTGTTGTATGATACTCTCATCTATTTCATTATATGTTCCTACGCGCATTACTAGGCAGCAGTAGCTTCTTGCTAGCAAGTATCACGCAACAAATTATGCTTACAACAGCCCTACAAATGTTATAATTAATAACATTAATATGTATTGTAAATTAATTGATGTTTTTGATGTCAATTTACAACGCTTCAAAAGTAATTGTAAAAATGTGCTTGAAAGTAGTGCTTAGGGTATGTATGGATCTATATATTTTTCTGTTTAGTTTTAGTAGTTACTCATATCGTAATGGGTGTTATTTTTTGTTGTGCTATTATTTTCTTTTGTTCGAAAATCTGTTTACCATTGTTATTTATATTTGTTATTAAGATGTAATGGCCTACCGTTATAATAAATAAATAAATAAATAAGTTTTAAAATAAACTTTTCGGTTTTTTAAGATTAAAGCGCCTTAATTTCATATGGAAAAACATTTTCAAAACTTAAAAATTGTAGTTAGTTTAAGCGTTTAAAGTTTGATTCTATTTGGCCTATAAATTTCTTGCCGTTCTTAAATAATAATATTTCAGTATTTTAGCTTGCTAATATCGAAAACTCCGCATTTGTGAAAATTGCGTTTAATTTCTTTTTTATATTTAAATTCCAATTGACACAAAGTAAAAGATGTCTGTTTGAACTTTGGTTCATATAAATGTTTGCATAGAACCTGATTATGAATTTTATGTTTTAAACAATAATTTTACTTTCCACAAAAATTACATTGGTCTTTTTAGGTTCAAGCCACAGATTTAATCCCAACAAAGAAATAGTTTGTTTGCGAAATTTGACTTATTCAAAATAATATTAAGTTATAACGTGGATTTTAGTAACTTTCCATGTAAGTAAATTAAAAGAGAAAAAATATCAAAAATAGTCAATATTTTAAAGATGTAGCCTTGAATGTCATTTGTTAATTACAACAAACAACACTTTTATAACAAATTAAATAAATTGATTGTGAGTTACGTGAAGATCAAATTAATTTGACCAATAAAGCACTGATAGCCTTTCTTCACAATTGTATTTGAATTACCAAATGTACATTTCGGACACAAAGTGACCATTATTAATAGATTAACACTTATTCGTCAAATTACTTTTCGAACACTTTTAGTTTCTTATTAATTAGTCTGGGAAGTTTTAGGTGAAACACCCTGTATACGAGAGTTTTACTTATTGCCGACAATATCTCACATTAATTATATCGTATGCTCAATAAAGAAAAAACCTCTAAAGTGCAATGATTTAATCTTTTTTCAAATTTAAGTTAGCTACACGCTTTAGGAATTGACATATAAAAAGTCACACATAATCATTATAATATATAATTTCAGGTTTACCAACCTAGAATATTTTCCATGGCACTTTAGAGGTTTCTTTTTATTGAACATACGATATTTACAATGTACTGTTTGTGTTATCCCGAAGCATTCACCATTGTTGAACAATTACTTGTTTAAATTATGAACTGTGGAGGCTTCTACTTCGTTATACATGTTAATTCAATGAAATAAAACACATAATCATTATAATATATAATTTCAGGTTTACCAACCTAGAATATTTTCCATGGCACTTTAGAGGTTTCTTTTTATTGAACATACGATATTTACAATGTACTGTTTATGTTATCCCGAAGCATTTACCATTGTTGAACAATTACTTGTTTAAATTATGAACTGTGGAGGCTTCTACTTCGTTATACATGTTAATTCAATGAAATAAAACACTTTAACTTTGTTTGTATAACACACTATGTGTTATACAAACAAAGTTAACGTGTTTTATTTCATTGAATTACTTGTTTTTTTTTAATTTCATAATAGAAGCATTCCTTTTAGCTGGCTTATTTTATTTCTGATTATTTTTGCGTATCAATTTATAAAGTCAGCGCTCTATAAAATTTTTGACCAACGAATCTTTGCGTAAGCATTATTTCATATCAATTTCTAAATTAGTTCGTGCGTGTCTGTATTTAAAAAGAATCGAACCTTTAAAAATTGGACGTACCCACTCGTGGATAATTTACCTATAAATATTAATGGAACGATACGATCCGTCCTTTAAAAACACTCCAAGCTTTGAAAAACGTGTGCACGATTAAATTAATGCCGAGCCCCCCTCGCACCGACCTTGCGTCTAATTGGCCCTCAATATCCGAAGATAATTGGATTTTGTCGAGATGGGTAAGGGGGGAGAGAGAAGGGGGGAATCCCCTTGTGCTCGAGGAGCGAAAAAGTGTCCGACAAAAGGGATCGATCCGCAACGGGACGTGGATTAACGGTGTGTTTCATTTAACGGGGTAATTAATTAAATTATCATACACTTGGATGGATTAATTATCAGAAAGTGTTGGCTTAGATGGATTTTTTTAAATAATGAGTACGCTATAAATATTAGGTTTTAATCTTAGATTGAAATCTTACTAGGTGAGCTGTGGTAAACATGTCATAAGAGCGTTAACTTCCACTCCTGGGTTAAGCATAAAGTAACATTTCGAGTTTGGAAAAGCCTGAGCGTTAGATTTGGCAAATGCATGCATAAAACTGTGTACATTTGCATTTGCAATTGGCGGACAGTTACATTCCATTTTTGTATTCGCATTTTAATTCCAAGTTTTATATAAAACGTTCAATTTTACGCTTCTATCGAGTGTTTCCACTCCCAGGCTAAGCATGAAGTAAAATTTCGAGTTTAGAAAAGCCCCGCGTAGAAAATTTGTCGAGGGTCGCGCAGCGACCCGAGACAAATTTTCACGGGGCTTTTCTAAACTCGAAATTTTACTTCCTGCGCCACGCGTATAAAACACTGAAATATTACGATGTTCAAAATATATCGTTTATGTTTTTGAATGGCACTTGGCCACTTTTAGCAACTGCAATAAAAAATGCAGTTATTAAAATCTTAGCTACCACTAAAATTACATCCAGATCGCAAATGAAAATTTTGTATATCAAAGGCCCAAACACGGATCCTTGTGGCACCACAGTTTAAATGTTGTGATAGTGAATATATGAGATTAAATGTGCGATTCTGCAACAAATCGTTGAAGTTTAAAGCTTCAAACAAGTGTTTCCATTCCCAGACTAAGTATAAAGTAAAATTTCGAGTTTAGAAAAGCCCCGCGTATAAAACACTGATTTGAAGTGAAGTTCAAAATATACCGGTATAAGCAGTATATTTCGATATTTCAGTGTTTTATACGCATGACGCATGGAGTAAAATTTCGAGTTTAGAAAAGCCCCGCGTAGAAAATTTGTCGAGGGTAGCGACCAAATCTAAACTCAGGCTTTTTTAAACTCGAAATTTTACTTCATGCGCCACACGTATGAAATACTGAAACATCGCGAAGTTCGAAATATACTGCTTACGCCGATATATTTTGAACTTTACTTTAAATCGGGGGTTTATACGTGTGGCGCATGAATTGCAATTTCGAGTTTAGAAAAGCCCCGTGACAATTTGACAATTTTTTTACGTGGGGCTTTTCTAAACTCGAAATTTTACTTCATGCTTAGTCTGGGAGTGAGAACACTTGTTTGTAGCTTCAAACTTCAACAATTTGTTGTAGAATCGCACATTAAATCTCATATATTCACTATCACAACAATCAAATTGTGGTACCACAAGGATCCGTGTTAGGGCCCATGATTTACACAATTTTCATTTGCGATCTGGATGTAATTTTAGTGGTAATTAAGATTTACCAATTGTATTTTTATTGTAGTTGCTAAAAGTTTCCAAGTGCCAATCAAAAACATAAGCGATATATTTTATTTTATTTATTCATATTCAACGGAAAACCCCTTTTACAAAAACAAGTTAATGTTTAAATATATCATGTATAAACTATACTAAATTTAAAATACACAATGTAGACAATCTAGATAGTAATGCAATGTATTTGAAATAAATCTAAAACTAAAACTAAATAATTATACTATGCTCACTAAAAAGCAGTTATTTTTTATTGTATTAAACACCGAAATCATGCAAAAAAAAAATTAACAACACTAATCAAACAATAAATATGAATTATCGCACAGTTTATCGGCTATTTGTTAAACACCTCTAAGTGTGTTAGATGATTCTTAAATGTAACTAAATTGGATCCGAATAACGATATAAATTCCGTGTCCAAACTATTCGCAGCTCGCATCATCCTTGCAATGGGATTATTATGACCATAATTAGATGAAAACGTCCTCAGGCGAAAAATTGGGTTAGACCTTAGACTACGATCATGGCAGGGTACGTAGAAGTCAAGCATGGATAAAATCTCTGGACAATCAATCGCTCCGTTTACAATTTTATGTAGATAAATTAAGTCGTTAATTGTGCGACGATCGTCTAGGGTTTTCATTTTTAATTCAGCCATTATATCTGAATAAGAGCCAAGTGAATGGTATTTAACCAACTTGTACTCCATCGTACGAAAGAACTTCTTTTGTATGGTTTCTAATCTGTTGGTGAGACCCGATGTATGCAGTGACCAAATTATTGATGCGTATTCCAAGTTAGAACGAACCATAGAACAATATAAAGTTTTCAAACACGATGGACTCAGAATTCTACATACTCTCCACACGAAACCCCACATCTTTAATGATTTGTTGCATATATTAGTTATATGAGATATAAAAGATAACTTGCTGTCGAAAATAACACCCAAATCTTTCATTTCATTCACTTCGGGAATGATATTTTGACCAATTCTATAAGAATAATTAATAACTGAATGCTTCCGAGAGAATGAAATTTTAGTACACTTATTAATATTTAAATAAAGCTTGTTATTCAAGAACCAGTCATGAATTTTATCCAAATCTTCTTGTAAATATTTACAGTCTTCTAAGGTGTTAATAATTCTAAATATTTTTATATCATCTGCATATAAAAGTATTTCGCTATTGCAAATGCTTCGTTCAATATCATTAATGAATAATAAAAACAAAATTGGCCCCAAATGTGTGCCTTGTGGGACCCCCGAAGTAACAGATATAGGTTTTGATATAAAGTTATTGATTTTTACCATTTGTGTTCTATTATTCAAAAAATCAGCGAGCCATCCAATCGTAAGTGCATTAAACCCAAGTAATACTAATTTCTCTAATAAGATAGAGTGATCTACTCTATCAAAAGCCTTCGAAAAATCTAGATAAATGGAATCTACTTGATAGTTATCATGAAAAGCGTTAACTAAGTATTGGTGGTAACATAGCAAATTTGTGGCTGTCGATCGATTGGATATAAAGCCATGTTGTTTATTAGAGAGAACGGATTTAGCCATCCAGTAAATCTGATTGCAAACCAATTTATCTAGAATTTTTGAAATAGGATACTGAAGGCAAACACCTCTATAATTAGAAATCATATTACGATCACCAGATTTATAAATTGGGTTAATAAAGCTCATCTTCCACATTGATGGAAATACTCCAGAAGATAAAGATTTAGAAAAAATATCAAATAAGGGGCTACAAAGTGAATAAATGCAATTTAACAGAATATAAGTTGAGATTCCATCAGGACCTGGGGCCTTGCTTACTTTCAGATGTAAGATTTCATTAAATATATCTTCCATAGATAATGAAAGAGTGCTGCTACCAATTGCGTATTTAGAAGGTGAATTAATATTATTTGGACTATTATCCGTCGCATAGACTGTAGTAAAATAATCAGCAAACAAATCAGCGATCTGTTTAACATCGGAACCTTTTCTAGAATCCAAATGCATTAATTTTGGTATACCGTTATCATTTTTTAAGTCCTTAACATAATTCCAAAAGTATTTAGGATTGGAATTGAGCTTTGATTCAACATTAGCTATGTAATTATGGTATAAATTATTTGACAGTGTTTTACATTGGCTGCGTATTGACTTAAAAACTACATAGTCGTCATAGTTACCAGTTTGTTTCGATTTTATATGAGCTGCTTTTTTCTTATTTACGAGAACTTTTAGTTCCTGTGACATCCATTTAGGATAATTATTGTAACTATTGTTATATACTCTTTGAGGTACAAATGTATTAATGCCCTCAGTAATAATTTTATAAAAAAAACTCCACCAAGTCATTAACATTTGCATTTTTGACATTTGATAACCATTCATTTTTATTAAATGCATTATTGTAGAATGCATTTAATAAATTAAAATCGGCTAAATGATACATATAAACTTTACTCTCAGATTGTAATACAATGACACCGTCAAAGAATATAGAACATCGTAATATTTTAGTGTTTTATACGCGTGGCGCATGAAGTAAAATTTCTCCAAAATCAATAATTGAGTGAACTCTCTGAAGAATAAGATTATTTAATGAATATTCAAAATGTAATATTAAGTCTTTTTTAAGCGAAAAACGCATGGACTTACACTTACTTTTATGTAAATATAGATTATTCTCATTACACCAAACCATGATCTGTTTGAGAGATGTAAGGGTATTACAATCATGTATAGACTTTACATTACAAAATACTTTCATATTATCTGCGTATAGAAGAATATTTGAAGCAAGATTTTTACCAATATCATTTACAAATATAAAAAAAGTAACGGTCCTAAATAGGAGCCTTGTGGCACCCCTGAGGTTGCGTTAGATATAATATCAGAGGTGATATTATTTATTTTAACTAAAATTTTCCTATTACAAATAAAGGACCGTAGCTATTCAAGCATAAGTCCCGGAACACCATAGGAGCAAAGTTTATACAAAAGCCTCGTTTGATTAACCCTGTCGAAGGCTTTGGAGAAGTAACGATTCAGTTGTTTTAAGAAATGGACCTTTTTAAACAAGATTACTAAAAGCAGGCTCAAATCACTTATTTATTTATTTAATTAATTTATTCATCCCGTTACCTGTTACTCGAAATATACATCTAACTAATAAAAATTAAAGTGAAGTAAGGGATAAAAAGTTCTTCATTGTGAATTTTTACTTGTATAGTTTTTCATAGTAGTTAAATAAATACTCCACAAAACTCAATTAAATAATTAGTGAAGTAAAAATCGTTTTATAGACATATATTTGCTATGTTTTTACTTGAGTTAAACTCGAAAAGTAGCAAACGAACAATTTTACCTTAGTTAAAAAGTCCAGAACTACCCATTTTTCCACTTTTATTTAAACAGACGTTACGATTTTTAATTATGCACATTTTCTGGAGAGAAATTCCTTCGCACTCCGGTCTAATAAAATTACGCCTTTTCGTGCAGATGTCGACGCTGAATTATTCCGACAACCTGCTAACTAAAAGGATTAAAATGTTTGGCCCGTAATTAATTTATTTAAATGGAAAACGGAAAGGGCCACAACGGTTAGTGTAATTCGTTTAAACATTCATAATTGAAACACCAGTCGCCAGTTTCGTTTAGTAGAAATAAAACTGAAAATAAAACTCGGAATGCATGCATAAAACTGTGCACATCTGTTATTTGATTAAATTTGTAGACGGGTTAATTTTTTTCATTCCCGGTTTTTATATATAATTTCATTTTTCTTTTGCCATTTTTTGGGTGTTTTGGGTGTATGGTGGAGAAATTTCTCCAACCACTTCGATGCGAGAGTAATAAGAGAGGTGTTTAACGTAGCGTGTTTTTATTTACATTATATTTACAATTAAGGTTATTTATTTGACGTTGAAGTTGTAATCAATCTTTGTCGGTACGCGGCTCTAACGCGATGTTGACGGGGATCACAGGGCAGTATGTGAAAGGGGTCCACTCCTTGGTATCGTGGTGGACTGGCTGGCAGCGTTGTCACTCGGAATGCCTTCTGCGGGGTCCTCGGCAGTGGTCTGACTGGGTGGTTGCAGGCGTTCTGGAGCTCTGTTCCGTGTGTAAGTGCGGTTAGGATGTGCCTATATGTAGGAAGCGGTTGGTCTTCCTGTGGTCGCGGTGGCTTCTTCGGCGTCGGTGGCAGCGGGGATATCAACCTGGGTATCGCCGGCTGTCGATGCGCCTTTCTTCGTAAGTTCCGGACGTGGCGGCTCCTGATCTCCAGTTTAGATTCTGGTTTACGGTTTTCCATGTAACTGGTGTTTGCGATAGACGTTTGACGGATTTAGCGGCTGTGGGTGAACTCGCTATAATGTCTGATTTCTAACGGCTGTGGGTGAACACGTTAGTTTGGTCAATTTACCGCGGCTGTGGGTGACCACGTGGTGAATGAGCCAAGCAGACTGACTATTATCGCTTAGACGAGCGTTTTTGTATTGTGTTTCCGTCCTGGTAGCTGGTTCGAGCGGTGGGGTTGTTTTCTGTGTGCGCGCGTTGTCGTGGGGGTGTACGCGGGTCGCCTCGTGTACTTGCGTTCCCTGGTGAGTCACCCTACTCACGACGCTGTTCCGCGCGCCGGTTCTCTGCACGGGTGTGCTAAACCCCACACATTTTAATTCCTGTTTTTATATTAAGCGTTCAGTTTGAAATTTGGAATGAGTGTTTCCACTCCCGGATTAAGTATGAAGTAAAATTTCGTGTTTAGCAAAGCCTAACCGTTTGGATTCCGACAAATGCAAGCATAAAACTGTGTACATTTGCAATTAACACAGACCCGATTTATACAACTAGAATATTGTGAAAAATTGTTACGAGACTTCGGCTTAATGCACAGAAGTGTACATGCAAAAACAAAAATGGAATTTAACTGTCTACCGATTGCACTAAATGCAAATGTAGACAGTTTTATGGACTTGTTGTTTCCCAGTTTTATTTTCAGTTTTACAAATTCTTGTAACAGGACTATTCCTCTGTATTTTACATAAAGTTTTAAGAAAATTTAATATTTAAATTAATCTTGTACAAACGAAATGAATATTGCGTGAAATTCGTTTTATTAAAATAAGCCAGCTACAAAGAATGCTATGTTCATTCCTAATAACAATTATGATACGCCTCACGGGCATTACACGTCCTTTTTTTATTATCAAGCCTGTTATTTACCTTTTTATAACCCGGCGCATCCACCATATATTTATTTTCATAACATTACGCCCTCTTTCATGTTTCATAATGAAAGCGTAACGGTTCACTTTCTTTCTTTCGCGTTTTTATTTTTGTGCGTTTTTCAGTGTGAAGGTAATTTATTTAATTAATGTTGGCACTTCTGTAATGAACGCAAAGCAGTAATTCGGTAATCCAATTGGCGCTTGCCGGGATGCAATAATGAATTTCTGAGTCGCGAATGTAATGGAATTTCTTGCGGTCGGCGAAAAAAGAAGAGCGGAAAATGGGAAAAAGTGGGCAAAACTGCTGTCCGGGTTTTTGTTTAGCCTCTTTTATTGGGAAAGAAATCGAGGGAATTAGGGTCGTAATTTCATGGGAGTGCTATATAATTATATAATATGTTCTATTTCATTTCATATCGCTCAAAACATTTTTGGATATTTTCTGAATTAATTGGACAAGCACTACCTACATACGGTGAGGATTTTTTATCGCTGAACAATCGTTTCCTATGTTCAGTATTAGAAAGTCCATGTCAATACATTATTTCATTAATTTCACGGATTGGGCAATCAAACTTACAGATGTTTTATTTATGCTTTTGAAGAGACTCAAATTTTATTTTAGGTTAAGTAGAAATATTCAACCTTACTGCTCCAAGCAATATGCCAAGCAATTGTAAAATCCTTGTACAGTATTTCTTAAAAAAAAAACTGGATTTATTTTATTGCAGGCGGTACTTATTCTGTTCTTTAGTTCTTCTGTACTCTCTATTGCTATATTATTGTAGATTTGGGATTGGAGATAACCCTAAATAAAGAAATCGTTTAGCGATAAATCGGGGGACCAAGGTGGACAAGCTATGGTTCCAATCCAGAGATCCTAGAAGGTTTAATTCCGGAAACGTGTAACAGGGTCTGTGGAATATGGTGGAGCGCCGTCTATTTAAAACCACGCGTTTTCAATATTGAAGACTTGTAGTTGTATAATGTCTCTTCGAAGTAGTTCCAAAAATGTAACAGCAGTTATTAAATGAAACAATGCATTGAGATGGACTTTCAGAAATTGAACATAGAAAATTTATGTTCAGCGAAAAAAAATCCTCACCGTATACATTTTAATAATATTAAAGGATAAATTTAAAAACACTTTAATATTATTTCAAAATGTTTCACCAAGTGATAAATGAAAAAGTTGTTCAAGAAATACATTTTAATAATATTTTTTTACTCCTATCTTAAATTATCGCATATGTTTCCATGACACTAATAACCGGTTTTTCCAACATGACTTAGGACGTTGCTCATGTAAGTAGGGCCTAACTTTAAGTAAGGCTTATAAATATAAATTAAATTGAAAGAGTACAAAAAAATGTTGTAAAGTACCTATATTTCAAGCAGTCCTCAGTATATCCGGATAGTAATGTCATAGAATACAATATGCTTTTAGAAATGTTTAATTTGCAACATCTGTCAATCAGAAGAAACATAATACTACTTAAAAGTATTTACAACTTATTACATAACGAGATTAATGATCCAAATCTGCTTGAATTAATAAATATTCATGTTCCGCGTTATAATAATAGAAATGCATTAATGTTCTTTTGTAATCGCAGTCGAACGAATTTATATTTTAATTCACCACTCAATAAAATGATGCGATTATACAACACTGTTCGCAACTCAGCCGATATTTTTGATCACAGTATTGTAAAATTTATAAGAGATATTATGCCTCACTTATAATCCTCGTATGTATTGTCTACTTTTGTTAATTTTACAAAACTAGTAAATTTAAAATTTAGTTAAGTGTCATGTGTTGTACATGGAAATGTTCCCTGTAATTGGATGTACTTCTTTTGGGAAATAAAAGAGTTATTATTATTATAATTGAAATGCGTTGCACCAACAGATTTCAGCAATGGCTTATGTAAGTTACAGTGCCTTAATTAAACACAGTGGCGACAATTTTAGTATTATTTTGATTAGTTGTTAGTAATTTTGACCCAAAATGGCGGACAAATAGCAGCGTAGCTTTGAGGTCTAAAGTTGATCACAGCAATTCCGTCTAAAGGTTGTGCTTTATTTCACTTACCCCAAAATCGTATCACTTACCCCAAAGTCGTATCACAAATATTCGCTAAGGTAAATAGAATCTACCTAATTACGGTCATTTGAGGTATTAACCATTATAAGATCCTATTTCAAAATTAAGGAAATAGCTCCCGCCCATAAATGACGCTTCAAGTTAAAGTTGACAACACTCGCTGTCACAATTGAATATCAGATGTTTGTATCGTATGTTTAATTAAAAAAAACCTTAAGAGTGCCATGATTTATTATTTAAAAAAATCCAAGTTGGCACACATGTTGGGAATTGACTTACAAAACGTCAGATCTTTTAAAAAGTCACAATGGTTTACAGCAACCAGAAAAAACGTTTTTAGTTAAAAATTATTCCCGAAATGGGACTAAAGTTGACGGGAATAGAGTATATTCATTGGACGCAGCTTTGACAGAGTTTCAGGAAGAATTTACCAACGTTCCGGTTATTTAAGAATTTATAAATACCTTATCACGATCAGTTACGTTATTTCGTGAAACAGGTAGGATTCTCAGTAAACTAGGAAGTGGTGGATCAGTTAAACGTACTCAAGATGCCATCAACACAACCCAAGAAATTTTGGAAGATGAACCGATGACTTCTCTGCATCGTTTCTCACAGGAAGTTAATGTATCGGTAGGGACAAGCTTATTTTATTTTATTTTCATAAGGATGGAGCAACTCCTTATTACACAGTGAATAACTTGACCATTTTAGAGTATTTTTTGAGGACCGAATCATAAGTCGAAATGCAGGAATTTCCTGGTCATCGCATTCATGCGATTTAACAATATGCGAGTTTTTTCTTGTGGCCATACCTGAAAATTTGCATTTATGCACAACCAGTACGCAATCTAGAAAACGGCAACGAATTCGAGATAAATTTAAAGAAATTAACAATAATTCAGTGATGTTGCGGAACGTAATGGAAGGTGTACAACACAGAGCTCAGGCTTGTGTTCGAAAAAAAGAAGGCACATACAACATTTATTATAATTTAAAAGTGAAAAATTTAACGTAATTACCTATAAATTGACTTTAATTTAATGTTTTACATTGGACAAGTAACATAACCAAAGAGCTATGTCTGATGTATGTATGTGCCAATTCTTAATATGTGTGCCAACTTAAGTTTTAAAAATTAATAAATCATGGCACTCTTGAGGTTTTTTTTAATTAAACATACGATAGTATAACCTATTCTCTTGATTAATATTGCCTTATCATGGCGGATAACAAGGAGTTGTTGCCACTGTGTTTAATTAAGTCACTGTAATGTAAGGTTGAACTCACACCGAGCAGGCGTCGGGCGGAGACACCGCGCAGGCGAGGCTAGTAGCGCAACACTTCGACGCCTCTTCAATATAATGATATTCAATGCCCCAGAAACAACCAATAACCCTAACAGTAAACAAGCTGATTTAGCATACCTTACGAATGTCTTGAGGGAAAGTAAGGAAGCAACTGATAATCTGTCTGAAGTTTCCTTATTTCGCGTTGGGAAAATTTGAAACAAACCCAGACCCATTAAACTTCAATTTAAGAACAAATATAAGGCTATTGGTTTCATGAAATGTTGTCGACTCTTGAAGCTCGAAGAGATCCATGTAGCCCCCGACAGAACTAAATGAGGCTCGTGACGAACTTAAAGCCAGACAAGGTCAAGGAGAAGAAAACCTTACCATCAAATATATCAAAGGTTACCCTCGAGTATTAACATCTGAATGATGTCCAACGCCCACAAGAAATACTAGCATAACTGCATATTATCAAAACGCGCGTGGTTTAAATACAAAAACAGTGACATTCTATACTAATTTATGTTCGTGTGACTATGCGGTGATACTTTTAACAGAAACCTGGCTAAATCCTAGTGTAAATAGCAGTGAATTGTTTAGTGATACATATGTCGTTCACAGAACTGATCGGGATCCCAAGATAACTGGTCGATCTAGTGGTGGTGGTGTATTGATTGCCATTCGTGATAATATTAAACATGACATCATTTCTACAGATAATATTCGCACACAACTACCTATTATTGATTTATTAATATGCAGATGTAGAATGAAAACTTGTTCGCTTTATTTTATACTTGCATATATTCCACCAGATACATCGGCTGATGATCTTAATCGATTCTTTGATCTGCTTATGGACATTAATTTTGGGGATGATATAGTAGTTTTAGCCGGCGATTTCAACTGCCCCGCATTGGGTACTAATTTAACAACAAGAAAATCATCAATTATTACAAACTTTTGTAATTTTTTAGGTGTAAGACAGTATAACGCCATAACAAATAGCTCCAATAATATTCTAGATTTAATCTATTCCAACATTGAATGACACGTGGATAGAGAGATGATGCCATTAGTCCTTGAGGATACATATCACCCCGCTCTTTGTGCTCTCTACAATGTACACCTGATATATGTAAAATCAACGATGCTCTACTAAAATTTAACTTCAAAAAAGGCAATTATCCTGCTCTATATGCTTACTTATGTGACATCGACTGGAGCTACTTGTCTGGGTTTACTGATATCGACGTTGCTTTTGATGAGTTTTATAATACGTTAATGAACGCACTGATGAAATTTATTCCAAAATATAAACCTAAAAGTGCTACAAAAATCCGCCCTGGTATAGCTCGGAGATTATTAATCTTATAAAAGAGAAGAACATAATTAGGAAAAAAAAGTAAATCGAACTTAAATCTAAAAGTGGAATTTAAAAAAATCCGTTCCTTAATAAAAACTAAAATCAAGTCAGCTTATCGTGATTACATAACTACAGTTGAAAATCAGCTCGTCGGTAATCCCAAACAATTCTGGTCCTTTGTAAATTCTAAAAAATCAAGTAAATCGAGACTTCCTTCTTCAGTACTTCACGAAAATATTCTTCTTGAGGAACCTAGACTTATTTATACCATTTCGATCAAATGACAAAATTTACATAGTTGATGACATTTTGAGAAAGAACGGGCACGAAGTTCTTAGATTACCGCCATACCATTGTCAATACAATCCAATTGAAATGGCATGGGGGTTTTGTAAGACCTACTACAATAAGCACATAAATTCTAAGCAACCATCTAAGGATCGTGTTCAGAATTTATGGCTTGAGTCTCTCTCAAAATGTACATCCGATATGTGGCAACATTTCTGTGATCATTGTGAAAAACTTATTTCGGATGACTGGACAAAACACATGGGGAACCTTTCTTTTGAAACCATTCCTCCTTTTATTATTTCGCTTGGGGAATCTGGCTCAGAACAAACATCAGAAGATTCAGATGCAGGTTCTCTTGACTAAATGATAAAAGTGGAATGAGGGCTTAAAAATTGTTTGACATGAAAATTATTAGTATCACAAGAGGGTGGGAATAAATTTGCAATTCTACAAAAAAATACTGAGGGCCAACAGAAGAGAGAATGACCAAAATTAAGGTGGATGGATGGAGTTGATCAAAATGTGTTAACGGGAAGACGCAAGCGACAAATATAAATAGATGACGAAATAAGTTTGCAGAGCCGAATTCATTATATTTGTTAAATACAATATTATTGCTGTGTTTTTATGTACAAAAACCAAGTAGTAAATTTTGTTAATCTTAAAACTGCATATTATTATCCTTTTATATCTGAAAATTTGTAAAACAGGCAACAGTGTAAGATCACAATAGTCAGAAATTATAACCTTAAAATCGAACATCTGACAGTGACATTTAAAAACCCTGATTTAAAACACAACCAGCCCCATTTACAATACTTAAACTGTCACTTTTCCATAGCTAGGCGAGATCCAGAAACAAATGGAATCGTGTATATTTACCTATTAGTGTGAGAAATTCACCGAGAAATAAATTCAAACAAATAGTTAAGGAAATGCTGTTAAATTTAGAACCTTATAAAAAAAAGATTATTTTAAAATTGATATGCGTCTGTATCAAAATTAGAGTACTATAATTTACTGTCTAGTCACCAATTATAATGTGTTATTTATTTTCTGGTTATTTGTACTTTTATCTATACAACAATTTTAATTTATTATTTTTTATCTAGTCACCAATTTTAATCTGTTATTTATATTCTATTAGATTTTATCTTTTTTATCTATACATCAATTTTAAAGTGTTGTGTATGTTTACTTTTTATATTAATTTAATTTTACAGTAATTTTAAACCGCTTATTTTTGAAATAAATTATTTATACATTTTCTGTGATACATACTATAATTTATATAATCATACATTTATGTCTATACGAGCCCTAACAACTATATATTGGGACAAAATCAATATCATGTATAATTCAGGTATTATACAGTTTATTTCTATTTTTCTTGTTTTTTAAAATTTAATTCTATGTAATGAGTTAATTACCATCAATGAGGGCCAATCAGCAACACAAAAAACCAAATTATTATACTATTCTATTCTATCATCTCTAATTAACAAGGAAAATGTTCATTTTGTGTGGCAACTAAATATTGGGACAGTATAAAATAATTGTTAAAAATGAAACAAAATAAGACAAGTAAGCTGTGAAAACAATGCAGAACGAAACGTCAGATTACTTGGTAGTTGCTTTCTTGTCGTATCGGGTTATTCGCTGCTTTTATTGAACAAAATGGTGCGTGGCATCTCTACAAGTTCCAAAATTCGTGAGTTAGTGATTAAAAATTATTGCCGAAATACAACGATACGTGAAATGGCGGATGAACTTAATATTCCTAAAACAACAGTGTGGAATATAATTAAGTATTATGGAGAAACCGGAAATATCCTAGACAAAAAAGGCAAAAGTTCGGGTCGTCCAACATTAGTTTCCGATAGAAACAAGAGATTATTAGTAAAACTGTGCAAAAAAAGGAGAAGAAATACTTTAAGGCAAATTACGATTGAATGGAATCACGAAACTGGATTGAATCTGTCAAGGGAATGCTGCCGCCAGTGGATTCATAAATGTGGACTCAAGTTTTATAAGGTTGAATTTCAAGTAGCAATTTAAAAGTGCATTTAAAAAGAAATATTTCCTTGTAGGCAAAGGAAAAACCACTGTTGACGGAAAAACAAAAGAAAGCCAGACTCACATGGGCAAAATCTAAATTATCTTGGTCAGCTACAGACTGGTCCAGAGTAATTTTTAGTGACGAATCAAAATTCGACGTATGTGTTGGTGATTACCGCAAACGCGTGATTCGCTCAAAACATGAGGCATTTCACAAGGATTGGCTAAAACGTACCGTAAAATTTCCTAAAGGAGTGATGATTTGGGGCTGCATGACAGCTTCAGGATTAGGATGTTTTGAATTTATTGTTGGTACCGTGAATGCTGCGAAATATCAACAAATACTGCAAAACAGTTTGCTACCAAGTATCGCCAAGTTAAATGTTGACGAAAATTACATTTTTCAACAGGATGGGGCAGCCTGTCATACGGCCAAAACCACAAAAAAGTGGTTTGGCGACCACAACGTAAATGTTCTTTCTTGGCCTTCCAGCAGTCCTGACCTTAATGTCATTGAAACAGTATGGCATAAAATGAGACAAACATTGAGGAACAACCCACAACGGACATTACCTGAACTTAGAGACAAGATAGAGCATATTTGGAATGAAATTTCTCTTGAAACGTGCAGATCCTTAGTTGAGTCAATGCCTAGCCGAATTCGAGCTGTCATAAAATATAAGGGCGATGTTACTCCTTTTTAGAAATAAAATTCGTGCAATGTCCCAATATTTAGTTGACAAACAAAATTAACATTTTTCTTGTAAATTAGAGGTGATTGAATAATTAATTTGTTTTTTGTGTTGTTGATAGGCCATAACTGTTGCTAATTAACTAATTACATAGTATTAAATTAAAAAAATACTAGAAAACTTAAATAAACTGTCCAATACCTGAATTTTATATGAATTTGATTTTGTCCTAATATATAGTTGTTAGGGCTCGTATTTGTACGTATATTTTGTATTTCTTTATATCAAAAGTGCCGGATAATTTTTTTCTCTTAGTATATTATGCAATAACTTGTCCTCATAACACTGCCATGTATTTTTTGGACCAATAAATCTATTCTGTTCTATTCTATTCTATACATATTTATTATGCACTGTTTTTCAGACAGATATAAATGACTCAAATCCAACTTCTTTCGCTTTTTTGGAGGTGAAGGTAATATTATCACCGAGCTTGTACTGGGTCCATAATCCATCACAACAATATAAACAAAACTAACTTTTAACTATGTTAAAGAAACACCGCACAAAAGGTTATTACGAAACAGACAACGTAGCAACTCGGTCACGCTTCGAATTAAGGTTATGTCAGCTGTTGCGTCTAATAATGACGTAATTAGCATAGTGTAAAAGGGGCGCGCTCTCGGCCAATCAGAGTTGTAGGTTTTGGCGCGTGAAATTTATAAACCTCCTCCTAGTTAATAAACAGATTGAACACAGCTATTAATTTCATTATTATTCACATTTTGAATAATAATTTTTCAAGCGATGAAAAAGATATTGTGATTAAAACACAAGCAGTAAATAGAATGAGGGAAAATTGTGTTGTTGCATTTCGGGGCACGGATTTTTTCCAAAATTTCGATTATCAAAGGCAATGGTAATAACTGTACTGTACAAAAATAAAAATAAGATTTCACTTGAATCAAGCAGGTTAATTTATTAAGCATACGTATTTTATTCCTCTAACTGGCACATTCAGCCGATTCAGCAAATAATTTAATGCAAATTAATTAAAGATGTTTTACCATTTTCGATATTGACAATTTATTCGTTTATCGCACTGAATTATGCTTTATGTTTTTAATAGGTTGAATTAAACGAAATTCCTCTTTGTCTGTAAAATACATTCCTCAATTATTTTCACTTATTGTTTGTTTTGACATTTTCAATGACATAATTGAAATATCATATGTTCAATAAAAAAAAAACCTTTATAGGGCCATGATTTAATCGTTTTAAAAATTTAAGTTGGCTACACGCTTCAGGAATTGACATATAAAATGTCAGGCATAATAATTATAATATATATTGTAAGAGTTGCCAACCTACAATATTTTCTATGGCACTCTAGAGATTGTTTTATTGAACATACGATATAATTTATAAAAATTATGGTTATGCAACATTATATAATAAAAATAACTATAAAAAGGCGTTACCAACCTATGCTCGTTACCTTAAAATCGACTTTTACTAAAGTCAGATCAGAAATTGATTATGAAACGCATCGGCTTTAACTTAAAGTCGACTTTTGGTAAAGTAACGTTAACCCAATTATTATGAAACCGGCCGTAAGTGTGTTACAAACTTCCATTCCGAGAATTTACGCATTTCCATCCGCAAACACACAAACAGACATAAAACAAAATTACAGCAAGGGGAGCCCTTTTTATTGTTTCTATGTTGATATACATTACTCAATTACTACCAACATAAACTGTATACACTAATAAATTTATTACCAACCGCAAGTAATATATTAGTTAGTTAATATATTTATGACCACAGCAGATTTATTTCATTGCGGAGATATATAAAAAAGGTAATGGAATGATAAACATAAAAATTTCGACGGACGCGCAGGCAATAATTTAGGTTTATCACCGGCGATTCAACCCGTTCGATGCAATTTCAGCTTTTACACATTTATCGCGACAATTTTCAGAAATGGGATTTCATACGGTGCCGTCCTTTTATGTTTGCAGGATGGAGCCCTTGGTCAGAATGGTCGGGGTGCAGCGTTTCGTGTTCGGCCGGAATCCAGCAGCGGGTCAGAAAGTGTCTGCATCCGCCCTGTCCGGGATTCAACGTCGAACAAAGGCATTGTAATTTATTTGGGTAAGCAATTTATGTATTTGTAAAAGTTATTTAATTATAATTATTTATATTTTCTGGTTTTTTTTATTGACCAACCAGATCTGATAATTTTTTTATAATGTTGGATATTTGGTTAGAGGCTCTGGTTGTAATTCTGACTTTTGCCTTCTGTTTGGTATGGTACAGGGTGGCACAAAACTACCGATATAGTTTAAATGTTTAATAACTTTTTTTATTTAATGGTTAATTATTATTATTATTTTTTTGTTATACAGTATAGTAATGGGGAATATTTTTGGCTTAAGTATGAAAAATTAAATCCAGCAATTGGTGACCATTTTCGGCTTCGCACTTTCGTGCTCTTTCCAGTACATTTTTTATAACTTTTCGTAAAATTTCCGGTGTTATGGCTTGAATTTCATTGCAATTGTTCTGTTTTAGCTCTGGTATGGTCGATGGCTTATTTACGTATACCTTTTCTTTCAAATAACCCCAAAGAAAAAAGTCTGGAGCTGTTAAATCCGGTGAACGTGGGGGCCAATTGAAATCACTTCTTCGCGAAATATTGCGTTCGCCAAAGAGGTCCCGTAACAGAGCCAATGTGTCCATTGGAGTGTGGTCTGTGGCTCCATCTTGTTGGAAATACAATTGTGGTTGGTTTTTACAGCTGGCCTCAAAAAATTATCCAGCGTCGTTCGATATTCAGCACAATTAACCGTAACTGAGGCGCCATGTGCATTTTCAAAAAAATATGGACCAATGATCCTTTCAGACGATACACCGCACCAAACAGTACACTTAAGTGGGTGTAATTGCCGCTGATGAACTGTTCTTAGATTCTTCGTAGCCCATATCCTGCAAATTTGCTTTTTTTACGAAACCATTCAATTGGAAATGGGCTACATCGCTCATTATCAAATTGTTAATGAAATCGCGATTTTCTTCTGCATTTTGTAGGAATGAAATGGCATAATCAAGCCGTTGTTGGTAGTCTATCGGCTTGAATTCTTGCATAAGCTGAACCTTATACGGAAACATGTGCAATGTGGCCAAAATCCTCTGAACGGACCTCCGCGATAGCCCCAGTTGAGCGGAACGTCTTCTTGTTGATGTTTCTGGACTGTCCTGCACACTATCCACAACACGTTGGATATTTTCTGCCGTGTGGACCGTACGTGGTCTTCCGATACATGGAAAGTGTCTTACTGTACCATGTTGTCGAACATATGCAACCAGGCGGTTAATTGTTGATGCTGAAGGTCCAGTACGCACTTTAAAAAAACGACGATAAGCACGCTGCGTCAAAACAATTGACTGTTGATTTTCAAAATAAAATTTAACAATTTTTTATCGCTGTTCTGTTGTGTACTGTTCCATTTCAAATTCCCTAAGTTTTCTTCACAAAATTCTGAAATAAAAATAAAAAATATAAGTAAATTTAAAAATTTATTAAACATTCAAACAATATCGGTAGTTTTGCGCCACCCTGTATATCCAAGAATCCAGGCAATATGTTAATGGGTTTAAAGTCCCAGCATTGTTGCCAAACATTCAACATAACCTAATAACTCGTCCGAAAATGTTAGGTGCTAGATGCCTAACGTTGAGTTATAAATCGTTAAAAAGTGGTGAATTATGGTTTAGCTGTAGTGGCACAGCAAGGAGCGGGCCCAGATCTACACCAAATAACATAAAACTGCCATTTATCAATATGAATTTGAACGTGCATTAAAATGTTAGTACTTATTGGAATTATTATGATGCGACTATGATTCAGACCCCGAATACAATACAACAATAGCACGAGGTACTCTTTTAAAGTTATATTTCTTATGTTGAATGTTTAATATAAAGAACGGTTAATCAAAGTTATTTCGTAATTAAAGTTTTATTATTATTAATATATATTTATTACGATTCACTCTTCCTCGGGCTCGGAGTATTCGCCTGGATTTATTACGAGTGGTGGGATGTCTTCTGGTTCACGCCCAACAACTGACAATAATGCGATGAAGCGGCAACGCTGTGGGGTACTACCAACAAATATATAAGTAAAAATGGCGAACCGTGAACATCGCTCGCTATCCGAAAGTGATTTAAATCAAACCATAATAGAAATTAGTGAAAATTGTGTATGCTACGGCTGTCACCAACAAATACAATACAGGAAAGAACTACCTCCTTGCCTTATTTGCGGAAATAGTTATCATTCCTCATGCATTAAAAACGAGGATAAATTCGGCGTTCTGGCATGCCAAAAATGTGAGAAACAGGGAATCCAGAGAATATGTCTTCAGGTAATTATTGGAATGCGTAGTGAAATAAGAGACTTAAAACGGGATATGCACAGCATACATAGCCAAGTGCATAAACTATCAAACGATCTAATTGAAAAGGATAACCTAATTAAAACAATAACAACACAAAATTTAAAGGAGACAAAAAAACATGTAAACAAACCCTCAGAGAAGATGCAAACCAACATTAACACGGAGAAGAAATCTACAAATATCACAGGAATGAAATTAGACCAAAAGAAAACAGATGGCACTAAAACAGAAAATAAAGTTGCATATAATACAATTGCCTCTCTAAATTTAAATAAAACAACATTACCATCCACCGGACCTACAGTCAGCACCCCAAATGGAGGAGAAGAAAATGAAGAGAAGGAATTAAACCCTGAAGCGGAGGAGTTCATATTAGTCAAAAGAAGAAAGAACAAAAGAAGAACAGGAACTGCTGGAAACTCAAAACGAGATATGGGTATTAAAGCCAGAAAATTACTATCACAATTCTACATCACTGGCCTTGATCCCACAGTAACACCTGAAGCCCTGCTGCAGCATGTAGAATCAATAAATATTCAAAATGCGACCTGCACAAAAATGGTATCAAAACGTCCTGAGGAATACTCTTCTTTTCAACTAATCGTGGATAAATCTCACTCCGATATCGTCAAAGACCCGGATATGTGGCCTGAAGGCGTGTATGTCAATCCTTTTTTATACCGACTTCAAAGAATTCAACAGAAGTTGAACAACTCTACCGAATAATTTTCATTAACATCCAATCAATTAGAAGTAAAATAAATCAATTAGATATCTTACTAGCAAACGACGAGAACCCTATATCAATATTCTGCGTAACTGAGCATTGGCTCACTGATATTGAAACAAACCTACTAAATTTCAAACATTTCAGTCTATCTTCTACTTTTACTAGAAAACAGGCATATGGAGGGTCACTTATACTAGTGTCCAATAATATTCTATCGGAGCCTGTAATAAATAATTACTCGGTAGAAAATCATATTGAACTTTCCGCTACATTCTTGCCCGACATCAATGTAATCGTAATCAATATATATCGACCTCCTAGTGGTAATATCGATACGTTTTTTAATGGAATAAATAGTTTATTAACATCAATAGATCTTACACAAAATATTGTCGTTGGAGGTGATTTTAATATAAATTTTAAAAACAACTCCAAAGACGCTCTTGAGGTATGCAATTTCTTTATAAGTTTTGGACTACGTCCATTAGTTCACTTTAACACACGCTTTGATAACAGAATAGACAACATTTTTAGTAACTTGCACACATTAATAGTCAACCCCTTATACACAGGTTTATCAGATCATGTTGGCCTCGATGTCCAACTGAAGACTTATTCAAAGCAGAATGTTCAGGTTACACGAATAACGGGACCTGTTACTGATTTGGGTAAGTTCCGGTTGTTTCATCTACTGAATGACGCCGATTGGTCATTTATAGATAAAGACTATGGCTCACTTGATGCCAAATTCGATACATTTATGGATATTTTGCATTGCGCCATAACCACATCGTTCCCCCAAAAATATCATAATGTAAATTCACGCCATTCGAATAAAATAAATATAAAAATTAAAAAAATGAAAGCAACATTACAACTAGTTGATGAAGCATATCAGAAAAATAAAAGTAACCAAAATAGAGAATTACTTAACAAAACAAGAACCCAATACAAAAACTTAATTATAAATGAAACGCGCAAAATAAATAATGCTAAACTTAATGGGTCACGAAATAATCAAAAAGTAATGTGGACGATTATAAATTCATATAGACCCAGTATAACACCAAACAGCTACACACCTATTGCAAACGATTTTGCCTCACATTTTAAAAGGACAGCACCTGATACAAATAATATCGAAGATTGTACACTTAATGTTACAGATCTTATATTACCTAGTCTATCTATAAATGACAATAACTACTTCAAATTTGAATCAGTATCTAGCGCGAATGTGAGGTCTTCTATAATGACATTGAAAAATAGTCAGAGCAGGGACATCTTTGAATGCACAGCCGACATACTAAAATCTGTGAAAGAAACAATAATTCCACCATTAACCCGCTTAATCAACATATCAATTCAAAAAGGAATATTTCCATCATGCCTCAAGAGAGCAATTGTCATACCAATTTATAAAAAAGGATCTAAAAACGATGTTAATAACTACAGGCCAATATCAATATTACCTACAGTTTCAAGAGTATTTGAAGATATATTAAAAAAACAAATTATTAACTTTATCAACCAATCTAATTTGCTATCCAATAGTCAATACGGTTTCAGAAATGGCTATTCCACTACAACTGCTACTTTGAACCTAGTAGAAAGATGCCTAGATGCATTTAACAGCCATGAGCTCGTACAAGCAACCTTCCTTGATTTGCAGAAAGCGTTTGACAGTATGAACCATGAAATTCTCTTAAAGAAACTATATATGTACAATTTTCACCACTCCAGCTGTAAACTAATTATAAGTTATCTAACCAATCGTATACAGCAGGTAAAATCCAAACAAGAGCTGTCAAATAAATACATTAGTAATGTAGGTGTGCCACAGGGCTCAAAGCTAGGGCCTGTGGTATTCCTACTATACATAAATGATATTTGTAAATATATTGGCGAAGATAATGTAGTACTGTTTGCAGACGATACAACGCTAGTAAATCGAGGAAGGTCGCAACCAGAACTACAGAGCGAAAACTTAAATACTCGGGAAAATGCATTGAATTGGTTCTCTGCAAATAAATTAATTTTAAATGATAATAAAACTGTAAATATTCAATTCTCCTTAAAAACAATCCCAGAAGACTTCGTAACTGAAGTAAAATTCTTAGGCTTTCATATTGATAGTAAACTAGCCTGGAAAACGCATACGTCCAAAATAACATCAACTATTAATAAAAATGTATTTTTGTTACGTCGGCTTGCACCTGTAGTGAGCTATGATACTCTAAGAGCATGTTATATTTCTTTAATCGAATCATACATACGTTACGGAATTATTGTGTGGGGTCACTCGTCAGGTGCAAATGCAGTATTCTCAGCTCAACGAAAAGCAGTAAGAATTCTTTGTCAGCTGGAATATACACAAGATTGCAAAGAATATTTCAGAATATCAAATTTGCTTACACTACCGTCGTTATATATCTTGGAATGTCTCACATATATGCATGAAAACATAGATAATTATTCCACTAACCACGATATAAATAATATTAAAACAAGAAATGCAAATGCGATTCGTCCTATATATAACAGATTGAAACGCACACAAAATAGCACCCGATTTCACGCAGTAAGATTGTATAACACCCTTCCATCTAAATATAAAAATCTAACACACGCTAATTTTAAAATTGAAGTTAAATTGCTACTCTTGGATAATGCCTTCTATTCATTCAATGAATATCTTATTAAATTTAAATAAAATTATGTTTTATGTTTAAATAATTATAAGGGAAAATGTATATTTATGTATTGATTCTGACGAATGTACCTGTGGACATTAATAAAGATTATTATTATTATTATTATTATTATTAAAACGTCATATATTTAACGTTTGCTTCAAATAAATTAATAAATTGATTGTGAGTTACGTGAAGATCAAATTAATTTGACGAATAAAGCACTAATAGCCTTTCTTCACACTTTTATTTGAATTACCAAATGTACATTTCGGACACAAAGTGACCATTATCAATGCTTAAAAGTTGTGTTTAGGGAGTTTAGAGATGTCGGAATGGCAATTAAAACAACTAGATATAGCTTGCATTCTCGGACAAACTTAAGCTTTATAAAAAAGCGTACCAGCGGGGGTGGCCTCTCCAATTCGGAAGGAATTAAAGGACTAATCCTGGTTGAATCCTTTTACGTCTTGGGCAGGACTGGCGGTTTGTTCTTCTCCTTAATTCAACTTGGGTTCACAAATAAGCCGGAGGCAATTCTATACCCGCGGGCAGGTACAATAAGCCAGAGGCCGCACTATTTAAGATCGGTAAAACGCGGACGTCTTCTTCTTTTTGAGTCGCACGTAAGAATGTTTGGTTATTGACAAGGGTATGCATGGGTTGGAGAGATCTCTAACTGATTTGCACCGAACACCTTCAAAATAAATATTAAGTTCTGTTTTCCATATGGTTGCCATTACAGTGCCTTGATTAAACACAGTGGCGACAACTGTATTCGTTTTGACTGGTTGTTTGTAATTTAGACCCATATGGCGCACAAACAGCAGCGTAGCTATGAGGTCTAAAGTTTGTCATAACAATTCCGTCTAACGTTTGTCCTTTATTGTAATTACCCCAAAATCGTACCATAAAAATACGCAACAGTAGATAGAATCAACTTAATCCCTTTAATATGAGGTATTAGCTATCATATGTTTCTATTTAAAAATTAAGTGAACAACCCAGCGACGGCTCGCGGTCTAACTTCAGGGTAGGCCACAGCGCCAAGGCACTCAAACTTTGATCCTAACGCGCTTTATAAATACAAGGAATTGCACAACAAAGTCACCTGTCAATATCCGCTAGATATTACTTTGGTTCTCTGGCCTACCCTAAAGTTAGGCTGCGAGCCGCCACTGAAACAACCCTCGTCCATGGACGCTTTAGGTGAAAGATTATAAAAATTCGCTGTCACAATTGAATATCAGATGATTTATTATAACCTATTTTATTGATTAAACTTGACCACGCATGGCGGATGACAGGGAGTTGTTGCCACTGTGTTTAATTAAGTCACTGTAGTTACCATGTGCCAAATTACTCTTTCATTAAGATTAATTAAGTGGCGGAACAGGTTTCATTTATGGAGGATCGTATAAAAGTATAGGTTGTTGCTGCATTATTGACTTGGAAGGTTGAATTTTGTTATATATACGATTCTTTTATACATTTCTATTTCTAATCCTTACAGGATTGGATAATACTTTCGGCATTTTATTACCACCTTAATAAATTTGAGGTTATGTGTTCCACATGGTTGCCATGTGCTTAATTACCCTATCATAAAGATTAGTTAAGTAGCGGAATATTACTTTCGGCATGTTATTGCCAACTTTCTGTCAAATAATTAATGCCAATTTATGCCAAAGTTATTACATTACAAACAGTAGGGACACCCGAATTATTAAAGAGCCTATGAAAAATAAATCCCAAATCTGGTTAGGGTCTCTTAAAAATGGCTAAACCAGCAAATTTTGAAGAGAGACACCCTCTACAAGCGCGGGAGTGTAATGGAAGAAAAGAAACCACAATTTATGGGGTGTTGATATTACAATTTATGAGTTTATCTGTTGGAATAGCAGGTGGTTTTCCTTTTTTTCCCTTTTAAACGGTAGTTCGTATTTATTTGATGACTCCAAAAATTTACCACATTAATCAACATGTTATGCAATGGTATATTTGGTTACGTTTTAATTAAATCGATTAAATGATACACGCCATTCCGGAAATTCCCGTAATTAACAACCGATTTAGGGTTACCTTAGCGTATTTTCATAACAATATGATCAATATGTCAAAAAATATTGTTTAGTGTAAATTCTCGACTATTCAGTTTCATTTAATCCTCTTGAAAAAGACAAACTTTATTCTTATTACGCTTTAAATGTGCGAATGCTCATTTAAGGTACGATAACTTTTTAATTTTTGCTTAGTGATTTTGCACAAGACAGATATTGGGCCCGCTCATCACAGACAACAATTTGGAGTTTACTGTCAACTGTTGGGGAATTCTCTGATGACCGGATTGTTAATCGTAAAGGTGTTTGGGATTTTCGCAATCGTACAAAATGGACCAACCGGAATACTGTTCATTAAATACCAGCATACATCACAAACAAATCCAAACATGTTAATAATAATAATAATAATAATAATCATGTTGAATGTTGAACATTTTGATGAACGGGCCCATTGATATACAGAGAGTTTTATGTAACACCGAACGTTTTCATAAAGATAATTTTTCTTTTAAGTATACATATGCATACGTCGTACATTTTTCGACGCTCAGTTTATTAAAAGAATTCAATTTGAAGCTTTAAATGAGTGTTTTCCACTCCCAGGCTAAGCATGAAGTAAAATTTCGAGTTTAGAAAAGCCTGAAAATTTGGTTTGGTCGCGTAGCGCGAAGCGCGGAGCGGCCAAACCAAATTTTCAGGCTTTTCTAAACTCGAAATTTTACTTCATGCGCCACCGGTACACAACACTGTTTCAATGTAAAGTTTAGCGGTGTGTTTTAAGCTTCGTAATGTGTCAGTATTTGGTACCGGTGGCGCATGAAGTAAAATTTCGAGTTTAGAAAAGCCTGAAAATTTGGTTTGGCCGCTCCGCGCTTCGCGCTACGCGACCAAACCAAATTTTCAGGCTTTTCTAAACTCGAAATTTTACTCCATGCTTAGCCTGGGAGTGGAAAACACTCCTTTAAAGCTTCAAATTAAATTCTTTTAATAAGCCGAGCGTCGGAAAATGTAGGACGTATGCATATGTATACTTAAAAAAAAATATCTTCATGAAAATGTTCGGTGTTACATAAAACTCTCTGTATGTAATACGTGGAAAAGGTGCATACGAATAATATTTATAGTGCAATAAGGCGTAGATAGGGGGGATGGATTTAGGGGATCACCCCCCCCCCCCCATAAGTCTTGAAAATTAAGAGAATGAAATAAACGGCTATTTTTCTCTAAGCGATTTATTTTATTATAAATTTAATTCATGCGCTACGCGTATAAGACCTGAAACTTGTTCGTATAGATACAAAATTAATAACTGTAGATTTTGAGCCATATCGAACATTGTATAACCGAGCCCTAGCTCTCTAAAGTTTAAAAAAAGTCGGTTTATTTCCTTTTTTTTATTTTGGTCTGCCCTAATATTAAGTAGATCGTTTAATATTAGGGCGGACCAAAATAAAAAAAAATGAAATAATCTGACTTGTTTTTAATAACAAAATTATATATTGTGTCGATAGAGGACATAAATACGAATTAAAGACAATTTTATTTATTTATTTATTAACGGAAGTCCATTTAGGTACATTAATATTATAAAAACTAAAAATAATAATAAATGAAATATAAATACAAATACATAATAAATATAGGTACATAAAAGAGTTTGTTAAAATCGGACTAAAATCGACAGAGTAATGCATTTTTTAACGCCCCTCTATTTAATAAAATTGGAAATACATTGTAAGAGAGCCATGACGATGTGAACCAGACGCTACATGTAACCCTATCTCGTTTTTATCCTTTTACAATTGGTAACATTAGTTTGATGTTTTCAGCGGCATTTGAAAACGATATTATTGTTTCTTTCAAAATGAGCGGAAGAACCCGATCTGCAAATGCAATTTATTTAATCGGAAACCGTACAGCCAAATTCTTGGCTTACAATTACCATCTAGGAAGCAGGTGTTATCTATATTTTTCTCCAATCATCACGTACTTAAGATGAGTTTACGCGAAAATGCAACGCTGGTTGTGGAAGAATTGTCTTTGTTTTGGTTAAAGGCTTAAATTCATGTCAGGATTATACTGCCGGCTGTGAGATGGTTAGCAACATTCTTATTGTAAATAACGTTTTAGAACAAAAAGTCATATTATTTCCACTATAATATGTATATTTGGAGGAGAAGTTCCCTGTACTTAATTTTTTCTACTCTCATCTATTAAACACAAATTATCGCATATGTTTCCATGACACTAAGTGATCTTTTAAATACACATTCGACAAGCCGTAGGATCGTGCGTTTTAACCATGGGGTGAAGTTAAGAACAGATTTTTAACAATGATCTGAAGCAAGCTCTGAGTTATTATTAAATGGATTCGATAGCTAACGCCATCTAATACTCTTTGAGCTATTAGTTGTCACATGCTCAATATTTCAACGAAACGCAGTGCAAAAACGCGCAAGTAATTTTCAGTTTTGCAACAAAAGTAAAGTATCTTTCGTATGAATAATGAACGACAGTGAAAGTGACGATTATCCCCCCGAAATTATTTAGGCAGCAGCATCGGCAATTGCTAGTTTGCAGCCGCTGAAATAAAAAAAAACCAATTCGAACGTACATATAAACTTTTCCAAGATTGGCGACAAGAAAGGCAAACAAATTCATTATCTGAAAATTTGCTACTTGCATATTTTAAAGAAGTATCGAAAACGATGAAACCATCCTCTCAGTGGGCAATCTACTCAATGTTCCGGATGACAGTAAATATTGAAAACAATGTTAATATAAGCAAGTACTCCAAATTGTTCGCGTTCCTAAAACGGAATTCAGACAATTACAAACCTAAAGAGTCAAAGACTTTGATATCGCAGCTAATTAAAGAATGTTTGTCGTCTTCTCCAGATAAAAAATACCTATTTACAAAAAAAATGTACAAAGCCCATTGAAATAAATAAATTTGGAAACCTCGCTAGTGTAGCAAGTTTTTTTAAGGTTGCCTGGCCCTGCTTGTTACACCGGCCATTGTTTAGAGATCATCGGTGACGATTTTAGTGGGTGCAGACATCACAGCTTTTGAGCGCCATGGAGCCACTGTGGCAGAGGGTTATACAGGGTGTCCCATTTCAATCTTAACAGGGGAATAACTCAAAATGAGTGCGTCTAATCCAGAAAGTTGTCGAATAAAAAGTTTTGTGGTTCGGAGGGGAAGGTCTGATTCTTCCATAAATTTCACCTCCCGATCCCCAAGGGTTGGATAACAGGGGTGACTTTAAAATCTTAGATAGGAACCCCTAATTTTTATTGCAGATTTAGAAAGAGCAAAAAAAAACTAGGTAGGTTTTACCTACTAACTTGTTTGTTATTTGCAATAGGTGGCGCTGTAATCGACAAAATTTAAAAATTTGATTTTCCTCGATATAACATAAAACTAGTGTTTGCTAGACAATTAATTCTTAAAAAATTTTCAAGTCGCTTAAAATAAACGCCCATGTAGGTGGGAAAGGGTGCAAAGTTTATTGACTTCAAAGAAACCCCTAATTTTTCATTGAAAATCAATATGACAAAGTAAAGTTAGGACGAGGGCTATGTTTGAATAATAGGTAATTTACCTACATGAACTGACCTTCACATCTTGTTAATGAGTGAGAAAAGTGAGAGATGAGAATGAGAGAGACAGAGAAAGAATCTTTGAAATTTGAGATGGACATTTTCAGCCCAAATTTAAATATCTCTCAACCATTTTTGAATATTTGTTCAACAAAAAAATTGTGTTGGTAGGAAATTCCTAGTAGATAGAAATTTATTAGGTGTTCGAAGTGACCGCTATTGTTCCCAATACAGATATTTACTCTTTTTTCAAAGTTTCGCACAGTCGCGAGTCGCTTTCAACGTAGAAGGGGTTATAGCCCTGCACGCGTCCCTTATGCGGTCTTTCATGTTTTCACGTCTTGTTGGCGGTTCACGAAATACAACACCTTTGATGTAACCCCACAAAAAAAGTGTGGCGCTGTTAAATCCGGAGATCTGGGTGGCCACTGTACGGGTCCTCCACTTTTGAAGGTATGTCTCGTCAAGAAAATTTCGCACATGTCGAGCCCAATGTGGCGGCGCGCCATCATGCTGGAACCACCACATAGTTAATCTGGTCAGGAGGGACACGTCATCTAGAAGGGCAGGAAAGTCTAATTGCAAGAAACGCAGATATCGTTCCCCATTCAACGTTCAAACGTTCTTCAAAGAAATGAGGACCAATGATCCGCGAATCGACGATGCCGCACCAAACGTTGACACTCCAACGATGTTGGGGGGGGGGGGGGGGTTTCCTCACTTCAATAATGGCTGTTTAATCATAAATTGTCAGCCAAACACTAATTTTATGCTTTATTGGAAACAATCAAATTAATTATGATTTCGATAGCTAACGCCATCTAATGCTTCATAGTGGCATCGTCAGTGACACGAATGCACAAAGTGCATATACAGGTCACTGTTTCGTCCACGAACGAGCAGAATTCTGTTTGTGAAACCAGAAAACAAATTTCAAAATTGAATTTGTGTTCAGTATTCCGGCACCAGATACCCACAGACGCATTTCGGACTTCAAGGTCCTCTTCAGTGTGGTCCCGACCCAGTGCTGACTGACGATGCCACGATGAAGCATTAGATGGCGTTAGCTATCGAAATCATTAATAGTTTTCACATATTGGCTTGAAATAGTCAGAAATGTTCAGTATTCCTCAGCACTGGGTAGGGACCACACTGAAGAGGACCTTGAAGTCCGAAACGCGTCTGTGGGTAGCTTGTGCCGGAATACTGAACACAAATTCAATTTTAACAATCAAATTTTTAAATTTTGTCGATTACAGCGCCACCTGATGCAAATAACAAAAAAGTAAAGTAAAACCTACCTAGTTTTTTATGCTCTTTCTGAATCCGCAATAAAAATTGGGAGTTCCCATTTAAGATTTCAAAGTTACCCCTATTATCCACTCCCTTGAGGGTCGGGGGGTGAAATTTATGGAAGAATCGGACTCATTTCGAGATATTCCTCTGTTAAGATTAAAATGGGACACCCTGTATAAATCACTCATTAAACAATTAAATTGAAACAGGGAATAAAATCTTCAATACTGTACAAAATAGTGACGTGCAAGATACTGCAGAGAATATTAATATTCCAATTGCTGAAAGTTTCAGCTTTAATTGTGATGAAAATAAAACAATTAATACTTTCAACTTAAATAAAATAAATAATACACAACACCAAAGAAATTTCGGAGAATCAATCATTTCCTTTAGCAATTGTAATAATGTCTCTAATGTGACTGTCAATTTATATTTACCCGAGTAGACTTAACATATTCGTTATGGATAATAAAATAATTTCAAAACGTTTGCATTTAGTCGTAGAAAAAGTATAGTGTGCAATTCGGGTTATAAACTTCTCTAGAAACTTGTATTATTAAACACTCGCTCCGCTTGTGTAATAGACTCGTGACTAACACGTGTTTATAACACGTGTTACATAATATACTATTAACACGTTATCTTAATCTGTCTACGTTTTTGATTTATTGTGTTCAATTGGAGAATCCATGTTAAATAAACAAATACAAATACAAAAATGTCTAAAAGAAAATCTATTAATTTTATTGTTTAAACAATCGCTACAAAAATAAATTTAATATAACGCGGGCCAAAGGTACTTATGATTTTTAAAATCATTTGCTTCACCCGAGCCGCATGGCGCAGAGCAATAAGTTGATTTTTTGTATTAAATATTTATTTTACGAAACTTTTCGTAGTTTAGTACTGTTCTTTAGACATTTTTTAAACAATCGCTACAAAAATTTATTCAAAATAACGCGGGACAAAGGTACTTATGATTTTATTAATTATTTGTTTTACCCGAGGCGCATCGCGCCCAGCAATAAATTGATTTTTTGTATTAAATATTTATTTTACGAAACTTTTAGTATTTTAGTACTGTTCTTTAGACATTGTTTAAACAATCGCTACAACAATTAATTCAAAATAACGCGGGCCAAAGATACTTATGATTTTTTTAAATTATTTGTTTCATCCTAGGCGCACTGCGCCCAGTAATAAGTTGATTTTTTATATTAAATATTTATTTTAAAAAACTTTTAGTAGTATAGTATTGTTCTTTAGACATTGTTTATACAATCGCTACAAAAATTAATTCAAAATAACGCGGGCCAAAGGTTCTTATGATTTTTTTAATTATTTGTCCTCAAGTCTGGAATTCACACAAGCAAACTCCGAATGGATTTTTAATTTCAAGGTGGCGGATTATGATGAAATAAATAACTATTTAGCTTGTGTAAATTTTGATGATATTTTCAAAAATAAGCCTATTGATGTAACTGTTTCTCTATTTAATGATATTATGTACGATGTTTTTAATAAGTTTATTCCTGTAAAGTGTATAGCGCCCTCTAAATATCCCAAATGGTTCAGTAAAGAATTGATTAACTTAATTAAGGCAAAAAAACAGGCTCATTCCAGATATAAGTGCAGTGGATCTTGTATAGATTATAAAGATTTTAGAGAGAAAAGACAGCGGTGTAACGATCTTAGGGATATTCTATACTCTGATTATGTTAATAATTTAGAATCAGCAATTAATAATAGGAACCCCAAGATATTTTGGGATCATGTTAACACCTGTCAAAAGACATGCGGTTATCCAACAAAAATGTACCTTGGTGATAGAATAAGTAACTCAGCTGCTGGTTGTGTTGATTTGTTTGCTGACCACTTTTCTAGTGTTTATATTAAATCTAGTCAAACTGTACCAATATATGATGGTAAGGAGTCGATATCCCTATCTAATTTTAGTGTTACTTTGTCAGAGGTTTTTAATTCCATGTTGTCAATGTCTGAATCCTGTAGTGCTGGTCCTGACGGTGTACCTGAATATTTTTTAAAAAGATGTATTTTCACTCTTAGTAAACCTATCCATAGAATGTTTGAGCAATCACTATTATCTGGAATTTTTCCTGACTGCTGGAAAAGTAGCTACATTGTGCTAATATTCAAAAGTGGAAATAGATCATTTATTTCTAATTACAGGGGAATTTCTATCCAGTCTGTTTTGCCAAAAATGCTAGATAATCTTATCTCACAACAGCTTATGTGGTCGTGTATCAATGCAATTATTCCTCAACAACATGGTTTCCTTAAAGGTAGATCAACATTGACAAACTTGTTGTCATATAATTCATTTTTGTCAGATGCTTTGGAAAATGGGCTACAAGTTGACTCTGTGTGTATGGACTTTTCCAAAGCGTTTGATAGAGTGCAACACAATTTATTATTGAATAAACTGGAACTGATGGGAATTGGCACAAATGTAGTTACCTGGTTGAGAAGCTTTCTACATAATAGGACCCAGCGAGTGCGGGTAGGTAGGACGGAGTCACAACAAATTGAAGTGTCGTTGGGTGTACCCCAGGGATCGCACTGTGGGCCCATCCTATTCTTGCTTTTTATTAATGACATTGGATCGGTATTAAAATCCAGTAACTTTCTTCTCTATGCCGATGATTTAAAAGTCTTCAAAAATGTCAATACTATCGAAGATAGGTCGAAACTGCAGGAGGATTTACAAGGTATTGCGTACTGGTGCAAGACTAACAAACTCGAACTTAACATGAAAAAATGTGTTCACATTTCTTTCTGCAGACGTTCCCCGGTAAATCACGGTTATATGATTGGTAGTTGCGAGCTGCAGCGTGTCTCGGAAGTTCGAGACCTTGGTGTACTTTTTTCTTCCAATCTCGGATTTTTGAAACACATTACTGCAGTTTGCAATAAAAGCTTGTCTATATTAGGTTTTGTACGTAGATTTGCTGTGGACTTTAGCCCTAATACATTAAAAACCTTGTACTTGGCACTTGTGCGTCCTCACTTAGAATATGGTTCATCATTATGGGCTCCATACACTGCTACCGCAATAAGGTAAATTGAAATGGTGCAAAGCAAATTCTTAAGAATCATGCATTATAGAATAGTTGAACCAGGCATAGAGTTTAGTCACAGTCAAATGCTGACTAGGCTGAATATTGAATCGTTAGCGGAGAGGAGAAAGTTTCTGGATATTATGTTCTTATACAAATTGATTAATGGCTTTATTGACTGTAGTGAGCTGGTTGGTGCACTGAGTTTCAATGTTCCAAGGAATGCTCAGTCAAGGCAAAAGCCATTATTCAGAATACCGTTTCACAGCACTAACTACGGAATGTTTAGTTCCATACATCGAATGATGCGATATGCTAACGCGTTAGAGAAGAATGATAATTTTCATTTATTCGCTCAATCTTTTTCGCATTTTAAGAATAAATTACAACGCATTCATTTATCAGATGTCATCTAGTTCTAAAGCAGTAGGATGTAAATATATTATTTTTTACTTTTTATTTGTCTCTTTATTTATTAATTTATTTTATTTATCTGTCTCTCATATTTATTTGTTGCATTTTTGTCTCAGTTTTATCATTGTATATTCATATTAATTTGTTGTTTGTTAGGTTTGTTGTTAACGGTGTGTCTTGGTATGTCTGTTATATACAATTTCTGTGATAACTGATCTGTGATATTTTATCTTACAATATTTGTATATTTAATGTGAAACATACCTGTGATATAGAATTTCTGATTACGTGATAACTGATCTGTGATATTTTAACTTACAATATTTGTACATTCAATGTGTAACATGTCTGTGATGAAACTGTGATAATTAGTGTAACAATTTTGAAATTATAAACCCGTTCACGTTAATTTATAAAGCCGTTTGCAACACTGTGTCAGTTCTTTAAACCATTTGGGGATTTACTTCATTATTACTCATTAATACTATTTAAGATTACCTAGGATTATAAACAAGTGTGTAAATGATCGTATAATGTAAACATTATAATGGAGATTTCCGTAAATAAAGTTAAAGTTAAAGTTACCCGAGGGGCATGGCGCCCAGCAATAAGTTGATTTTTTGTATTAAATATTAAAGTTACGAAACTTTTAGTAGTTTATTACTGTTCTTCAGGCATTGCTTTCACAATCTATAAAGATAATACCTTAAAATATCACGGGCAAAAGGTAGATATTAGTACTTGAAAATCATTGTAATAGAAAATCTTTTACATATGAATACCAGCAATTGCAATGGACAAATATTGTTCTGTGGTGTTTATTTAACTTATATTATATTTAAGAGGTTGAGAAATGGATGAATTTCTCCTTATTTGCCACTTAAAATAATAATTTAAATTTCTGGACGACCATGGTGGAGGCGCCGGTTTATTGCTGGAAATATTGCTAGCTTCACAGACAAAAATCTACTTTAGGGTCTCATAACATAACCTAAGGCGTGAAAGAATTGTATATTTTTTTGTGACGAATACTAAAATATGCTTATTTCTTAGTGGATCTTTAGAATTTTAAATAAATTCGACTATCGATACGTTTTTGGTAAGCCTTTAAAATAAAGTGTTCAATTTGTAGGTCTCACAACTTTAATTTAAAATACAATATTATCATTTTCTAGACTGAATAATTAAAAATGATAATTTTTGAAAAATTTTGAATTTCAGTTACTGTATGTAAAAGTAAAATACACTATTCTGAAAAATCTACTTAAGTTCAGATTTACTGGTATGAAATTCATAATAATTACTATTACTATAAATTCAACGTTATCAAATTAAAAATTGGACAAAGTAGAAGAAAAATCGTATGCGGCAAAAGTTGATTAAAACATTAACTCCAATTATTTTAGTCATAAATTTTACGATAAAAAAACTGTAAAATAAGTTTATAATTGATCGTCTAACGAGTGTTTCCAATCCCAGATTAAGCATGAAGTAAAATTTCGAGTTTAGAAAAGCCTTAAAATTTGGCTCGGGCGCGTAGCGAAGCGGAGCGACCGAGCCAAATTAGGCTTTTCTAAACTCGAAATTTTACTTCATGCGCCACGCGCATAAAACGCTGATTTAATATAAATTGATCTATAATCATGTATAATTTATATTGTATAATGTATTTTTTGTTGGAAAAATAACATTTATTATTATTACTAATAATATTATTATTATTATTATTATTATTATTAACCAATTAACAAGTGAAATACGTTAAATTGATCTATAATCATGTATAATTTATATTGTATAATGTATTTTTTTTGGAAAAATAACATTTATTATTATTACTAATAATATTATTATTATTATTATTATCATTATTATTATTATTATTATTATTATTATTATTATTATTATTATTATTATTATTATTATTATTAACCAATTAACAAGTGAAATACGTTTAATATGCCAATCATAAATTGCTTAAATGACGCAGAAATTGATACGATATACATATCATTTTTTTCTACGCACCGACTGGAAACAGATGGACTTCTTGCTACCTCTTAATATCGGGTCGACATTGACACCCAGAAAATGGGGTTGGTGTTCATAACGGATTACACCATGAGTGCTCGGTCTCTTTCCCCTTACTGTCTAACATTTTAGTAATAATAGCAATAATAATAATATACTTTATTGCTTAACAGATAAACCAACTGAAGGACAATTTAATTATAATATAATATATATAAACGTATAATAAAAACTTTAAATTAAATTTAGAATTATATACAAACTTAATAAAATAAGAAAAAAAAAAAAATAGCATAACAAATATAAAACCATAGTGAAGAGTAAGTAGTTATATTAAATGATTGGATTTGGTTAAGATAAAGATGTCATCAAATAGCCGATTTCTACTCGTATGGAAAATTGGTGATTTTAATAGAGTGTTAGTCTTCGAAACAGGTAAATAAAATTTTAGGAAAGAGATAGATATCGGAAGATTTTAGAGATTTTCATGTCATCGCATCTGGTTGGCCAATAAAAAAACCGAATATACATTGATAATTAAAATGTTTGTAAGAATTCAAGTAAATACCTAGTAAGTGTAATTAAACTAAATGAAAGTCATTAAACATTCACTCTAACAATACCTAAATACGTGTCAACAATGAATAATTAAGCATTCACTCCAACAATGCGATAACTGTCAAATATGCATAAGATGAAAATTATGCAATACAATTAAAACGTAAATAGAGTTAATTAAGAAAACTCGCTCCGCCATCCCTTTCTCATAGTGCGACTCTCATTTAAATACGCCCTTAATGTGGCGTTTAGGGCTCGTTTAAATCAGTGCCCTAAAAGCAACAGCGAGCACCTGTTCCACCCTTGACAAATTTCCACCATCCATCAACCTAGTGAATAAAGGCAAACACTGGCGCAACTTTAAACAACCCCCCGAGGTGTCAAAATAATTATACTTGCGGTGACGACTTCGTTCCAACAAACTCGCTCTCTCTCTTCCTTCGGCTTCCACGTCCCCCCTGATTCAATCAATCATCGGAAATGTTGGCAACGGGTTTAATTCGAGTTTGATGTTATTTTATACGATCTTGAGTTATGTTTTAATCGAAGTTTATTCAAATATAATTACTATTAATTATATTAACAGTAATATATGAAATTACGAAAATGATATTCCTGAAAATGCAAACAATGTCTCAATTAACAATGTCTTATTATTTAAGATATTGTTTGCATTTTCACGAATAACATTTTCGTAATTTTATTAATTTATTTATTTATTTATTTATTCCCAACAGAAATAATACAATTACAGGGAAAATTTTAAATATTATGTTTAAAGTGTGCAAACTATAGAAAGCGTAAGCTTATTTCCTCGAATTCAAATAGTTTTGAATTTAAATTTATCTTATATTAACAGATTATTATTTTACGAATATTAACTATTCATTTGTATGTTTCAATAAAATTAATTTCTTTCTATACATTTTCAAGTTCAAGTTGGCACTAAAAAAAATCAAGTTGGCACTAAACAAATTCAAGTTGGCACTAATCAAAATCTAGTTTTCACTAAACAAATTTAAAGCCCAGTTGCACAAAAAACGTTGAACTTGAGTTCAAGCTGAACTCAAGTTCAAGATGACAGGTACTATTGTTCTAATGTCACTTTAAACTAAAGTTCAGAGTTGAACCAGTTCAATTAGTTTGGTGCAACTGACCCTTAGTTGTCTATAATCAAAATCATGTTATCTATAACCAAATTCAAGTTAGTACTAATCAAAACTAAGTTTTTACTAAACAAATAAACAATAAGGGATTTTAAGATTGGGGAATTCCAAATATCCTCATTGTCGTTGACGAGGTGTTTTCCGTCTTTTATTGCCCTATTTATTTCTAGGCCTTCCCTGAGGTTTAAATTACGGCCCTTATTACCTGAATATAGAATTTTGAAATTATTAACATCTATAAAGTGGTTGTTAATTATACAATGTTTTGAAATCCCTGTACACTGTTTGTTATTTATAATTGATTTTTTATGTTCTGTTAGTCTTGTCTGAAAAGTTCTTCTTGTTTGTCCTATGTATAATGCATCACATTCACTGCACTTTAATTCGTACACTCCACACTTTTTTAATTTGTCTATGGGGGGTTTATTGTTTATTAGTAGTTTTCCTAAATTTGTCTGGTTAGTGCATATGATGCGAAATTCATTACCCTTTATATTGTTTATAATTTTATTTGACAAATCCTTAACATAATTAAGTTTGGCCCATTTTATTTCATTAATTTCTTCGATATAGAAGTTTCATCAATTGTTTTTTCTTTTTCTTTTTCAAGATGTTATCAACAATTTCAGCATTATATCCATTGTTGCGAGCTATTGTTTTTATGGTTGCTAATTCGATGGCGAAATCTTGATTACTCAATGGGATGTTTATTAGCCGATTTATGTATGAGTTTAATGTACTAAACTTAATTTGGTTTGTGTGATTTGAAGAATTGGGGATTATTGTGTCAGTAAATGTATCTTTTCTATATATTTTAAATTTTAAATGGTTAGTGTCAGTTTTTTCTATTGTTAAATCTAAAAAGTTTAAACTATTGTTGATTTCTGTTTCTGATGTAAATTGAATTTTTCGATTTATTGAATTTAAATATTGTTCAAAAGAATTTAATTGTCGGTTTGTGCCTGACAATTAAGAATTTAAAAAAGAAACTAGACAATAATAACTTGGTTCTCTGTAAAGCCGATAAAGGTAACACAGTTTCAATAATGCCTAGAATTGATTACATTAAAAAAACTGAAACTTTACTAGATTCTGTTAATTTTACAATCTTATCTAAAGATCCCACGAATAAATTTCAGTTAGAGTTAAAAAAATGCATTAAATCTTGCGGAAATGTAATACTTGATAAGAATCAATATAAATTCATTAAAATGAATCCTAGAGCACCCATATTATACGGATTACCTAAATTACACAAAGAAGGCATTCCGATGAGACCTGTTGTATCATATTTATATGCTCCAACATACAAATTATGCAAATTTCTTAATTCAACACTACCTTCATTTATTAATTTCAGTCCACCACATGCAATAAAAAATTCAATAGAGTTAGTTAATAATTTAAAATCGTTAGTGGTCCCCCATAATGCAAAACTGATATCGTTTGACGTAAAGAGCCTTTTTACATCCATACCAATTCAGAGCCTAACTGTAACCTTAGAAAATTTAATCAATAAAAGTAATAATTCTGATGAAAGTAAAAAAGAAATGTTGCTATTAATTAATCTGTGCCTTAAACAAAATTACTTTGAATTTAATGATATAATATACTCACAAACGGAAGGGTTGCCAATGGGATCACCACTATCACCTCTATTAGCTGAAATCTTTATGTCTGACTTTGAAGTGACTCTTCTCAGTAAGACAGAGGCTAAACCAATATTTTACTGGGCAAGGTACGTAGACGATATCTTTTGTATTTGGACTGGAACGACAAGACTATTAAATGCATTTGAAAAATACCTAAATTCCATCAATAATAATATACAATTTACTACTGAAACAGAAATAAACAATAGCCTAAACTTCCTTGACATAACCATTATTAAAAATAATAAAAAAATAGAATTTAAAATACACAGAAAAGAAACATATACGGACTCAATCATTCAAGCCAATTCAAACAACACACAACAAATAAAATTAAGTACATTTCACTCTTTTATTAATAGATTAATTAACATTCCTCTAAGTGAATCTGATTTCAGGCAAGAATTAAACGTTATTACAAAAATTGCCGAAAATAATGGTTATAACAAGAAAATTATAAATAATTTATTAAAAAAGCATAAACAAAAACATTTAATTAAATACTTTTACGCACCTGAGCAAACAATAGAATATAAATGGCATAAATTGAATTTTGTTAATGACCTGTCATATAATATAGTCAGTCATTGTAGGGGAAAAGACTTTAATATTATATGTTCAAACCCTTTAAATTTAGGCAAACTATTAATAAACAATAAATCGAAAACTGATAATTCAAAGAAATGTGGAATTTATGAAATACAGTGTGATGAATGTGATGCAATTTATATTGGACAAACCGGCAGATCTTTTGAAATCAGAATGAAAAAACATACAAAATCTGTTTTAGATAATAAACCAACAACTGGCTTTTCGAAACATTGCATCGCATTCAATCACTTCTTTAATCCGCATAATTTTAAGATTTTGCATTCAGGTAATAAGGGATACGCACTAAACCTCAAAGAGGGCCTGGAGATTAACAGGGCCATTGGCACTAATCACAATCGTGTTGTCCATCAACAAATTCAAGTTGTCAATAATCAAAATTGTAATGATTCGACCCTAGGTATTGTACATTTTTATAATTTGTTTTATTGTTTACGTTGTGTTGTGTAAGTAGTAACCCTTTTATTTATTTACCAGGTTCGTTGTTTGTGTCAATATGCATTATCGTAAATACTGTGTCTTTATTCCCTTTTAATTTGACTAAGAGGATGTGTGGACAATAAATAAAACAGGATATGAGCTTAACGTATGCAAAGTTTATTGACCTTTCATGACATTTCTAATGAATTGATATGTCTTATATTATTTATATTCACAAAATATATTACCCAACGTTTATGCTTAAAAGTCATGTGCATTTGGTTAAACTCAAAAAAATGTATGACTCTACTTGTGGGAGCAAAATTAACTAGCCCCTGCATTTGCATTACGAGATGGGAAACCCACAAAAACCATCTCGGAGCTAGCATCACACACTCGACACACTTGCGATTAGTTAGTGGGACAATCTCTCACATCGGCCCTACACATCAATCGCCATTCATTTTCGATTAATGAGCGGAACGACCTTTCACCTCGTTCCACTCATAATCGAGTTATTTTTTTCTTGTGGTTAGTTAGTAGGACACTTACCGCAATACTAACTCGGATTGGCCTAACACATCAATAGACTGTTTCGATTAGTTAGTAGGACATACCTCGTTTTCTCGCTCAATTCGGCCTTACACATCAACCACCATACATCCCTCATTCATGTGATTAGTTAGAAGGACACTTAGCGCAATACTAACTCGGATTGGCCTAACACATCAATCGACTGGGTCGATTAGTTAGTAGGACATACTTCGTGTTCTTGTTCAATTCGGCCTTACACATCAACCACCATGCATCCCTCATTCTCACCCCCCCCCCCCCCTTCTTCATCTTCCTCCTTTTCCCAGATGATTAAATTATGTCGCTGGTTTTGTTTGTTTCATTTCAACTAAGTCGGTTTGATGTAGAATTAATTTTACTCTTACGTGATAGTCTCTCCAGCGCTGTTATCCCTAACTCCATTCTCCATTTTCTAACTCTCAATACTTAACTCTTTTCATCAACATTACTTCGCTAACTCACATCCCACTGAAACTTCCCATTCTCAACTGTCCCCATTAACATTTAGATACTGACTATCCCCGTCCCGGTCCCAAAACTAACTGATTTTTAGAATCGTGTGTTTGCGTTCGTTATACCCTGAACTGAATCTTTCTGTATGTCTTAGCATTTCTCCACGCGCCGGTACTTGTTTATTATTTTAAGGCGATGCTGCATTTGTTATTTCTTTCACATAAAAAAATTTGATCGACTAATGTTATTCTCGTATTTACTGGATGTTGATTTTTCTTCATTATTTTCTTGGGTGATTTTTGTATTAATATTTTAATTTAATTTCGTCAAAAATAATATTTGCACATGACCCCTACTGACCTATTACAAAATCAAGTTTTCACTAAACAAATTTAGGGCCCAGTTGCACAAAAAACGTTGAACTTGAGTTCAAGCTGAACTCAAGTTCAACATGATAGGTCCTATTATTCTAATGTCATTTTAAACTAAAGTTCACAGTTGAACCAGTTCAATGGGTTTGGTGCAACTGGCCCTTAGTTGTCTTTAATCAAAATCATGTTGTCTATAACCAAATTCAAGTTGGTACTAATCAAAATTAAGTTTTTCCACACAAATTCAAGTTGGCACTAATCAAAATCATGTTGTCCATAAACAAATTCCAGTTGTCAATAATCAAAATCAAGTTTTCACTAAACAAATTCAAGTTGGAACTTATCAAAATCATGTTGTCCATAAACAAATTCAAGTTGGCACTAATCAAAATTAAGTTGTCCATAAAAAAAATCAAGCTATACACAGTTGTGTTTTTATGCAAAGAGTTTGAAATGTAGCAAGAAAATGGCGAATGATTTAAAAGAAAACTGGTTTGCGTTCTATGCAACAATATTGGCGATTGGAAGTCACTGTCAGAATCAAGAAAAGGACCCCACGCCGTTGGGTAACAAAACAAAAAGAAGTTACTAAGTAGCATGGAGGACCGTGTTGTTAAATCAAGGAGGAGCATCGTAACGCTGTGGAAAGTTACTTAGGAGAAAACCCAAAAATAATAATAATAAATAAATAATAATAAATAAAAGATACCACATAATAATAAATAAAAGATACCACAGAGAGACTTCCTAAGATTCCCAAGTAAGTATTACACCTGAATGTGTAAGGCAACATTTCAATGGCTTAGTGAATACTTTAAAAACTGCAATTAGGGAACCAGTAAAGGCAAACTCTCAACTAAATATGCAAGAAAGAACAAAGCACGTGTTAAAGTTTTTAAAGTACCAATCCAACAATAAACGGATCTTGTACATGGATGAGACTATACAATTTCAATTTATTCTTCTCAAGAAGCAAAGGTCGACCAAAAAAAGACACTCAAGGCTTAAACATTTCCACCTGTAACAAGGAATCTAATATCTATCTGATTGGATGTACATGGTGCGGCAGGGAAACTTGCTGATTTGAATCGAGACGTGATCAGAAAGGGGTAGGGAGTGTTTTATTCGATAGAGAGAGTCTTGAAGTTTTGTTACCGCTTAAGCCAATAGTCGTCATGCGTTGGACAAAGGACCAGCGTGCGTTCGCCGTCGAGGCCTACTTTTCCAATGGCCGTTCGGTGGTTGCCACCCAACGTGCCTTCCGAACTCTGTTCAATATTCATCCTACGGGTCCCGTTCTTGGCCGGCAATCAATCGTTTCGTGTGTGGACGCATTCAGGCAAAGTGGCAGTGTGGAAAAAAATGGCCTGGAGGTCAACGGACTTCCAGAACACCAGAAAACGTCGAGAGGGTGAGGCTGTCGTTTCTGCGCTCTCCCCGGCGTTCGGCGCGCAAACAGGCAGATGCTCTGGGGATTTCTGATCGCAGTATGAGACTGTTGAGTTTAGGTTTGTTTTAACAAACTTCTACTAATATACTGATGCGTGAGGTTTGTTATTAATTACTCAGGAAATTGTCAAAATAGAGATTATTTCTTTATTCTAATGCAAAGAATGTAAACTAACGTTTTACATGCAAAATTCTCTACATGTCTAAAATAATTATTTTTTGGTTGCCCTGGATTTTTCATCCGCCCCACTGATGCCTGGAGCTCCTTGTTTGCCACGCTCTCGCCTGTACATTCCTCGAGGGTACGCCACAAGACGAATTCTTTACAACGAATTCAAGTTTCATCCCTATAAATTTGCTGTGGTGCAAGAGCTCAGTGAAAGCGATTTTATTTGCCAAAATGGATGTGAAGCAGTGAACTTGCCTCACGACGCCGTCATGTTATCAGTGATGAGGCCCATTTAAACCTTTTTGGCTGCGTAAACAAACAAAACATGCGTTATTCGAGTATTGCCAATCCCCATAAACTTCATGAGAAGCCACTTCATTGTGAACGTGTTACTGTGTGGTGTGCATTGTCGAGAGTTGGGATAATTGGGCCTTACTTTTTCGAGGAAGAAGAACGTACTACTGTGAATGCAGTTCGCTATAGAGAAATGATTGAGGCATTCTCCCAAAACTTGAAGAAATGGAACTTGGGGACGTATGGTTCCAGCAGGACGGAGCCACGGCATACACAGCGAGAACTTTAATGGAACTTTTGAAGGAACACTTCCACGAGCGCCTAATCTCCTTGAGAGGTGACGTACTGTGGCTAGCGCACTCCCCCGATTTGGCTCCTTGTGACTTCTTTTTTGGGGAATATCTCAAATTCATTGTTTACAACCCCCAGGTTTTCTCCACTGCCCGCCGGCATTGCCAAAAGGCCCTTATGGCTTGGTCTGTTTTGATGTCGATGTGCTTCTTCCAGCTCAGTTTTCCTGTCAAGAGTGATGCCCAGGTATTTCACCTCGTTGCTGTACTGCAGCATCGTATTCAATGATATTGGTGCTTTTTTCGTCACCTTCCTTTTCTTGGTAAACATGACCATCTGCGTCTTGGTAGGGTTTACGAATAGGAAGTGATCGTTGCACCACCGCGAAACTGTATTTAGAGCTCCTTGCATTTGGTCGCATAGAACGTCTTCGAATTTGCCACTTACAATCATGGCTATACATCTTACACATAATTTCCACATGTAATCGTACATGAATGTCAATACTATACTTTAATTTAGTTGGCGTTTACTTTGTGGTACATATTAATAACAATTTAACTAAAGCACCTAACTTTATTTTACCACTTTTATTTTACTTTTCAGTGACTATAGTTTCGACTACAAGCTAGTCATTATCAAACTAAGTTAAATAATGACTAGCTTGTAGTCGAAACTATAGTCACTGAAAAGTAAAATAAAAGTGGTAAAACAAAGTTAAGTGTTTTAATTATATTTTAAATTATTGAAATAATTGAGAATACTGTAGTATTAACTGCTAATTTTTCAAAGCTCCTAGCTTTGAAAAATTAGCAGTTAATACTGTATTCTCAATTATTTCAATAATTTAAAATATGTATAATATTAGCATTCATGTAGAATTACATGTAGAAAAATTAGCAGAAACTTATATGAGTAGATAAAATAAAACACTTTAACTTTGTTTGTATAACACAATATTTATATTTTTGTGACTGCAGTTTCGGCAACTCAACTTGCTATTATCAAATTTATAATTATTGTGTTATACAAACAAAGTTAAAGTATTTTATTTTGTTGAATTAACATGTATAACGAAGTAGAAGCCTCCACCGTTCATAATTTATATGAGTAGCATTATCTATCTATCACAAAAGCTGTGTTATTCTGCTTCCATCTTTCCATTCCTCCTTTATAAAATTAAATTATCATTTGAGAAACAATTTCCACTTAATCAAATTGCGGTGACTCCATATTTGATAACCGCTATTATAGAGCATCAAAGATAACATTTACTTTGGCCTATCTAAACGGACTCGGTTCATCCCCCCGAAGTGAACCTCAAACCCCAATTCCCGAATCCGCAACGCCCGAAACCGCCAACCGCCCGAACTTGCCCCTCTGGCAAACGAATGCTGTGCAAATCTATCAGCCAAACACACCGGTCCACAATCCCTATCGATTTATTCTGAATAATACGCATTCTTAATACATATTTATTCGAAAAATATAGGTATTTCAATATGAGAATATTGGATAGTCGTAGATAAATCATTATGTTTTCTTGGGTTTATAACAATCTGCTATTATCTATAAGGCTGCTCTATTGCTCAATAAATTATAAAGCAAGTTCCACAACAGTTATGCATTGAAAAATATAAACGGCGCACCCGGCGCATCCACCATTTAGCATTCAATGCAATATTCGGTGTTTATTTAAAAACCCTATCGAGATGGCGTTACTTTTTTGATAGAAGAAAATGAAACGAAAAAGTGAAGTCGCAGCCTAATTTGCGTTATGTTATACTTGACATAAACGTCAGATTGTGTTAATTAGTAGCTCATATCTAAACAGACTCGATTCGTCCCCCCGAAGTGAACCTCAAACCCCAATTCCCGAATCCACAACCCCCGAAACCGCCAACCGCCCGAACTTGCCCCTCTGGCAAACGAATACTGTGCAAATCCATCAGCCAAACACACCGGCCCACAATCTATATCGATTTATTCTGAATAATACGCATTCTTAATACATTTCTCACTTAACCCGTGGTGAAACATATTTAATTAATACGCTTTGATTAAAACACTTGGTTTGTTTCACTGATTCTTTATTTTTACTCTAACTAGTTTCGACCTTAGGTCATTCTCAAGGAGATATGTACAAAATTTTACAAATGTATCGATATTTATACAAATTTTACAGCTAATTTCAGGTAATAAGAGCCGTCGCGATGGGGGAAAGCCAAATGTCTTCGATGTTATTAAGCGTGGATTTTCCATTTTTTATTGCTCTGTTTATTTCTAATCCCTTATTACCTGAAATTAGCTGTAAAATTTGTATAAATATCGATACATTTGTAAAATTTTGTACATATCTCCTTGAGAATGACCTAAGGTCGAAACTAGTTGGAGTAAAAATAAAAAATCAGTGAAACAAACCAAGTGTTTTAATCAAAGCGTATTAATTAAATATGTTTCACCACGGGTTAAGTGAGAAATTAATTCATCATATAGTAAGTGCCAGTACAGCAGATCTCACCATTATGTACGAAAGAAATCTGATCAAATTCACCAAATTTAACAACCACATTTGGTTTAACATCATGTGTCTCCGAGAACAGTTAATACCAAAATATATGAAAATTCACATTAATCATCAGTCAAATGAAGCAGAAAAGGTAGTCAGCCACGGTTATAAATTCTGGATATCCCTGGAAATGAAAAAATGGTATAGTAAGAGGGATGCCACATCACATATTCTCAAACTGCTCCACACAAGACTCGCCATGCAGCTACTCCCAGCAGAGTTTGATAGCCTTGATTCAAATTTAAGAGAAGAAGCCAACTTTATCGGACATCAACAATATAACAAACAGAAAGAAAAACTGGAAAACTGCGAAATAATAAAAAAAGTCAAATCATCTACTCAGCCAGCTAAAGCTAATAGGGGTGAGCAATATAACACAAAATTTTACCCTAGACTCAAAAACCTAAGTAATGTTCAATTAAATTCTAACGAAATAACAATATTAGAAAAAGGCTTGAAATATAGTCCTCATATCAACACCAATTCAATATTAGATTCAGTCGGCATTAGTGCTGAAATAATTTTGCAATAAAATTAAATCTGATAATGATAGGCTGTTAACAAAAAACAAAATTGCAAAACTCATAACTAACCACAAAATCAAAAAATCCACATATAATGCAGAAAACAAAATAATTACAAATTTAAAGAAGAAACTAATCAATGAAAACATAATTATAACTAAAGCAGACAAAGAGAATACGGTAACCTTATTACATAAAAAAGAGTACATAGAAAAAGTAGAGGAATTATTAAACTCAAGCAACTTCAAATGCATAAAAACTGACCCCACTAAGAAATATCAGCAGGAATTAAAAACCACCTTAAAAAATTGTTAAAACTTGATTGTGAAAACAGAATGTTTTAAATTCATTAAAATGAACCCTAGAGCACCGGCTTTGTATGGTTTACCGAAATTACACAAAGACGGAATACCTATGAGGCCGGTAGTTTCATATTTAAGTACTCCTTCATACAACTTATGTAAATATTTGAATAAAATTTTACCAGAGTTCATTAATTTTAAGTCAACATACTCAATTAGAAATTCAATAGAATTAGTAAAAAAATTAAAATCTTTAGAGGTTCCTGAAAACTCAAAATTAATATCGTTTGACGTTAAAAAGCCTTTTTACTTCGGTCCCAACAAAGCAACTAAAAGATATTTTAGATGATCTCATCAATAGTACTAACCACCCAGATTCAATTAAAACAGAAATGAAAGTACTAGTCAATCTCTGCATAGATCAAAACTATTTTGAATTTAATAATAAAATATATTACCAAAGAGACGGTTTGCCAATGGGGTCTCCATTATCGCCGCTCCTAACTGAAATATTTATGGCTAATTTTGAACAATATTTATTTAAACAAAAAACTACTTCTAACATATTTTATTGGGCTAGATATGTCGATGATATCTATTGTATTTGGAAAGGAACAACTCGTCAACTTAAACTTTTCACACATTTTCTTAACTCCATTAATAATAACATTCAGTTCACTACAGAAATGGAGGTTAACAATAGTTTAAATTTCCTCGACTTAACCATATCCAGAATTGACAATAAATTAGATTTTAAAATTTATAGAAAACATAGCTTTACCGATACCATAATACCTAATTCTTCTAACACACACCATAAAATTAAATACAGCACTTTCCACTCTTTAATCCATAGACTTATACATATCCCCCTTAATCAACATAATTTTAAACAAGAACTAAAAACTATAAAAACAATTGCATTTAATAACGGTTACAGTACTCAATTAATAGATAGATTTGTCAAAAAGAAAAAATTAAAACAATTTGAAAAATATTTTTATGCGCAAAACAAAACGGAAAAAAATAAGTGGTGCAAACTGGAATTTGTTAACAACCTATTAGAAAATATAAAAAAATTGTTTCAAAGGGTATAAATTTAATGTTAGAATGACAAATCCAATTAATCTACACAAACTTTTAGTGCATAATAAATCCGACATAGACAAATTTGAAAAAAGTGGCGTATACTAAATCAAGTGCGGAGATTGTGATTGTGTATATATAGGACAAACAGGAAGAACTTTTAAAATTAGATTAAGTGAACACAAAAAATCAATATTAAATAATAAATTTTCCACCGGACTTTCACAACATTGTATAGAAAATAACCATTTTTTCAATAATAGTAATTTAAATATTTTGTATTCAGGTAATAAGGGACGTGACTTAAATCTCCGAGAGGGATTAGAAATAAACAGAGCAATAAAAAATAGAAAAACCACGCTTAATAACATCGAAGACATTTGGCTTTCCCCCATCGCGACGGCCCTTATTACCTGAAATTAGCTGTAAAATTAAATATCGATACATTTGTAAAATTTTGTACATATCTCCTTGAGAATGATCTAAGGTCGAAACTAGTTGGAGTAAAAAAAAAAAAATCAGTGAAACAAACCAAGTGTTTTAATCAAAGCGTATTCTTAATACATATTTATTCGAAAAATATAGGTATTTCAATATGAGAATATTGGATAGTCGTAGATAAATCATTATGTTTTTTTGGGTTTATAACAATCTGCTATTATCTATAAGGCTGCTCTATTGCTCAATAAATTATAAAGCAAGTTCCACAACAGTTATGCATTGAAAAATATAAACAGCACACCAGGCGCATTCACCATTTAGCATTAAATGCAATATTCGGTGTTGCTTTTTTGATAGAAGAAAATGAAACAAAAAATTCAAGTTGCAGCCTAATTTACGTTTTGTTATACTTGACATAAACGTCAGATTGTGTTATTAGTAGCTCATATCTAAACGGACTCGATTCGTTCCCCCGAAGTGAACCTCAAACCCCAATTCTCGAATCCACAACCCCCGAAACCGCCAACCGCCCGAACTTGCCCCTCTGGCAAACGAATGCTGTGCAAATCTATCAGCCAAACACACCGGTCCACAATTCCTATCGATTTATTGTGAATAATACGCATTCTTAATACATATTTATTCGGAAAATATAAGTATTTCAAACAATCTTCTTATCTTTCACGTGGTGAAACATATTTAACTATGATTTAATAAAGAAAACACTTGGTTAAATTTGGTAATATTAGTGAAATTCAACCAAGTGTTTTCTTTATTAAACCATAAGCATTTTAATATGAGAATATTGGATAGTCGTAGACAAATCATTAAGTTTTTTTGGATTTATAACAATCTGCTATTATCCATAAGACTGCTCTATTCCTCAATAAATTAGAAAGCAAGTTCTACAATAGTTACCGAAATGCATTGAAAAATATAAATTGCGCACCCGGCGCATTCACCATTTAGCATTCAATGCAATATTTGGTGTTCATTTAAAAACCCCATCGAGAAGGCGTTGCTTTTTTGATAGAAGGAAATGAAACGAACAAGTGAAGTCGCAGCCTAATTGACGTTTTGTCATACTTGACAAACACGTCAGATTGTGTTAGTTTGTAGCTCATTGAATTGCCTTGTTCTTATAGTTGTTGTGTGTTGTTTCTTCTTCTTTCGTGTGAGTCGGCATTAAAATACCGAATAAAATTAGAAAAACTTTTATAAAACTGGTATATGTTATCCCTGACAAATTTACGTACGATCTACTTTACAATGTTTTAAAAATTTCATAGCCAACTCGATCGGGCTATTAACTAAACACCTGATATAAATAACGCTAAAAATATTTCCCATATTTTGGTTCAATGAATAAAGCAAAGAACCAAGAGTGCGAATAATAGAAATATTTTATTGTAGCGAATTTAAGATTAGAGGAAGTGTCTAGAAGCCGGTTCCAATTGAAAATAATTGAATTTGCTTAAAGTATTTCTTAAATTTGCTACAATAAGAAAACATTAATATTTTTGGTACTCCTGGATTCTTTGCTCTAAAAATTGAACTATATCAAACGATTCTTAGGAAGTGTCTAGTTTTTAGTTTGTTATTGAATAAGAATACCTAAATAATTCAAATAACGAGTAAATAAATTTTACTATTACATAAATAATGTATGTCCAATAAAAGAAAACCTCTAAGGTGCCATGATGCCAAAAACAAAAGCTATATTAGGTACGTTATATCGTATGTTCAATAAAATAAAACCTCTAGAGTGCCATGATTTCATATTTTTTTATATATAAGTTGGCTACACGCTTTACGAATTGTCATATAAAACGTCAGACATAATAAATATATATTTAATTGATGAGGCAGATACATGATGAAACTCCATAATACTATTTGAAATAAAACAACACAGTTGGGAGGGTTTCACTTTAATTGTTGAGCACTGCAACATGTTTCACCATACAGTGGCTTCATCAGGCAGATGAAATAATGATCATTATTTCATCTGCCTGATGAAGCCACTGTGTGGTGAAACATGCTGCGGTGTTCAACAATTAAAGTGAAACCCTCCTAACTGTGTTGTTTTATTTTAAATAATAAATATTTTGTTTAATTTCAGAGTTGCCAACCTACAATATATTCCGTGGGCACTTTAGAGGTTTTTGTTTACAATATAACGTACCTAATGTAGCTTTCGTTTTTGATTGATCACCCGATAGTATTAACACCTTGGCTGCCGTATGAATCACGTACAATTGACATTTAATAGAAATCTTGATTTTTAAACAAAACTGCGACAGTCAACCTGTTAAAAGAAATCTCTAAAAAAAGTGTTTAAATACGTGAAGATCAAATTAATTTGACGAATAAAGCACTAATTACTTTTCTTCACACTATTATTTGAATTACCAAATGTACATTTCGGACACAAAGTGACCATTATCAATGGATTAACACAGTGTTAATCCATTGATAATGGTCACTTTGTGTCCGAAATGTACATTTGGTAATTCAAATAAAAGTGTGAAGAACAGTTATTAGTGCTTTATTCGTCAAATTAGAAAGTGTTTAATTCAGTATTTATTGAATTTTAATTGAATTTTGTGTAGAACAATGCTGCAATAAAGGATAATAGAATGTAACATATAGATTATTTAGTACAGCTTAGAATGTATGCTGACTGCGTTTAAGTGAAATAGCACGCAAATTTCTGGCACTCAAACGGATCCCACTGGACTTCATCCAAGATTTTAATTGGTTGGCAAAATGCACCGTGTTTTTCTGCGCTTCTGATAAAAATAAGCGTTTATCAATAATTGGCGTTTGTTTTTACGAGAGAAAGTATAATGGGATGGAAAATATACGACCCATTTTTACAATCTTAGGCGTAATTTATGTCAGCAAAAAGCATAAAAGCATACAATAACAAACCCCTTGTCACCCATCTTTGCCAAAATCTTTATCAATAATTTCGAAAACATTGCCACAAAGACGGTTTCCCAATTTCTGGATAATCGATTTCCGACTTTATCTTCTCTTTGAATAACATTTATAATAATATTAACTTCACTTATAAATTAGAAAATAACAACTTCTCATTCTTTTTAGACATTATAATAATAAAGGAAAAAACAACACAATTGAATTCCTATACCTACAATTACATCCTTTGATAAAATATAAATTATCTACATTTAACAACATGATTTATAGAGCCTTCAGCGTTTCGTCATTACCCAAAACACAATTTAATAAAACACTGATTGTGAGTAAAGTAATGGTATGGTATTGTATGGGGTCGGTGGGTCGTGTGGCCTCTGAGCCTTTCGAAATTACCTCGACCTAAAAGATCTTTTGTAACTATCCCTGACCTACTGGAGTCCCTCAATGTCTAGACTTCTTATGAAGTCTACTATAACTTGAGGGTTAATGTGTACCAGTTCCTCGGTGTTTAAAGTGGCCGATGACAGGTAGTTCCCTCTTTGAAGGGACAAGGCAGGGCATTCACAAAGTAGGTGCTCTGCTGTTTCTTGTGCCTCGTTGCAGAACCTGCAGTTGGCATCAGTTGTCTGACCCATCTGGTGAGGTGGTACTTCAGAGGACAGTGTCCAGTTAGAAGGCCGGTTATGAGCCTTAGGTTGCCCTTGCTTAACCTGAGAAACTGTCCGGCTCTTACGGCAGAGAAGGCGATGAACCTTTTCGCCTGCCGCAGACCAGGTGTGTTTCTCAGGTGAGCACTTTTGGCAGCATCTTCCCATTCCCGGATCATCCCCTTAATGCGGACTTTAGTTATTCCACTGTAAGGTTCTGGTCCGACAAATGGAGTTTTGGACCCTTCCTTGGCAAGGTTGTCGGCAATTTCATTGCCTTTGATCCCTGCGTGTCCCGGAACCCAGACCAGTTTGACTCTGTTGTTCCTAGCCAGCTGCTTTAGGGATAGCTTGCACTCCCAGACAGATTTAGACTTGCATGTAGGCGATTTTATTGCCTTTAATGCAGCTTGACTGTCTGAGCAGATGCAAACCCTCTGTTTGTTGTATCCCCTGTCTAAACATATGTGGGCGCATGTGTTCAGGGCCTCGATTTCTGCCTGAAATATCGATGGGGATCGTAAAGTAATACACATATGTGCAGATGCTGCTGATAATATTAAGCTAAGTTTTGTGGTATAAAGTTAAAATTAATATCTGGTAATTTGCAAGGACTCTATGTAGCCCAATCCAACGGATTTGTTGACAATTACATTGCCATATACTAAAATAAAAATTCCTAGAAGTTAGTACTAATATAATTTGCGTCATAGTTCCGCTTAAAATAAATACTGAACCCATTAACTATTGTGATATTTGATAAACAAATTAATTCATTAGTTGGGATGTATATTAAAACATATGAATAAATTAAATCAAAGTTTTAAAACAATAATATAGCAAGTCTTGCCAACTTGTCAAAGCCGTATGTAAATCAATACATTATTTTAAACATGTTCGTTTCAAGTCACGATCCAGAAATAATTCTAAATGGAGGACAGATTTCCACGCCCACCCTGACAGAAAAGTTCCGAAACATGAAACAAATCGCGACATCCTATTTTATTTCAATAAATCGAAACAAACAAATGAAACTCTTCTGCTCTTGGGGTACTGTCCGGGGGCGCGTTGACTTTTAACGAGAGTTTCGCAACGAGATAAACCACGAATAAAGTGTATCCGCGACTTATCTCGCGCCCTATTGTACTCGATGAACCTTTCCCCGTCCTTTGATTCCCTAACCTAACGTGCCCTAACGCCCCTGAGTTCACTCTACCACCCGGTAGTGGCCCCACAGGACGAGCGTTTCGGGGGTATCGAGAGAACGGAGACCGGTTTTAGGACGGGGATGGACCTGAAAGAGAAACCGGCACGCGACGCGCGAGGCTTAAAAATTAGAACATCTCTTTACACTCAGCACAATTTTTAATGACAGATGGAATTAGTGAGGAATATTAAATATGCTAATAAAAAAACACTACTGAGCAATTCGCAAAACTGAGCGAATCACAATAATTTTCAATAAATTAGCAATTTATAAAAATACAATTTTGTTGGAGTTTAAAACCACTTTAAAGTGGTAAAACAAAGTTAAGTGTTTTAATATTATTTTATAAAGATGTACCACAAAGTGAACAAAGTAATCTTTAATTAATTTCTCACATCATCCGTTTTGAAACATTTTGAACTATTAATTAAAACACTTGGTATTAAATATCTTGTGGTGGAGGCGGTTAATTTGTGAAACATTGTAATTATTTAAATAATTAACACTGATTACTATTTTGTATTCACTTTTTATTTTAAACTAACTAGTTTCGGCTCAACAGCGAGGCTCATTATCAAACTAACTCAGTTTAGTTTGATAATGGCTCGCTGTTGAGCCGAAACTAGTCACAGTTTAAAATAAAAAGTGAATACAAAAAAGTAATCAGTGTTATTAATTTAAACACTTGGTATTGTTTCACTGATCAGTAAAATAATAAAAAGTGTTTTAATTAATGTTTTATAGTTCAAAATTTAACTTACTTTCGTTTTATCTCGAGTTATTTAAAAAAATGGCTATTGGGAACTCGATGAGTTCACTTAATTATTATAAAGAGAGTTTTATGTAACATCGAACATTTTCCATAACGAGAATTTTTGTTATAAGTATCCATATGCATACGTTGCACAATTTTCGATGCTCGGTTTAATAAATGAATTTAATTTAAATTTTAAGCGAGTGTTTTGCACTCCCAGGCTAAGCATGAAGTAAAATTTCGAGTTTAGAAAAGCCTGAAAATTTGGTTTGGTCGCGTAGCGCGAAGCGCGGAGCGGCCAAACCAAATTTTCAGGCTTTTCTAAACTCGAAATTTTACTTCATGCGCCACCGGTACAAAACACTGACATAATACGAAGTTTAAAACACACCGCTAAACTTTATATTGAATCAGTGTTTTTTAGCGGTGGCGCATGAAGTAAAATTTCGAGTTTAGAAAAGCCTGAAAATTTGGTTTGGCCGCTCCGCGCTTCGCGCTACGCGACCAAACCAAATTTTCAGGCTTTTCTAAACTCGAAATTTTACTTCATGCTTAGCCTGGGAGTGGAAAACACTTGCTTATAGCTTCAAATTAAATTCTTTTAATATACCGAGCATTGGAAAATGTGCTGCATAGGTTGCACATTTTCCAATGCTCGGTATATTAAAAGAATTTAATTTTATGGATACTTCAAAGAAAAATTCTTGTTATGTAAATGTTCGGTGTTACATAAAACTCTCTGTATTTTTTTCTATCAAATCCTTATAACCCAATTCAATAATCCAACAGATTTGTTGACAATTAAATTGCCATATATTAACCACTAAAAAAATGTAAAAGTAATATTTATATAGGAATTATTAAATTACATTTTAAATTATTTTTTTCTTAATCCCCATTTATTTTGCAATCTGTCGTATTTACAATTGTAGACATTCAGCAAATTTGTTTGGCAGGTGGAGTATGATGGTTCTGTGAAGATGATCATCCATTGACAATGTCTTCTACTTTTTCCATATTAATTTCTTGGCCACTTGGTGATGTTAGAATCTGTGTATTAGGTCCAAAGGGTCTATACGCTTTAGTCGCCTGACATTATTGTTAGTCAGTAGTCCTACTGCAAGGTGGTTTGGATGTTGTCTTAGTCGGGTCTTGTACTTGTCGCTTCTGGGTTTTATTTCCTGTTTGACTGAGGGAATACTTGATTCGTGTAGTAAGAGCCAGTTTGGTACATACTGTGGCAGTTTAAGAATAACTCGTAAGACTTTGTTTTGATATCTTTCCAGGATCTCAATGTTCGAGTTACTTGCAGTACCCCACAGTTCAATGCCATACGTCCATATGGGTTTTAAAATGGTCTTGTAGATAAGTAATTTGTTTGTGGTGGATAGTTGCGATTTGGGACCTAACAACCAATACATTTGTCGAAGCTTCTCACCGAGTTGCAGTCTTTTTTTCTATATGTGTGTATGCCAGGTTAATCTGCTGTCCAGATGCATCCCAAGATATTTAACGAATTTTTCTTGTTGATTGTTTAGTGTTACAGGGGGACAAGTTTGTCTTCTGAGCATGAACGTTATGTGAGTAGATTTACTCTCATTGGCTTTTATACGCCAAACTCTTAGCCAGTTTTCAATTTGGTTTAGGTTTTGTTGAAGGATATTGGAAGCCATATCTGGTTTTGTGTGGAGTGCTATGATGGCTGCATCATCAGCAAATGTGCAGACCGTTGTTTCTCTCATTGTTGGAAGATCTGCAGTGTAGATAAGGTAGAGTACCGGACCGAGTACGCTTCCTTGAGGTACGTCAGCGTGAATGGGATGTAGAGTAGTGTATTCATCCTGGTACTTTACTCGAAATAGGCGTTCGCTTAGGTATGATCTTAAGATGTTGTACAGGTTTTGTGGAAGATCTCTTTTTAATTTGAATAGTAGTCCTGGGTGCCATACCTTATCGAACGCTTGGCTGATGTCCAAGAAGGCAGCTGAGCAATATTGTTTCGTTTGGAAGCCTTGATTTATTTTTTGAACTACACGATGTATTTGTTCAACAGTTCCATGCTGTTGCCTGAATCCAAATTGGTAATTCGGGATAAGGTTTCTATCTACCAGGATCGGCTTGATTCTTTCGAGTAGGATTTTTTCAAAGAGTTTAGATATGATTGGAAGTAAGCATATTGGTCGGTATGATTGTACCTGTTCTGGTTTTTTGCCGAATTTATGAATCATTAAAATTTGCGCCACTTTCCACTGAGCTGGATAGATTCCAAGTCTTATAGCGCTGTTGAAAAGGATTGTCAGCATTCGAATACCACTTAGTGGCAGTTCTTTTAATATTTTTCCGGTTATGAGTTCGTAACCTGGGCACTTTTTGGAGTTTTAGTTTTGAATGGCATTATTAATCTCTGCTATTTTTACGCGTTTTATTGGCGATGCGTTTGTTGGGCATTCAACGGTTTCTAAGAGCTCTTTAATGGAGCGGTCTTCGTTTGCAGTGCTAGCTGATGAAGAAGGTTTGAATACGTTGCAGAGATGTTCGGCGAATGCGTTAGCCTTTTCCTTTGGGCTTTTTGCCCAGTTTCCATTGAATTTGATAGGAGGTGTGGGGTCTTGTGGTTGCTTTAGCTTCTTGGTTGCCTTCCAGAGTGAGTTGTAGCTGGATGCAGTGGGAGATAGACGTCCGAGATAGTCTTGGGTGTATTGGTTTTTAATGTCTTTTAACAGTTCTTTTAATTCTTTGGTAGCCTGATTCAGTTTTGTTTTGTCTTGGGGGTGTTTTGTGTGGTGCCATAATTTACGAAGCCTTCTTTTTTCTTCGATTTTTGTTTGACTATCTGGGGACAGTTTTCAATAGTTTCTTGTTGGGCGTTGTCTGGGGTAGAGTCCCAAGCTGAGGTTTGAATTACTAGGTTAAGTTTTTCTATAGCTTCATTTAAATCATGCTCCGATTTTAATAGAATATTGAAATCTAATCTTTCTTCAAAGAGTTCTCGGAAGATGACCCAGTTAGTTTTGTTGTTACATAGTGATGGAGGTTTCTTCTTAGTTAGAACTTGAGTACTGTAGGTAAAGATTACAGGAGAGTGATCAGAGGATGAGTCATAACAGGATTCGGCTTTTAGGTAGTTTGTACTGATGCCTTTAGTAACAAATATATCGATGCAATCAGGTGTTTTATTAATGTCACTGGGCCAGTATGTGGGCTCCCTAGTTGATACGTATTGGCAGTTTAGGCTGTCTGTTGCCTTTAGTAATTCTCTGCCACGAGGTAATATTATTCTTGAGCCCCAGTTGGTGTGTTTGGCATTGTAATCGCCACAGGCGATGAAACGATCCCCTAGAGTTTTGAAGAACGTTGTGAACTGATCTTTCTTGATAGTGTGGTTTTTCTTGTTTGGTGGGCAATAGACGGCCGAAATTGTTATCTTCCTGTTCAATTCCTCTACCTGGATATTGGTTGCTTGTATATATTTGTTTTGGTGTTTCTCTAGTTCATGATGTTTTATAGAACTTTTGATGATGATCGCAGTTCCACCATGTGCGTTTCCACTGGGATGGTTGGTGTGGTAAATCGTGTACTTAGGTATTTTTATAAAACTTTTTGAAGTGCAATGCGTTTCAGCAATTAACATAACATCAAGGTTTTGGTTGATTAGAAATGATTTTAATTCATCAATGTGCCGTAGAAGTCCATTGATATTGAGCTGGGCTACGCGAAGGAACATAGGCTTAGCCATTAGTTCATTTTTGTGACGAAGGTTGTGAGCAGGTTGAGTATAGTGCTCATCTGCTGCATTAGGTTTTTCATCATAAGTTTTAGCTCCTGTAGATCATTTGTTGCTGAAGATCGATTTTTACTGAGTTATTTTCTGGTTGAGGTTGTGGTTGTTGGTTGGCCGATACTTGTGCGTAAGTAATTTGTTTATTGGTTTCTCACGCCCATGTTTGGTTAGGAATTTTTGATCTAAGTGTTGGATATTTCTTTTTTAGCATGTCTTTATATATGGTACAGCCTTTATAGTTTGCAGGGTGGTCACCTTCGCACAGGACGCAGTTTACGTCTTTGTTTGTCTTTTGTTTCCAAGTACAATCTACGGTAAGGTGATTTCCTGCACATTTCACGCACCTAGGACTTCTATTGCAGAAGGACTTGGTATGGTCATACCTCTGACGGCGCGTACACTGGGGGACCTCTCTCTTTCGGCGGGGAGGCTCTATTTTGATTTTGGAGCTAGATAGGAACTCAATGTTGTATATTTCCTTGTTATTCTCCTTTTGCTTGACTTCTAGGAGAAATATTGGGAGGGGTTTTTTTATTGATTCGATCTCGAATATTAGTGATATTTTCAGTGGTGTGTCCAAGGGAGTTGATTTCATTATTTAAATCGTTTATGTCTGTTGAGTGATGTAGGTTACGTATAACTACTTTGAAGGTTTTATCTTCCTTGCTTTGATAGTGGTGGTACTCAGTATTTTTTTCCTTCAGGATTTTGATGACGGTGTTATAAGTATTTAGATCATCTAGTTGAATTTTGGCCTGGGAGCCGCTTATGAGTTTTAGAGTGAACTTATCTTTGGCATTTGCTGCAAGCATTTCACTTAGTGGCTTTATGTTGGCTATCTTATGCACAAATATTGGTGGTGGTTTTGGTTTCTTAGGCTCTGGTGCCTGGCTGCGTGTTACGTGGGCTTCTTTTGTTGGTATCTCGACTTCATCGTTTTCGTTGGTAGGTGCTAGTACTTCGTATTTGTTACTTGTTGGCACACCCAACCAGTAATCCTTGTCAGTATTTTGTCGTATTACTCGATGTGTTGTTGATGTTGTTGGGCTGTCGCGTTTTCGTTTTGTAACATTCCATTCCTTTTCTGTAGGGGTAGTAGGGCGTTGTAGTTGAATTGGGTCGGCAGTGCAGTGCCCATCCTTGGCAACAGTTTCTATTTCAGTGCAAAAGTTGGCTTGGGGCCTTGGTTGAAACATGCTTTTATGACAAATCTGTTGAGTGAGGTTAGTTTTTTTGTTATTATTTCCCTCTTGATTGTTCTGTTCACGGTGATTTGTTTTAGTGGTGGTCTCTTTATTATTTGGTGTACCTAATGCATAGGCTGATTCTAACTCGGCTGATTGTACCTGCTGGGACTTGGTTTTGGTTTTCATTGAGGTTATGTTTCCTGCTTGGCAGGATTTGCAGCTCCAACAATCAATTTTTCCACTTTTGTTTAATTTACTATGAGTAGCTAGGGACATTTTGATACAGTCTAAGTGATAGGTCGTGTTACATTTCATTTTACACTGTATTCGATCTTGATATTTAGTGATAGCACTTTTACATGACCCACACACGGCCGCCATTACATTTTAAATAAACTATTAAATTTAATTAATATAAAACCTCAAAACACTCGTTAGTTAAAAACTGGAAAGACACGGAAAATGATAAAGGCCTAAACCCATATAGGGTTGTAACGCCAAAGAAAGAAGAATATAAGTATATTAATGAAAACACTTGTTTAAATTTTAGTAAAATTCAACCAAGTGTTTTCTATATTAAATCATAGTTAAATATGTTTCACCACGTGAAAGATGAGAAACTTGTTCAAGATATATTATTGAATCTAATAATCGAGCTGAGTGCAAACGAGACTGGACAGAGTTTAGTATAAAAAGGAAGAAAACGCGAGAAAAATGTTTGTTAAAACGACCTAATTCGTGAAGAAACTCGGTTTCTAATTTATCTGAAATTTGAAGAGAAATTTGAATTCGGGGAGAAAAAAGTAATTTGAAAAAGCACTCACCCGACGTCTTGGTGCTCAATCTCTTGCAGAACTGACCTTCTGTAACAAGAAAGAAAGATTTCACTGATCATTTGAATTATTGTAAATTTCGATAAGTATACAGGGAATTTAGTTTTTATGTATATACAGAAAGTTTTATGTAACACCGAACATTTGCATAACGAGAATTTCCCTTTGAAGTATCCATATGCATACGTTGCACATTTTTCGATGCTTGGTTTATTAAAAGAATTTAATTTAAAGCTTTAAGCGAGTGTTTTCCACTCCCAGGCTAAGCATGAAGTAAAATTTCGAGTATAGAAAAGCCTGAAAATTTGGTTTGGTCGTGTAGCTAGAAAACTAGAATACTAGAAAACAAGTCCGTCTTTGCCAAAGATAAATACGATATAGGGAGAGAAACAGATTATGAGGCACACATCGATTTATTAGAAGAAAAATATTGCAGCAAGCGGCCATACCGATGCACAATAGCTGATAAAAAAGAAATTGAAAAACAAATAGCAATGCTACTGGAAAAAAAAAACTAATAGAATAATCTTACAGCCCTTTCGCAGCCCCAGTAACATTAGCTTATAAAAGAGATGAAAATACAAAATCAAGATTATGCATTGATTTCAGAGACCTGAATAAAATTGTTGTGCCTCAATCACAACCATTCCCTCTCATAGAAGACCTAATGGTAAAAACACTAGACATAAACTTTGCATTTTGGTCAATTCTTCTGCGCATTACAGACAGACACAAAACCGGATTCGTAACGCAAGAAGGACATTTTCAGTGGACTTGTTTGCCATTTGGGCTAAAAACATCGCCAGCGATATTCCAAAGAATAATGGGTAACATAATAAAAAAACACAAACTTGCTAATTTCACAGTGAGCTACATAGATGACATACTCATTTTTTACTCGAAATTTTACTTTATGCGCCACCGGTACAAAACATTCACATATTACGAAGTTTAAAACACACCGCTAAACTTTACATTGAATCAGTGTTTTGTACCGGTGGCGCATGAAGTAAAATTTCGAGTTTAGAAAAGCTTAAAAATTTGGTTTAGTCGCGTAGCGCTCCGCGCTACGCGACCAAACCAAATTTTCATGCTTTTCTAAACTCGAAATTTTACTTCATGCTAAGCCTGGGAGTGGAAAACACTCGCTTAAAGCTTCAAATTAAATTCTTTTAATAAACCAAGCAAAAAATTCTCGTTATGAAAATGTTCGGTGTTACATAATACTCTCTGTATATCTTGATGCATGAGCTGTAAAATTTCAGGCGTACATTGTTTTCTAAAAGCGTTTAATTCGAAGTTTCAAACGAGTGATTTCACTCCTTGATTAAGCATAAAGGAAAATTTCGAGTTTAGAAAAGCCTGAATATTTGTGACATATTTTAAAGTAACGAGTGTATTCCACTCCCAGACCCACGTAGAAAATTTGTCTCGGCTCGCGCAGCGACCTGATACAAATTTTCACGGGGCTTCTCTAAACTTGAAATTTTACTTCATGCCCCACGCGTATCAAACACTGGTTTCAAGTGAAGTTCTAAACATATTGCTAAAGCAGCATGGTAAAACTGTATATTTTAACCTTTAGATTAAATCAGTGTTATATAAGCGTGAATTCTAAGGCTCCATTACCTAGGCCCAACGATTTTCGGAAATTTCAATTTTTTATAGTCTAAATTATAGCAGTCCTATAGCACCCTATAGCACCACCAAACGTTTCTATAGCACCCCTTGCGTTTTCCAGAAAATCGAGGTAGGTCATTCTTGGGCCAGGGTAACGTTACCCTGGCCCAACGACTTTCGAGAAAATTAAATTAAACTAGAACAATCGATACCATTTCTATAGCACCCTATAGCACCACCAAAAATACTTGCCCAAAGCAAATAGTTTTCGAGAAAAAAAAGAAACCCCGCCAAAACCGTTGAAATCACTAACAAATAAATTCACTGCGTCAAAACGAATTGACAGAATTCAACGAACTGCAACTCATAGTAAAGCAGAGGTAGCCTTGAATTTATGGTAAACAAATGATTTTCCTATCTATTAAAATTTCCGAGTTATTCTCAGAATATTGGAAATTACACACAATAGACGCGAAACCCAGGACTTAATTTTTTACTTGCTTTATTTTAAATTTGAAGCAGCCTAACCTATAGCACCCTTATAGCATCCCATAGCACTGTAAAAAGTTGTTCTCTTTGAGCTTTAGTTTTCCAGAAAATCGTGAAAAACCGTGGACGATATGCGATAAGTCTTCACGTTTTTCTCGATTTCCTGGAAAACGAATGGTTGTATCGAAAAACTGTTGGTGATGCTATAGAAGGGCAATAGATTTGCATACTTAGAAATGAATTTTTTGAAAGTCGTTCGGCCAGGGTAATGCCTGCCAAAATTAAAATGTTTTTCTGCATTTTCTCGAAAACTACAAGTCGAAGAGGAAAACCGTTTGCAGTGTTATGGGGTGCTATGATAGTGCTATAGATTAGTATAGTTTATTAGGTAAACTTCAAGCGTTTTCTGGAAAACGAATGGTTGTATCGAAAAACTTTTGGTGGTGCTTTAGGGTGTTATAGAAGGGCTATAGAGTGAATTTCTCGAAACTTGTTGGACCAGGGTAATGCCTGCTAAAATTAAAATGTTATTCTGCATTTTCTCGAAAACTAAAAGTCGGAGAGAAAAACAGTTTGCAGTGTTATAGGGTGCCATGAGAGTGCTATAGATTAGTATAGTTTATTAGGTAAGCTTTAAGTGTCCAAGAAAAAAATATTTTTTTGGAATGTGGGTTTGTGTATATCGCTTATTAAAGTCTCCAGGTTTTTAAATATTTTCTAAAAAATTAATGGTTGTATCGAAGAACTTTTGGTGGTGCTAGAGGGTGCTATAGTAGGGCAATAAATTGGCCTACTTAGAAATGAATTTTTCGAAAGTCGTTGGGCCAGGGTAATGCCTGCCAAAACTAAAATTTCATTCTGCATTTTCTCGAAAACTACAAGTCGGAGAGAAAAACCGTTTACGGTGTAATGGGGTGCTATGATAGTGTTATAGATTAGCATAGTTTATTAGGTAAATTTCAACTATATGAAAAAAAAGTATTTTTTTGAAATGTGGGATTGTGTATATCGGTCATTGAAGTCTCCACGTTTTTCGCAATTTTCTGGAAAATGAATGGTTGTATCGAAAAACGTTTTGTGGCGCTTGAAGTAACATTTCGAGTTTAGAAAAGCTTAAAAATTTACTTTATGACTAAATTGGGATTGGAAACAGTCATTCAAATTGAACTCTAAAAAAAAAAAAAAAACAACGAATGTCAGAGAATTTACAGCGTGTGTACTTGAATGAAAAAGTCCCTGTATATTTTTAAGATGTAAACAAAATAAACACTGAACTTTCTTATATCACTTATACAGGGAGGTTTTTTTATCTGTAAACATACGAGTATAGGGAATGTTTCTCGTAATTCATTAGATATTCGTTGTTTTTGAAGGGGATTTAAATTAGAGTTACAATCGAGTGTTGTCCACTCCCAGATTAAGCATGAAGTAAAATTTTGAGTTTAGAAAAGCCTGAAAATTTGGTTTGGTCGCTCCGCGAAGCGGGGCGACCAAACCAAATTTTCAGGCTTTTGTAAACTCGAAATTACAACATATACAGTGTAATTGGGACATGTATACTTGAAAGATAGACTCCCTGTGTGTACACGTTGATTAATTGCGATTGATTGGCTACAATTTTTAATGGTCATATAGGCAACCCAATTTACACATAACTTAAAAAATAAAGGTGTCAAATTATATTGGATGAACTTGTTCGGTGTTACATAAAACTCTCTGTATGTGGCAACCTAACTTCACACACGGTATGCTTCCGTATATTTGTGGCACCTTGAATACACACAGTACGTTTCCCTATATTAGTGGCACAGGTGCCACTATTCCTTTTTTTGCAATAACTTTGTTTATATGAAGGGTAAAGTAAAATTAACAACATATTCAGAATTATCGCTAAAAGCGCAGCGAAAGGGCCGCGTCTTAACGAAAGTGCCACAATTTAGGCTATTTCATGGGTTGCCACAAGCATTGCGGGGCGTGTAATGGTGTACACACACGCACACCGGAGTTGCATTTGCTGCCAAGTGCAAAATGCGGAGGCACAGCATGCATGCAGCATGTTTTGTAGACAGAACGTGTACGTTATTTGCAGCGTACAATACGACACATTTTATAATTATTTACATTTTAAAAAAATTGTAAAACATTAAATTTCGCCAAAATTTCATTTGTGGTGTAATTTTTAAAAAATAAATAAGTATTTTTCATTCTGGTATATAAATTTACTAACCAGCTCAGGGGAAACAATCACGATGATACATTTTTCGAAATATCTTCCATTTTTTCCAATTTGTATAAAGAACATAAAGAATTTTAAATATTGTCAATATTTAGTACTAAGAGATCGGCCGCTATCTAAACGTATAAAACTTAGCATATTGTCGTCTTAACTACAGCCTTATTTAAGAATGAAATATTTTGAAAAAGTACCAATGTTTAATATTTTGTATGCGCTAATTCTGAATATGTAGTTACTTTTACTTTACTCTTCATATATGACGGTAAAAGTAGGAAAAATATTATTGAGACAGGCATAAAGATTGTTTTTCTTAAAGTATGCTTAACTTTAAGAAAAACAATCGTTATGCCTGTCTCAATAATAATTTTTCCTACTTTTACCGTTATATATGAACAGTAAAGTAAAATTAACTACATATTCAGAATTAGCGCATACAAAATATTAAACATTGGTAAACTAGCGTAATCGCGTCTTAAATTAGATTTTATTCTGCAATTTTCACGGAGAGTTTTTCTTTTAAGTATACATATCTCAATTACATCATTTATGCTTTATATTTGCAGATATTGCTTGCTTCAGTGTAAAATTTCAAGCATTAAACGAGTGTTTTCCACTTCCAGGTTAAGCATGAAGTAAAATTTTGAGTTTAGAAAAGCCTGAAAATTTGGTTTGGTCGCGTAGCGCGAAGCGCGGAGCGACCAAACCAAATTTTCAGGCTTTCCTAAACTCAAAATTTTACTTCATGCGCCACGCGTATCAAACATTGGTTTCAAGTGAAGTTCTGAACATATTGCTAAAGCAGCATGCTAAAACAGTATATTTTAACCTTCACATTAAACCAGTGTTATATACGCGCGAATTCTAGACCAATGCAAATCTTATATAAAAATATATTACTTACATTTAATGAAGTCGAAAGATTTCTTTGGAATCCTCCATTCTGCTAGAAATCAGCCTCCTTAAGACATCTTGGTAATCGAAAAGAATCTTCTTCTTCAAAACATCACCAATTTTTAGACACTTTGTTTTAAATCGCGATTAATAATCGGAACGAGCCGTTGTGAGTATTTCTTTCATTTTCTTAAATCAGTGTTATTTTTCACTCTCTAAAAAACCACCCGATAAATTAATTGATCAAAGCAAAGTTACTAAAAAAGTATTCATTTTCTTTTTATAAATAAAATGTACACGTGGATTGATAATATATGAATTGAATAAGCTTGTGGGAATTTTATTAATTTTTTAAAATAAAGTTAACTGTAATATATAAAATTACGACAATATTCGTTGAAAATGTAAACAGTACGTCCTAATTAATAGTTAATTAATTAATATATATGAGTGATGGAATTAATAATCCACTCTCTCGCGTTATGCGCACGTCAAACAAACTGTCGCTAAATCCAAACTTTCATCTTTTTAGTAAGTCTCTCTGTAAATTCGTATCCGGTCTCAAACGTATTCAGGTTTGTTGTTGTATGTAATTTGCCACATCCATATATGTATATATATATATATATATATATATATATATATATATATATATATATATATATAACATGTATGATCTACATTTTGTAATAGCTTTAAGTATTTTGTATATTTAAATGTATAAAAATGGATTTTTTCCGTAAATAAATAAATAAATAAGACAACGTGTTGTTTGTATTTTACACGAATATTGTCGTAATTTTTAGTATCTCTTTTTAAATTTTGCATACACTTTTGAACACGTTAATTTCTTTACAGCCAGGTTATATTGTTTTGCAAACATTGCAATTTCATAACATTCACACATCAACACACATAGACAGTGTGGGTTTTCAATGTTTTCAATGTTCAGGCTTCAAAAGCTGTAGCTTTTGAAGCCTGAACATTTGGATTTGCTTTGGCGCGACTCGCTTCACTCGCGCGCCCCGAGAAATAAACATTTTCAAGCTTTTCTAAACTCGAAATTTTACTCCATGCTTAACCAAGCTTTTTTCAAAAAAGCAATGAATGCAATGAAATATTGCACTTTCAACATATGTAAAAATCAAGATATACGCTATTAATAGTTTTTGAGTTATTTTCAGTTAATCGTCAAGCGAGAGACAATTTTGATAAATTTGAGTAACATGCAAATTTAAAGAAATCATAACTTGGAAATTGTCTCAGATATTTTTATAAAATTCTGTGTAAATGCTAACCAAGCATTGTTCTTTCAAAATATCTAAAAATTAAAATATACCCCATCAATAGTTTTTGAGTTATTTTCACTTGAACGTCAAACGGGAGTCAATTTTGATAAATTCAAGTGATACTGAAATTTTGTGAAATCGTAAATTGTACACTATTTAAAAAATCTGTTTAAAACGTAATATGCATATCACTCACTTATTATTCTTTTAAAATATGTAAAAATCAAAATATACCACATCTATAGTTTTTAAGTTATATTCACTTAAACGTGAAACGGGAGGCAATTCTGATTATTTTGAGTGATATAGACATTTCAAGAGTTCATAACTGGGGTATTATTCAAGATATTTTATTAAAACGTCGTGTGCATAATACTTAATTATTGGTCTTTCAAAATATGTGAAAATCAAAATAAACCCCAATTAATAGTTTTTGACTTATTTTCACTTGAACGCGAAACGGGAGTAAATTTTGATTATTTTGATTGATATAGACATTTTAAGGGTTCATAACTTAGATACTATTAGAGATATCTTTATCAAACTTGGTGTGCATATTACTGAACTACTAGTCTTTTAAAATAAATGAAAATCAAAATATACCTCAATAATAGTTTTTAAGTTATTTTCACTTGAACGTCAAACAGAAGTCAATTTTTATAAATTCAAGTGATACTAAAATTTTGAGAGATCGTGAATTGGACACTATTTAAAATATCTGTTTAAAACGTAATCTGCATATCACTCACTTATTGTTCTTTTAAAATATGTAAAAATCAAAATATACCCCATCTATAGTTTTTAAGTTATATTCACTTAAATGTGAAACGGGAGACAATTTTGATTATTTTTAGTGATGTAGACATTTCAAGAGTTTATAACTGGGATATTATTTAAGATATTTTATTAAAACTTCGTGTGCATATCACTCAATTATTGGTCATTTAAAATATGTGAAAATCAAAACACGCTCTAATAATAGTTTTTGAGTTATTTTCACTTGAACGCGAAACGGGAGTAAATTTTGATTATTTTGAGTGATATAGACATTTTAAGGGTTCATAACTTAGATACTATTAGAGATATCTTTATAAAACTTGGTGTGCATATTACTGAATTATTAGTCTTTTTAAATAAATGAAAATCAAAATATACCTTAATAATAGTTTTTGAGTTATTTTCACTTGAACGTCAAACAGGAGTCAATTTTTAAAAATTCAAGTGATTCTAAAATTTTGAGAGATCGTAAATTGGACACTAATTAAAATATCTGTTTAAAACGTAATGTGCATATCACTCACTTATTGTTCTTTTAAAATATGTAAAAATCAAAATATACCCTATCTATAGTTTTTAAGTTATATTCACTTAAACGTGAACCGAGAATCAATTTTCATTCTTTTTAGTGATGTAGACATTTCAAGAGTTCATAACTGGGATATTATTTAAGATATTTTATTAAAACTTCGTGTGCATATTATTCAATTATTGGTCTTTTAAAATATGTGAAAATCAAAATACGCTCTAGTAATAGTTTTTGAGTTATTTTCACTTGAACGCGAAACGGGAGTAAATTTTGATTATTTTGAGTGATATAGACATTTTAAGGGTTCATAACTTAGATACCATTAGAGATATCTTTATAAAACTTGGTGTGCATATTACTGAATTACTAGTCTTTTAAAATAAATGAAAATCAAAATATACCCCAATAATAGTTTTTGAGTTATTTTCACTTGAACGTCAAACAGGAGTCAATCTTTATAAATTCAAGTGATACTAAAATTTTGAGAGATCGTAAATTGGATATTATTTAATATATCTGTTCAAAACGTAATGTGCATATCACTCACTCATTGTTCTTTTAAAATATGTAAAAATCAAAATATACCCTATCTATAGTTTTTAAGTTATATTCACTTAAACGTGAAACGGGAATCAATTTTCATTATATTTAGTGATGTAGACATTTCAAGAGTTCATAACTGGGATATAATTTAAGATATTTTATTAAAACTTCGTGTGCATATCATACACTTATTGGTCTTTTAAAATATGTGAAAATAAAAATACGCTCTAATAATAGTTTTTAAGTTATTTTCACTTGAACGCGAAACGGGAGTAAATTTTGATTATTTTGAATGATATAGACATTTTAAGGGTTCATAACTTAGATACTATTAGAGATATCTTTATAAAACTTGGTGTGCATATTACTGAATTACTAGTCTTTTAAAATAAATGAAAATCAAAATATACCACAATAATAGTTTTTGAGTTATTTTCACTTGAACGTCAAACAGGAGTCAATTTTTATAAATTCAAGTGATACTAAAATTTTGAGAGATCGTAAATTGGACACTAATTAAAATATCTGTTTAAAACGTAATGTGCATATCACTCACTTATGGTTCTTTTAAAATATATAAAAATAAAAATATACCCCATCTATAGTTTTTAAGTTATATTCACTTAAACGTGAAACGGGAATCAATTTTGATTATTTTTAGTGAAGTAGACATTTCAAGAGTTCATAACTGGGATATTATTTAGGATATTTTATTAAAACTTTGTGTGCATATCATTCAATTATTGGTCTTTTAAAATATGTGAAAATCAAAATACGCTCTAATAATAGTTTTTGACTTATTTTCACTTGAACGCGAAATGGGAGTAAATTTTGATTATTTTGAGTGATATAGACATTTTAAGGGTTCATAACTTAGATACTATTAGAGATATCTTTATAAAAATTAGTGTGCATATTACTGAATTACTAGTCTTTTAAAATAAATGAAAATCAAAATATACCTTAATAATAGTTTTTGAGTGATTTTCACTTGAACGTCAAACAGGAGTCAATTTTTATAAATTCAAGTGATACTAAAATTTTGAGAGATCGTAAATTGGACACTATTTAAAATATCTGTTTCAAACGTAATGTGCATATCACTCACTTATTGTTCTTTTAAAATATGTAAAAATCAAAATATACCCTATCAATAGTTTTTAAGTTATATTCACTTAAACGTGAAACGGGAATCAATTTTGATTATTTTTAGTGATGTAGACATTTCAAGAGTTCATAACTGGGATATTATTTAAAATATTTTATTAAAACTTCGCGTGCATATCATTCAATTATTGGTCTTTTAAAATATGTGAAAATCAAAATACATTCTAATAATAGTTTTTGAGTTATTTTCACTTGAACGCGAAACGGGAGTAAATTGTGATTATTTTGAGTGATATAGACATTTTAAGGGTTCATAACTTACATACTATTAGAGATATCTTTATAAAACTTAGTGTGCATATTACTGAATTACTGATTTTTTAAAATAAATAAAAATCAAAATATAGATCTGTAGTGTTTCGTCTTTGGCGCCCATTTATTCGGTCGTCACATTGAGGCAATCGTTAATAATTCATTGAAGTTATTGGGTTTTATTCATCGCAACTCGTCTAGTCTTAAGAACATCAATGCATTAAAAACCCTGTACAACTCGTATGTACGCTCAAAGCTGGAATATGCAGCCTTAGTTTGGTTTCCTCAAACTCAGAACCAAATAAAGATGATTGAAAGCGTACAACGCAGGTTTTTAAAATTTTTATTTCATAAAACTGAAGGATACTATCCAGTAAGAGGATTTGATCATGACATACTACTCAATAAATTTAGTTTAGACTCTCTTGAATGTCGTAGGCATAATGCATCTATCTTATTTATGCATAAATTATTACACAATGAAATAGATTCACCAGAATTATTAAATCAGATTGGGCTGCATATTCCAGTTTTTTGCAGCAGGCAAAAACCTATGTTTAGCATCCCAAACCATAGGACTAACGTGAGATTAAAATCTCCTATTGTTATCATGTCATGCATGTGTAATAAATTACCACCCTGTTGTGATATTCTGCACGACTCTGTTAAATCGTTGATGAACAATCTGTCAAATAGCTGTCACACTCACGAGCGTCTTTATATTTTTTAGATTTAAATTTATTTATGTACATTGATTATTGTATTATCATTGTCTTGTAATTGGGAAATTTCCTGTTGGGCAATAAATACTTATTATTATTTATTTAAATATATTTTTAATTGTAGCGCCAGATATTTTTTTTTATGTTTTTCCGTTTCGGAACTTGCGGAATGTGCAATGCAGAAAGTGTGTGAATTTGACCATTGAACGGTACAGAATACAGTTTAAGTTATTCCCCAAAACTAAGTGTTTAAATTACAATCCCACAAGTTCACCGTTAAGTAAGAACGCAACACTTTTAAATGGCAGTTAAACGATCAAAAGACAACAGAAATTATTCCTAGATTTTCCAAATGATCTGTTTAGAATTAAATATTATTGTTATTTAAATAATTTTTTTAGTTTTAATATTATTGTTTTATTTTATCGTGTCTTTAATTCGGTATTGTATTAATGTATATTGTGTACTATAAGTTACGTGTGCCTATGTATTATTTTGATAAGTTTTCCCTATATATTAAAAAGAAAATTGGGACAAAATACGAGTTAACAAAATATGCAGAATCAGCAGACTGTATAGGTGACATTTTTTAAGCCTTAGTTATTATATTTAAGTTAGTTTTAAGTCAAAAGACATGCGGTTATCCAACAAAAATGTACCTTGGTGATAGAATAAGTAACTCAGCTGCTGGTTGTGTTGATTTGTTTGCTGACCACTTTTCTAGTGTTTATATTAAATCTAGTCAAACTGTACCAATATAAGATGGTAAGGAGTCGATATCCCTATCTAATTTTAGTGTTGCTTTGTCAGAGGTTTTTAATTCCATGTTGTCAATGTCTGAATCCTGTAGTGCTGGTCCTGACGGTGTACCTGAATATTTTTTAAAAAGATGAATTTTCACTCTTAGTAAACCTATCCATAGATGTTTGAGCAATCACTATTATCTGGAATTTTTCCTGACTGCTGGAAAAGTAGCTACATTATGCCAATTTTCAAAAGTGGAAAGAGATCATTTATTTCTAATTACAGGAGAATTTCTATCCAGTCTGTTTTGCCAAAAATGCTAGATAATCTTATCTCACAACAGCTTATGTGGTCGTGTATCAATGCAATTATTCCTCAACAACGTGGTTTCCTTTAAGGTAGATCAACATTGACAAACCTGTTGTCATATAATTCATTTTTGTCAGATGCTTTGGAAAATGGGCTACAAGTTGACTCTGTGTATATGGACTTTTCCAAAGCGTTTGATAGAGTGCAACACAATTTATTATTGAATAAACTAGAACTGATGGGAATTGGCACAAATGCAGTTACCTGGTTGAGAAGCTTCCTACATAATAGGACCTAGCGAGTGCGGATAGGATCGCACTGTAGGCCCATCCTATTCTTGCTTTTTATTAATGGCATTGGATCGGTATTAAAATCCAGTAACTTTCTTCTCTATGCCGATGATTTAAAAGTTTTCAAAAATGTCAATACTATCGAAGATAGGTTGAAACTGCAGGAGGATTTACAAGGTATTGCGTACTGGTGCGAGACTAACAAACTCGAACTTAATATGAAAAAATGTGTTCACATTTCTTTCTGCAGACGTTCCCCATTAAGAAGTCACGGCTATATGATTGGTAGTTGCGAGCTGCAGCGTGTCTCGGAAGTTCGAGACCTTGGTGTACTTTTTTCTTCCAATCTCGGATTTTCAAAACACATTACTGCAGTTTACAATAAAAGCTTGTCTATATTAGGTTTTGTACGTAGATTTGCTGTTGACTTTAGCCCTAATACATTAAAAACCTTGTGCTTGGCACTTGTGCGTCCTAGCTTAGAATATGGTTCATCATTATGGGCTCCATACACTGCTACCGCAATAAGGCAAATTAAAATGGTGCAAAGCAAATTCTTAAGAATCATGCATTATAGAATAGTTGAACCAGGCATAGAGTTTAGTCACAGTCAAATGCTGACTAGGCTGAATATAAAATCGTTAGCGGAGAGGAGAAAGTTTCTGGATATTATGTTCTTATACAAATTGATTAATGGCTTTGTTGACTGTAGTGAGCTGGTTGGTGCATTGAGTTTCAATGTTCCAAGGAATGCTCAGTCAAGGCATAGAATACCGTTTCACAAAACTAACTACGGAATGTTTAGTTCCATACATCGAATGATGCGATATGCTAACGCGTTAGAGAAGAATGATGATTTTCATTTATTCGCTCAATCTTTTTCGCATTTTAAGAATAAATTACAACGCATTCATTTATCAGATGTCATCTAGTTCTAAAGCAGTAGGATGTAAATATATTATTTTTTATTTTTTATTTGTCTATTTATTTATTTTATTTATCTGTCTCTCATATTTATTTGTTGCATTTTTGTCTCAGTTTTATCATTGTATATTCATATTAATTTGTTGTTTGTTAGGTTTGTTGTAAACGTTTTGTCTTGGCATGTCTGTTATATACAATTTCTGTGATAACTGATCTGTGATATTTTATCTTACAATATTTGTATATTCAATGTGAAACATACCTGTGATATACAATTTCTGATTACGTGATAACTAATCTGTGATATTTTAACTTACAATATTTGTACATTCAATGTGAAACATGTCTGTGATGAAACTGTGATAATTAGTATAACAATTTTGAAATTATAAACCCGTTCACGTTAATTTATAAAGCCGTTTGCAACACTGAGTCAGTTCTTTAAACCATTTGGGGATTTACTTCATTATTACTCATTAATACTATTTAGGATTACCTAGGATTATAAACAAGTGCGTAAATGATTGTATAATGTAAACATTATAATGGAGATTTCCGTAAATAAAGTTAAAGTTTTATACCTTTACTATTGTGTATTTGGATTGAATTACGTGAAGAGTTGAATATAATTTACTTAATAAAAGACTAACACTTTCTTCACTAAAAACATTTATTTTCGCTAAATGTACATTTCGAACACTACGTGCTCATTATCAATAGCTTACTGAGTAAATACAAAAAGAAGGCGGGATACTTATACATAAAGGGGATTATGGGAAAAACGTGGGCGAGGTTAACATTTGTGTTTGTCGGGGTTATTGGTCGGAATTACCTCTAATAAGGAATTGTTCAGGGGACTTAAATCGAAATTAAGTAAATGATTTTTGTTTTTTTTTTTCATCTGTATAGCTGCCAACGTATATAATTTTTTATTTGAAGAATGTTTTAATAATTTTATATTGTTTTCCGAAAATACATGATCCGTAGTTATGGTGTGATGTGCAACAGCAGATTTATCAGGGTTAAGGTTCTTTATATGATATTTATGTTCTTTAAATCTAATTGCTAATGTTATTTGAGTTTGTCCTGTGTACAGTTTTTCGCAGTTGCAACAATTAATCTTATATATTTATTGAATGTGTTTCCTAATAATAACTTTAGTTGTGTACTTGTATAAACTGCTGGACATAAATTGAATTTTCGATAAAGTTTAATGAACTTATTTTCAATTGTTGGGGTATATATGAGTCTACAGTAATTAATTTTTGTTTTTACTTCAATATGTTTTAACCGGGTTACACTTTTTATTTTATGTTTATATATATATGTTTGTTGATTAACTTATTTATTATGTTTCTTTTGTAGTCTAATGATTCAGCAATTTCTAATATTATCTTAAATTCTGTGTTTCTGTTTGTTTCTGATAAGGGTAAGTTCAATGCCCTATATATCATGCAATTAAATGCTGCAAGTTTGTGTTTCCAAGGACTGTTTGAATGAGAGTGAATGTAATTGAAAGTGTGGGTTGATTTCCTAAATATGTTAAATTCTAGTTTGTACAATATTTCCAAATGGTTAGTTCAGAAATTTCAAAAATTAAAGATAAAGAATGACAGATCTGTAAGAAACTCCATCCATCTTACACAAGAATTAAAACGCGTCAAATTAAAACCGGACGAAATTTTGATCTCGTTTGATGTAGAATCCCTGTTCCCAAGCGTTCCAATTAAAGAAACATTAAATATACTTGGACAACTGTTAATTGCTAATGAAATACCGAACGATGAAATAGACCAATACTTAGAATTAACAAGAATGGTTATGGACTTTAATACGTTCGAATTCAATAATAAAGTCTACAAACAAACTTTTGGAACGGCAATGGGCAATCCACTATCCCCATTTCTTGCAAACATATTTTTGAACAACCTTGAATATCTTGCTCAAAAAACAATAACCAATTTTCCAAGGATCTGGTACCGATATGTAGATGATGTTTTTGCAATTGTAAATAAAAATGTAAATATAGATAACTTCCTAGAATCAATAAACAACATTTACGAAAGTATCAAGTTCACGTTAGAACAAAATAAACAACTTCCTTTCTTAGATTTAACAATAAATAGAAATAAAGATAAACTAGAATTTAACATATTTAGGAAATCACCCACACTTTCAATTACATTCACTCTCATTCAAACAGTCCTTGGAAACACAAACTTGCAGCATTTAATTGCATGATATATAGGGCACTGAACTTACCCTTATCAGAAACAAACAGAAACACAGAATTTAAGATAATATTAGAAATTGCTGAATCATTAGACTACAAAAGAAACGTAATAAATAAGTTAATCAACAAACATATATATATATATATAAACATAAAATAAAAAGTGTAACCCGGTTAAAACATATTGAAGAAAAAACAAAAATTAATTACTGTAGACTCATATATACCCCAACAATTGAAAATAAATTCATTAAACTTTATTGAAAATTCAATTTATGTCCAGCAGTTTATATAAGTACACAACTAAAGTTATTATTAGGAAACACATTCAATAAAATAGGCGATTTACTAAAACCTGGCATATATAAGATTAATTGTTGCAACTGCGAAAAACTGTACATAGGACAAAATCAAGAACATTAGCAATTAGATTTAAAGAACATAAATATCATATAAAAAACCTTAACCCTGATAAATCTGCTGTTGCACATCACACCATAACTACGGGTCATGTATTTTCGGAAAGCAATATAAAAATATTAAAACATTCTCCAAATAAAAAATTAAATATGTTGGAAGCTATACAGATGAAAAAACACCAAAATCATTTACTTAATTTCGATTTAAGTCCCCTGAACAATCCCTTATTAGAGGTAATTCCGACCAATAAACCCCGACAAACACAAATGTTAACCTCGCCCACGTTTTTCCCATAATCCCCTTTAGGTATAAGTATCCCGCCTTCGTTTTGTATTTACTCAGTAAGCTATTGATAATGAGCACGTAGTGTTCGAAATGTACATTTAGCGAAAATAAATGTTTTTAGTGAAGAAAATGTTAGCCTTTACTATTGTAATCAATGTTTATATTTATGTATTTCTGTAAATGGCTTCCGTTGATTTGACAAGTAAAATAAAATAAAATATAAAAAATGTAAAATTTGTTGAGATTATTATTATAATATTAATTTTCAACTTAAAATTCAAATTGAACAAGAACAAGCACAGCAATTTCTTGTATATACCCACACTGCGCTCACGAATCACACGAAGATCTTTTCTTTCACACAATCACCGTTAAATTGACAATACGCAATCATCAAAAAAACGGGAAAGAGAATTTTCATCACACACAGATTTTTTTCTTTCATTCACACCCCCATTTTTTTTACAAGAAATTGCTGATTCATCATGAATACTTGTGTTTTCATTTCACACTTTCACTTTCTTTTAGCGCTGGCCAGCTTCACATTCACATTCACATTCACATTCACACCCCCGAAAACCGAAAACAAACAAGAATTCATGATACATAATTTTAAAATCTCCTGTTAGTATTATGTGTAAAAAATGTTACTCTGTAACTTGGAGCCAACTGTGAATTTATTATTCTTATTAAAAAATTGTTTTTATATTCATAGGACACGCCTTCAACATTTATTAAGTAATTTTATTGTTACAGAATTTATTCTAATTTCATTTATTATTATATTTTTATATGTACCAGGCTTATGTCTTGTTTTTGTCTTGTAATTGGGAAATTTTTCCTATTGGACAATAAATGGATTATTATTATTATAATTAAAATTAATGAAATTTAAGTTACAAGCAAAAAAATAATGAAGATCTTCGTGACATTGTAATACAATTAGGGAATAAGATGGATTTGGATATCAAGAGGGCAGATATTAAAGGATGCTATCGCAAAACCGGGAACAACGAGGATATAGTAGTCGAGTTCATGGAGGAAAGTCTAAAAGGAAAAATGCTTCAACGTAGAAAAGCGATCAAGATCATCAAAGTTAAAGATTGTGGTCTCAGTGGCGCAAACAATATTGTATACATTAATGAGCAATTAACAAAATATAATAATACTATTTTTTATGAAGCTAGGAAACTGAAGACTCAACATAATTATAAATATGTTTGGGTCAAAGATGGGAAAGTATTTGCTAAATTTAAAGATGGAGATAAAGCAATTTATTTGGCGTCTCTGGAGGACGTAAAAAATGTACCCTAGACCTTTAAAAAGTATAAGATTTTTCTTACAAACAATTTATCTGTAAAATTGCTCTCCTAAAAATAGGACATGTAAATATTAGATCTCTTATCCCTAAATTTATTTGTTTTAAACTTTTTCTATTACAAAATAATTTTGATTTTTTCGGATTATCGGAAACTTGGCTAAGTACAGATATAGATGACTGTTTAATTAGCATTGATGGGTACAAACTTCTTAGATGTGATAGGTTAGGTAGGGGAGGCGGCGTAGCTCTGTATATAAAAAATGTATATAATGTGCATCGGATTATAACGTATACAGAAATCGAACAAATATGGGTATCTTTCACTCTTAATAAAATAAAATATACCTTTGGTGTTGTTTATCGGCCGCCATCATGTTCATGTCTACATTTTTTAGATATTTTTGAGTCGACTTTGACTGATATTTGTATTGATTCAAATGAAACAATATGTGTAGGCGATTTCAATATTGATCTTTTAAAAGATAATAAACCGGCTTATGACTTACTAAATGTATTAGATATGTATAACCTAAAGCAACATGTAAAAGATCCAACTCGAATAACTGAAAAAAACAATGTCTTTACTTGATTTAATACTTACAACAATACCGATAAATGTAAACCAAATATCTGTTATAAATATGCCACATCTCTCCGACCATGAAATCTTACACTGTACTCTAAATATTACTGTAAAAGATAATCACTCTGGTATAATTAAGACATATAGGGACTACAGTGAACTAGATTATGATCAATTTAAATACGATTTACTTTCTATACCATGGAAACATATCTTTGATATTAACGAAATAAATGAAAAACTCACTTTTCTTAATGAAAATTTACTAGTCCTTTATGATCTGCATATCCCTGTTATAACCCGTCGTTTTACTAGAAAGCATTGTCCATGGATTTCAGAATGTACTAAACGAATTATATTAGAACGAAATAGCGCCTTAAATAAATTTAAAAAAACTAAATTAAATACGCACTGGAATTATTACAAATCACTTCGCAATATAGTAACATCCACGATCAGACAAGAAAAGAAAGCGTATGTTGAATTTCACATACGAAAGAATAATAATATGTGGAACACTTTTCAGTATTGTAATATATACAATAAGAAAATATATACAATAAGAAAAAGTATAGTGAAATTCCTGACCATTTAAATAACGCTAACGGGATAAATAGTTTTTATGTTAATTCCACCATGTCATATGAAAATACAGAGTTAATTGAATTTTATAACAAACAAAATAACAAAATGTGTTCAGAAAATTTTATGTTGAAAGAAGTAACTGAAATAACAATTTCTAAGTACATTTGCTCTATTAAATCTAAAGCAGTGGGACATGATGGAATTGACATAAGATTTGTTAGATTATGCTGTCCATACCTTTTACCATACTTGACACATATTATTAATTATTGTTTAGTACATTCGGTTTTTCCCGAAACATGGAAAATTGCATATGTTAAACCACTTCCTAAAGTTAACAACCCCATAGAGTTTAAGGATTTAAGGCCGGTTAGTGTTTTACCTGTTTTATCAAAAATTATTGAAAAATCCATAAAAGAACAATTGGAATCATTTGTTTGCAAACATAATATATTACCCGCTACACAATCTGGCTTCAGAAGTGGCCATAACACTTGTACAGCTCTTTTAAATGTGGTCGATAACATAATTAGACAGACTGATAATGATAAGTTAACAATATTTATATTGCTTGATTTTTCAAATGCCTTTAATACAATAAATCATAATCTTTTGTTGGCTATTTTGAATTACGTTGGCTTAAGTTCTTCAGCCATATTATTAGTAAAAAACTACTTGTTAAATCGCTGTCAAATGGTCGTAATGATATTTCCTTACCACTATCAGTCTGTAGTGGGTTGCCGCAGGGGTCTATTTTAGGCCCTTTGTTATATATAGTATATACATCAGTTTTACCTCAAATTCTGAAATATTGTTCAGCACAATATTACGCTGATGATACACACAGGTATATTTTCTTTCAAAAAAGATGACGCCGGCCTGGCCTGCGAATATGTAAATATAGACCTGCAAGGGTTATATGAAAATTGTTATAAGCATTCCTTATTTTTAAATCCGAATAAATCTTGCGCTATTTTGTTTGGAAGAAAGAAGACGAGAGAATTAACATTAGGCAATGTTAATGGGAAAATTGTTATTAACAATGTTCCCATAACAATGGAAAATGAAGTTAAAATTCTTGGTATTACTGTGGATACTGATCTTCGTTTTAAAAAGTACATATCTAAATGTTGCCAAAGAGCTTTTTATCAACTAAAATTACTATATAGTTCCAGGAATGTGTTGTCCAAAAAATACAAAATAATTTTGTGTAATTCTCTTGTGCTTTCAATTTTTTCATATTGTGACACCTTATATGCACCATGCTTGGATACCGTAACCGTGAGGAAAATACAAAAAATACAAAATAGCTGCATAAGATTTATTTTTGGAATACCTAGAAGACAACATGTATCAGCAAAAAGGAATGAAATAGGTTGGTTGGACATGGATGAGAGGAGAAAGTTACACCAAGCGGTATTATTTAATAAAATAGTTACGAATAAGTGCCCAAAATACCTACATGACAAAATTTCATACAGAGGGGACGTGCATAATATTAATATTAGATTTAAGGGTACTCTATCACCACCTGCACATAAGACGGCTTTATTCTTGCGATCTTTAATTTTATTCCCACGGAATATTTTAGGTTTGGCGAAAAATACATTCAAAAAAGCATATAAAGTAATTATTATGAAAAAAACCAATAAATAATTGTATTTGATTACTAAATTGTGTTAACAAAATTGTAAAACAATTTTCTTTTCTTTATTTTTCATTTAGGATGTTATTTTTATGTTAATTTCGTTTATTTTATGTAATTGTATGGTCAAGTTGAAAAACAGCAAACATATTATGTTATGCCGAACTTCGCCATATTCAATAATGATGTGATTGTAAAATAGATGTAATTTATTGATGTTTGTTTGATTATTGAATAAAAGACGTTTATTATTATTATTATTATTATTATTATTATTATTAAGTTGAACAAGGAGGCAAACATATCTATCAAATTTTGTTTACGTTTCTTAAGAAATGTCAGTAATTCTATACTTAAACAAGGATTGCAATAGTATGTTGGATAAATAAACTGTTATTTATTTATCAACGTAGGATTGTAATCCTTGTTTAAGTGTAAAGTAAAATTTTGAGTTAGAAAGAGCCCGACGACAGCTTGTGAGTGTTTCCAATCCCATGTTAAGCATGAAGTAAAATTTCGAGTTTAGAAAAGCCTGAATAATTGTGACATATTTTAAAGTAACGAGTGTTTTCCACTCCCAGACTAAGCATGAAGTAAAATTTCGAGTTTAGAAAAGCCCCGCGTAGACAATTTGTCGAGGGTCGCGCAGCGACCCGAGACAAAATTTCACGGGGCTTTTCAAAACTCGAAATTTTACTTCATGCGCCACGCGTATAAAACAATAATTTAATGTTAAATCAAACAATATATATTACTAATATATTTTAAAATCTATGAAATTTCTGATGCACACGAAAAACGAGGAATAATGTGTTTCATAAAATAATTTCAGATTTTGTTTTAAATATTCAGTATGTAATTCTTTTTTAGGCTCAATTTGGTCGTTTGTAATTAATTTTATTGAAATCAAAGATTTAAGAAATGTCAGTAATTCTATACTTAAACAAGGATTGCAATAGTACGTTAGATAAATAAACTGTTATTTATTTATCAACGTAGGATTGTAATCCTTGTTTAAGTATAAAGTCAAATTTTGAGTTAGAAAGAGCCCGACCACAGCTTGTGAGTGTTTCCAATCCCATGTGGCATGAAGTAAAATTTCGAGTTTAGAAAAGCCTGAATAATTGTGGCATATTTTAAAGTAACGAGTGTTTTCCACTCCCAGACTAAGCATGAAGTAAAATTTCGAGTTTAGAAAAGCCCCGCGTAGAAAATTTGTCGAGGGTCGCGCAGCGACCCGAGACAAATTTTCACGGGGCTTTTCTAAACTCGAAATTTTACTTCATGCGCCACGCGTCTAAAACACAGATTTTAACTAAAGTTTGAATATATATAAATTTGACAATATTATAGTGTTTTAAGCGCGTGGCGCATGAAGTAAAATTTCGAGTTTAGAAAAGCCCAGAAAATTTGTCTCGGGTCGCTGCGCGACCCTCGACAAATTTTTACGGGGCTTTTCTAAACTCGAAATTTTACTTCACGCTCAGTCTGAGAGTGGAAAACACTTGTTTAATGCTTCAAATTGAATTCTTTTAAAAATCAACGAATTTCAGAAAATTTACAGCTAAAATAATTAAGAAAAAGTAATGTGATTTTATAAAAATAATGACACACCATGAAATTGATACAACAATTCCGCATATTCCCTGTTTTTTTTTCTAAGTTCAATTTAAAGCTTTAAACAAGTGTTTTCCACTCCCAGACTAAGCATGAAGTAAAATTTCGAGTTTAGAAAAGCCCCGCGTAGAAAATTTGTCGAGGGTCGCGCAGCGACCCTCGACAAATTTTCACGGGGCTTTTCTAAACTCAAAATTTTACTTCATGCGCCACGCGTATAAAACAATAATTTAATGTTAAATCAAACAATATATATTACTAATATATTTTAAAATCTATGAAATTTCTTGTGCACACGAAAAACGAGGAATAATGTGTTTCATAAAATAATTTCAGATTTTATTTTTAAATATTCAGTATGTAATTTTTTTTAGGCTCAATTTGGTCATTTGTAATTAATTTTATTAAAATCAAAGATTTAAACTATTCTGCTCTACTTTTGAAAAACTATAATTTATAATAATAATACACTTTTATTATTATTAATAAATATAGTTTATCAAAAGTAGAATGGTACTCTCTAAATCTTTGATTGAATTGTTATTTCTAAATCTTTGATTTCGACAAAACGTATTATTACAAGTATTTTTTTTTTCATTTTCCCAACCCTTTCTGGTGCCAAAATGATTTAATTTATTTCTTGAATCAATTTCTTCTCACATCATCTGTGAGAATAAAGGAAAATGTGGAATGATATTGATTTTAAAAATAAACCAGCTATTACTTTTCAATTTTTTTTATTTCTTGAATCAATTTGCACTTCCACTTTATCAAACATAATTTTACATAATTTACAATACAAATTCAATGATTTTAAAAGAAACACTTGGTCAAGTTTCACTAACATTTTGTTTTTTTATTTAAACTAGTTTCACATAAAGACAATTGGTTAGAGCAGTGGTCTCCAAACTACGGCCCGCGGGCCAAATCCGGCCCGCGACTTGCATGAATCCGGCCCGCGATTGTTTGTAATTTTTTTTGTAAATGTCATATTTTGAAATATTGTTACAATTGTTCCTTAAATTTTTCATAATTTTATAAAATTAATCGGATCTTGGCCGTCTATATTATGTAGAATTGTATTTGTGACCCGCGAAGAAGATAGTTTGGAGACCCAGGGGTTAGAGAATAGTTTGACCTGATGTTGCATTTTGCCTATAAATTATGCATAGAACAGCAGTCCTGTCGTGTAACGCAAATATTCATTTTATAATTCAATATCTGTTGGGGTATTAGCTCGAGAAGTAGTTGTTTAAATGAATATTTGGAAACAAACTTTTTGCAGAAAGTCGATATTAATTTTAATTCGTTTATTATATTTTTTAAACTAGTTTTGACTTTCGAGTCCCTGAAAAGGAATTCCTTAAGATCGTAGATAGTTGAGGCTAAGTGCCTCAACTATCTACGATCTTGAAGAATTTTTTAAAATCCGTGATCTCTTGAATAAAACACTTAATGATTTTAGTTGAAAATCATTAAGTGTTTTATTCAAGTTAAATTCCTTAAGAATTACTTAAAGTCGAAACTAGTTGGAATAAATAAGCAATATAGTGTGTTTTCTTTTAAAATCATAGTTAAATATGTTTAACCAAGTAAAAGATGAAAAACTTATTCAGGATATAAAAATTTAATAAAACTACAGTGTTAGCGCTTGTGCGCGCCCCCCCCCTCTCTCCGCTTATCAGAGATTTCTTCAAGGGTGGTAACACCCTAAACACAGAGATCGATTGGTGCCACGGTACCAGTAAGTTGTTTTGTATATAACATGTAAATAAATGTGAGTTTGTTGAACATCGCTGGAATTTTCCTTGGACCCCACACTGAGTTACGATTAAGTCCGATAACGCTTAACATACAGTTTATTTATTTTACTACTCCACTTTATATTACTTAATTGCATTGATTAACTCTCATTAAATTATTATAATGACTATTGATTGGGAAAAATAATTTAAAATTCCGTTAATCGTCTAAATTTACTAAAAAATTAAAATAATACTACACAATAACTTTAGGGGGATGACTCTAACTAACCTTTTTATAATCTAATCCCGCCGACGCGACTTAAACACTTGATTTTAGATCTAACAAACAGCAAAAATCAAATAATTTCGCTTATGTTAAACACCGGAAGGTAATCCGGATGCACACTACGCGTACTTGCACCTTATCACTCGCGGTTAATTAATTTAATTAGAGGAGGTCGCGAATTTTCGAAAAATCATTCGCGTATTTCACAGCATCTACGACGCGACCGTACCGGAATGATGCTGCAAAAATACTCAGCTAAGTCTAATCTGCGCACACAAATTTCGAATAAACGACAAAAAAGGCTCGCATTCTTTCAATGACGAGTCAAGGATTTATACGTTGGAGATTTAATTGTAAACAACAAAAAAAAAGGCAAATTCCACATTTCACGCTACACACGCAATTGTGTTTCAATTTTAATGTTGAGTGAGAAAATAATTTAATAAAATACAAATACAAATAATATGACTATATTAAATAAAATACACTTTGAACTTATATGGGGTCTATGGAAATACAGGTGGAGATTTGAAGGATTATTATTATTATTTTATTGATTTAAAATCACAATAATAATAGTATGTATATACCAAATACCAACATATTTCAAAAATTCTTTAAAATTAAAATTAATTATTGCATTGTTTATAAATGCTGTGACCGGGAGAGTAAGCACAGTAAAGACAGTAGCGTAGTATGTAATTGATGTTAAACCCTTGAATAACATGTAATAACTTACAACTTAAAATTAATTGTTTATAGATGTTGTGACCCACAGTGCAAGCACAACGAAGACAGTGGCGTAGTGAGTGATTCATTTTTAATCCTCAAATAATTACAATTGAATAACACCACCAAAAACATCGTTTACTTACTACGCCACTGTCTTTCTTGTGCTTGCTCTCATAGTGACAGCATTTATGAACAATACATTGGGATATTATAGTTTCAAAGATTTTTTGAGATCTGTTTGTATTTGGTGGAGTTATTACACGTTATATTATTCTAGTGTTAAACATAGATCACTCACTAGGCCACCGTCATTCTTGTGCTTCATCTCCCGGTCACAGAACACATTAACAATGCATTCGTGAATTATAATTTGAAATAAATATATTTTGAAATCTGTTGGTATTTGGTGGAGTTATTACATGTTAATTTATTCGAGGGTTAAATATCAATCACTCACACGCCACTGTCTTTCTTTTGGCGTTGGAAACTTCGCCATCCACGCGCTAGCCGCGGGTTAAAATCCCAGTCAACCCACATTTTATTTATTTATTATAAATTATTTAAAATTATTTAAATTTATTATAATTTATCTAAATAAAATTACTTGAATAATTAATGGTTATATACTATGTCGTAGTCTCCTATTAATTTTAAATGCTGTAAATCAGCTAGCTTCAAAAATTATATACAGAGAGTTTTATGTAACACCGAACATTTTCATAACGAGAATATTTCTTTTAAGTATACATATGCATTTCGTTGTACATTTTCCGACGCTCGGTTTATTAAGAGAATTGAATTAGAACTTTAAACGAGTGTTTTCCACTCCCAGGCTAAGCATGAAGTAAAATTTCGAGTTTAGAAAAGCCTGAAAATTTGGTTTGGTCGCGTAGCGCGAAGCGCGGAGCGGCCAAACCAAATTTTCAGGCTTTTCTAAACTCGAAATTTTACTTCATGCGCCATCGGTACAAAACACTGACATATTACGAAGCTTAAAACACACCGTTAAACTTTACATTGAATTGGTGTTTTGTACCGGTGGCGCATGAAGTAAAATTTCGAGTTTAGAAAAGCCTGAAAATTTGGTTTGGCCGCTCCGCGCTTCGCGCTACGCTACCAAACCAAATTTTCAGGGTTTTCTAAACTCGAAATTTTACCCAGTCTGGGAGTGGAAAACACTTGTTTAAAGCTTCAAACTAAATTCTCTTGGTAAACCGAGCGTCGGAAAATGTACAATGTATGCATATGTATACTTAAAAGAAATATTCTCGTTATGAAAATGTTCAGTGTTACATAAAACTCTCTGTATGTGCCAATTGCTTCAGCATTTTCCATCAGGCATGTAAAAGCAAAAAAAAAAGAATCAAATATCTCGGCAATCACAAAATTAAGTGCTGCTCCAAAACACTACAAAACAGATCTTTAAACTCCAGCATTGACTCAACTAAACAAGAAATCATCGACCCGCTGAGAAGGCCATAGGAGTAGAAGAGTCTCTATCAGAAACGATCGCGACAGGAGAAGATAAAATTAAGTTACTCGAACACAGCCTAATGGCGATAAATCGAAAAAACAAGGATTTACAAGACACCTCAAGCATTCTAAAGAAACACATCGACAAAGAAACAATTCTTGGACTTCTAATGACGCTGAAATACTCAAGCCAGAAAATTGCGTAAAGTGTGACTCTCTTACAGTAATTTTAAAGCAGCGAAAAAATCAACTAAACACGGCTCTCTTGAACAACATAGAACTCAAACAAAAACCGAATCAACATCGATTTGATATTGACTCCATGCATGCGAATACGAACCTAGAAAATGGAAATGCCTACGAAAAGGTATTCAAACAATCAACAAACGTGCTTTTACTTAGCGATAACAATAGGAGACATCTAGCGAGCAATTTAAAATCCATATTTGCAAAAAAACATGTAAGCCCGAAGATAACATCAATTTTTAAACCTAATGGGAGATTCTGCGAGGTTATTCAGGACATTCGAAAACTGTGTGAATCATTTACCAAGGATGACTATGTTTAAATTCTTGCTGGCAGTGTGGACGTCCTTGGGGGATCAGCGTTAAGTATTCAAGATCTAACTGATCTAATTTCATCATTGATACCACTTACAAATGTCTACCTCATTGCAAATCCGCTAAATACAAGAAGAAACGACTCTCTGATCAGACAAATCAATGGAAAATTATCAAAGTGCGCAAAAACATTAGGATGTATACACGATTCCATTTGTTTCTGGATCTCGCCTAGCTATGGAAAAGTGACAGTTTTAGTATTGTAAATGGGGCTGGTTGTGTTATAAATCAGGGTTTTTAAATGTCACTGTCCGATGTTCGATTTTAAGGTAATAATTTCTGACTATTGTGATCTTACACTGTTGCCTGTTTTACAAATTTTCAGATATAAAAGGATAATAATATGCAGTTTTAAGATTAACAAAATTTACTACTTGGTTTTTGTACATACAAACACAGCAATAATATTGTATATAACAAATATAATGAATTCGGCTCTGCAAACTTATTTCGGCATCCATTTGTATTTCTCGCTTGGGTCTTCCCGTTAACACATTTTGATCAACTCCATCCATCCACCTTAATTTTGGTCATTCTCTCTTCTGTTGGCCCTCAGTATTTTTTTTGTAGAATTGCAAATTTATTCCCACCCTCTTGTGATACTGATAATTTTCATGTCAAACAATTTTTAAGCCCTCATTTCACTTTTATTATTTAGCCAAGAGAACCTGCATCTGAATCTTCTGATGTTTGTTCTGAGCCAGATTCCCCAAGCGAAATAATAAAAGGAGGAATGGTTTCAAAAGAAAGGTTCCCCATGTGTTTTGTCCAGTCATCCGAAATAAGTTTTTCACAATGATCACAGAAATGTTGCCACATATCGGATGTACATTTTGAGAGAGACTCAAGCCATAAATTCTGAACACGATCCTTAGATGGTTGCTTAGAATTTATGTGCTTATTGTAGTAAGTCTTACAAAACCCCCATGCCATTTCAATTGGATTGTATTGACAATGGTATGGCGGTAATCTAAGAAGTTCGTGTCCGTTCTTTCTCAAAATGTCATCAACTACGTAAATTTTGTCATTTGATCGAAAAGGTATAAATAAAAAAAAAATTAAAAAGAGGATTACTTATGATATCATAAATTATTGCAACACTGTTAAAATAAGGAATCAGGAGTGGCAACTAATAAAAAATGTAAATGTTGATACTGCAACATAACAACACGAAAGCATGGCTAGGCGAGATCCAAAAACAAATGGAATATATTATAGTTTTATTGATATAAACAAAATAATTAACAGGTAATTTTTTCATACAAATTAAAGACGAAATAAGGATGTTATATTAAGTCGTCAACACCGTAATACGTGATGCCGAACGGAACCTATCCTTCCAACTCCCACCTGTAAATTAATCATCGCCAAAAGCTGAATGAATTTCACGTTAGAAACGGTTCCCAAGCAATTATACCGTAATGACAAGGCATCTTTTACTCCATATCCAGCAGAACCTAGAGAAGATAACAACATCGATACAGGAACAAAGGATCTGAGCAAACCAAATTTAGATATATATTTTCAAAATATTCAATGTGTAAGAAATAAGGTGAATGATCTTGAAGCATTCCTATTAGCACATAATAATTTAGATATTATCTGCTTTAGTGAACAGTGGCTAAGTCAAAGTGAAGTTACATCATTTCAACTTGATATATTCAAAGTAGTTTTTCATTTCGCTCGAACTGTGCACAAACATGGCGGTGTTGTGCAGCTAGTTCGCAATGCATTTGCTACTCCAATGAATTGTCTAACCAATTAATCTGTGGAGAGGCATTGTGAGATATCTGCGTTACTACTACCTACACACAACATAATAATAGTTTATTTATAGATTCACCTACAGATGATTTCAATGAGTTCTTAGCCATCTTAAGTACCCTGCTAGATAAAATTGAGTCAAATAAATGAATTGTAATCGGAGGAGATTTTAATGTCAAGTTTAATGTTATTGACACTAAATCAGCGTTATTACAGGGTTTATGCTAATCCTATGGTCTCACAAAAAGGATATATTTCAACACAAGAATAAATAACTGCCTGGATAACGTTTTCACAAATATCCATGAAAATTATATACAGGTAGAACAAATTAATACCACAATGTCGGATCACGTAGTTATTGGTGTGAATATATCAGTTAGTCATCTAAACTCAAACAAGCAAGAAGAGAAAAAGATAAGACCGCACACACACCATGGGCGACTTAAATTTTATGATGCTATAAAGACCACCGACTGGGGCCCCATTACTAATGACAGAAGCAACATTTGTACTGCCTTTGAACAATTTTTGAACATTCTGCAGACTTATGCCATTCAATCCTTTCCGGAGACATATATAGTATAGGAATAAGGTTCCGTGGTTCAATGATAGTCTGAGGCAAATGCGGGAGACACTTTTATTAATAAAGCAAGCGAGCGAGTACAACTCAGAGTTTGTACCACATTTTAAAAACTATTGATGCGTCAATCGCAAGGCATTGCACGAGAGCAGACTGTCAGCGAACTTGGAATACATTAAATCCAATCGAAACAATCCCCGAGCTATGTGGTCTCTAATTAAAGGAAATACGTCTAAGCCTAGCCTTGCTCTTTGTGACATAGACTTTAACACTTTTAATGATCACTTTTGCAAAATTGCTGAATGTGTGTTGGACGGTATTCCAAGAAGTAACGCCAGTTCTATTAATATCCTCGCATCCAGTTGGAAAGCATTGGCATCACCTTACTTTAGGTTTCATGAAATAAGCCAAGTAACAATAAATTATGTCATCCGTAGCCTCAAGTCTTCACACTGCCATGACATAAACGGATTAAGCACAAACTTGATAAAATATTGCTCTGATGCTATTGTATCCCCACTCATTAAACTGATAAACGAATGTATTTATCAGTTCAATGAGTGGGGATACAACAGCATTCCCTAAATGTCTGCAAAGGGCTCTTGTCAATCCTGTTCACAAGAAGGGTAGCATATCGGATACAAATAACTTCAGGCCAATATCTCTTTTACCCATTTAACAAAACTACTAGTAAAGATACTGTACTTACAAATGGTAGACTTTCTGGATGAAAACAAAATCATATCGGACCATCAGTATGGCTTTCGCAGGGGGGATCTACGCGGGATGTCCTTTGTCGAATAAATCTATAAAGGATTCGAAAATCGCACTTTCTCAGTTGCGACCTTCATGCATCTCAGCAAGGCATTTGACTGCGTCTCGCATGATGTACTCCTTTATAAGTTATACTTTTACAATTTTCAACCTGATTGTTGCCAGATGCTGAACTCATATCTAAGCAAAAGACGTCAAGCAGTTTACTTTAATGGTACCGTCTCTTCCAAGCAGCAAATTCATTATGGTGTGCCTCAAGGTTCGATTCTGGGTCCACTATTATTTCTAGTGTATATAAATGACCTACCATGTCAACTAAATGACGCACGCACTATTCTATATGCGGATGACACAACCATTAAAAGTCATTCCGCCGATGAATCATCCGCTCATGCTGCGAATAATATATCAGTGGACACAGCATCCAACTCGTTTCTTGCTAATCGATTGTGTCTGAACCCCGACAAGTCTACAACAATGGTATTCTCCCTGAAACCAAATATTCCACCGACAAGCTCAAAGTTCCTTGGCTTAATACTAAACTAGAAACTGTCACGGAATAAGCATGAAGAATACATTTCCAATCGTCTTAACAGCAAAATAGTTTTGCTACGCCACTTGAAAAACTATCTACCTGTCAATGCCCTAAGATCTGCATATTTTGCTCTCTGTCAAAGTGTCATTAGCTATGGTTTACTTTTATGGGGCCATGGCAGTGTAATGACAACCTTCTTTAAACTGCAGCGTAGAGCAGTACTGGTAGCCGCATCGGTAGCCTACCGCGACGACTGCCGTCAATCGTTCATAAAATGTAATATCCTTACGCTACCATCTCTGTACATATTAGAATGCTTACTGTACATGTACAATAATAATTCCAAATATTCACGACATAATGACAACCACGAATACCATACCAGATCAAGCAATCTTATATGTTCAGAATACAGCGTGCAATCGAACTAATGTACATCCTCTTAAGGGCGTATACACAAAATATTTTGACACCAATTGCAGCAAAAATAAAATCGGAAAAAAAATATTGGATTTTTCATAATTTTTCATGCTTTTTTTACTTTTTGAGAACTTCTGGTTACCTGTGTTCATGATATTTTTCATGGATGCGTAAGTTGTTGTATTTTTTATTTACTTTTACTACTGCGAGGCGCATAAATCACTTCGCACTCTCTAAATACGCACGTTGTCTCGAATGACTAGATGAAACTAGGTCACTCATTTGTGGTATTGTTTATTTACTGTTACTACTGCGAGTCGTATAAATCACTTAGCACGCACTACACACACACACACACACACACACTGTCTAGAATTACTAGATGAAACTGGGTCACGTATAAAAAAAATCGCAAGTGTTAAAATTGACGTCCGCCGCACTCAATGCACAGTAGCAAACATTTCACGAGGTTTTTCACGAATGGTATTAGTCGCAGCGTTTACTCGTTGTATCAGCATTTCAGCATTGTCAATTTCCGTAGTGTAGACTTCACTTTTAAAGTATCCCCAAAGAAAAAAATCTAAGGGGTTTAAATCCGGACTACTTGGAGGCCATGGTACAGGGCCTCCACGACCAACCCAACGTCCTGGAAACTCATCATCCAAATATCTTCTAACGCGCCTTTCATAGTGAGCTGGCGCACCATCTTGCTAATACCACATTCATCTAAGAACCGCTAAGGGTACATTTTCTAGATGATCTAAAAGGTCATCTTGCCAAAAATTGTAAATATCGTTCTCCTTTCAAATTAAATGGGAACATAAATGGCCCAATTAATTGATCATTTAAAATATCTGCCCAGATATTAAGGGAGAAGCGATGCTGGAAATGAGTTCTACGCGTAACACGAGGATTTTCTATTGCATAAACATGCATATTATGGAAATTAAAACTTCCATTACACGTAAAGCTCGATTCGTCAGTCACTAAAATGTCTTTGGTAAAGTTAGGATTTTGAACATTTTGTGCCAAAATCCATTGACAAAATGCAATTCTTTTGGGAAAATCATGGGGTTGAAGATGTTGTACACGCTGGTAGTGATACGGATAAAAATTATTGTCTCGTATAACACTACTGACAAATGTTTGCGATACATTTAGCTGAGCGGCGATAATACGGGTACTTAAACCAGGATCCGCTTCCAACAGATTCAAAATTTCATCTTCCGCTCGCAAATATCGCATTGGACGGTCACCACCTCCGGAGGCTCCGGCGACGGCGACGGGCTGCAAACTTCCAGTGTCGCGTGCTCTTTGTAATAAATTTCTAAATCGGTTTGGCGGTGGTAAGTGTCGTTCAGGAAATCGCTCTTGATAAATTCTTACAGCTTCCACGGAATTACACCGAGTATCACCGTAAATAAGAAACATGTCTGCCAATTCAATGTTTGAATAAACGTATCGCGCCATGTTACAAAATGTAGATGTTTCATGGAATAAGTTTCACCATAGACTAAACAGCAAACTATTTTTATGTTTAAAAATCATCCACCCTCGCCGCTCTTATCTAAACATTTCAATAAGAGTGGAGATAAAGTGAAGTGTGAACCTAATAAGGATAAATATTGAATTTCATTAACACGTTTAGAAAATATTCGGAATTTAGTCAGCAATGGGTACTTATGAAAACGATAACATAGACATAATTCTTCACAATCTGACCCACTTTTCTCTGGATGGTGTAATTCGATATCCAAATCGTTTAAAAACTACCAGTCTATGTGGAATCTCTCTTAAAATACGCAATGTGCGCGTATACCAGATACCACAAACAAGTGGCCTATTATTATTAATTATTTTTAATAATTATTTGTGAGCTATCTTCTAAAGGTATGGTAATTTCGAATGCAGGTATTGTTTATTTAAACGCTGCCCCTTATGTGGTAGAGAGCCTGTACAGTAGTTCGTTTACACGCTGTATATGCGCTTGTGAAAAACAAGAAACGCTGTCAATTACATTGGACAAAAATTATATAATGCTCTTCCAAATAACATTAAATCTTGATAATTAAATAAAAGTCACTTGATTTGTTTCACTACTATTTTTTTTATTCTCTCCGACTAGTTTCGACTTATTGTCATTCTCAAGGAGTAATGAATGACGATAAGTCGAAACTAGTCCGAGAGAATAAAAAAAATAGTAGTGAAACAAACCAATTGACTTTTATTTACTTATCAATATTGTAAACATGTTTCATCGAGTGATTAATGAGAACCAAATTGAAAACATCAAATCTTCTCCATTATTTAATTACAGATACACTATCAAATGCTATTTAATATCACATGCATTTTACAGCATTGACGAATGCCTCAATAAAAAAATCTATGGCATAGGGTCTCATTGATCCCTGAGTAAACATGTATCTTATTCATGCATTGTGTATTCGTTTTTTTTAATTTTAATTTGTACAATCTTAGTATCTGTTGGAAAATTTTAATATGTATGTATGATTATATCTTGTATTTATTACTTTATTGTGACTTATGTAAAACTGTTATAGTTATGGCACCAATAAATTATTATTATTATTATTATCATATATTATGCTCCTATTCATTAGCTACATTTTGGTACAATACAAGGTAATTTGGCTATTTCCGGATTTTCGCCGAAATTTATTTTTTTTTGCCTTTGGATGTTTTCAAATTACGGTGAAAATATTGTTCTTCACAATTTTTTTTTAAATCATAGAGGTCCTTGATGATTATAGAACAGATGTAGGCTGTTCATTTTCCCGAGAAGAAATCATTTTCCACTATTTCGCTCCACTTGAGTCGCCACGAAAGATTAACATAGCGCTTTATGAGAACGGTTTAAGTGAGTCGTGCCGATCGACGCTGGCGGACGTGACCCCGTTGTAAGTGCAATTACTTATTTCACAAATAATGATGAATATCAGGATTGAAAGTATTATATTTTGGAAGGATACAGCTATATTTTCATATAAGATCATATATATAAGCGCTGTGTGTTCGCCACAAAAAAATTGCAAAGTAGGCGACAATTTTCACCCGCTTTGCGAGCGCCAACTTTGCGAGTGCCGTGATCGGAAACTATTTTTTTTAATATGGCCCAAAGTCTCACAGCCTATAGTCTCATTCATTAGCTACATTTTGGTATAATTCAAAGTCATTTAGTGATTTTTGAAATTTCGGCGATTCTTTAAGTTTTCAAATTTCGAAACCACATAACATTTGTTAGTTATGTGGTTTAATTGGCATATGTAACTACAATTTTAAACTGTTTTCATATTTTTTAGCCACCTTGTATACATGGCATTTTTATTTTAAATGTACACTTTAAAAAAAATGCCATGTATACAAGGTGGCTAAAAAAGATGACTATCCCGATAATTACAGCGTTTAGTAAATTTGCAGGAACTCGTATTTTAAAAGCGTTTAATTTGAGGCGTTTAACGAGTGTTTTCCACTCCCAGGCTAAGCATGAAGTAAAATTTCGAGTTTAGAAAAGCCTAAAAATTTGGATTGGCCGCGTAGCGAAGTGGAGCGGCCAATCCAAATTAGGCTTTTCTAAACTCGAAATTTTACTTTATGCGCCACGCGTATAAAACACTGATTTATTCTAAAGTTATAAAACACACACACAACCACGATTGTAGACAACCCAATATACATTAGTGGTATTTTCTTGCCTATAATCACTGTTCTTTAACAATTGGTTCAGCGCCGAGTTTGAGTCGCCTTTTATTAAAGTCTACATATTGGAGTGCTAAAGCCATATATTTTGAAGTTTGCAATATTTCAGTGGTTTATACTTCATGCGCCACGCGTATAAACCACTAAAATATTGCAAACTTCAAATTATACGGCTTTAGCACTCCAATATGTAGACTTAAATAAAACGCGAGACTAAGCATGAAGTCAAATTTCGAGTTTAGAAAAGCCCCGTGAAAATTTGTCGAGGGTCGCGCAGCGACCCGAGACAAATTTTCTACGCGGTGGTTTTCTAAACTCAAAATTTTACTTTATGCTTAGCCTGGGGTTGGAAACACTCGTTTCAAGCCTCAAATTGAAAGTTTTATGAAAACGTATGTCTGAGAAAGTACAGTCGGCGCAACCCAAATCTTATTTGAAGTAACGTTATAAAACACACACAACAACGATTATAGGCAACCCAATATACATTAGTAGTATTTTCTTGCCTATAATCACTGTTTTTAAACAATTGGTTCAGCGTCGAGTTTGACTCGCGTTTTATTTACGTCTACATATTGGAGTGCTAAAGCCATATATTCTGAACTTATATTTCAGTGGTTTATACGCGTGGCGCATGGAGTAAAATTTCGCGTTTAGAAAAGCCCCGTGAAAATTTGTCTCAGGTCGCTGCGCGATCCTAGACAAATGTTCTACGCGGGGCTTTTCTAAACTCGAAATTTTACTTCATGCTTAGCCTGTTATTGGAAACACTCGTTTAAAGCCTCAAATTGAAAGTTTTATGAAAACGAATGCCAGAGAAAGTACAGTCCGCGCAACCCAAATCTGATTTGAAGGAAAGTTATAAAACACACACAACAATGGTTATAGGCAACCCAATATACATTAGTAGTATTTTCTTGCCTATAATCACTGTTTTTAAACAATTGGTTCAGCGTCGAGTTTAACTCGCGTTTTATTTACGTTTACATATTGGAGTGCTAAAGCCGTATATTTTTAACTTTGCAATATTTCAGTGGTTTATACGCGTGGCGCATGAAGTAAAATTTCGAGTTTAGAAAAGCCCCGTGAAAATTTGTCTCGGGTCGCTGCGCGACCCTCGACAAATTTTCTACGCGGGGCTTTTCTAAACTCGAAATTTTACTTCATGCTTAGTCTGGGATTGGAAACACTCGCTTAAAGCCTTAAATTAGAAGTTTTGTAAAAACGAATGTCCGAGAAAGTACAGTCTGCGCAACCCAAATCTTTAAGGGTGTAATTTACACTGTGCATCATAGTCGTTCTTCGCAATTAAATTTGAGCTCGCAAAAATTATTGTCAAAAATTTCCGATGACGCCTCTCTTTGTAATACCACTGGCCAAAGCCAGAATTACAGGAATGAATTTCAGTAAGAAATACCATGACAACCAAAGAGACATTTGGGTTGCGTTGACTGTACAGGGTGGCCTAAATTCGATGTATTTATAGGGTATCTCAGTAACCCGAATAGTTAAACAAAATTTGACATACATGTCATGACCACTTTTTCAGAGAAAATAACAATGTCATTAACATTGGTTACTATCAAAACATGATTTTATCTCATTATCGGCGCGCAGAGAGGAAGGCAGTGCAGCATTTATGTACAAATTAATTCACAACAAGTTAGATTGTCCTGACCTTCTTGCTCGTATTAACTTTTATGTGCCCAGGATAGCGTCAAGGAATGCTAACACCTTTTATATTCCAGCTGCTAGAACCATCGCATTACAAAAATCCCCGATTTATCTCATGAGTAGGAACGCAGACATGATGTTCGACGATATATTTTTGTAGCAAAAAAAAAAACCATTTCATTTTACTTTATTGTTATGTGTGTATGCGCATATAAATTTAAATTTATGGAAAAATATGTAAGTATACAATGATGTTCTTGCGTTGAACAATTAATAGTAATTTAGTATGTAATCTTATGTTAGTTGACTAGCTGTAAGAAATGTATTAATTTTGTCCTATAATTGGTGTAAAACTGTTGGGCAATAAAGTTATTATTATTATTATTATTATTATTAACAGATCATGGCTAGCTGGTTTGGAAGATATCGGGCATTATTCAATTGTTGGCTATTTTAAAATACGTCTTTTTCTCAATAACTATAAGATGTACAAATAAATAGTTAAATAATTATTTGTGCAGTTTTCAACGTAGAAAGCAGTGGAGTACTCATTTTTTATTTTAACCTTTAATTTCAGAGTTGACACAAAGTTGCATTTTCTTAAATGGAACACTCTGTATGTTTGTATGTTATTAAATATCATTTTAAATTAGCTTTACATTGATATACATATTTAACAAAAATTCGTAAAAATACGCAGAAAAAAACCATTATATTGAAAAATAAGTAAGTTTAAATATTAATTTTATAATTTTTGAAGACTTTTGCGATCAATTACTGAGTCTACGGATCCCTACATTATAAAAAAATAATACCAACATGTGTAATTATAATAGTATGTATTATCGAATATTTATCTAAAAGCTTCAGAGCTAGAAAAACATTTTTTCTATCAAAAAAAAAACAAAATTTTGTATAAAATGTAAAGCTAATTTAATATGCTATTCAGTGATATAAATATATATAGGGTGTTCCATTTAAGAAAATGCAACTTCATATCATAACTCGGAAATATAAGTCCGAATAAAAAAATAATAGAAACGCCACTGCATTCTATGGTGAAAACTACATAAATAATTATTGTACTGTTTTTTGTTTATCTTATAGTAACTGAGATAAAGACATATTTTAAATTAGCCAACAATTGAAAAACGCCCGATATCTCCCAAACTAATCAAGCTAGACATGATCTGTTAATGACATTGTTATTTTCTCTGAAAAAGTAGTCATGACATGCATGTCTATTCGGGTTGCTAAGATACCTTATAAAAACATCGAATTTAGGTCACCCTGTACACCAAAAAATCGTGATGTGTATACCCTAAAAGAAAAAATCCCTGTTTGTATAGTAATGCATAATTCTTTAAAATTCAACAATATAAATATTGTTTTTACACAACTTAATTACAAGTAATTAGGGCCCACCTTCCATAATACGCTTTGGTCTTAGGTGGTATTAATTAACGTAAAGGGTTGTTATTAAACTCGCCCTCTTAGCTGGAAATTTGAATCGGCTCACTCGTTGGTAGCACGTGTTAATGTCTTGAGAGGGCCTGACCGTTAATTAGGGTTGTTATTGCCGGAATACTAATTATCGCAAGAAGTTCGCCTTTTCGTTTTGTTCGCCCCGTTCCTTATGAATATTTTATCGTTCGAGTAATTGGAATCCTTAAATTCTCCTAATCTGGGGCTTGATTTTAATTACGCGCCTCCGGGGGACGGATGTTTTTTTTTTCTCATTTCCCTTTTCGTTGTTTGTGCTTACTTGGGTTTTATCGGTTTAATTTGTTTGTGTAATGAAGATTATAAATTTGTCTTGTGGTATTTGTTTACGTCGTTGGCAAAAGATAAAAATTATTGAAATCAATAAGGTGTTTCTCTAAAAACCTGATCGAGTTGGCTATGAAATTTACAAAACTTGTGAAGTAGGTCGTACGTGAATTTGTCAGTCGCTCCTTTCAATGTTAATCTAAACCAGTTGTTTAAGAGTTTATTTAATTTTTTCGGTATTTTAATGCCCACTCATACGAAAGAAGAAGAAACAACACTACAACTGCAAAAATAAGAGAAATTAATGAGCTACTGATTAACATAATCTGACAGTTATGTCAGGTATGATATGACAAAATGTAAATTAAACTGCGACTTCATTTTTTCGTTTCATTTCTATATACAGGGTCCCCGAGTGGTCTGTACAACGCTCTACCACATATTGTCTGAAACAAAATAAGACAATTTAACTAAACTTATCTCTATCCAAAAGTGGTTCCTAAGCCATCTACGAGGCCTCTAAGATAATATTTTTTTTTTTTCATTATTTTTCAAATATTTTTATTTTGGACTTAGGTAAGAAAACCTAATTTGGCACATTTAATAACATTGATACCATGCACTTTTTGCGATATGTTTCTTTATCCTACGTTTAAAGTAAGTGATCAAACTAGGACCATCGACTTCTTAAGATACCTAAATATTTTTATTCAACGCGTCAAATTATAAGGAATACTTTTTTTCTGCAAGATCATTCAATTTTACGTATTTTTTGTCTCTTATAAAATTTTGCTATTTTCCCCACAAAAAAATATTTTTATTTTTCAAAAAAAGTAATAAAATTATGAACAATATTTGCTTCTCAAAACAATTAACAAAGTAGAAATAAAGATAGGTACCTAACAATAAACACAAATTTATTAGTTTCACAACAATTGTTCAAACTGATTGCCATTTTCAGCAATACAACAATTTACACGTCGCAAAAAATTAAAATGGACACGTTGTAAAACACTAACATTGTTTTTAACTGTTTGAAACGCATTCTGTATTCACGCCCATAATTCGTCGTGCGTATTTATGGGCTTACCATAAGCAATAGATTTAATAGTTCCCCACAAAAAAAAGTCCATTGGGGTGATATCCGGGGAACGTGGACGCCAAGGCACTGGTGCGTCATTGCCTCTCCCAATCCATTTACCGGGATACTTTTGGTTTAAAAAAGTAAGTGAAAGCCCCATCATGCATAAACCACATATCACGCCTAAGTAAAAGCGGCGCATCCTCCAGTAAGACTGGCAATTCCTGAAGATGTTGTAAGTACTGTTCTCCGTTTAAATTTTGTGGTAAAATTATTGGTCCTACAATAATATCATTTACTATACCGGCCCAAACATTTATTTTAAATTGCCGTTGGAAATGCATGGTTTTAGTTGCATGTGGATTATTTTCGGAATAAACATGCTCATTTTTAAGATTTGTTATACCTCTTCGGGTAAAACACGCTTCGTCTGTAAACAAAATTGTTTTGGCGAAATTCAAATTGTCAATTTGGTTATTAACAGTAAATTGGCAAAACTGAAGTCGCTTATCGTGATCCTGAGGCATTAGCTCTTGAACTTCTTGAATGTGATATGGGTATAGCAGTTGCTCTTTAAACACCTTATGCACAACATTTTTAGATACGCCTAGTTCAGCACCTAAACGCCGGGTACTTTTAGATGGATCTTCATCTATCCGTTCTAAAATCTCTTCTTCAACATCCACAGTTCGTACAGTGCGTCTTCTACCACAATCCCTCGCAGAGTATTCTAAGCGGCCAGTATCTCGAAGTCGCCTTTCTACGGAAACAAATGTTTGATGGTTTGGTATTCGGCGATTTGGAAATCTTTCACTGTACACTCTTACACATTTGCGGCCATTACCTTCACAAAACCCAAAAACTAAAACAATATCAGTTAATTCATTAATTGAGTACATGACTGACGTTGTCACAAAATCACCGATAACTGAATTTCACAGGTGTCTCAATTTCTATTTTTGTAAATAAAGAATTAGTTTCTTTTTAGAATTTTATTTCTTTGTTGTTTTGACAAATAAAAATATTTTTTTTGTGGGGAAAATAGCAAAATTTTATAAGAGACAAAAAATACGTAAAATTGAATGATCTTGCAGAAAAAAAGTATTCCTTATGATTTGACCTGTTGAATAAAAAGATTTAGGTATCTTAAGAAGTCGATGGTCCTAGTTTGACCACTTACTTTAAACGTAGGATAAAGAAACATATCGCAAAAAGTGCATGGTATCAATGTAATTAAATGTGCCAAATTAGGTTTTCTTGCCTAATTCCAAAATAAAAATATTTGAAAAATAATGAAAAAAAATAATATCTTTGAGGCCTCGTAGATGGCTTAGGAACCACTTTTGGATAGAAATAAGTTTAGTTAAATCGTCTTATTTTGTTTCAGAGAATATGTGGTAGAGCGTTGTACAGACCATTCAGGGACACCCTGTATAAAAAAAATCGAAGTTGGTTTGACATTTTTAAAATGAAAAATTCCTGTTGTAGAGGATACTTGGGGCTATGTTTTGGTAGTAGTTATAGGTTGGACAAGTTTGAATTTAGTTTTTCCGGGTCTCGCAAAGTTTAAATTTTTATTTAAAAATTATGAAAATTTAAAAAATTATAATTTATTAACTAATCAAGATATTAATTTAGGATTTTATGTGTCTGAAGCACAGGTCATTTATTTTAACATAAGAAAAACAGTAAATTAATATTTTGAGCGATTACGAAAATATATCTACTTAACCGCGCATCGATTCGTTATAAATTCACATTTGAAAATTGACGATGTTTATGAATTAATTACTCGTTAATTATAAACACTATTTTGTTAAAAATGTACACTTCGGGGTTCTCAAGTATGAGGAACATGATGCAGTGCCTAGTTTTTTTTAATTTAATGTTGAAAATTACCTCCCCGCACACACCCGTGGCCTTGCTGCCATCAACCGGCCACACTGTGCGCCTTCTCGATCGGGTTTTTTAATGAACACCTGGTATTATTTCATTATTTATTTTCAGATGTTATAATACAGTAAACCCTCTGGCAGTGGAAGAATCCCGATATTTCCATCCCTCGAAGGACTACTGGACGCGGGTGCCAGACAGGCCGACGGCGTGGCGTCTCACCCCCAACTCGTACATTTGGCTGCCGTCGGCGCAGCTCTTCGCCAACACGACGACGGGAGGGCCCTTCCCCAAGGAGTTCGCCCTCTTCATCACCCTCAGATCCCTCAATGTAAGTTATACTCGTGCTACCCGTCTGCAAAACATTCATTTATCCTCTCGCCCCCCTTCGCGTTCATGTGGAGGTGATTGATCGCCCCTCCGACTTCAACCCAGTCAAACGAGAATAAAAAAATAAACGGCGATCCCTTTTCGATTTCACAGCTATTCTCCATCAACGTGATTTTAAAATATCGATGTTCAAACTTTTCCACTTACACGAGCTGTTTGTTTAAAATGAATTATCGTCAAGTTTGTTAGAAAAAAAAAGCAATTAATTTTATTTGGCGTATTAATTTAACTTTGTGCCATTGATTCTTTCCAAATTTTTATTGGTTTTTTATTGAAAAAGTATATGTAAAGTTATTCGTGCACGCAATTATGCACATGTGAAAGATTTCTTTATAATAGGTGTATTTGAAAATATTTACATACACAAACTTCATTCAATCTTCATTCCTCCTTGAAGATGACCAATGGTCGAAACTAGTCGGAAAACATATAAATAATTGAAAGAAACCGAATGTTTTAATTTAAATTTAATTTAAATCATCCAGTATTAGACACAAATTTCAATTCGTATGCGCAAATTCAACAGTTTTTGTGCGGTGGCTTAAATTCCAATCGCAATTTGACAGTCACTGTCAGATTCTCATTTAACTTTAACTTTACGTTTTAAGATCGACATTCTAAAATATAGGGTGCGGCAAAATATACCTAGCCATTTTTTTTTAAATAAAGAAAAAATTAGCGCAAAAACATTTTTTTTTTAATAATAAACGTTTTAACTTTGTTTGTATAACACAATTTATGTTTATGTGACTGCAGTTTCAGCAAATTTAGCTTGCTATTATCGAACATGAATTTAAATTTACCGAAACTGCAGTCACATAAAAATAAATTGTGTTATACAAACAAAGTTATAACGTTTTTTATTGATAAATTAGCATGTATAATGAAGTAGAAACCTCCACAATACAAAATATTTTTTTTGATGAAAACTATTTAATAAAGCATGTAACATTATTAATGAAAAACAACACCGACTAAATGACCGCCACGACAAGCCACACAATGGCCAACTTTACTTTGAGCGTGTAGCATAACTTTGCGCAATATTTCAGCTGGAATTTGCAATTTCTTCACGAATATCAGTCTTTAAGTATTCTAACGTCTGTGGGCGATTAATATAGACTCTACTGTTTAAGTTTACCTATAAGAAAAAATCGAGTGCCGTCAAATCAGGGGAGAGCAGCCTGGCAGGGAAAATATCTCTAAGAAGAGCGACCGTCTTACACGCTGTGTGGTATGTAGCGTCACACAGTGGGGCTAAATGCCCGAAAAGCGAAAGAAACTAAATATCTTTTGAACTAATTGTCCTATCGGCTTGCGGATTGTCATTCGATTCGCAAGGAAAAAATACACAGGAACCATCATAAAACCACGTGTGACGTATTTCATTATTCAAATTTTTAACAAAATTAAAAATTATTATATAAATATCAGATTTTTATTATCAAACTAAGAATAAGTTTAAGTAAAGTTGCCGAAACTAAACATAATAAAGTGTTTAAGTATTTTATTCTTACAAACTAGCATTTAGCCCGGTAGAAATGTAAAGAGAATTGCATAATTAAAAAAAAAAAATGATGTTGAAGAAAAATATATGTATAATAGTAGCAAGGGGAAAGGGAGGGGGAGAGGCGTTGCTGCATGAGCCGAATGGTGGTGACTGCAAGGTAAATCGTTGTTTTGTAGTGGTTATGGAGTGGATGGATGTAAAGGTCCGTGAAAAGGTTGGAAGAGATGGTCGCTTCGCTCCAGCCGCTCGCTTCGCTCGCTTGCCTTGCTCGCTTCGCTCGCACATAGAGAGGGTAGTTGCTCCTTTATCCCCGCGAAAACAAATTTTCTCTAGCGCAATTTTTGGACCGAAAATTTGCTGAAACACCGGGAAGGCGGCCATTTGTTGGCTCGAAAATAATTTGCTGAGCACCACGAGGTCAAACCATACCACCCTACGTTTAAACAAATCGTTTTGGAGCATTTTAAGTCTGTCAAAAAAAAAATCAAGAAAATCACGGCATTTAGCCCGGTTTACCAACCGGGGAGCCGAGGGCCGAATCAAGGAAATGTAGAAATGTAAAGAGAATTGCATAATTAAAAAAAATAAATGATGCTGAAGAAAAATATATGTATAATAGTAGCAAGGGTAAGGGGAGGGGGAGAGGTGTTGGTGCATGAGCCGAATGGTGGTGACTGCAAGGTAAATAGTTGTTTTGTAGTGGTTATGGAGTGGATGGATGTAAAGGTCCGTGAAAAGGTTGGAAGAGATGGTCGCTTCGCTCCAGCCGCTCGCTTCGCTCGCTTGCCTTGCTCGCTTCGCTCGCTAGGGTGCTCGCTTCGCTCGCACATAGAGAGGGTAGTTGCTCCTTTATCCCCGCGAAAACAAATTTTCTCTATTTGATACAGTACAATAATAAGAATTATACCAGTAGATAGGAAATATAAATTTGTATAAATGCTAAAAAATTCAATTATCTAGCTCAAGTTGGACCGGAGCAATAAATATTTTTTTAGTTTTTAGCAATTCCGGAATATTTTGATGCGCTGGCTATCAAAAGCATGAGTGGGACAAAGACAGACTTATGCGGGGTTCAATGTTAAATTTTGAATCAAGGGGTAGTACCCCCTGGATTTTTTGAAAAAAAAATTTTTTTTTCTTAATGGTATCAATCAATTCCTCACTTTTTTCTATGATGTTTTTGTAATTAGTGTTTTATTTCTGCTCAATCGGAAGTATTTTTTTTTAATAAATGAAATTTAAAAATCACCAACAATTACATTTTTTTTTCTTACTTCCGTCATAATAATAGTAGACCAATGACAGTTGGACCGTAAATGGGCAACACGAATCTGCATAAATGCTAAAAGTTTCATTGATCCAGTTCTATTAGGGCGGAAATTGTTTTTTTTTTCTGCGATTCAAACCCCATTTTCATGCTAAAACGGCAAATTATAAATACAATTTTTATTTTTTAGCGCCGCTATTATTTATAGTAGTACAATAATGGAAATTTAATCTATAAATAGGTAATACAAAGCTGTATGGATGCTGAAAATTTCATTGGCCTAGCTCAATTTAGATCAAAAATAGAATTTTTTTTACTTTTCAAATTATTTAAAAAAACAATATTTATTTTTTTTGCTATAGTATTTAAAACAGTGAAACAACTGCAATTATACGAATAAATAGGATATACAAATATGTATAAATGCTGAAAATTTCATTCATCCAGCTTAATTTGGACAGGAGATAGATTTTTTTTAATTTTTCATATTAATTAAATAAATAAATTATATTTTTTTTGTTTGAGTATTTGATACATTACAATATTGGGAATTGTACCAGTGGATAGGAAATATAAATGTGTATAAATGCTAAAAATTTCAATTATCTAGCTCAAGTAGGACCGGAGCAATAAATATTTTTTTAGTTTTTAGCAATTCTGGACAATTATTAGGCGCTGGCTATCAAAAGCCATAAGTGGAAAAAGGAAAAACTTATGAGGGTTTCAATGTAAAATTTCAAAAAAAAAAACAAATTTTGTTAAAGGTATCAAAAAATTCCTTATTTTTCTCGATGACGTTTTTGGAGCAAGTGTTTTTTTCTTTTTCAACTGGAAGTATTTTTTTTTAATAAATTAAATTTAAAAATAATTAAATTTTAATCGAAATAAATACAAATAGCAAGTGTTACGATATTTTAGCGATTTTAAAAGTAAAAAAATTAAAGCTAAGCATGATTCAGTTTGCGAGCGCAGCGAGCAGGCAAGCGAGCAAAGCGAGCTGGGGTGAGCGCTAGCGAGCAGCAGAGTCCTTTTAATATACGAACTGCTTTCTCCATCCACCGCATCAAGGAAATGTAAAGAGAATTGCATAATTAAAAAAAATAAATGATGTTGAAGAAAAATATATGTATAATAGTAGCAAGGGGAAAGGGAGGGGGAGAGGCGTTGGTGCATGAGCCGAATGGTGGTGACTGCAAGGTAAATCGTTGTTTTGTAGTGGTTATAGAGTGGATGGATGTAAAGGTTCGTGAACAGGTTGGAAGAGATGATCGCTTCGCTCCAGCCGCTCGCTTCGCTCGCACATAGAGAGGGAAAATGTGCTGACATCCCGTGAAAAAAATGTAGATTTTTGATTTTGTATTTTTCTCAGTCGCGGATAAACAGTCGAAATCCAAATCTGAAATCCAAATTTCACCATCGCAATTTTTCGCGAAAAAACATCAAAATGAAAAATTATTTTTTTTTTGTTTTAATTGTTTTGATTCGTCTTGTTTCATCTTGTCGGTTGCGGATAATTATTCGAAATCGAAATGTGAAAACCAAATTCTTCTATCACAATTTTTCGACCGAAAATGTGCAGACAGCCCGTGAAGGCGGCCAATAAAAAAAAAAAAAAACATGTACCAACACCGCTAAATTTAATCCTAGCGATCTGCGGTTTAACAAAACATTTTGGAGAAAAAATAAAAACCATCGATTAAATGCGAGATTTAGACAGCCGGTATATATTTTTATGAAATTTCAATTGCAAAAAAAAAAATACTTTTCCTCGATAGAAAAAATTCTTGATAGATAGGTCGTGTTTCTAATGGAATTCTGAACACGATAGACGCAAAATTTTGAAAATGTTTTTTTTTTGCAAAATCGATTAAATGCGATATTTTTTTTAATCGGGCGATTTGAGCGCTCGGAAGTGTCGCGTTGGAAAGGCCAGGTCAAATCCCATCGAAATTGTGATATGCGCGACCTGAAAAAGTTCCGTGTGAAGCAAGACCAGCGTGTAAAGTATTGAGGTTAGGAAATATTCCGTCAGGCGTAAAATTAAAAAAATGTTTAAAATAGAAAACGCGGTCGGATTTGAACGCCGCTTAGCCTAAGACACGCGGAATTTTTTTTTTCGGTCCTGTAAAAATTTGAACTTTCTAAAATGAATTCTTCGATTTTTCCACTCCCGTTAACAGTCGTCTCCCATAAGAACAATGTAATAGTCGCAGCCTTCTCGGATCCCCGCCGCTTTAACGTTTTTATTAAGGGAGAAAATTAAATTTTACTTAAGACGCATAAAATGAAAATGCATTGAAAGAACACTTACATTGAAAAACTGTATATGGTTTTAAAAATTGAACAAAGTTAGAGTAAAGAATGGCAATTCTAATATTAAAAAAAATTACTGTACAAATTTTAATAATAAATAACAGTAAGAACAAATAGAATTAAATTCAATTCATGAAATTAAACTTAACCTTTTCAAAAGAAAACAATGGACTCAAACCGATACAACAATTAATATTAATTCGCTATAAAACATAAGTTAACAGCATATCATAGCTCATAGATATATAGATTAGTAAATATACCAATGTCAGTAGACAACTGAAATAAAGAATTAAATTTAATTTTCAAAATTACACAAAATAATGGCTATCCAAAAGAAATGATAACACATATTTTAAACAAGAAAATAAAACAACAAACCATACAAGAAATATATCCAAATATAAACAACAGTGAAAATAAGAATTATATAGCTTTGACATACACAGGAAAAGAGAGCATTACAATAGCTAAAATATTAAAAAAATCCAACACCGCTATTTCGTACACATAATACAACAGGTAAACTTATTAAAAATAATAAAGATAACATTGATAAGACTCACAACAGTGGGGTTTATTTGTTAACTTGCGGTGACTATCTAAAAATGTATGTAGGCCAAACTGGGAGACCGTTTAAGGATAGAATTGAAGAACGTAAGAAGGAGTTGCAATATGAAAGAAACAAATCAACATACACAATCCATTTAGAAGAAACAAAACACACGTTTGGAACAAAAAAATACTGCATGTGGAAGGAAAGGAGAGAAAACTTAACATTCTCGAGAACATGAAAATAAATAGAAGAAAATTCACCGGAAACTTATTAAACGACCGACCAACTTGATTTATCAAGTTCGCCTCTTCTTTTCTTCAACTTACAACCCCCCTCCCTACCCCCCTAATGTAATAGATTTATAATAGGCTTTGTACATAATTGTAACAAATAGAAATGTTTCGCAATTTTAAATAATAACTGCAAAGCTTCATGGCTTGCTTGAAAATGTTTCTTATTGGTCGCAAACTTGAAATAAATGGATCGGACGATTCTAAAATTCTATGAAATACGTCTTCATTCGTAGAAAAATGTGAATTTTTTCTTGCAGGGTTGAGTCTGTACACTTTATAATCCTTATTTCTGCTCTCCTGCGCTTCTTCAGAAAGTTGTCCGATGGGAAGAGCTGCAGTTGCAATAATTTCGGCACCATGGATTAATATCTTATGCACTGTTGAAGGCATATAGTACCACGGGTAGAACTGAATGGCCAGTTCTGCAGTTCTTTGCGCGTACATCTCAAATTTTACCGAGTCAATTGCATAATTACTTTTTATGACTTCAAGGATGACAGAAAATCTGCGAATAAAATCCTCGTTGATTTTTGTAATATCCGATGTTAAAGCTGGGTTAGCATAAAACTTCCCGTATTGGATGTACCATATCCCTGTCGCACAAAATCAACACGGATCCTAATTTTCTGAAGAAACTCTTGTTGAATACGTTTTTCTTTTTTCAGTTCCTTTAATTGAGAGAGTGTTCTTTAAGGTTCTCCAGCGTTTAAAATTTAAATTGTAGGATAGGTGAAGGATATATTCTATGCATTTTATATGTATAGGTAGTGTAAACCTAGTTTAAGTGCTTCATCGTTGGATTCTTTATGCCGTATTTTAGATAAATCGTTCATCTCTGATGGACGAGCTTTACAAACGAAGCAGTTGCTTGCTGGTGTAGTACCAGTTACAGCTTGTGCTACCTTCCCATCCAACATGGTAAAGATTAAAACATGTTTCACATGTATTGGTATCGCCCCTAAATTAACGTTTGATAATTGTAAGTAGAGATATTCACGTTTAACTGTTTCCTTCTCGATTCGACATAATTCTGTGGTTTCTTTTTTAAACCTAAAACGTAACGTTCTACAGTATCGGGTAGATGAGGGCCGAGGATTATTCTAAATTAACTTATTTTGATCGTCATTAAAAGCGAGTCTCAGGGGTCATAAATAAGTTGGAATTAGATTTATCTTCCTCCTCTGACGAATAGCGCTGAGAAAATTCATTTTGACCGGAAGCTCCGTCAAATCCCCATTTCGACGTCATTATAAGTTGTTGATCATTCAGCTTTTCTAGTTCCTCTTCACTTTTCGTCTTTAGAATCCTTTCTGCAGTGTGATTCAGTGAATTTTGAAGAGGCACCTCCGCGGAGGTGTCTGTTACTTTTATATTGTCGGGATAACATTTCTTCTTCGCACTTGTAATTTTTTTGTAGCTGGGGAGTAAATCACACTCCACATTTTTGAACGCATTTCGAATTACCTCGTACTGGTACTTGCTGAGTTTAGCTTGAATAAAAAGCGATAAAGTAAAATCAGCACTGAAAAAGTTACTTTGCTGACTTGAATCTGATGAGGTAAGCTGCAGCGTTTATCAAATATTGTGAGTATGATCCTTGCAGTTTGCGGATTTTACTTCTCTGGCTCCTTCAAAATTCTTGCCTGGCCTTCCTCCTCGCGTGGAAAGTTTCTTATCTTCATCGGGTAATGATATTATAAATGTATTTTTCATCCACTCATAATACTTTTTATTGAAAAAGATTTTATTTCGAATGACTGCTTTCCATTTTTTCATGAAACTAGGTAAACATCTTTTCTCTATTTCGGCGGAAAATAAATGGGTTTTTTCTTCAGAAATGTCAGAAAACTTCTCTCGAATTATGGAATCAAATGAATTATGGTTGGACGGACCGGTATTAATCAAATATTCACACAAATCACTGTAACTAATAGACGGATACTCCATGGCGAAAATTACGACGAAGTTAAAACATTAACTGTTATAATGCAACTGGTATATGTCAACATTCACACACACACTTGATTTTTAAAAAATTAAAATATCAGAAATAACAATAATAAATAACAACTAAGAAAAAGACACGAAATAGAACTTACAAAAAATGTACGCGGATTGTTTAAAAGCTTAATCATCACTTTTGTTGCAAAAAGTTAGGATTTTGATGAAAAAGTGTTTTCATTGGTTGAAATTTAGTGGAGAAGAGAAATAGGGATACCATTTTTTGAAGGAAATAAGAGAAAAGTGGGATGCAGGCTGGGATTTATCTGGGTTTTCGCATATCAGCTAGAGCGGTCGCTTGTACTTTAAGTTTTATTAGGGTTCAATTCGGCACGTTTTTTTTTAATTAGAAAACACATGACATAAAAAACTTTAATAAAGTAAGAAAAAATATGTTTGCAGAGTTGGCGTAAACAGACAGAGAACTTTAGTTTGACCTTAATATGCCATATTATGGCCCAAATCAAGTTCTGTGATTGTTTACGTTTACGTAAACGTAAACAATCACAGAACTTGATTTGGGCCATAATAAAAAAATTAATAATTAAAAAAAACGTGCCGAATTGAATCCTAATAAAACTTAAAGTACAAGCGACCGCTCTAGCTGATTATGTGTTTGTACTTTTAGGTTAAATGTTTCACATAAATGACTATAACAACTGAACACGCAAGTAAATGCACATGATATTATAGGAATACATTTTCTGATACATCCTGGACCATAGCCTATTGAATTCAACTTGACGGAAGATGACGCGTTGTATATAATCTACTTTTAAATTAGTTTTTCTGTGCAAGAGTTTTACGGTAATTTTTGTGTTTGTTATGGTGCATTAACTATTATAAAATGTTACTTTGATATGTATACATAGAGTATGTAAGATATTGTTAATTAAAAAGGGCGCCAATATGAAACTAGAGAATAATATTCTAAATTAAAATTTTGGCTTGAAATTATATTGTACGCAATTTCAGTTCGAAAAAATAAAAACTATGAAAAAATGGTATCGGATCATGATTCTTCAACTATTCAAGGACAAGATAACATAAAAATTAATGCTCGAACCGGATTTTGTATTTATGGGTTCTTTCCGCCTTTGCCCCACTGTGTGTCATCCTGCTGGAACCAGATATGTTCTATGCCAAGTTCTTCCAACTGTGGTTGCAGAAGTGCTCGTATCATTGTCCGATACCGTTCACCATTGACAGTAACTGCATTGCCCAAGGCATCCTAAAAAGAGAAGGGTCCAATGATTCGTTCCGAGCATATTGTGCACCGAACAACGACGTTTTGATCAAACTGCATGGTTTCTTGAACAAGATTAGTGTTTTTTGTTTCTCAAAAACGATTAGTTTGCTTGTTAACGCGACCAAAAAAGGCAAAAATATACTTCGTCGGTCATTATCAAATTTTGCTAAATTGGGTTCTGCCTCCATTAAGTTTGTAACGATTTGTGCGTATTGCAAACGTCTTTGAATATCAATTGCCCATATTTTGAATACGGTTTGAATTTTGTATGGATATATATACAAGTTTGAGTGCAAAATTCTTCTTAAAGTCCGCTCAGACAACACTAATTGCGCCGCACGTCTTTTTGTGAAAATTTTTGGTTCTGCCTGAACATCACTCTCAATATTTTCATTTGAACGATCAGAACGAGGTCTTCCAATACGCTTTATATCCCTTACTGTGCCCTTTTGTAAAAAAGTGTTTGCTAAACGTCTAATTGTTTCTCCGTGTGGAGCGCTTTGATAGGATACGGTCGCCTTAGAGCGCGTTGAATTGAAATTATCGAAGAAGGGTTTTCGCAGTACAATTTAACAATTTCTGCGCTTTCTTGAGGCGAATAACGCTCCATAATAAAATTCTATATCTTTTTACTTTGATATAAAACTTAACTTTTGACAGTTGCCAAGGAAATAACAAAATTATAACAATATTTCATAGCTGGATATATTTTGCCGCACCCCATAAATGACTAAAATTACGAATTAATTAATTTCTAGTATATCCAAGTATCCAGGCAATATGTTAAAGGGTTGAAAGTCCCCGCATTGTTGCCAAGAGTACATGTAAACATTCAACATAACCTAAAAATTCGTCTAAATAGCCGAACTCCTGTTCATTTCTCTTCTAATTTTCTATGAAATTTCACTCGTGTAGACGCTATGTGAGACGTTTCCATTAATCCTCTTTTAGGATTATCAGTTACATAATAAATAATTAACACTGTTGTATCCTTTCTTCACACTTTATAAAGTGTGAAGAAAGGATACAACAGTGTTATTTATTTATTGATTATATATACTATTCACGAAACTCAAAAACATATATCGATTATATTAGTTACATGTTTAAAACCAATTTCATTTAAAATAATTGCTAGTGAAGAACGTCCACCTTTATAAATATATCTCTCTTTTAAACTTAGTAACAGCGTGTTGAGCGAAATATGTTTGTCTGAAACAGTTTGTATTCAAAATATGTTTAAATTAAAATTTAATTCAAAATTGTTTAAACGTTTCATTTAAAAAATCATTTATGTAAACTTACGTTGTCAATGCATGTCGTGAATTAGATTACGTATCGCAGCTTGTTGGCCATTAGAAATAGACACAACGAATCTAGTTCGTGGCCCACCTTTTTTTGGCTCTTGTAAGCCTTTATCACTTTTGGAAGCACTTATTGTTCTAGATACAGTACTGGGATCTAACCCAAGTGCGTCGGTGAACCTCTGGTGTACCTGAGAGACAGGCGAAACGGCTTCATTGTTATCTTGCTCCCTTTCAAAGTAATTGAAAAGTTTCACCACTTGTTTTTTTGCGTCCAACGACAAAGGTTTTGGCATTTTGAAGGTTAGTTCTGATTAGAACTGATTTTTTTAAGGAATAAAACAACAATAACGGTAACTTAACTTCGCAACGTAACACGTTGTCAACAGTTGACGATAATGTGATGAAGCGGCAACGCTGCGGGGTATTACCAACAAAACGTCATATATTTAACGCTTGCTTTAACGTTGTGATTAGGGAGTTTAAAGATGTCGGAATGGCAATGAAAACAACTAGATATTGCTTCCATTCTCGGACGAACTATAGTAAAAATTCACGAAATGTTAGAGTTCTAGTTTATGCAACGAGATCGGTAGTGCAAGCAGCCGTATTTTTTCACCCATGAACTTTTAACCAATTTAATAATTAGCTATGTCTATGTTTATGTATGTTTATCTATGTTTCAAACTTCTTTAAAAATACTACTCAATATACAATATCGTATGTAAACGATAACATTAAAGTTTATCTCTTAAAAAATGTAATATCATGCAATTTCTCGTTATAGAAGTAGCAGCCCAGCAATAAACACCTTGTTGAAATTTATGAATTTCACTCGTGACAATATTAATTTTTTTTCCTGCATACACCTGTTTTATAAATATCCTTAGCGTACTCACTAAAATCAAATAACTCGTTTCCACAAATTTTCGCAAAGAAATCAATACTACGATTCAACTTGAAGACGAAATTATAGAAAAAGTAAATTGAGAAAATACTAACATATTTTAAAATTTAACATATTCTTGTTTAGCAGTGTATTGTTTATCCTGCTTTAGCAGTTAATTGTTAAAAATATGCTACTATTTTTAATTTGAATGGATACTTTTGAGAAACAATTGATAAAAGAGGATATCTAAATAAAAAATACTGTATAAATGTTTATACTTAACTCAAATTTAATTTTTTAGAAAGATTTATTGATTTATTGAAATTACTAACTTTTGCTACTCATAATGAATATTTCTGTTTAAAATAAAATTAATTAGTATAACAATAAACTGCCAAAGCAGGATTATAAATACAGTACTTAACAAGAATATTGTAATTTTTTCAATATGTCAGTGTTTAATACTCTGTTTAAAATAAAATCAATGATGATATAAAATAATCTTTTCAATCATCGGATTAAAGGTAATATCCATTTAGTACGTAAAAAATCAATAGCATTTATTGAGTTTCCTTAAACACAAAAAAAGTAACAATTAAACAGGAGTTATATTTTCCAATAATTACATAGTAACAATTAATTCGACTTTATACCTACATGTACATTCAAACTATACTCATATCACACAAGTTGAAATTGTTATTATGTTCTCAATATAGGGAATTGCCTGGCAATTCAAAGTTCGAAACTGATATGATACGAATTTGTTTCGTGCAATTTATTAGCCGAAGTATGATTATCCAAACGTGCTGGCGGGTGTTTAGAGGTATAATGTAGGATTACTTATGCACATGCAACTTTCAAAGGGTTTCACGTCTGTCTGTTCCAGCTAATTTCGAACATGCGTCCATTAACGGTAATGGGGAAAACTAATCAGGGGATGAAAATTTGCTCTTTGCTTTTAGAAAAATGATTTTCAATCTACATTAGTAATGGAACGCTAGATACTGAAAAGTGCAGAAAAAAAAAATGATTGAGATTAAAGTTTATCTCTTAGCACAAAGAAAAATTGAATTTGTTAACAGTTTGCAGATTATTTATTTTTTATTTATTTATTTATTTACGAGATACCTCTTTAACATTGAAATAATACAAAATAAGAAATAAAAAAAGTTTAAGAGCCGCAGAATGACTGCACACATACGTTATGATAACTACATTGCTAATTCTAACATAATCTTAAAAAGTTTTATCCAGATTAATGACCACCAGTGCTCTTCGAAAACATAAAAAAATGTTCGCAAATGGATCAAAATTCGGGGATGAGAGCAAGCAGTTGGCCGAATGCATTAATCTGGACAAAGGATTATTGCCACCGTACGCAGCTCTATGATTTTTTTCCCTAAATAAAACTCTAGATCTCGTCAATGCTCCTCCGCGCTTATGCCAGAAGTCCAGTGCTCCTAAGAGAGATGAACAGTTAATGTACCCATTTAGAATTGTATATAAAAAGCACATGTCGAATACATTTCTCCGAAAAAGTAATGTTTCTATATTTAAATTGAGCCTGAGCAATTTGTAACACAAATCTGAATAATTGATGCTCATTTTGAATCCTACAATCCGTAGGAATTTATTTTGTACCCTTTCCAATGCATTAATAAGATATTGTTGGTGTGGATACCAAACAGTTGCCGCGTGTTCTAAATGGGGACGTACTAATGTTAAATATAAAATTCTAAATGTGTCAATATTAAAGTCAGGTGTAATCCTGACAATAAATCCTGACAATAAATCCTAACATTTTGTAAGCCTTGTTGACTATAGACAGTATGTGCGTCCTAAATGACAATGACTGTTCGAAGAACACTCCGAGATCTTATTAACGTCACTCGCTCCAGTGGTGTGCCATTTATAAGAAAATTATTACACAATGTATTTTTAATTCGGCTGAAAGTGATTACTTTGCATTTATTTGTGTTCATAAATAATTCATTTATTGAACACCAAGCCGATGATACAGCATCTAAATCCGATTGAATATTGTGAACATCATCAATCGAACACACACTGTGAAATAACTTTAGATCATCTGCATACAATAAATACCTACAGTGATTTACCACCTGAGGTAAATCATTAACAAATACATTAAATAAAATTGGCCCAATGTGGGTACCCTGGGGTACACCCGAAGTAACCTCGATATAACCAGATACATAATTGCCTAATCTGACCATTAGAACTCTATGTTTAAGGAAGCTCTCTATCCAATTCACCACATCATCAGATAAGCCAATACAACGTAGTGTTTTAATAAGTATTTTATGACACACCTTATCAAAAGCCTTGGAGAAGTCGGTGTAAATAGCATCTACCTGACATCGATCCTCCAAAGCCTCTAACACGTATTTTTGATACACAAGCAGGTTTGTTGTAATTGACTTACCCTGAGAGAATCCATGCTGTTCCTCCACGATTACATTTTTCATAATCCACCTTAATTGTTTGCTTACCATGCGGTCCAATAACTTCGGAATAGCCGATTGCACACAAACCCCGCGGTAATCGGTAATATCCGACCGGTTCCCACAATTAAAAATTGGAGTTATAAAGCTTTTTTTCCAAATGGCAGGGACGCATTGTTGATTCAACGACAGGTTGTAAAGCACAGTCAAGGGATGACAAATAGAGTAGGCACATTCTTTGATAAATATATTTGGGACACCATCTGGACCAAGTGACATCGATGACTTCAAAGTAACTAATTCATTAAACACACTCAAGAAATTAACACTTAATGAAAAATTTGAATCAACGCATTGTTCAAGATTACACGCATAATTCGTAATAGCCCGTTTGCTATATACAGATGAAAAATACTTGGCGAATAGATCAACCGACTCCTGCATGTTAGAACTTCTAGCGTCATTCAGAAACATTTTCAACGGCAACCCTTTATAATCTTTATGTTCATTCACAAATTTCCAAAAAATATTGCTATTGCCACGTATTTTACATTCCATGTTACGAACGTATTGAGAATATAGATCCTTACTCAAAACATTGCATAGATGACGTATCTCTTTAAATATTAAATAATCCGCGTATAGGTTGGACTTCTTATATTTACTATGAGCAGCTTTTTTCTGTTTGATCATCCTAATTAAATCTAAAGTAAACCATTTTGGATATCTGCACCCATAATTCGCCTTTTTTCTAGGTACAAACATATTAATTGCCGTATTTATTAATAAGTAGAAGACGTCCACAGCAGAAGAAATATCCAAACATGGTTTAAAGCAGTCGATCCATGCAATGGAAGAAATAAAATTGTTGATTTTCAAATAATCCGCATTCTTAAAATCTAAATAGAAAACATCCGAATATGCAAATTCATTTACAATATCGCAGTTCACTACTAAGTTATAACCAATATGATGACTTTTGTTTTCACAGAGCAAATCAGTAGCTATTTCGGAAGACACATTGCAATTATTACTAAAAATTAAATCTAAAAGCACATTGTTTTCATTTGGAATGTGATTTATTTGCTTGAGGTTTAGGAACGCAAAGCAATCAATGAAAACGCGCGCTTGATCAGTGGATCTAGAATTAACACACACTCCTAGGTGGTCGCTTTCCCACTTGTCTGACGGCAAGTTGTAGCCGCCACACAAAATTATTTCATCAACTGGAAAGTTATTAACAATATCATCGACTCCCTGACAGTGAGCTTCATACGTTTCTATTGATGAGCCTGGAGGAATGTTCGCAGCACCCAAGATGTAATTTTTTTTATTTATCACCAGGTTAAAAAATATGTGTTTCACATTTTTTACTGCGACCGGGATGACCGAGCACTTCAACACCTTTTTAATTAATATTAATACGTCTCCGCCTTTTGTTTTATCACTCGTATCACTAGATCTGTCAGCCCTAAAAATGTTATAATTTGGGACACGAATTTCCCCATCACAAATTTTATCCGAAAGCCAAGTTTCTATTATAATTATAACATCAAAATCAGTGGTTGCCACTCGTAACGAAAACTGTATTAAATTGCTTGAAAACCCGCCAACATTGTGAAAATAAATATTTAGTTTTTTAAGTTTTTTTTCTGAGTACTTGCTGTTATTCTGGGGGAGCCGTTGAAATAACGAATTGTGAGGTTTGGTTCACCATTTGATTTACGAATCTGCAATTCCTCCTTTAAGCTTTTCAGATAAGTCCTTTGTTTGAGAGTTAAATCCGCTTTCATGTAGATATCATTTGTTAAATTGGTATTTTGATTTTGTAACACTTCAATGGCATCATTTCTACTTCCAAAAATTATTTTGGCAGGGCGCGGTTTATCTGTTTTTCTCCCAACCCGAATAACAGCTTTTGGCTCCTTATTAACTCCTAATTTTTCCAGGAGGTTAATTATGGCAAGTTCATCATCTTCCTTCTTCTCTTGAACATTAATTTTTGTAGATTCTGGCAAATTGAATAACATGACGTTCTTGCAGCATTGTCTACGATCTTCCAATTCCAAATAGATATCTTCTTCAGCCAACGTACTATTGCAATTCATTTTCAACTTGTATATATCAGCGTTAATTTCCTCTTGCTTTTGTGAAATAATATTAATTTTAGTATGAATTTTATCAAGCTCAACCGAAAGTGTTTTGATGAGCTCTGTTTTTATTTGATTAATTTGGATTTTTGAAACTTTGTCAATTGAAGCTTCCAGTTCGGATAATCCTACATCCGCCCCCTCCTGAATAGATCCACTACAATTATTGCAAACCCATTTATCACCATCGGCTTTTTTAGCTTCCGAAAGATAATACACTCTATAATCAATATCAATACCGGAGCACTCGATGTAGTACCATCCAGAACAAGTTGGATATTTTAATGCCCCCGTTTTGAATTGAGCGGGGTGGACGAAATTATCACACTTTATGTTAGTTTGGTTAGAGAATAGTTTGACCTGATGTTGCATTTTGCATATAAATTATGCATAGAACAGCAGTGCTGTCGTGTAACGCAAATATTCATTGTATAATTCAATATCTGTCGGGGTATTAGCTCGAGAAGTAGTTGTTTCAATGAATATTTGGAGACAAACTTTTTGCAGAAAGTCGATATTAATTTTAATTCGTTTTTATATTTTATAAATATTCTGCAACCTATTGACAAACTCAATTTTTCTTTATGATAAATTGTCTTTATGTGAAACTGTACCGTTAAAGGCGGTATGTCACTCTCTCTCAGGTATCAAATTGTTTGCACCTACTAATGACTTAATCCTTTACCTATAAATAGCATTCCTTCATTTTCACTCGCCCCAGTTTTGTGTACCTGTTTCGACGACACACTTCGACATTCCTGTAAGTTTCCTGTTTATTTTATTTTAATATTTTTGTATTGAAAGTCTAAAGCAAAGCTATACTGATGAGGGATAAATCTCGAAACGCGTCTGTAGATGGCTTAAGACAATTAAAATTCATTCCCTATAATTTTTTCAATTTATTTCAATTTCCTTTTGTTTCACTTAGTTTGGTTAGAGAATAGTTTGACCTGATGTTGCATTTTGCATATTAATTATGCATAGAACAGCAGTGCTGTCGTGTAACGCAAATATTCATTGTATAATTCAATATCTGTCGGGGTATTAGCTCGAGAAGTAGTTGTTTCAATGAATATTTGGAGACAAACTTTTTGCAGAAAGTCGATATTAATTTTAATTCGTTTTTATATTTTACTTTATGCATGGTTGAGTATTTATTTATTTTCCAATTAAGAGGTCAAGATCACGAATTGAGCACTATCACAACTGAATTATCAGCGGAGTTTTTGCTTGTTCACCTTTTTTACCTTTTACCTTTACTAGTTCACAAATTACTATTTCATCACGATATTTTAACTCGCCGTTGTATATTACATAAGAGGTACTAGAATGTACGCTAATTACTTTATTTAAACTGCACAAATGATCACTTAAACTGGGAGAAACCGAATAGACGTGTGCACTCTGCAGCGTCAACTCTCTCAAATAAAATATAAAAACTAATTAAAATTAATATCGACTTTCTGCAATTTTGTTTACCTATAATTATTTAGTAGTTATGACCAACGTCAAGGTCAGAATAAAAAAAAAATAAAAAAACCTGCGATTTTTTTATTAATGAAGGAGAAGTCTCAACGAGACTACATTTTTTCACAAGGATAAAGGATTGTTTGGCGGGAGGGCAGCGTCAACCGCACCTACTTAGGCCATAGTCGGGCCCATTGTAGTTCCCCCCTGATGGTTAGACCCACTCCGCACTGTCGGCAATTGCCAGAATTTGTGCGGGTGACCATTGCCATCCAGGTCCTTACAATTTGAGGTTTTTTCTCTTAGTACCTTCCTTATCTTTGAGAGCGCTGGACACTCTTGAAATATGTGTTCATTTCCTCGCACTTCCCTGCTTACAAATTTTTCTCAAAATCAATATTATGTGCAAATGCACATAAACACTAATATTTTTATTAATGGATATCGATAGCTAACGCCATCTAATGCTGTTTTTTACTAATATTTTTATTTATTATTGCCTCTGTACATATTCTTCATATGTATTGTATGTACATTCTTTAGTGTGATGTGAATAATACATGATCATTACAATTGCGTATTATACCGGAGAGAAATGGATAACGCAAACAACTCCTCATAAATATTTCCTGGAGACTGGAAAATGCAAACACCGTCTGCGGCTTATTTACCACGAGCTGAAATCCTCGAGTCGCGAATTCAGATTTTTTATATTTTTTTTCGTTCCCTTTCGTCGTTTAATATTCCGCATCCGTTTAGCGGTTTCCCCGGTGCATTCTCCTAAATTGAGTTTTATAGAGGAAAAACAAACAGTCTAAGAAATAAGAAGGGACTTTGAATATCTCCTCCACTTAAATTTATTTTTTTAATTTAATTCTTCATTAGTGAAAAAATAGCCATTACTTCAATTTCCATATCTTCTTTTTTATAGTGCTTATACTGCCTGACAGGTTTTTTTAGTCGCGGCATGGCTACGCAAAAAATGAAATCATTACTGAACGGGAAAAAACCACAAACTATTAATATTAACTAATGGGGTAACATTGACACCCTGTCAATGTTAACTAATAAGGTAACTTTGACACCCTTTCAATGTTACCACATAACCTAATTTTTAAGTACTGTTTTCTTTATTGAATATTGAAATATATGCATGATTAAGTAAATGATGATTTTTAAAAAACCTACCTGATAAGATGGCACACACAATTTTCACAAAATGCGCCGAAATTCAAAGTTTTAAAATTCGTTTTTCACAATAAAATGCACGTGTCGGTGCAACATGCACAAGCGATTTCTATAGGAGGTAATGGCAGCGTTTTTCGCTATTGACGCTAGATTGAAGCACCATACGCAAATTTTAGCATGCAACTGAATTGCGAAAAGATCATAACAACGCGGTTTAAGAGGACGATTAAAAATGTGTCAATGTTACCAGCATGTCAATGTTACCCGGCGTTACCTTACATATCCCAAGTATGTGCGCTAAATGTTCACCCACTAAGCAAAAAACAAACAAATAACGTTATATCAACATTGTAGAAACATTAAACGTTGTTTTTCTGTTGTTGTAACATTACTTAAATGGATTTGCTCACCGGGAATATATTAATTGTTTTTTTAAGTTTAATTTAAAGCTTCGAACAAGTGTTTTCCACTCCCAGGTTAAGCATGAAGTAAAATTTCGAGTTTAGAAAAGCCTGAAAATTTGGTTTGGTCGCGTAGCGCGAAGCGCGGAGCGACCAAACCAAATTTTCAGGCTTTTCTAAACTCGAAATTTTACTTCATGCGCCAAGCGTATAAAACACTGATTTCAAGTGAAGCACTTGTTCACAACATTTCAGTGTTATCATTGTTTAATACGCGTAGCGCATGAAGTAAAATTTCGAGTTTAGAAAAGCCCCGTAAAAATTTGTCTCGGGTCGCTGCGCGACCCTCGACAAATTTTCTACACGGAGCTTTTCTAAACTCGAAATTTTACTTCATGCTTAGACTGGGAGTGAAAAACACTCGTTAGCTTGAAATTGTACTATTTTAATAAAGTGTATGCACATGTACAGTTAAAAAAAAAATCCTGTTTGTATACCTAACAGAAAAATTGCCAGTATAATATATTCCATATGTTTCTGGATCTCGCCTAGCTGTGGAAAAGTGACAGTTTAAGTATTGTAAATGGGGCTGGTTGTGTTTTAAATCAGGGTTTTTAAATGTCACTGTCAGATGTTCGATTTTAAGGTTATAATTTCTGACTATTGTGATCTTACACTGTTGCCTGTTTTACAAATTTTCAGATATAAAAGGATAATAATATGCAGTTTTAAGATTAACAAAATTTACTACTTTGTTTTTGTACATACAAATACAGCAATAATATTGTATATAACAAATATAATGAATTCGGCTCTGCAAACTTATTTCGTCATCCATTTGTATTTCTCGCTTGGGTCTAGACATACCCCAAAAATATCTATTAAAATCGTAATAATATTGTGATGCTGTAGATTTGGATTACTTTGCCTAAAATGTTTGTAGGATTTCAGAATTTGTAACCTTTTTGATTCAGAAATAATCTTTGGCATGTTAATATTTAATATGTGCCTGAAATTATTTTTCACTTTGACATTGACACAGCATTGCAACACTAGATTAATTTGATTTAATAATAAAATGCTCGAAGAAGCGACCGCGTGGCGAAATAATTGTTGCAAGATTAACAATAAACCTCTTGAAAATTAAAAAGAGGATTACTTATGATATCATAAATTATTGCAACACTGTTATAATAAGGAATCAGGAGTGGCAACTAATAAAAAATGTAAATGTTGATACTGCAACATAACAACACGAAAGCATGGCTAGGCGAGATCCAGAAACAAATGGAATGGTGTATATATCATCAAATATCTATAACTATTAAATATTATATAATATTTAATTATTATCTATAAATTTTCAGCATCCCAGTAGGTTCTAACTTCAGAAACTTACGTCGTAATTAGATACACAATAAAATTTATTTGAGCGAATCGTATGACTTAATCTAAGATACATAATTTGTTTTTCAAAGCAACCGAGATGCCGACAGTTTAGAGACACTCGTTATTTGCATAGAGGTATATACATAATAATATCTTTATTTAAGAAATTTTATAGTACATTATATAAAACAATAAATAACAAATTAATATTTAGTGCTTAATTTAAACAAAAATTCTACAAAACGGCCATCGACCATAGGTCTTTCAGCCTGTTGTCTATTCTTTAAATATTTTATTTACGTTTTATTTTCTGTTTATGAATGTAACTGTCATGTCATTTTTTGTCGTCATGATTGTCGGAGTCCTTGTGAAGCGATGTGATGAATTGGTGAATAGTGTATAGTGGAAATTTAGGTTTTGGGATTTTATTAGGATTGCGGGGAGTGCACATATGGTCTAAGACATCTAGAGTGTGGGAATTAGATGCGAATTTGTGGAATAGATTTAGTAGGCGTTCTTCAATTGGAATAATATTCGTTTTTTTGTAAAGGAGTGTGTTAGAGGGGTTGTATAGGGAATTAAGTGGATGTCTAATTTTAGTAAGTACTCTGAGAGCAAATGTGTATTTGAGTTCAGTATTCCGGCACCGGATACCCACAGACACGTTTCGGACTTTAAGGTCCTCTTCAGTGTGGTCCCGACCCAGTGCTGAGGAATACTGAACATTTCTTACTATATCAAACCGATATGTGAACACTATTAAGTGAATTGGATAGCTAACGCCATCTAACGCTCCATAGTGGCATCGTCAATGACACGAATGCACAAGTGCATATATAGGTCACTGTTTCGTCCACGGAGCTATACTCTGTGTAACCACAGAAAACAAATATCAAAATTGTATTTGAGTTCAGTATTCCGGCACTGGATACCAACAGACGCGTTTCGGACTTCAAGGTCCTCTTTAGTGTGGTCCCGACCCAGTGCTGAGGAATACTAAACATTTCTTACAATTTCAAACAAATAGATGGCATTAGCTATAAAATTCACTTAATAGTGTTCACATATCGGTTTGATATAGTAAGAAATGTTCAGTATTCCTCAGCACTGGGTCGGGACCACACTGAAGAGGACCTTGTAGTCCGAAACGCGTCTGTGGGTATCCGGTGCCGGAATACTGAACTCAAATACAATTTTGATATTTGTTTTCTGTGGTTACACAGAGTATAGCTCCGTAGACGAAACAGTGACCTATATATGCACTTGTGCATTCGTTTCATTGACAATGCCACTATGGAGCGTTAGATGGCGTTAGCTATCCAATTTACTTAACTCTGAGAGCAGTTCGTTCAGCGAGTTGTAGGTTTTTTAAAACTGCAGGACGGGGGTTTTGAAAAAGGATTGCAGCATTTTCTATTAAGGGACGATAGATAATTTTATATATATATGTACAGCAGTATTGGTAGAAATGCCCTGCTGCCTAAATGTTAAACATCTAAAATGTATTGCTCTAATGTTTATTCTGGTTTTAATATTTTCGGAGTGAAAATGTGAATTTATGGTCTGTTGTTATTCCAAGATATTTACATATGTTAAAAGGGTATATTGGTTGGTTGTTTATAATAATGTTAAAAGGGATTAGGAATTGCAATTTGTGGGGATTGATCGAAATGCGCTATTTCGTAAACCATAATTGGATGCTATCAATAAGGCCTTGCAAAGTTCTTAGTGCTTTGAGGATCGTGGGTGTATGGCAGATGAGAGCTGTGTCATCAGCATATAATAATAAATAGGATGATTTGTCGAGGAATTTAGGATTTGGGTTATACACGTCTAAAACAAAAATATTATAAAGGAGAGGAGAAAGAGAGGAACCTTGAGGTAGACCTTGTTCGGGGAAAAAGGATGTGGAGACTCTGTTTTTTATTTCAACTTGAAGGGATCTTTGTGTAAGGAAACTATCTAATAATACAAAATTTGACTCCAGTCTTCTAAATTTTCTTCTATCCATCGGCGGTAAGTGTGGGTAAGTTTTGTTGAAAATTCTGCAAGTTCTCTAAACAATTCTGTCGCACTGACCATGTATGACGAATAAATTCATAATTTCTTGATTGGAATACTTATTCATTTTAATATTACTCGAACGGAGCGTTCAAAAATATTGACAGATTCGGTTCAGCGAATATTGAATATTGAATATTATGGTGCACGTGTGAATGTTACAGGAATTATTCAATTGTGCAAACATTCTGGGAGGAAAGAAATTTCGAAATAACTCAAAAACTACTTGCTCTAGATATAGGGAGACATAATACTTTTATGTTGCAAATTGTCTTGCCAATCACCATATGAGATAAAATATTGGTCATTCCATTTGAAAACATTGAATTATGATGTTTTTAAGTGGGCACTGAAATATTGACATTTTTGAAATACCTATTGTCAAAATTGACAGATGTCAATTTTTTTAATTCAAGAGGGATCTATAAGTAACAATTCAAGATGCCGCTCGTCTGTCTATCTTGTCCCTACTAGAAGTTATAGGCATTTTTCAAAACGTCTATTTGAGGTCAATATTTGACAAATAAATGTTTAACTCAAAAACTGTAAGAGTTAAGTGGACATAAATTCATACAAGAGGGTAGACAATTGATCGGGGAATCTAAAAAAGAATTAATATATAGGATGTTCTATTTAAAATAACAAAGTTGGTAGCCATTTCCGGTACAACCGGAAGTGATAGAAAGTCGAAATATTTTCCATGAGGTGATCGCATTCAACCGTGCAATGTAGAATTTTTTCAAATTTTTCCTTTGTCAGGAACCCCGAAAACTTTTAATGGGCGTTATTCGTGGCCCACCCTGTATATATATATATATATATATATATATATATATATATATATATATATATATATATATATAAACACACTTTTATGTATATATATATACACACCAACACACATAAATATGTATGAGTGTAAGTAGCTACAATTTATGAATAAAGCACTGAAATAGATATAATAATAATGGTTAATTAGCATTTAAACAAATTAAAAAATTTTACAAATGAAAACAGAAGAGAAAAAAAAATTAAGAAGCATCACACACAAAAATAATATCTTAATTTGGTTTTGAATAAATAGTACGGGATGTTAAATAAATCAAACCAATTGTGAATATTGTAGTCATTCCCAATCTTCATTAAACGCGTAATGGAGTTGGCTGATCCAGTTATTGTCCGGTGAGTGTCCAGATGAAATAGCGAGTTAGTCCGTGTATTTTTGCAAGGTATGTGGAATACGAGAGCACTTAGAAGATTGGGCGAGTTGATTTGTCCATTAATTATACGATGAAGAATACAAAAATCGGCAATTACTCTGCGATTCTCAAGTGATGTCATATTTAGAGCATGCATAACTGAGCTATATTCGCCACGGATATGCATATGGCCGGACTTGTATTCGATACATCTTAAAAATTTCTTCTGTACAGATTCCAGACGCTCCACGTTGTTAATTGTAAATGGCGTCCAAATTGCTGAGGCATACTCAAGATTAGACCTAACTAATGAGCAATATAAGGATTTCAGGCATTCCGTATCATGATTCTTCGCAATCTGCCACACAAACCCCCACATTCTCAAAGCTTTGGAAATTGTATTAGATATATGACTATTAAAAGAGAATCTGGAGTCGAATGTGACACCAAGATGCTTTATTGTATCAACTTTAGTCAATGAAATTGAATTGATATTATACTCGTAATTGAATTGACGTTTGTTTTATTGATAGTCATTGCATAACATTTTGAAATATTAAGATATAGATTGTTATCTTCACACCATTGATATAAACGGAGTAGATCATCTTGAATAGCATAGCAGTCATTTTCCGATCGAATAATTTGAAATAGTTTTAGATCATCGGCGAATAGTAAAAAGTGGCAGTTTTTAATAATCTCCTGTAAGTTATTAATAAACAAAATAAAGAGAATTGGCCCAAAGTGTGACCCCTTAGGCACACCTGATGAAACATTTATCGGCTTTGAAATTAAATTTTTGATTTTTACAAATTGCACACGATCATTCAGAAACGAAGCAAGCCAAGTAAGTATATTTTCATTAATGCCGATGACCTGTAGTTTTTCAAGAAGGCTTTGGTGAAATCTGTGTAAATTGTATCCACTTGGCAGCGTTCTTCTAAAGCACTAGATATGTACTGTTTGTATTCCAGTAAGTTGGATACCGTAGAACCACCGCAGATTAACCCATGTTGTTTGGTGGTAATTATCTGCTTAGAATTCCAGGCTAACTGCTTTGCTACCAATTGATCTAGTATTTTTGGTATAGTAGATTGGATGCATATACCTCTATAATTTTCGATTATGTCTCTAGGGCCCTTTTTATGAAGTGGAATAATGTAGCTTTCTTTCCATTTACATGGTAAAACTCCACAAGCCAGAGATTTAGCAAAGATTTCATAAATCGGGCGACATAATGAAAAGATGCAATTTTGCGAGAAGAAGCTACATATTTGATCCGGACCATGTGAGTATGTTGGCTTAAGACCACAGATTGCATCAAAAACGTCTTTGATTTCAATTGATAAGTTATTGATCTGAATGTGAGTGCTAGGTGTTCTGTCAAACGCCGATTCAACTATATTATTTGCTGGTATGGAGTAAACCGATGAGAAATATTGGGAAAACAGGTTAGCAATACCTAATCCATTGTCAGCAGTTATATCTCTGTATGTCATAGCGCAAGGATAACCACTTACATTTTTTAAATCTTTAGCATATTGCCAGAAGTACTGGGGGCTAGATTTTATGGATGAACCAACTTTAGACAAATAGTCGTCGTAACATTGTTTTGATAGAGTTTTGCATTTCTCCCTAATGGCCGAGAATCTAATATAGTTATAAATTAGATAATTTATTGTTCTTTTTGTATGTATGTAGGTGGCTATGTTTCAATAATTGCTATTGTGTGTTTGTGAAAAGTCATTGTCAAATAAGGACATTTTATTCTATTCTATTTTTATAGGTAATTATAAGATTTGAATTGTTATATATAATTTTGTTAATAATAATCTATTTTTATAGCAATTGTCTATTTGTCCACGCATCAATATTACATAGTCATTATATTATCCGTGCTGCTTATATTTGAAATGAAAGTATTTTTTCTGCTTTATTAAAGAAACCAATTTTTTTGACATCCATTTGGGATACAAGTCGCAATTATTCTGGACTAATTTGCATGGAATATAACGTTCAACAGCGTAGTATAGAATGCGGTAGAATGTCTCCATCACTTCATCCATATTAGAGTTTGTTTTGATAAAGCTCCAATCAATCGAATTAAAGTATGTGTTAATTAAGTTATAATCAGCAAGATGAAATAAACACATATTTTTTTTCATGAGTAGTAATATTATTTTCGGATTTAAACGACACCGATAAACAGTATGCATAATGGTGAATGCTTGTCGGAAGTAAATGATCGAATGATAGGTTAAATGAAGTGGCAAACACATTACTGAAGCATAAATCCAGAAAAACACCGAAGTGAATTACAAATATTGTTAACTTGCTTGGCATTTAGGAAATTGTAATAGTTACTTAACACAAGTGCTTTGTCTTCAAGCTGGGATAACTGGTATGCTGATTCCCAATTTGCCTTAGGAAGATTGAAATCGCTAAAAATTATCAAGTCGTTACAGCAGCATTGTTCAACAATATCTTCCAGTTCATTACAATGAGTTTGATATTTTTCTAAATCTGCGCCAGGGGCAATGTAAACTCCACCGATAATAATTAAAGACTTGTTGACTTTTAATAAAGCAAATAAGTGTTCTAGGGAATTATTACATAAGATAAATGACGATTTTAGTGAGTTTTTTACAGCAATAAGAATTCCACCGCCCCTAATTGAACCATCAACTGTCCTGTCTGACCTATAAATATTGTAATTTGGTAATTGTAATTGCGAATTGACTATATGTTCATACAACCAAGTCTCAACTAAAACTATTATATCATAGTTGTTTACATTAACCGCAAGTGAAAAGTCAACGATTTTAGTTCTGAGGCCGCCACAATTTTGAAAATAGATGTTTAGTTTTTTGACTGCCCTGACTCAGTGCGAACTTGAGCCGAATTAACAATACGCGGTTTCCCACTTTTATACTCGAGACGAATGTTTGAATCTCCATTCAACTTTCTCGTATTTAACTCATTTTTCAGAGCCTTGTAATGTTCTACTTGCTTTAAAGTACGATCAGATTGAAATATAAATGTTTTATTGGAGTCAGTGGCATTACTACGTAAGATGGTTTTCGCTTGTTCATTATTTGCAAATATAATTTTCATTGGCTTCGGACTAGGAGCAAGGTGATGGGACGGTAATTTACAATTGACAGTGGGTCATTATTTGGCTTTCCCTGTTTCCAAAGGGTGGGGATATTTTGAGTGGAATAGATGAAATTAAATATTTTTAGGATATGTATATTGTCGGATAGGGATTTTAGTATACACCTAGGCGCGTTATCATGGCACGGTGCGGTGTTTTTGCCCTTATGTAGTAGTTCGAAATAATCTTCTTCCTTAATATCATCTTCGGGAGTGTAAGTGGATAGGTTATTTTTATAGGTTTCGTCCCAGGAATTTACTACATCAAAAAAGTCATTGTCGTAAGCATCGTTATTTGTGATAGTGTATGATTGTTAAAAGTAGTCGGAAAAAATGTCTGCGATTTCTTTGTCATCTGTCACTATATTATTTGTACTTGGGTCACGTATTTTGTCCATAAAATCTGTTTTTTTGATACTTTGCAAGTTTTGTTTATTTCTTCCCAATATTTTTTACCGAGTTAATGTTATTATTGCATGCTTTTATCCATAAGTCGGTCTTGTACTCTTTAATTAATATGTAAAGTTATTTAAATTAAAAACACTTGTATTGTTTCACTAATTCAAACTTTATTCCGACTAGTTTCGATTTGTTAGACCATTTTCAAGGGAATGTACAGAAAAAATTATTATCTAAGTACAAGGTGGGGCATAATGGAGGGGCGTTTTTAGAGCGGCTAGTACACGCGAACGGGTGGGGGTAGAGGGCCGCAGTTGACATCGTTCGATTCAGGCAAGCTTACCGTTTGTTAGTCACAATGGTTATCTGGACAAGAGAACATTGCGCGTTCGCAGTTGAGGAGTATATAAAATCCGACGAGTCCGTTATTGTTGTGCAGCGGCGCTTTCGTCGACGCTTCAATATTGGTCGTAACGGTTCAGTTCCCAAACGTGACACAATCAACAGGTGGGTACAGAATTTTAGAACGACGGCATCAGCAATTAATCCAAAACCTAAAGGCCGTCTCCGAAGTGTAAGGACACCAGTTACCGTAGAAAGGGTGAGACAAGCAGTAATTCAAAGTCCACAGCGTTCTGTCCGAAAACGGGCTGCAGCAGTTCGAATGAGTAGTCGAACACTTCGCAGGATTTTACACAAAGACCTTCACTTTCACCCCTATAAGCTAATGGTTGTCCAACAACTGAATGAAGGAGATTTTGCTCAACGCCAGCTATTCGCCGAAAGAATGCAAATGATTTTTTCGGATAAAAATGAACCTGCAATAATGATGAGCGATAAGGCTCATTTTTATTTGTGCGGTTCTGTTAACAAGCAGAACTGCCGATATTGGGCAGCAGAAAACCCCCGTGAATTGCATCAACGCCCACTTCACAGTGAAAAAGTCACCGTTTGGTGTGCCGTGAGCCGTCTTGGAGTAATCGGCCCTAATTTCTTCGGGGATGCACAAGGAGCAACCGTAACTGTAAACTCCGAGCGGTATATTGCTATGTTAGAGAACTTTTTCATCCCAGAATTTAGACGACGAGCAATCGATACAAGAAATGTTTGGTTCCAACAAGACGGTGCCACGGCACATACAGCCAGAGCCTCCATGGAAGTTGTGCGTCGCAGTTTCCCTGGATATGTAATCTCCCGCTTCGGCGATGTGCCATGGCCCCCCCGTTCCCCTGATCTCTCAGCTGCTGATTTTTTTTTATGGGGATACCTAAAAGCAAAAGTTTATGCCGATAAGCCTCGAAATCTGCAAGAGTTGAAAGAAGCAATCACAGCACAAATTAGGGCAATTGACATCGACTTGTGTGCGAGGGTGATGCGAAACTTTGAGCAACGACTACAGCAGTGCATTGCCGAAAACGGTCGTCATCTGCCTGACATTATTTTCAAAATATAATTTCACATTTTAGTTCTTAAATGGTAATATATATACTTCAATTTTTGTTAAATACATTTTTTTTAAATTCAAAAACAGCGGAGTTATTGTTATTTTAAAAACGCCCCTCCATTAAGCCCCACCCTGTATATATACATATTTTTGTTTTAGGTAATAAGGAAAGTCAAAACTAGGGGAAATCCAAATCTCCTCATTGTCGTTTACTATGTTTTTTCCCATTTTTATGGCCCTGCTAATCTCCAGGCCTGCTTTTAGATTTAGCGTGTGTCCCTTTTACCAGAATGCAAAATCTTAAAATTATGGAGATTAAAGAAGTGATTGAATGCGATGCAATGTTTGGAAAAGCCAGTTGTTGGTTTATTATCTAAAACAGATTTTCTTTGTTCTTTCATTCTGGTTTCGAATAGTCTGCCGGTTTGCCCAATATAAATTGCATCGCATTCATCACATTGAATTTCATAAACTCCACATTTCTTTGAATTCTCTGTTTTCGTCTTGTTATTTAATTAAATTAATTAAATTATGTATATCCTTACTTAGTCTATTGAATTTAGGTTTTAATGTACTGTCGTCTATTTATCTTATGTCTCTGTATAGTTGTCGCTTGTATTTTATTAGTTTTAATATGAAATTGGGGAGGGGTTATTTATAAAGTTTTCTTATAAAAGTGTAAGTGTGATGTTGGATGGATTCTAATAATGTAATAAGGAACAGATTTATCGTTTTAGCGTTTACAGTCTCATTTTTGTTGATAAAATTACTCATATCTTGAGACACTTTATTAACATCGCGTGGTGAATATTGAAATACAGGGAGGGGTAGAAAAAGCTATCCGATTTCAAATCCCTATTTCTCAGAAGAGGGAACAGGTAGAATAGTGGGGTAAAAACCGTTAGAAAGCCGGTTTTATGCCATTTGTCATTAGTCAACATGCCTTGGTCTGGTGAACATCGTGCTTTTGTTATTGAGCGGTTTATCGAAAACGGCGGTTCGATAATTGCTACACAACGTGCTTTTCGAATTCATTTCGGACTCGGGCGTCATGATCCTGTTCCACATCACGCTACGATTAAAGTGTGGGTGTCAAATTTTCGACAGACGGGTTCAGCATTGAAATAGAAGTCGCCTGGACGTCCCAGGACAGCAACAGGACCTGAAAACGTGACCAATGTGAGAGCCGCGATTGAACGTTCCCCGCGTCGTTCGGCACGAAAACATTCGCTCGCTTTAGCGATTTCCAACCGCAGTATTCGGCGAATTTTGCACCGGGACCTCAAAATGCATCCCTACAAAATGGTTGTTGCACAGGAATTAATTGAAAGGGATTTTGAAACCCGTATGAACCTGTGTCGCGATCTCCGAGAACTCCCAATAGACGATGTTGTGCTCTTCACGGACGAAGCCCATTTTCACCTTTGTGGCGCCGTAAACAGGCAGAATTTTCGATATTGGAGTGACGAAAATCCTCGGGAAATCCATCAGAAACCCCTCCATAGCCCAAAAGTGACTGTGTGGTGTGCTCTTTCCCGCCTAGGCGTCTGGGGGCCTTACTTTTTTGAAGAAAATGGGCAAACCGTAATGGTCAACAGCGAGCGCTATTGTTTCATGCTGGAAAATTTTCTTAGACCCAAAATGGAAGAAAATGGCGTGGAAAATGTGTGGTTTCAACAGGATGGTACAACCGCCCACACATCGCGACGATCAATGGACATTCTCAGGGAAATGTTTCCCGGACACCTCATTTCTCACCGGATCTCACTCCATGTGACTTCTTCCTTTGGGGTTACCTCAAATCGAAGGTATTCCAGCATCGACCAAGGACCCTTCTTGCTTTACGAAGGGAAATTGCTCGGGCAATTGAAGAAATTCCTGTGGAAATGACGGTGAAAGTCATGGAAAGCTACCGCGAGCGCCTAAATCAGTGTATCCGCTCCCAAGGACGACATTTGAGTGATGTGCTTTTCAAAACTTAAATTTAAAAATGGCATAAAATTTGCGATATGTTAATAAAAAAATTATTTTGTCAAGTTGAGTGGTTTTAATTTTATAACGTTTTGAAATCGGATAGGTTTTTCTGCCCCACCCTGGGGCTACTTTTGGGCTTAGGGCAAGAGATGAGTATTGTTTTAATGAAAACATAATGGAAAGGTGATCTGAACACAGGTCCGGGATTAAGGTAACATTATGGATAAGGTGTTGGATATTACTAGTACATAGTAGGATACCGGGTGTAGTCGACTGGGTTGCTGACATCACAAAGGTTGGAGGAGTATGTATGCGTAGAAAGTTTGAATTGAACAGAAAGGTAATAATAATGGCGTGGTCATACAGTGACGCTTTCGTGAGGATAGTATCTTCTATTGAGGATGTGTGATGGATATATACTAGGAATATATGTAAAGTAAAGGATGGGAGTTCAATAGCACAGTGCAAGCACTCATTTATAATGTTGTTGACTTTAGGTGGATTGGATTTTCTTAGTTTAATTTCGGGATTCGCTGCTATAATGGAGCCTCCGCATTAGTTTATATTTGGGATAGATGAAGGGATTTGGATAAAAGACGAATTGTTGTAGGAGAACGGTTGTTTTGTTTTGGTTTCTACCATTATTGTTATGTGGATTGGATTATTACTTAAGTAAAGGAATAGCAGCTGAGATTTTGAGGGAAATAAATTAATGATTGTGTAAATTAGCCATTGGTAGTTATTTGTGTATATCCTGTACGAATAACGGCTAAGGGGGTATAGAGCCAGGGGAGTCAAGGTCGAACATGACAATATACATTTTATTTCCGGAAAAGTTTATATGCGTGTCAATGCGGAAGGAGTCGATGAAGCGAGGTCTTAGCTTTTTAATTAGTAATTCTCTGTCTGTCGTCTCAGCTGCGTTATTTTTGTGGTGTATGTGTCTATGATAAAATCATGAATGATAATGGGGGCGTGAATCCGTGAATAATTAGTCAAGTCCTTGTCCAAAACTGCTCTTTTTTATTTTGATTTACTATTTTTATATTCGGAATCCCTTCGATTAGCTTTCGTGTTCGTTTTGGGCATTTCATTGACCAAGCTCTATGGTCCGGTCCACCGCAGGAAATGCATTTAATGGGCAATGGGCAGGACGTCGTTGGGTGTGCCTCAAAGCATTTTAAACAGGATATATTCTCGGAGCAGTTAGCTGTAACGTGTTCGAACTTATTGCACCGTTCGCACGGCACTGGAATTGGTTCTGGTGGTTTGCTCTTGATTACATTTTAACTTTTGCACATGTATTTAAATTTATTTTGCAATAATTGAACGCTTCATGTGATGGAGTTATTACTCTGATCATAAATGTTTTGGTATTATTTTTTTTGCAATGATGCGTTTACATATGCGATGTTCTACTTCTTGCGCCTTTAATTGCTCACTTATTATGGAATCCTCGATTTCTAAATCGACACTTTTGATAATGCAGCAATATAATGGCGCAGGAGTCCTGCGCAGCGCAGTGCTCGCAGCTGCGTTAGTATTTCGGGAAATAGGCGATAGTGTACGAAACTCGTGTGTGGTTTTTTTCGATTTTAGCGTGTTCAATTGCGATTTGATCGTCTTTGAGTCGACATTGGATTTTAATATGAAGCCGTTTTGTGTTTTGATGATTAATGCATTATCGTCGTAATCGTGGCTTAACCATATTTGTGCGAATTGTATTCTGGATAGATTCTGCGTGGTAGTGAAAGTATATGTGTGTTTAGAGTCTGATTGGGAAGTATGTTTGATGTTGTTCTGTTGTGTTTTTGACGGTGGATTGTTAGAAACCGGCGTGTTGATGTGTGAGCGGTGGAAATGTTTTTTTTTTGTGTGGATTTTTCTTGTGCTGTATTAGGTTGTGGGCTAAAGTGTTTTAATACTAACAACAGCACTTTGTTGGTTGTTTTTGCTAAATCATATGCACCTGTAAGCGTGGAGCGTTTTTTTTGCGGTAGGTTTTCCAATGGTTAGCTTTGGCTTCCGTTTTTTGGGACCACTTCTGTATACTCACCATCAGTGTTTACTTGTTCGTCCATAGTTCAGAAATAGGCCATTTGACTACTTTACTGTCATAACTTTTTACTGTATGCTGCGAATATATGTGTACGCTACAAAGTCTGCGCACGGAGGCATACAGGTATATTATTATAATTATTTTTAGGGGCCTCGGTGGCCGAGTGGGTAGAGACCCTGCCCACAGACCAAGAGGTCGCGGGTTCGAATCCCGTCCGATGGAATAATTTATGAATAATAAATTATTCCATCCGGGTCCATGGATGTAGTGTGAATGTATTGTGGCGTCCAAATGATTTAAATAAGTGTATGGAATTAAGTTAAATTAAATAGAAAACAATACAATAGTAGATGGCTGTATGGCGAAAGCCGAGGCCAAAGAAACAAAAAAGAAAAAAAATTTTTTTTTGCAATTGGATCATCTTTGGAGCAATAAAGTATATTATTATTATCATCATCATTACGATATTTATCATGATATAAAAGGATATTTATTAATGTGAATGGAAATGAACAGCTGACATAATATTACAGCGAACGCTGTGCACATTTATAGACAAGGGTGGATTTCGGAGATGTATTTTACAAGGCTTAATAAATGCCTTATCTTGTTTACACCCGGATTATGTACAACCCCTCTTTAGATGATAACAATCTTGAATGTGTTTAAACACGCCGTAAAGTGCGCTCTTATTAAAATATTTATTGAGTCGAGATAACGCGTGTTGTTTCAAATAATCGTAATAATAAAGTTTGAGCTTTGTAGATAGTATTAAGTGCGGAAAATTCAAGAATAATTGTATGCAGGATTAATTGTTAATCATAATGCCCTCCTACTTAAAATTTAGAACATGCGAAAATACGTCAAGTTTCATAATTTTTAACAAAAAAAAAAAATAATGTGATTTTATATAAATAATGACATGCCATGGAATTAAAACAACTGCGGATGTCAAAATGGCAAAATATATCATAGTCACTTGATTAAAGTAAATTTTTTCGAAACGATTTACACTATACAAAAAAAAGTCATTATTTTTATAAAATCACATTACTTTTTCTTAATTATTTTAGTTATTAATTTTCTAAACTTCGTTGATTTTTAAAAGAGTTTAATTTGAAGCTTAAAACGAGTGTTTTCCACTCCCAGACTAAGCATGAAGTAAAATTTCGAGTTTAGAAAAGCCCCGTGAAAATTTGTCGAGGGTCGCGCAGCGACCCGAGACAAATTTTCTGGGCTTTTCTAAACTCGAAATTTTACTTCATGCGCCACGCGTATAAAACACAGATTTTAAGTGAAGTTCGAATATACATAAATTTGAAAATATTATAGTCTTTTATACGCGTGGCGCATGAAGTAAAATTTCGAGTTTAGAAAAGCCCAGAAAATTTGTCTCGGGTCGCTGCGCGACCCTCGACAAATTTTCACGGGGCTTTTCTAAACTCGAAATTTTACTTCATGCTTAGTCTGGGAGTAGAAAACACTTGTATAAAGCTTTGAATTTAACTTTAAAAAATAACAATATCCGCAATTGTTGTAGCAATTCCATGGTATGTCATTATTTTTATAAAATGACATTACTTTTTCTTAATTATTTTAACTTAGAGAAACGTAAAGTGTTAAGTGTAAACATTAATAAATTTAGAATTTTTCCCTCTACAAAAAAGTAAAATACATTTTGTCTCTAAAATAAATCGGGAAGCCAATATTTGAACACTTTAAAATTACCATGCGTTTTCCTATGTTGCGTCCGCCAAGTCAAGAGCCGGTATAAATTATGCATAAAACAGTAATTTTTTTTATTTTATTTTTTTATTTTGGGTTTTACGTCATCTATTTCCGCTGCTAAGGCCAACTGTCTGTAACTCAAATATTCATTGTACAATGCAATATCTGTCGAAGTATTAGCTCGAGAAATAGTTGTTTTAATTAATATTTGGAGACTTGTTTCAAGGAGACAATTTTTGCAGAAAGTTGATATTAGTTTTAATTCGTTTTTATATTTTATAAATATTCTGCAAACTATTGACAAACTCAATGTTAAATTTTCTTTATGTTAAAATGAAAGTGATTTAAACTGATTGTTTCTATTCTATTAACTATTGAATGATACGCACGTTAATTGATAAATACTGAAACAGTGTAAACTATTAAAAGACTCTGGCATTATACTATGCGACGATCTATGCCCATCACGATATAAGCTATTAAAACTGGCGCAGGAAAAGGTGGGATTATTCAATGCTTGGTTGGCTCATGGCAACATCTTTGTCAAATATGCAGGCAGTAATGGGAAGGAGTTAATTAAGAAGATATTTGCTGAAACCGACATCTAGAATTAATTTTCATGCATGATTTATGAATTACTGACATTTTATTTTATAGTTAATTTTTAAAGTAATCTATTATTTTCAGGCATGCTAGTTTTTTTATTTTTCCTATATACAGGGTGTCCCATTAGTGCGGTCTCGGAAGATATCTCAGCTCTCGTTAAAGATAGAAAAAAATGTTTTCACAAAATTTGCTTGATTTTAAGAGCTGCATAACCTAAAATTATTTTCAAATATACAGGGTGTCCCATTATTCCATACTTAATACCAACTTTGTTATTTTAAATAGAACACCCTATATATTATTTTTTTATTTGATCCGCCTTTAAATAACCTACACAAAGATATATCATTATCGGCACTTTAGGTAATAGTTACTTAAAAAAAAAATATTTTTTGAAAATTTTGGCAGTTTTAGTACTTTACTTAAAAATTCACTGTGTTCGTATCTTTTAAGATACCAGTCTGAAATTTTACACACATATGCAGTAAAGAATGCTCTATCCATTGACTATAACACATTTTAATATTACTTATAAAACCTAGTAAAAAACTACCCTCGAATATTTAATATTTAAAATGTACATTACTTCATTTTTTTAAATGGGACATCCTATATTTTTTTATTTTATCAAATCCGCAATAAAAAATGCTTTATTTCTTGTATATCATACCCTTTATCTATTTTCATTAGTTTTGGAGATATTAACATTTTTCTGTCAAATATAGGGTATACAAAAAATAAAGCATTTTTCATTTCGGATCTGATAAAGTAAAGATTAAGAAAATGAAGTTATGTACATTTTAAATATTAAATATTAGAAGGTAGTTTTTTATTAGGTTTTATAAGTAATATTATAATGTGTTATAGTCAATGGATAGAGCATTCTTTACTGCATATGTGTGTAAAATTACAGACTGATATCTTAAAAAATAAGGACACAGTGAATTTTTAAGTAAAGTACTAAAACTGCCAAAATTTTAAAAAAATATTTTTTTCTGAAGTAACAAATAACCTAAAGTGCCAATAATGATATATCTTTGTGTAGGTTATTTAAAGGCGGATTAAATAAAAAAATAATATATAGGGTGTTCCGTTTAAAATAACAAAGTTGGTATTAAGTATGGAATAATGGGACACCCTGTATATTTGAAAATAATTTTAGGTTATGCAGCTCTTAAAATCAAGCAAATTTGGTAAAAACATTTTTTTTCTATCTTTAACGAGAGCTGAGATATCTTCCGAGACCGCACTAATGGGACACCCTGTATATTCTCAAGTAGTTCCAAGATGTCGAACCGTGAACATCGTTCGTTGTCTGATAGTGTCTTAAATTGTACTATTATTGAAATTCATGAACATTGTCTGTGTTACGGTTGTAATCAACAGATACAATACAAAAGTGAATTATCTACTTGCATCGTTTGTGGCTCCGATTTCCATTCCTCGTGCATTAAATCAGAAGATAAATTTGGACTCCTGGCGTGTCATCGATGTGAAAAACAAGGAATCCATCGAATATGCTTGCAGGTAATTGTTGGAATGCGGAGTGAGACGATCGAGCTGAAGCGTCAAATACGTAATTTACACCACAAAATTAATGAATTAACTGTGAGAAATGAACAACTCATTGAACTCAACACACAAAATTCATATGAAATTAAAAAAATCGTAAACAAACCAATAGTAGAGACACAAACCAAACCCATCAACAAAGAAAAGAAATCTACAATTGAAACTGATATACAATTAGATCGTGAAATAATAGATAGCGTTAAAATTGCGAATAAGGTGGCCTATAACAAAATAGCTTCCAAAAATTTGAATTTGAATGAATTAAATGCAAACGCGCCTACTGCTAGCACGCCAAATGAAAATGAAATCAATTCCGCCGCGACCGCAGCCGCAGTCACAGGATTAAACCCGGATGCTGAAGATTTTATACTGGTCTCGAAAAGGAAGAGGAAACCCAAAACTCGAACCGGAACCATTCGAAACTCAAAAAGAGAAATGGACATCAAAGGACGGAAACTACAAGCACAATTTTACATCACCGGTCTGGACACAACAGTCACTCCTGAATCATTGCTAAAGCATATAAAATCAATGAAAATTGAAAACGCATATTGTATAAAAATGTGATCTAAGCGACCGGAAGATTATTTATTTATTTATTTATTTATTTATTTATTTATTTATTTATTTATTTATTTATTTATTTATTTATTTATTTATTTATTTATTTATTATCCAACAGATTCATAAGATCTAATAATAGGATAAATTAGAAAAATACAATTATAGCGCAATACAGTATAGTCACAATCGTTCACAATATAGCACTGCATATACTTTGAAATACAATGATTTTTACATAACTTAAAAACTAAATATAAAAAAAAAAATAAAAAGTAGAATTAAATTAAATGAAAACATGAAGTAGCGTAGTTAATGTCGATAATTCCGATAACCACATCTAGCGCAATCTCAATACATTTATATGTTATTCAACATGTAACGCGATGTCAAATGAGCAGTGAGCATTGATAAATTAATATGAAATATATCAATATCATGAGGCAGCATGTTTACCGAGTTACACATAGACATGATGGGCGAGTTAAGATAGTGTGTTGTATTTGCTCGATTATTATAAAAGATATTCTTATGTCTACTACCTAACCTGGGAACAGCAAAGTTTAGCCTAGAGATGAGGTATGAATCATGCAACTGATAATTAATTAATTTGTAAATAAAAAGAATTTGAGCCATACGTCTTCTATTTTGTAAAGATATTATGCCAAATTCTCTTTCAAGTTCAACTGAGCTGTAGCCTTGAACAGGATATTGTCCATGTGTTCTAAAGTAGAGGCATTTCAAGAATTTCCTTTGGATTTTTTCAAGGTCATTTATATGTGTTTGGTAGCATGGGTTCCATACTACACTACAGTACTTCAATTTACTTCTGATAAATGCATTGTAGAAGTTCAAGATTATTCTTCATATAAATTAATTGTTGAACAATCTGACTCGGATATTATTAAAGATCCTGAAATGTGGCCCGAAGGTGTATTTGTTAACCATTTTTTATCGAGATTGCAAAAAATAGACCAAAAGAAGAACAATGTCGCTTGATATTTCTAAACGTGCAGTCAGTTAAGAATAAATTAGACCAATTAGACATTCTACTAAACAATGAATTTAATTCTATATCTATACTATGTTTAACAGAACACTGACTAAACAATAATGAAAGGAGTAGGGGTACAGTTTTACCACTCCAAATTTACCAATCCATTTTTACCACCGCATTTTTACCACCATACTTTTTTACCGCTATACAGTTTTACCACTAATATTTGTACCAATAATTATACAATAAAACACTTTTTTACAAATAAAATCAGTTTTATTCAAAATTGTATGTTGTGACCGATCGCCCTTAAGTATTCTGCAATTTCCCCTTCTTCTTTTCTGACATCGTAATCTCGGACTATATTTGTAATCCTATCCTCAGTTTTAATTCTGGCAAGGTTTTCCGTACGTTTAATTTTTCGCCCAACGTCCAATTCCCGGAACATTGCCTCGGTATCTCCCTGTTCTTTTTGATGCTCGACGACAAAAGCATATAGGCTAGGATGATCCCGGCCGACGACTACAGAAAAACGGTTATGCCATCCTTCAGACATGATGTTCGTGCGTGCCGTATTCTGCAGAACTGCCTGATACATGTTCCACAACATTGGCGGATATCGCGGGGATGTGGCACGTCGTCTTCCTCTTGCTGGTTTGCCTCGTACGTAAATGTTCTCGAAGTAGTCGGCAATATCAGCAAAGGCAGGAGTGACCAACGATTTAGGCGAATGACAAACCGATAATGACATTGACAGGTTACGAATTGAAGAATTCTAATTCGATTTTAAATAGCGGTAAAATATTGGTGGTAAAAAGAATACGGTGGTAAATACGTTGGTGGTAAAAAGAATTGGTGGTAAAAAAGGGACGGTGGTAAAAATGGAGTGGTAAAAATGGGGGCCAATCAATGTAATGTGCTTAATAAATTTTAAAAACTATAATTTAACATCCATATTCACTCGAAAAACATCTTATGGCGGCTAACTTATACTAGCAAAAAACAATATTAAAACAGAACCAGCCTTACATAATTACTCAATAGAAAATGAAATAGAACTCTCTTGCACACTCTTATTAGATATAAACATTATCATTATCAACATATATCGGCCTCCAAATGGTAAGATTGATATATTTCTTAACGGAATAAATTCTTTACTGACATCTCTTGATATAACAAAAAGTATTATAATCGGAGGCGATTTTAATATCAACTTTAACAATATAAACTCTAAAGATGTACTCGAGCCATACGGTTTTCTTAGAAGCTTTGGATTGTTTCCATTAGTGAATTTCAATACTAAGTTTAACAACAGAATAGATAACATCTTCAGTAATATACATTCATTAATAGTAAATCCTTGTTTACTGGTTTGTCGGATCATGTGGCTATTGATGTTCGACTGAAAATACCAACAATGCGCCCCTTGGACAATACAAGGGTGATAAGACCTATTACCATGTCTGGTAAGTTTCAGTTGTATCTTCTTCTGCATGATGTCGATTGGTCATTCATTGAAGAAAATACAACTTCAACTGACTGTAAGTTCGATACATTCATAAATATCTTAAATAATGCTATTGCGACTGCCTTCCCACGAAAATCGTACAAACAAAAACAGACTACTTCGCATACAATTAGCGTAAATATTTTAAAAATGAAAGATACCCTTCAATTAGTTGATGAGGCTTATCAGCAAAATAAAAGTGCCAAAAACAAAGAATTGCGTGACAAAACAAGATTGGAATACAAAGAACTAATCATAAACGAACACCGAGAAATTAATAAATCTAAACTGCATTAATCCTGCAATAATCAAAAGGTTATGTGGAATATTATAAACTCCCATAGGAATAAACAGCCGAATGTCCCACTTATGCCCGAAGCAAACGATTTTGCTAATTATTTCTCAATTATAGCATCCAATTTGCCAGATATAGAAAATAGCTCGTTTAAAGTTACTGATTTTCAATTACTTAGTATAAATCATAATGATTCATCATATTTTAAATTTGAATTAATATCCAACATTGCTGTAAGATCCTCTATCATGTCTCTTAAAAATAGCCAATGTGGGGATATTTATGAATGTACCGCTAGCATAGTCAAGTCAGTGAAAGAGTTACTAATTCCACCACTAACACATCTATTCAATGTAGCAATACTAGACGGGATTTTCCCTTCTTGCCTCAAAAAGGCAATAGTCATCCCAGTCTATAAAAAAGGATCCAAAACAGATGTTAAGAATTACAGACCTATATCAATCTTGCCGACAATCGCAAAAGTATTTGAAGATATACTGAAATGTCAATTAATTTGTTTTATTAATAAATCTGAATTATTATCAAAGAGTCAGTATGGATTCAGATACGGACATTCTACTACTAGTGCTACCTCACAGCTTGTTGAGAAATGCCTTGAAGCATTTAATGATCATGAGGTAATACAGGCGACCTTTCTTGATTTACAGAAAGCATTTGATAGCATGGACCATGAGACTCTTCTCAAAAAGCTATATATGTACAACTTTCACTATTCTAGTTGCAAGCTCATTATGAGTTACTTGGCCAACAGAATACAAGCAGTTAAAACTCAAAATAACCTATCATTAGAGTATATTAGTAACAAAGGTGTAAGTATATTTATTGGTGCTAAAAACATGGTGGTTATACACAGGTCAAATACAAAATATAATAAAATATATATATATGTATAAAAAAAAACAATATCACTTAATCACAAGATAAAATTACATATATAGAACAATGACAAATAATTAAAATGTTCAATGTTCAATGGCTTCAATTATTTTAGTTGTGAAGTGTCGCTAAAGGTACTCGTCAATACTATAAAATCCATTGCATATTAGGAAGTGTTTGATTGATTTCCGAAATGCGTTTAACGGGAGAGATTTTACTGTTTCTGGTAGAACATTATACAGCTTGGGCCCACAATAGTTTAGACCATTACGTGACTTACTCAGTCGCAATCTAGGAATCTCGATAAGGGTTCCAAATCTAGTATTATGTTCATGTTTTTTGGTTTTGTTTTACATATAAATTAAAATGTGTATGTACATAAGTTACGCATTCCAAGATAAATAAACATGGTAAGGTTAGTACTTTTAGATTAATAAAAGCCTGTCTACAATAGTCGCGATAATTGATAGATGCGAGAACCCTTATTGCACGTCGTTGTAGTTTGAAAAGCCGTATAGTGATACTGGAATGGCCCCAGACCAATATGCCACAGGGTTCCAAACTGGGCCGTGTAATATTTTTTCTGTACATTAATGATCTATGTAAATACATTGGCGAAGACAATATCATACTATTTGCAGATGATAACACATTGATAAATCAAGGAAGGTCGCAAGACGAACTTAGAAACGAATGCTCTGTCATAGTCAATCAGGCTACTAATTGGTTCTCTGCAAATAAACTATTACTTAATAATGACAAAACAACAAATATACAGTTTAACTTGAAAAGGGTACCTGATCAAAACTTGACTCTCGAGGTAAAATTTTTAGGGTTTTATCTGGATAGTAAATTAACTTGGAAATTTCATACTTCTAAGATTGTTTTGACAATAAATAAGAATATATTCTTACTTCGTCGGCTCTCGCCAGTTGTTGATTTTGAAACTGTCAAAATGTGCTATCACTCATTAATAGAGTCATATATACGATATGGCATAATTGTTTGGGGACACTCCCCAGGCCAGGCTCACTCAATGTATTTTCGGCTCAGCGTAAAGCAATTCGAATTCTTTGTAATCTGGGTTATACTGAAGATTGTAAAGACCACTTCAAGTAACTGAAAGTACTTACACTCCCATCTATATATATAATGGAATGTCTAATGCATATTCATGAAAACATAGACCATTACTGCACTAACCAAGATCTAAGTAACAGTACAATAAAAACAAGAAATGCAGGTGCAATACGTCCTTTATTTAACCGATTGAAACGTACTCAAAACAGCACTCGATTTTTGGAATACGTTTATATAACTCAATTCCAGAAAAATATAAACAGCTAACGCCAAATGATTTTAAGTATGAAATTAAGTCAATGTCAATAGAAAATGCGTTTTATTCCATAGAAGATTTCTTTGTTAAATTTAAATATTAGATGTATTATTGTTTCTTTTGTATAGACTTATATACCTGTGGGCATAAATAAAGTTATTATTATTATTATTATTATTATAAGTACTGGTGTTATTTTCATTACATTTTATTTTGAAGTTAATTTTAAATTAAATTATTATTTTCATGCATGCTGCTTTATATTCCGCTATATATTTTCTTAATTACTCATTGCATGATGCTTTTCTTTTTAAATTTCTTTTTTGTATTCAACAAAACATGTAATTAAATCAATTTGGTTAAGTTAGGCTTTTTTAGTGCTTGCACACTGCTTTTGTTTATCATGTGCATTATTGCGTTTTTGTTCCTTAGTTTTGGTCTATATTACTGCATATTCAATTGTTCTATTACTTGTCTCTTTACCGACGCTTATTTATTGTAACGGAGTGGAGCATATTAGGGCTGTAACGAACAACATAAGAATGGAGATATATATATATATATATATATATATATATATATATATATATATATATATATATATATATAAATATATAGCATATTTACTTTGTTTTCAACATAAATTTTAAGTTAGAACACATAACTTTTGTGGCAAGAAAAATAATTAATCTATTTAAAGAAAAAATGTGTATTGGTTTCTAATTGATTCAATGGGAAGATTTAAAATTGCTGGAATAAATTGTAGATCTCTTCTTGCAAACTTTAACATTTTAAAAGAGCAGATACTTTCGGAAAACTATGACATTATTGCACTATAGGAAACATGATTACATAACAATATAGCTGAAAATCAATGTTACATCGAGGGCTACAAACTGATAAGGAGGGACAGACTGTCGAGAGGCGGAGGAGTAGGCTTTTATATAAAAAAAAACATATTAAATGCAAACTGTTCGACTGCGATCACTCAATTGAGCAAATTTAGTTCACTTTTCCATTACATAAAGTCAGCTATGGCGTGGGAGTCGTCTACAGACCTCCCAACTTTAATGTGGATAACTTTTTGTCAAGCATTGAAACGTCTATTAGTAATTTAATTCCAAGTACTGAGGACATTTTTTGCATTGGGGATTTCAATATTAATCTCTTGGATATAAATAGTATATCCGTGCGATTGTTTGAGTTATTTGTATCAACAACTTCACTTAAACAAATAATTACAAAACCTACAAGAGTAGCTGCTACTTCATCTTCACTTATTGACCTGATTATAACTAACAGCAAGCAATCTCTAATTACTTACAATCTAAGTTTACATTCTGATTCTGATCACAATTTAATATGCGATTTTAGAGTTTCTTAACCTAAATTTAATCCAGTAATTATTTCATACAGACCTCTCAGGGACATTAATATTATTAATCTTACCAACGACCTTAATTATTGCAACTTAGATTTTATTTATTATTTAGATAACATTGATGATAAAGTTGAATACTTTACCTTAATATTATTAGACTTATTTGATCTCCATGCACCTTTCAAAACATCCACATTTACAAAAAAATATTCTCCTTGGCTTACTGACAATATTAAGAAATTAATTAACCTTAGAAACAATGCGCTGAACAGATTTAAGAAATCAAATAATAAAAATCACTGGGATCACTACAAATCATTGCGTAACCTGACTACATCTAGTATTAATAAAGAAAAAAAAAACTTACTTTAAATTTTGTCTCAAGTCAAATAACCCGAAAGAGTTATGGAAAGAGCTGAGGCAATTAAACATACAGAGTAGTCACCAAAATGATAAGAAAGTCAGTAATGTATTAGATGTAAATGTAGTCTCTATCCCATCTACTAGAGTAAACAATGACCTGGATCACTACTATAAATCAAATTCACTAAACCCGTTATTGGAAAAATTCTCATTTGCAGAGTTTAGCGAGTCAGAAATAACTAGAATTATAGATACCCTATCTGAATCCTCGCCAGGTTCCGATAACATAAGTGCAAAAATGCTAAAGTTGTGTTGTCCATTTATTACTCCGTACATTACACATATTTTCAATACTTGCCTGGCCCAGGGATTTTTCCCCTCGGCCTGGAAAAAATCATACATAGTGCCAGTACCCAAAAATAGTACTATCTCTGATCCAAGTGATCTACGACCCATTAGCCTAATTTGTACCCTTTCTAAAGTTATGGAGAAAGCTATTGAACCGCAAATAAAACGTTACTTGTCTGATAACTCCATCCTACCAATGACACAGTCAGGGTTTCGTCAAAACTATAGCTGTGTCACTAGCCTCACAGATATTACTGATAAAATTATCCTTTCTCAGGACAATGGTTTTTTTATCACTGCTGATACTGTTAGATTTTTCAAAGGCTTTCGATACACTGAACCATAACACATTATTATCTATTTTGTCCTTTATCGGATTTGATCTGATTTCATGCAATCTGTTTAAAAACTACCTACAAAATCGGTCGCAAATGGTGAAATCTAATAATTTTATGTCTGAGTAAGTAGAAGTAAATAGAGGTGTCCCTTAAGGATCAGTTCTGGGCCCTCTTTTGCTTTCTATTTATACCTCACAAATATTTTCTAGCCTCAATATAAATAACGTCCATCTCTTTGCTGATGGTACCCAACTGCTATACACACTTGCGGAGAAGGATGTAAATTCTGTATGTAACAAAATTAATCTGGATCTTTCCAATATATCAGCTAAATGCAGAGATCATGCACTATTAATTAATAATTCCAAAACGGAAGCAATACTCTTTGGTCCCAAAAAAATACGTGAGAGAGTTCTACCTCAAATATCAATAACGATGAACAACGATAATGTTGTGATAAAAGCATGTGTAAAAAGCCTAGGGCTTCAAATAGATTCTGATCTTAGATTCTACAACCATATATCCAAGTGCATCAATATAGAATATGCTAATCTTAGACTCATATTTTTAAATCGTCACTGTTTATCTCAGAGGCTGAAGACTATATTGTGTGATTCACTAGTGTTATCGCACTTCAATTACTGCGATGTTGTATTCAGTTTCTGTTTAGACAAAAAGACAATCTATAAAATTCAACTAGTACAAAACTCTTGTTTAAGATTGATCTTCGGCATTCGAAAGTACCAACATATAAGTCACAAACTAAAAGAAATTGAATGGCTTAAAATGAGTGATCGGCATCTGTTGCACTTCGCGGTGTTTTGTCATAAATTAATTGTCTGTAAAACACCTCCTTACCTGTACGAAAAAATCAAGTTTCTTTCTGATGTGCATACTCTAAATTTACGCTTTAGAGGCTTGCTAACACCGCCTCAATACAAATCAACCTTTGCAGAAAGAGCATTTTCGGTCCAGGTCTCTAAAGTGTATAATAAACTACCTCCTGTGTATAAGGAAAGTAGTGTTATGGTTTTCCGCAAATTATTTGCTAAGCATCTTCGTGAATCTATCACCAATTACTGACACCGCAGGTTAATAAATACTTGCCTATTTTTGATTACTATTTTTCTTGCCCAACCACCACAGTATTCATTGTAACGGTTGTATGTGTGTATATGTGTCATGTTGAAATTAAATTTAGTCTTGCATTGGCCTAAAGGCAGAACAGTGCTATTAATCACCAAGAAATTGGAATTAATGGCACTGATTTAGGTCCATTTGACGATATTAGAATGTATTATTGTGTAACTATATACCTTAGAATATGAATATTATCGGTCAAAAATGATTTATTATTATTATTATTATCATTATATTTAAAACAACTTCCAATACAATTAAACGCCTCTATTAATTTAGAACTGTAATTATTCGCCGAAACCCATTTATAAAATGCATACTATCAAAACAAATCCGAGCATTATAAATTACATTAAATTTTCATCAACACAACCATCAGATCGAAATTACTTTATAATCACCTTTTGTAAAATAACACAAATCACCCTTCCACTTCATTACGACCATCATTAACAACATGCATTTCCCATTACCGGAATAATAATTGCGTTACCGAAACGAATCGAGCTTTTAATTAAATTAACCTCCCCCCAATGTTATCAGAATATCAGTGATTATGATTAGGATATATACATAACTTCGCCGGTGAACCTTTTAGTGTAATCCTATATTGGATATAGGATATCGGTTATCGGGTTGTAGAAATACCTCACTCCTAATTAATCCGAAATCAATATTAATGGAGTAGGTATGTATATAAATGTTAGTGCTCATTGTATCGCGTTACCAGGAGAACTCGATAACTCACTGTTAGTGCCCTCAGCTCGGCGAAACTCCATTAGAAGGGTAAAGTGCGCCCTATCGGGTGGCATTCAAATATTTATTGGTTATTGCGAATGGTGTTCTGAATATGTATTTTTGTAGTTGTGGTTATTTTAAATAGGGATTTATGGCTCTAGGCAGTGCGATTATTCAGATTATTAATCCTACTCTTGGGTACGATATGAAAACTAATGCGGTTATATTAAACTCTGTTATTGGTGCGAGAAAAATGGGAATGTTTGCCCATTATAAATTTTGCTCTATATGTATTTTAGAGTTAATTGGAATAACTAAGAACATTTAATACTGAAAATACAATGCAATCGTTTAAATTATTATTTAGAGTAGGCGGCATTTTTTGTTATTAATAATAATGTTTAATAATAATAATGTTTATTGGTGCTTTACATAAATAAATCGTTTACACAGGTCATGAATACGTAATATTAAATACAAATTATATCATAAAAATAATCTAATTGCAGACAAACATGTTAAAAATATTGTTAAAAATTAAAATTAAAACAAGAATCACATAGCATTTTAAAAAACATTTGACTATGAGGCTTGCTTTACTTGTACATGATACTTGTCTTGCATAAAATCATGTAGCCTGTAATAGCCTTTGTTAATAAAGTATGATTTTAGGCTAACTTTGAACTTTTTTATGCTGACTGACTTAATTGTTTCAGGCAATTTATTATATATATTTGGACCATAGTAATCGATTCCATTTGGCATTTAGACAACCGCAGTTTCGTTAGACAGATATCTCCACAACGACGTGTATTATGCGCATGTGTATCATTGTGACGACGATATGATGCAATGTTTTTTCTAACATAAACTAAGCATTTTAAAATATATATCGAGGGGAGAGTTAAACTCCCTAAGCTAATAAACTCTTGCTTATAGTCTTGTCTATAATCTATACCGGATATTATCCGTATAGCTTTTTTCTGCAAACCAAACAAACGGAGTAATGTTGGTTAATGACCCCAAGTGATGATGCCATATGATAGTAGTGAATCAAAAAGAGAAAAATAAGCAACACGCAGGGCTTTTATACGTAGCCAGTTAGACAGTTGGCGTAACAAGTATACGTTTCTGCATAGCTTACTTACAACTTCTTATCCGTGAACTTGCCATGTCAGCCTACTATCAATATTCACTCCTAAAAATTTAGTGCTACTATTACTTGGGTTTGAATGCGATGATTTAAGTGAAAATAAGATGTCAGTAGTTTTCTCATGTTATTGAGTAATTTGTTATACTTAAACCATTCAAAAGCAGTTTCATTAAGTTGAATGGGTGCATCTTCATTCGGTGTTTTACATAAAATAGATTCTCAGCGATTGCCCGGCACTCTCGTCAACTAGAGGCTCCTTACTGGTTGAAAGATGGCCTAGAATGGCCTACATAAGCAATTTACCCACCTCGGCTTTGCTAGACTACCTAAACCAGTTGGGCTGGCTGTACTGAGGTTGGGTAATCGATGGGATTAAGCGCAATAGGCTTAATGTGGCCTAAGTGCAGTGCAGAAATACGCACTCCCCAAAGAACCAGAACCAGTGCTGACAATAAATTTTAGCTAAATTTAGGCAAGACACTAGACATATTATTAAAAGTGGTGAATTAATCCCCGATAATTACGACACATCAAGTAAATATTTGGGTTTACACATTGACTAATCCTTAAACTTGCCACTAAATTATGTTCGCCTCGTTCGGCACTTTTACTTCGATACTGCATAATTTTAGCACGGGATCAAGCATTTCAGAACGAGACTCCAGCCGAGTTCTGCACCACTACTGTTACCCTGCATACTCCTAGCCCGGGATCGAGCATTGCAGAGCGGAGCACCATTCGAGTTCTGCACCCAAACTGCAGCACGAAGCGCCAGCCTCCTGCTGCAACACCCGCAGCACTAGGCGCAAGCCACTATTTAAGCACCTGGCCCATCTAACCACTACGGTGCTAGCCAAGTTATGTACGAAAACTGCAGCACGAGGCGCAAGCCGAGTGCTGCGACAACCAAAGCTAGCCCGGCCCATCTAGCCTGGCCTATCTAACCACTACATTGTCTGCCAAGTTATGTACCAAAATTGCAGCACGAGGCGCAAGCCGAGTGCTGCGACAACCAAAGCACCCGGCAACGTTTAGCCCAGCCCATCTAGCCTGGCCCATCTAGCCTGGCCCATCTTACCAATACAGTGCAAGCCAAGTTATGCACCCAAACTGCAGCACGAGGCGCAAGCCGAGTGCTGAGACAATCAAAGCACCCGGCCCCGTCTAGCCCGGGTTCGAGGTTTGCAGAACAAGGCGCTAGCCTAGTTCTGCACCATAACCGTCGCACGAGGCAAAGCCTAGTGCTGCAATAACGAGCGAGCGAAGCAAGCTGTACGCGAGCCTTGTGCAAACGGAGCGAGCAGTTACCGACCTTAGTTAAACGCAGAACGAGGCGATAGAAGAGTTGTGTACTAAATCAACCCCCCTAAGCGCAGCACGAGGCGACAGCCGAGTGCTGCGCCATCCCAAACCACACAAAACGAGGCGTCACTGCACCCTAACCGTAGCACGAGGCAAAGCCTAGTGCTGCAATAACGAGCGAGCAAAGCAAGCATTATGCAAGCGAAGCGAGCAGTTACCAACCTCAGTTAAACGTAGACCGAGGCGATGGCAGAGTTTTGCACTAAAGCAACCCCTTCCTCACATCCCGCAGATCGAGGCGTCAGCCTTAACCTTAACCGTATCACAAGACTAAGGTGGTCGCTGCAACAACGAACGAGCGAAGCAAGCATTATGTGAGCAAAGCGAGCATTACGCGAGCAAAGCGAGCCTTATGCGAGCGGAGCGAGCAGTTACCGGCCTCAGTTAAACGTAGAACGAGGCAATAGCGGAGTTCTACACTAAAGCAACTCGCACTAAATGCAGCACGAGGCGACAGCTAAGTGCTGCGCTACCTCACATCCCGCAGGTCGAGGCATCAGCCTTAACCATAACCGTAGCACGAGGATAAGCTGAGTGCTGCAACAACGAGCGAGGGAAGCAAGCATTATGCGAGCAAAGCGAGTATTACGCGAGATTTACGCGAGCTTTACGCGAGCTTTACGCGAGCTTTACGCGAGCTTTACGCGAGCTTTACGCGAGCTTTACGCGAGCTTTACGCGAGCTTTACGCGAGCGAAGTGAGCTTTATGCGAGCGGAGCGAGCAGTTACCGACCTCAGTTAAATGTAGAACAAGGCAATAGCGGAGTTCTACACTAAAGCAACCCGCACTAAACGCAGCACGAGGCAACAGCCAAGTGCTGCGCTACCTCACATTCCGCAGATCGAGGCGTCAGCCTTAACTATAACCGTAGCACGAAGCTAAGCTGAGTGCTGCAACAACTAGCGAGTGAAGCAAGCATTATGCGAGCAAAGCGAGCTTTACGCGAGCGAAGCGAGCCTTATGCGAGCGGAGCGAGCAGTTACCGACCTCAGTTAAACGTAGAACGAGGCAATAGCAGAATTCTACACTAAAGCAACCCACACTAAACGAGCACGAGGCGACTGCCAAGTGCTGCGCCACCTCACATCCCGCAGATCGAGGCGTCAGCCTTAACTATGACCGTAGCACGAGGCTAAGCTGAGTGAAGCGAGCGAAGCGAAGCCTTATGCGAGCGGAGCGAGCAGTTACCGACCTCAGTTAAACGTAGAACGAGGCGATAGCGGAGTTCTACACTAAAGCACAGCGCGAGGCGACAGCTAAGTGCTGCGCTACCTCACATCCCATAGATCGAGGCGTCAGCCTTAACCCTAACTGTAGCACGAGGCTAAGCTGAGTGCTGCAACAACGAGCGAGCGAAGCAAGCATTATGCGAGCAAAGCAAGCATTATGCGCGCAAAGCGAGCTTTACGCGAGCGAAGCGAGCCTTATACGAGCGGAGCGAGCAGTTACCGACCTCAGTTAAACGTAGAACGAGGCAATAGCGGAGTTCTACACTGAAGCAACCCGCACTAAATGCATCACGAGGCGACAGCCGAGTGCTGCAACAGTGAGCGAGCCAAGCAAGCATTATGCGAACAAAGCGAGTATTACGCGAGCGAAGCGAGCTATACGCGAGCGAAACGAGCGAGTGGAGCGAGCAGTTACCGACCACAATTAAACATAGAACGAGGCGATAGCCGAGCAACTCTCACTAGATGAAGCACGAGGCGACAGCCGAGTGCTGCGCCACTTCACACCCGAGCTTACAGCTAGTATTTTTATTCATAAATATACTGCCTTTCAAAAAAATCAGAACACCAAGTATTTATTGCACGATTTTAATAAAATTTACACAATTTGATCATGTATACGAACTGTATCGATAATCAAAAAATCAACTTGAAAAACAAAAAAACAAATGAATAAAAATTAATAATGTGTTGAGCCTCCACGATTTCCCAAAAACTCATTAACACGTCGAGGCATGCTAGAAATCAGGCTGTCAATATCGACTTGGGGTATTTCATTCCAAACTTCGATAATTTGACCTCTAAGTTCCATTACAGTGTTAGCGGGGCGCTGTTAGTTACTTATTCTAACACCTATCATATCCCAAACATGTTCTATTGGCGATAGATCTGGAGAACGAGATGGCCAAGGTAACAAATTGATTTCGGCACTATCAAAAAACTGTCTTGTAATGGCCGCTGTGTGAGGTCGAGCATTATCTTTCTGAAAAATGGGGTTCTGCAAGCCATTTACATAGGGCACTAACACTGGCCGTAAAATGTTGTCAATATACCGAATCGCGTTAAGACTTGCTTCTAAGAAAACTAGAGGAGACCGACTACCATATGCTATCGGCCCCCAAACCATAACTCCCTGTGTAAGAGCCGTATGTCTTTCAACAGCAAATTGTAAAATTCTGCGTTCACCGCGTCGACGTCTCACTCTTCTGCGACCATCATGAGCCCATAAACAGAACCGAGACTCATCGCTGAAGATAATGTTATTCCATTCATGGGTCCAATGTTGTCTCTCCCTGCACCAATCAAGTCTTGCTCTGCGATGCTGCGGAGTAAGAGGTAGACACAATTGTGGACGGTAGGATCTTATACCAAAACTGCGGCTTCTTCTGTAAACAGTAGCCATGGATACTCTTTGGTCATTTAGAGCCAACCAGTCATTTCCCAATGCCCGCGACGTTGTAAATCTGTCCCTTAAAGTTGTAAGACGAAGAGCTCGATTTCACGCTCAGTGGTGCTTCTTGGACGTCCTGATCCAAGTCTACGTCGATTCTCCCCAGCTTCGGACCATCTAGACCAGCAGCGTACGATCACCGATACACTACGGCCTACCCTTTCAGCAATAGCACGAACCGAAAAACCCGCTTCTCGCATTCCAATAATGCGACCCCTTTGAAATTCACTTAGATGATGATATTGTGCACGCCGACGAACACGGGGCATCTTTTTATGTTTTACAAACTGAAACGTCAAACTACTCAGAGGCTACTTCGATATTAGAAGCAATTACATTAAAAAATCAGCAGCTCTCCATAATGGTGAAATCAAGGAAAAATACCATTAAATAGTAACCAAAACAATTGATTTTTTGATCATCGATGCAGTTCATTTACATGATCGAATTCTTTAAATTTCATTAAAATCGTCCAATAAATACTTTGTGTTCTGATTTTTTTTAAAGGCAGTATACATACAGGGTCGCTAGAAAGTATGGATACAGCTTAATATTTTCAGAACGGTTTAGCAGAGCTCATTGAAGTTTTGGATATAGTTAGAAATGTTTAAATTCTATCATCTCAGATCATTTTCAATTTTCTACCACTATTTATTTTGAAAATACAAGGCTCACTTGATTTTTTGTAAACAGAACCGGTGGTCAAATTTGTTATTTTTGAAAAGAGCATTTTCGTCTGAGGTTAGTGATGTAACACATGCATTTTATACCTCGCACGTGTAAAATAATGTTTTAAAACACTATTTAATTAATTTTAAAAGAATAACAAAATTTATTGAGAGAAATGAAGTTACATTAAACGGTTAATACTAATCACAAAATTATGGCGTGAGCTGAACGTCTGTTCAGGCTAAGCTTATTATACAAACTCTTAATTAGTTTTCATAAATACGATTCAGGAACGAAGCGTAAGTGCGAGTGCGAGATCGGACGCAAGCGAGTTATCTTAGAAATGTCCACTCTGCACTTCCACTATTAAGTACTATAGTGATAATTAAATAAAAGTCACTTGGTTTGTTTGAAGATTGAAAATATATTAAGTACTAGCTAATACATTGTAACAATAATATGAATAAAATAAAGAACAATAATGAATAAAATTAATAAGATCAGAATAATATATAGATCGGTATATAACATGCATATCTTATTTTAGTCAAAACTTAAAAAAAAATTATCAAATTAACAACATTTTGAAAAATGTAAAATTTTGTTAGCTTTGGAAATGTTGTTTCTATCTACCGTTAGTTCTTTGCCGCCTGAACTTAGACCAAAAAAATAAATAAAAGTTAATAATAAATGTAAAAATAAGACATTTAACTGAAACAGAACACATTTTAATAAAAGAAACAAGTTTCAACAGGAAATACACGTATGAATTTTATTTTTATTACCTTTTAATAAAAATGAAGGTGGGCATGTGTTACATTACTAAATTCGGAAAAAATGCTCTTTTTAAAAATAACAAACTTGACCACCCGTGCCATTTAAAAAAAATTAAGTTAGCCTTGTATTTTCAAAATAAATAATGGTAGAAAATTAATAAAGATCAGAGATGATAACATTTAAACACTTCTAACTATATCCAAAACTTTGTGGCGGCTAACTTCTTAAAATGGGTGGCTGGGTCGTGGTTTAAAGAAATGTTTAATTTAAGATTAACAAAAAAAAAGTGATAATCACAATTGAGAATTTAATTAATAAAATAACGGGTTTTGCTTATACAAGATGTAATTACTTGTAAATTATAGTAATGCCTCGCTTATGTAACTAATTAAAAATACAACTCAAAATAAATTCCGCAAAATCGGTAACACAAAAAAATAAATTGGGAGCCACCTAGGAGCACTGTCCTAGGACGATAATCGATGCTAAAATGGTAGCTTTAATACCTTTTGTCCCAGTAAATTAACTTTCAAGGATCTCTGTTTTGTAACTTATCTTATTCCCTTCCGCGGCCGGAGTTAACTCCACCCAGCTAGAATGGCGACGCTTCAGTCGGCGAATCCTTGTCCCTTCTAAAAAAAATGAGGAGAGCGCGGGCACGGGGTATTTGATTGGATTCCAACTTAAATGTAGTTGACTAATTTTTGTGGCGACTAGAAGGCCCAACCGTAACCCTACATAATAGTTGAATAAACACTGTAGCTAATTCACAAAATATAAAGACTCGGGGCATTCACGTTTTTTCCTTTTTTATATAGAAAACAAAAAAACTCACCCCAAGGTAAGTTCGAACACTAGTAGCGATAATTTTAGCGGCACTAATCGGCAATTTCGATAGCGATAAACAAACAGCAATAACGATATTCGTACAAGATGTCGGCAGCGATAAATTACAATTTTACGACGATATGCTCCGTCGTGCACTCTTCCTCGCTGGCCGCATCAAAAAAAGCCTCCGTTGACCGCGGTGATGGACGCGCTCGCAAATTTTCAAAAAAAAACTTTGGTGCAAAATTGTATGCAACTGAAGTTGACCGTATACTTTAAATTTTCGCAAATGTTACATTTTTATTCTTCAAATGAAAATAAAAGTGTTACAACTTCATTGAGCTTTGCTAAACCGTTCTGAAAATATTATAATCTGAGGTGATAGAATTTAAACCCTTCTTACTTTATCCTACATTTCAACGAGCTCCGTAAAACCGCTCTGAAAATATTTTGATGTATCCAAACTTTTTAGCGACCCTGAATTTATGATACAGGATTCGTTAGGTATAAATATTTCGATTATTGCTGTAAATTTTGGTGAATAATCCAAAATAATATCAAATATTTCATACCATATATTGGTTTTTGAATTAAATTCACTTGGTTTTGTTTAATTTACAAACCAATATATTTTTAAAAAAGTTTTACCAAGTAATTAATAAGAAAAAAGTGTCCGATACAAATATGTCATTCCCTCAAACTCATCTTTGCACATAAACTTCTTAAAAATGCATCATGCGCAGATTTGAAATCGACGATTCCTAGCAAATATAAAATCCCCCAGAGCTGTGAAATGTAAGCATTAAGCATCCGTCCTCATTTCCAAGTTTCTCTGTTTAAAATGTATTAGAGAGATCAGAGAAGGCCACGTTCGCCCTCAATATAAAATACCCTACCTCTATTTCAGAATTCATTGGGGACGATATTCAGTTTGAGGAGCAGGCGGCGGCAAGACACTTACTTGTCCCTGGAGACGGCTGGCTCTGATTTAAAGTTAATACACGCCGCCCCCAACGGGACCGACGTCGTCCGCATCCCGGCTCAACTGGACGACGGCAAATGGCATCAAATTTCAGTCAGGTAATTTACTTTATTTTTTATTACTCCCCTTTATTTTTCTTACAATACAAATAACAAATATATAAAATACAGTATTATGTTTGCCTTGTAACATTTCATATTTTAAAAGGGTTAAATTTGAAGTTTCAAACGAGTGTTTTCACTCCCAGGCTAAGCATGAAGTAATATTTTGAGTTTAGAAAAGCCCCGCGTAGAAAATTTGTCGAGGGTCGCGCAGCGACCCGAGACAAATTTTCTACGCGAGGCTTTTCTAAACTCGAAATTTTACTTCATGCGCCACGCGTACTAATCACTAATTTAACCTGAAGTTTAAAATATACTGCTTTAGTATACTGTTTCGGCAGTATATTTTGCGCGTCTATAAACTTTTTAGGGAAAAGCAGCAGAATTTAAAAATTATAGTATTCTTTTTTTGCCAGAACTTTATTTTCGTATAGCCAAAAAGTTTATAGAAGTTTTTGATAACTTGACGGCAAAAAACTACTGAATGTCTTATATTTTGAACTTCAATTGAAATTAGTGTTTTGTACGCGTGGCGCATGAAGTAAAATTTCGAGTTTAGAAAAGCCCCGTGAAAATTTGTCTCGGGTCGCTGCGCGACCCTTGACAAATTTTCTACGCGGGGCTTTTCTAAACTCGAAATTTTACTTCATGCTTAGTCTGGGACTTTATAAACTATCTAAGTAACTGGTAACTACCCATTGAACACAGAAACATGTTAAACATTGCTTAAATGTTGAACATGATACTCATGATATCTTATCGACTTTTCACTCCACTTCTGTTAGATAGTTACGAGACGAGTACGACACGATCACGAGACGTGCACGACACGAGATGAGCACGTCACGAGCACAAGACGTGCACGGCACGAGTATATTGAACTTCAGACTAAATCAATGTTTTATACGCGTGGCGCATGAAGTAAAATTTCGAGTTTAGAAAAGCCCCGTGAAAATTTGTCTCGGGTCGCTGCGCGACCCGAGACAAATTTTCTACGCGGGGCTTTTCTAAACTCGAAATTTTACTTCATGCTTAGTCTGAGATTTTATAAACTATCTAAGTAACTGGTAACACAGAAACAAGTTAAACATTGCTTAAATGTTGAACATGATACTCATGATATCTTATCGACTTTTCATTCCACTTCTGTCAGATAGTTACGAGACGAGTACGACACGATCACGAGACGTGCACGACACGAGATGAGCACGTCACGAGCACAAGACGTGCACGGCACGAGTATATTGAACTTCAGACTAAATCAATGTTTTATACGCGTAGCGCATGAAGTAAAATTTCGAGTTTAGAAAAGCCCCGTGAAAATTTGTCTCGGGTCGCGGTTCAACTTCAATTGAAATTAGTGTTCTATACGCGTGGCGCATGAAGTAAAATTTCGAGTTTAGAAAAGCCCCGTGAAAATTTGTCTCGGGTCGCTGCGCGACCCTCGACAAATTTTCTACGCGTGGCTTTTCTAAACTCGAAATTTTACTTCATGCTTAGTCTGGGATTTTATAAACTATCTAAGTAACTGGTAACACAGAAACAAGTTAAACATTCCTTAAATGTTGAACATGATACTCATGATATCTTACCGACTTTTCACTCCACTTCTGTCAGATAGTTATGAGACGAGTACGACACTAGCACGAGACGTGCACGACACGAGATGAGCACGACACGAGCACGAGACGTGCACGACACGAGTATACTGAACATCAGACTAAATCAATGTTTTATACGCGTGGCGCATGAAGTAAAATTTCGAGTTTACAAAAGCCCCGTAAAATTTTTTTACGCGGGGCTTTTCTAAACTCGAAATTTTACTTCATGCTTAGTCTGGGAGTAGAAACACTTCTAAGAAATTTCAATTTAAACGCATTTATAAAAGAATGAATGCTTGAAATTTTACAGCACATGAATTCGGATATGTACTACTAAAAATAATCTCAATTTCCTTTAAATACGCACACGTTTTAATTACTCAGAATAGTCAAGATGTGACTAATGGGCATTAGATGGCGTTTACGCCTTTGAACATCTGTAAATTGCACAGGCCATAATAAATGGTCAAAGATGTTCAGTATTCTTTAAGCACTATACTGATGATGGCGTTGAAGCCTGAAACGCGTATATAGTTATCCGGTGAATGAATAAGTACTGAACACAAATTTATATATACTATACTGATGACGGCTTTGGAGCCTGAAACGCGTATATACTTATCCGGTGAATGAATGAGTACTGAACACGAATTCATATTCGCGATATTTGTATTCTATAAAACAAAGCCTTGTTCTGGACGAACAATTGCTGTAAACAAACGTTTAGTTTTCCAGCTATTGACGATGCTACTTGAGCTAATAGATGGCGTTTACGCTTTCGAATATATTTAAGAAATTTATTCTTGAATATAATAATAATAATCATCTTTATTACCCAACATGCAAAACCCCAATTACAGAGTAACAAATATAAACTAAAATAACCTTAAATGTTAAATATTATGTTTTATGAGCCTAAATTAATTAATTATCAGGCGTATTTTATTCAGGCGGATTAATTTATGCTTCAATCCAATATTATGTCTTAAATTTTTGCTTTAGTCTAACATTATTATACTAGATTAATAAACAACTTTATTAACTTAAATATAATACGCCTAATAATTAATTTAGATTCATACATTTTGTTTCATTTTTCTTGTAATTTCTGTGATAATTAGTGAAGATAATTCCTTATGTACAAAGTGGATTTAAATTAGAGTAAACACATTATTATTAGAGTAGTAAGGTGGGTTGGTAAATGTTTGATGAGGAAATGCTTGGTTGCAGTATTCGTGACGACAGCATCGTGGAGAATTACGTCGACTGCGAGTGGTCTAGGACTAATATCCTCAAGAAGGGCTCCTTGGATATTCCCGAGGACGCCGACCTAATTATTGGATATTTATTTGCTGTAAGTACTTTATATACTTACTTTAAAAATAGTTTTCTTATAATTCCAATGATAAATCATTGAGTCGCTTAAAAAGATACCGTGCTATCGTTTAAATTATGATTTAGAGTAGTCGGCTTATTTGTGCGGTTGCCCAGAATGTTAATTTGGGGTTATGGTAAACTATGTATTATGTGTTTTAAATGATCGCACGGTACTAATATCACAGAATTAATAAAGATTTAACTCATAAATCGAAACAATCTAAAAATATGAAAATGTGAAACAAGTTATAGTTTGAAGTATAAATGAAATAGCCAATTCTTAGTTGCAGAATACTTCAAACATTAAAAGTCCGATTCTTTTCGCAATCTACAACAAGTTAGTCTTACAAAGACTATATCAAACACTCATTAAGTAGTTGTTTCAATGAGTGTTTGATATAGTCTTTGTAAGACTAACTTGTTGTAGATTGCGAAAAGAATCGCACTTTTAATGTTTATAGTTTGAATTAAATTACACTTGGTTTGTTTCACAATTTTCTCTTTACTATTTACTCGACTAGTTTCGCGTTTTACAGCATTATCAAAAGCATTTAATTCAAACCTTCATCATTATTTAAAAACCTTTCACCAAGTGATAAGTGAGAAAAATTTTCAAGAAAAGAAAAGTTATAGTAGTATAACCTTTATTTGGCATAATCCAAAACAAACAAAATTCTTAAAAAAAATAACATTTTCTCTTTAAAATACAAATAATAGTAATAATAAAATAAAAATATAAAATCAAAACTATATTCTTCTCTACCCGTCGCAAAGCAGCTAACTACATCTCCCTAGCCTTACTCTGATTACTTCCTTCACCACCTCCATCCCTCTTCCGCTCTCACACAAAATCTCGACACGCGTAATTCCTTTCATACCTATTTTTATCCTCATTGCTGGGCATGAATTTATCTAGTGCTTCCATTCATCCTTCTCTCTCCCACAAAATACACATCCCATATATACTTCTCCCATCCATACCTTCCTTCCTCCCTCCTCATTTTCACATCTGAGCCGCGCTAACAATCGTACCTCCTCCGCACTTAATGTCTTAAAATAGCGCGGGGGTCCTGCGTGCACTTGAATTATTTTATAGTGAGGGTTGTAGCTGCTTTTTCTTATTTTTTCCTGGCGCTCCTGTAGCTCAACATCTCACTATATTCAACCTCAAGCATTTCCCCCACGCTATTTCCTCCCTCACCACCAACCCCGACCACCCCACTTTCTGCTCCAATCTTTCTCTCTATATCATCCATCTAACACCCACACCTTTCACTTGAAATTCTCTGTAACACTCATACCACGCTTCTCTTACCAGCCTTTCTTCCCCCCACCCACTCACTTTTCTCTCCAACTTCAGCACTCTCTTCGCAGCCACCCATGTTACTGACATTCTCTGGCACTCCTGCAATACTATATAATTTCTAGTCGTCCTTTCCCGGCCAATTATTCTCTTCAAGTATTGCAGGTGTACCCTTTCAATCTTATCATTCCTAGTCACTCCCCTCACTTCAACTGCATACAACAATATCGCTCTTATACATTCATCCCACCATACTATTTACATCCCAACATTCTCCCCGAGCATATCCTCCCATATTATCCGCATCCGTACCATCGCAACTCTCTCCTTCTTACATACAAAATCAATATGTCGGACTCTGCTACCATTTTTAGCAAACATATACCAGAGATATTTAAATTCTCTCACACGCTCTACTTCCTCACCCATCCATCTAAGTTCTTCTACCTTCCTTCTTCCACCCCCCATTCTCTCACACGCTCTACTTCCTTACCCATCCATCTAAGTTCTTCTACCTTCCTTCTTCCACCCCGATTCTTACATACCATCCACTTCGTCTTTTTTACATTCACAGTCAATCTTCTTTTCGCAAAATACCTTTCAAGCCTCTCTTTTATTCTCTTTAGTTCACTCATAGTCTTTACAATTACCACCACATCGTCCGCATACGCTAGGCTCCACACTTTCTTACTTCCCATCACTATTCCACCTGTCTGTCCCAGCTCTAAGACTCTCTCCAAATCGGCAACGTACAGGTTGAGCAGTAGTGGGCTAAGTGGACACCCCTGCCTAACTCCTCTCTCTACTTCAAAACACCTTCTGACCTTGCACCACGTTTCCCTATATACTTCATTCACCCAATTCGCAACTTGCTCCGACACACCCGATCCTTTCAAACACTCTATCATTCATTCTCTATCCACCGAGTCATACGCAGCTTTCAGATCTACAAACAACAGGTATACTTTCCCTCTTTAGCACAACTCTCTCTCAATCAGCCAGTTCAATGTAGCTATCTGCTCCACAGTTGATTGTACTCTCCTAAAACCAAACTTCCGGTAGCATTTTTTTCTCCTCCACTTCCCCCTCCAGTCATTCTTTCACCATCATCATCATTAGTTTGTATAAGCTATCCATCAGTGTGATTCCTCTGTAGTTGTTAACCACCATTGGATCCCCTCCTTTATGCACAGGCACTACAATCCCTTTCCTCCACTCCACTGGAAACTGCAAATCCCCTCTCCATATATCAATATTAGTATTGCCAACATTTTAACTTTTCGTTCAGTACTGCACACCTTCCAAGGCGGAGGCCTTTATATTGTCCGGCCCTGCTGCTTTATCACCTTTAATGCCCCTTAATGCCCACTCTAACTCCTCCTCACTGAAGTCCTCCACTCTGTTATCTATTTCCCTTCTTTCTCTGCCTCGAGACCCTACCAGCTCCTGGAAATATTTTTCAACACCTCCATTGGAATGCTATCTCCTTTCGTTCTGCTTTTTTTAATTCTCTTCTTTAAGTATTTCCATAGCTGTTTTTCATCTCGTATTTTCCCAACTACCTCCAATTCATCCTTCATCCACTTCTCTTTTTTTCTTTTGCAAACATCGTCAAACTCACACTTAGCAGCTCTTACATCCTCTTCTCTCCCACTCCCTTCCCTACAGTCACGTATTGCTCTTCTTAGCGCTTTCTTAGCCTCTTTGCGCTCCAGGTCGATCCATTCCACTCTGCTTTCTGGTCGCACCATTATATTCTGTCTGGCCATCGCTTGTTTGACTCCTCTCCTAAGTTGCTCTAAAGAGAGTATCTCTTCAAAGCACACATCCCTAATGTTCTCCCTATAGTTCTTCTTTGCCTTATTCGACCAACTCCATGTTTCCCTTTGTTCCACATCTGCTTGCTTCTCCTTATGCAGTATCTTTACAGTCACTGGAAAGTGGCCCGAAACACTCCAATCCTCTACCTTAAAATTTCTTATCTGATCACTGACCTCTTCCCCCACCATAATATAGTCAATCACGGATTTACCCCTTGGCCCCACATACGTTATTTCCCCCTCGCAATCACCTTCTGTACATCCATTCAACACTTCAAACCCCTGTCCATTAGCCCACTCTAACCATGCTTCTCCTTCTTTTGTTACTGTCTTATCCTTGGATTCCCTCGCTTTCGCCGCCTTGCCTCCTTTTTTCAACCGTTTTTTTTTATTGTTTGGTTATTCACCAATTTGATATAGAAATTGATCTCAAAACAGAAATTGATTATATAAATCAATTCTGCTACTGGAGAATTTCAATAGTTATTGGAGGTTACTAACTTTTAAATTAATCAATTATTGACGTTGCATAAAATGTTGTTTTAAACTAATTTTAAATGTATTAATGTCCGCGATTTTCCTGACTGATACCGGTAAATTATTGTAGCATTTCACGCCTGATGCAAAAATACTATTTTTCAAGACATCAGTTGTGTTCATTTGGATTAGTAAATTACTACGCCTACGCGTGTTATGGTCGTGAATTTGTTTGAATTTTTTGAGTTGAATGTGTGAATTAGTACTATGCATTATTTTATGTATTACTTATCATCGTTCAAAGTTGATTTTATTTTTTATTGTTAGTTCTGGGATTAATTTATATAAATCTTTCGTGGTAGTAAATCTGTTAAGGTTATAAACTATTTTTAAAATTTTATTCTGCTGTCTCTGTAAAGTATTAATATTTTGTTCACTTGTTCCGCCCCATATGCTACAGAGATAATTTATATTAGATGTGAATAGTGTGTGATATAAAAGGTGTTTACAATGCGTTGATATTAATTTACCGACTCTATATTGCACCTGTTACTGCACTAGTCTTTTTTGTTAGATTTTCTAAGTGTTTATTCCATTTAAAGTTTTCAGTTATTGTTAGTCATAGGTATTTCGTTTCGTTTGTTTTTAATAAGTTAGTGTTATCGATTTTAATGTTTAAGTCTTTAATGCTTTTATTTTTCTGTGCTATAAGCATATATGTCGTCTTATTTTCATTTATGGTTAAGTGATTTTCTGAGAACCACTATGTTAGTATTTTTAAATCATTATTGGCTAGGTTTTATAATTAAGATAAATTTTGTCCGCTATACAATATACACGTGTCATCGGCATAGATATATAATTTTCCACTGAGTTTCAATTCAAAAATATCATTTATATATGTGATAAATAATGTGGGGGGTAGTCCTCCACCCTGTGGCAGCCCGTATTCTGGAGTTAATGAATTACTGAGTGATTTGTTTATTTTAGTTTGCTGTTTTCTTTGTTTTAAATAGCTGTCAAATATTAGTAGTTCATTTTCTCTAATTCCTAGTTGTTCCAATTTGGTTATCAGTAGTAAGGTGGAAATTGTATCAAAGGCCTTTTTTAAGTCTATAAAAATAATGAGAACATAATTGCATTGGTCGAGTTCAATCTGGGTATTATATGTTATGTCTAGGCATGCCGTTGTGGTTCCGGTTTTAGTTTGATAGGCATATTGATTTGGATGTATGATTTTATTATGTTGTAGATGGTTTTGCAGTCTGGTTAATATTACTTTCTCCACAATTTTTGATAGTACAGATGACACCGCGATAGGACGGTAATTTTCTGGGAGTAGTGGGTTTCCAGTTTTATATATCGGTGTTATTACTACTTCTTTCAATTCAGTAGGGTACAGACCTGTTACTAATATGTTATTTATTAATTTACTTAATGTAGGTGTTATTTCATATGTGATGTATTTTATTAGAGTGTGTGTTATGGCATCTTTTCCTGGGGATGAGTACTTTTTTAGTTTGTTAATTATTGATTTATTTCTTCTTCGGTAGTTGCTTCGAAATTGGCGTTTAATAATACGTTTTTATGAAGAGTATTTGTACAACTCTGAAACTTTTCTGCAAGGTTCTTCCCAATTGTGGCGAAATAATTGTTGATTGTATTTGCTATCTCGTTATCTTCCTTTATGATTTCCCCTTGCGGGGTAGTTATTTCAGTGATATTATTGCTTTTTTTAATTTTTGATTTGTTTAGAATTTTGTTGATCTCAAACCACATTTTCTTTGTATTGCCTTCCGCGACTTCTATTTTGTTTTTATAATAAGTCAATTTTCCTTGTTTTATTAGTGCGTGTGTAGTGCTCTTTTGTTGAATGTTAAATATTTTAAATGTTGGTTATTTGGATTATTCTTGTGTCGTTTGTATAGTTTTTCTCGTTCTTTAATACTCATTACTATTTCCTTATTGACCCATTCATGATCTATTCTCCTTTTGTAAGTAATTGTCTTAGTTTCATTTTTAATTAAATTTAATAAGCAGTTGATTAAATCTTTAAATGTTTGTATTTTATCTTTGTTTATGTTTCTGAATTTAGTTTGTATATTTTCATGGTTTATTTTTATTTTACTTATTTTTTCATATTTTATTTTGATTACGTTTGTTGGCCATTCACATATTATGGCTTTGTGATCTGATACTGACGTTTCTTCTAGGTTGCTCTTTATATCATGATTGTCTACTGTAGATAATATGTGGTCTAATATTGCATTATGTCGAGTCGTATGATGTAAGTCAATAGTATTAACTATTGCGTATCCTTGTTCCTGTACAATTTTTGTATACTTTTTGGTTGTATAATTATCTTGTAACAGATTGATATTGAAGTCTCCTATTATTATGTGTTTTGTTTTATCTAGTAGGATATACTCTTCTAGCAATTTCCATAAATTGTTGGAATTAATAGATGGTGGTTTATATATTATTGTTATATGTGATTTATTTGATTTTAAAGATATTTTTATTATTTCAATTCCTGATATTGTGCTGTTTATTACTACATTATACCGTATATTATCTTTTATGTATATTACTGTTCCTCCTCCTCTAGTTTCCCTGCAATTGAAGACTGCTTTATAGTTGGCTAAATGAAAGTATTGGGTTTCTTCTTTGTAAAGCCAAGTTTCAGTAATACCTATTATATCTAAATCGTTGTATAGTCGTGGTAATGCTTTAATATAATCGAATTTATTTTTTAAGCTTCTTGCCATTTTGATTTGATAATTTTTTTATTGTTTTTTAATATTTTTTTTTGCATTTTTAAAGTTTTATTTAATATTGTAATACATTTTATTTTGTTATATAGATATCAGTTAGCTATTTTTTCAATGTCCTCTTCGTTTCGGATTTGGAATATTTTACTTTCTTCGTCTTTTCTTACAAAAACTTTACCATTTTTTATCCAAACGAATTTGAATCCATCCCTTTTCAATTTCCTCGCTTCATAAAATAATTTACTGGTATAGCTGGTTAAAAATTCATTAAAGTATATATATTAAATTATTGTCTCCTTTTAAATTACATTCCGCTACTTTTACTGATTTTACTTGTTTTCTTTTTTCCAGCACTTTGTTTCTTCTTTCTTGTGATTTGAATGTTATTGTATTGGTTTCATCTTTGCCCTTTCTGTACACTTTCTCTATGTCGGAGTTAACAATTTTATGATTTACAGCTTTAGTTACCTTTTTTAGTATATCTTCCAGTTCCTCATCTTTTCCTTGGTTTGGTATTCCAACTAACGTCATAGATTTATTTAGTTGTGATTGTTCTAGTTCCCCGCATCTACCCTCTAGTTCGATTACTCTTTTCTTTAGTTTTACATTTTCAAGTTTGAATTCCCTGAATAAATGTTTTAGTTCCTCATTTTGTTTGGTATTTTCATCAAATTTTGCTGACATATACTCTACACTCTCCTTAAATTTTTTAAACTCTTTAATTAGCTCTTTGGCATTTTTTATATCATCATCATTTAAATCTTTATTTTTTCCTGGTCCACCCATGTTTTTTTTTCTAAATAGTATTCTATTACAAAATTTCGTTTTTGAACTTATTAAAATTACAAAATATATTTTTTTAAAATTTAATTTGGATAATAGGATAATAAAGCAATCTGGTTCAACAACAGACAATTTTTCACGTTACGCGGCCTTTCGTAACGGCTTAGATTTGAGACACACTTCGGATAGCAGACCACGGTAGGGTTTACACAAGAAGACAGAGGTTATATTTACTAAATTGTTACTTTTATATTTTGTATTATTTATTATTACTGTTCACTATTTATTTCTTCGCTGCGCCCCCATGTCCGTGAATAAACGTCCACGGTCAAGATAGCCTGTCCGCGATAAGCGAGTGCAGAATTTATTGAAAGAAAAAAAAGAAAAAAAGATACAAAAACATCACCTCTACAGAAAATGTTCCGTTGCGGATCAGATTTTATTAATGGAAATTGTAATTTTCGTGCTTTATATTGTTTATTTTAAAATAACATGCGCACCTATTTGATCGTTACGCACAGAGGAATTAGATGGTACTTATCTTAGGTTTGTGTTTGTCCAGAATCCCCTTGAAAATGCAGACTTTATCTGGAGCTCACTTCAATCGTAATTAATTGTAAATGTTGAGTCTCCAAACATCCTATTCTTACGTTACAATCCCCCCTATAATTACATCCCCTGGTTCTTCTACCTCTTCCTGAATCCTGTCTATGCAGTCCATAATTACCTTTCCTTTTTGCTAATTATAGACAGTTATGATCCTCCATCTATGGTTTCGCTTACTCAAGGTTCGGCTCACGACCCCTTCCACCACCTCTCATTCCCATCTTTCCTCCACTACTTCAAAACCATTCCGAGTTCCAGTGACAATTCCCCCTTTTGCCCTACCCCGCGTCCTTTCCCGTATCGCCCCAACACAATCCCATCTAAACCCACTCGGCATTTTATCCTTTAATCTCTCCCAGTCCTCTACCTCTACCCATGTTTCTATTATACCGACGAAATCTTTATCCTTAACCCAGTCTACCACTTCCCTGCGCCAATGCTAATTTTCAAGTTTTTTTCTTTAATCCCGCAATATTCCAAAACGAAGCGTTTATCCCCTCCCCATCTTTTTCTTTTCGCCCCTCCCTTCCCCCTTCTCTCTTTCTTAGGTCTTGCCTACATTTTTTGGCGCCGCCTGCTCCCTTATTAACATTCCCTTTTCCTTGTTCCAAGACCACCATTCATTTCCTACCCTCTTCTTTTACTCTCTCTTTTATCTTCATTTGTATCTCCCTATCATCTTTCATCAAGTCATCGTCCACTCAAACACCACTCTTCACAACTTTTAATACACTTTTCTTCATAATATATAAAATTACTAAAAAAGTATTCGTGAAAATGCAAACAATGTCTTAATTAATAAGACAACTCAAGACGATAAATATCCATTGAAACAACTACTTTTCGTGCAAATACACCTCCGGATATTGAATTATACAATGAAATATTTAAAATCTTATTTAATTTGATTTGTTACAACGCTCTATTAAAGTATATGTAACGTTTAGGTCAAATTCTCTTCAAACCAACTAACAATACAAACTTAAAATGAAAGGAGAGATAGCAACAAATTAGAAGTAAACGGACTTGGATTAAATCTAATGTCTATAGAAGCGTTTAGAGATTTATCACTCTTCAGTATAGCTTTGCTTATGACGTTTAAAAAAAAATTAGGAATAAAATTAAAACAGACTTACTTTGAAAAAGTGTTGTGTGTGGAATTAACAGATACACAGAAATGGAATGAGTGACATTATTTTTCTTTTCTCGTCCATGTTATTACACTTAACTAGAATCGGCCGCTTCTTACCCACTTTCTCCGCCCCTAGCCTTACCGCATTTTCAAATTGTAAAGAGATTTTTATTACTTCCGCCAATCTTTTTATATCTTTTTTCACGTCACCCCCTTAATCTAATCCATTAATAATGATATTATTTCTTCTTCTATCTCTCTCTCGAACTTCCTCGGCCTTTTCCAATCTAGCTATTCTGCTCATTAACGTCGTTTTATCTGCTCCCCAGTTTTGTTCCTTCTGTCTCAGTTCTTCTCTCAGTTCCTTTACACTTCTATCGTAATTTTCAAATTGACTCTCAAACGCTTCAAATTTGCTTAACAATTTATCTATTTTCGCCTCCATTGTTCCCGATATTTTCTGCGTGTTTTCTTGCGCCTTCCTTTTTCTGTTTCCTGGCTCAAACAAAAACTTCAGGTTATATTCTTTTTTGAAATAAAACAACACAGTTGAGAGGGTTTCACTTTATAGTTAATGCTTGTTGCGCTACACCCTTAATGAAACCGGATGTACAAATTTGGTGAAGAAAAACACCTGTTTTGTTCCATTATTTTATTTTCAGTTTCCTGATACGTGTTTCGGTCTTTACAGATCATTATTCAAGTTTAACCTTTGATATTGATCTGTAAAAACCGAAACACGTGTCGTGAAACTGAAAATAAAATGATAGAACATAACAAGTGTTTTTCATAACAAAATTTGGGTTTCACTTTTATTGTTGAACACTGCAACATGTTTTATCACACAGTGGCTTCATCAGGTGGATGAATACTTAAATAAATAAATAAAGCCCAACGAGCAAAACCATTTAAATAATGTTTCATCAACATTAAAACAGCGTTTAATGTTGCCACAATGTTGATATAACGTTATTTGTTTGTTTTTTGCTCATTGGGAGTGTATTCATTATGTTTGTCCCTTTGAAATTATCCGCAGAATCAACGCACGGTATAAAATATTCTGTATGTACTGTCTGTATTAAATCATGTTTAACATAATAAATAAGAAATCCGCTGAGTTAATAATAAGTAAGTATGGACACAGAGGCCTAATTTAAAATTATAATACAGTGCGCTTTATGCGCTTCTAAATAATTTGCATAAAATGAAAACCAGTTTTGCGAATAAATAAATAAAAAGAGTGTTCGGAAGTTTACTCGTTTTATAGTTAGGTGTAGCCACGTTAAAAAGTTTTTATTTACGCTTGAATACTCTGTTTATCTCCAGTAATATACCTGTCCGTTGCTTAACTGAACGCGCTTCGCTTTTATTTTCTTTTTACTAACATTAACAACGTGTTTTGATGGGTTGAAATAAGCGCTAGAGTTTTCGTCGTTGAACGCAGTCTGCACATTTGTTGATTAAAGTAGAAGGGAATTCTGACTGTAGTGTTTCTACTAGATGGATTTTATTTTATAAACTTGTTTTTCCAATTAAATTATACACTTTTTTTTGTTTATCCGGTTATTTAATTTGTTTTGTGAATGAAAATAAAATAATAACCTAATTTCAGTTTTATGCAGATACCCTATATTATATTGTCAACATTCCGCTGTGTCAGTAAGTGTCGTTCGAAATTGGAAAATTTGGGGCTCTACTCGTTAAATAAATCGTAATTCTAACTGCTAGTGAAATTCTTAAGCAGTGTATACGCTCTTGTAAGTAATCACAACGTACTAGTGGACCTATTAATATTATAATCGGGTATTCTAATTATACTAAAACATAACCTTTAATGTATAAACAACGCATTGTCAAGTATTAATTGTGAAACACAATAATTTCTACAATCATTACATTTTTGTGTATTTGGCGGTCAAGCCCCTGTTGGCTTAAGCGTTCAGTCGACGGTCGTGAATCCTTCGATTCAGAATTAAACCGGGTTCGCGCCTTGTACATACGATTTTATTTATTCTATCTATTTTTAAAATTTTATTACATTATTATACTACATCTGTTCGTTAAAGTTTATATATCTGTTAAATGTAATATCGTTTGTTGTATTCTACTGTCCTCTGTAAATCACTGTGTATTTCCTGACCGAGGCCTACCCGTGTTTGTCAATATAGGTCCACATGATCGGCCCCTTATGGTGAAAAGTGTCTTATGTCTAATTTTCTTGTTTCATATAATTTTTTTTAACAGTCACGATCGTTTTATTAGACTAATTATGTCGAAGTGTTTGTTGTGCGATGTTGCACTGTCATCAACTGATGCAGACCTAGTTTCTTGTCGTACGTGCAATATCAGATTCATGGTATTAGGTGTGCTAATTTAAATAAAACAGTCTGTAAAGCTTTACTTGAAAATAAGAGCTTATCCTGGACATGCAAGAATTGTATTGAAAAGGATAATTTAAGTGCTAACATTTTGCAAATTGTCTTCAATAAAGTGTATGAACATTCCGCATTACTTAATTCAATTCTAAACAAACTCAACTTTTATAAAGATTGTTCATCGACTGCTCTAACTAATTCTCCGCCACCAACAACACCGGAACCAACAACCGAATCCATCAATATGGAAATAAAGCTGCCGGTGTCAACTCTTAACTTTGCTTCAATTGTGAAAAAAGACATGTTAAGTAAATCAAATAATAGTACCACTGCGTTTACAAGATCCAGATCTAAATCCTCTTCGGATAACGCCGTAGTTGTTAAAAGTAATAGTGATGGGCAACCTCATAAACAACTAATCAATGGTAATAGGATTATGACAGCTAAAAATGTCATGATCAACAATTCCGCTGCAGCTCATAATCAACTTATATCTGCTAAGAGACGTCAGGGGATTTACGTTGGTAGATGCAGTCCGTCTTCGTCAGTTGAATCTGTTATGGATTATGTTCAGGATGTTCTGAATATAAAGGATGCCAAGTGCTTCGAACTTGCAAGAAACGACGATGTCTGTTCGTACAAGTTAGGTGTGAAAGAATAACGTGTTAAACAACTTTTAGATCCAAGTTTGTGGCCAACAGGACTTGCGGTAAAGGCATTTTTTCCTCGTCGTCGGAACAAAGCTGATCAAGCGCGAAATTTTCAGACATCAAATCCATCAAATCCAAAGTCGTAAATAAAACTACACAGGGCCTTTTGCTGTATTACCAGAATGTAAGAGGTCTCTGCACTAAACTGGTTGATTTCTATAACTCCTGCTTATCTGAGGATTACTGCGTACTTGCTCTAACTGAAACTTGGTTACATCCATCTTGGTCCATCTTCGACAATGAAATTATGGATAGTCGTTATGTGTTATATCGGACAGATCGCTCAGTGCTTACAAGTAATAAAGCAAGAGGGGGTGGTGTGCTCATTGCCATAAAAAAATATATTCAATCTATCAGAATTGTAACAGATAATAGTCTGGAAATGGTATCCATAAAAATTAACAAGGGCTCTGTTAAACTGATCATATGTTGCTGTTATATTCCCCCGAACTCTTCCCCATGCTTGTATGAAAACTATTGTAAAGCGTTTGAAAAAATATGAACAGATTATCCTGATTACAAAATCATTATTATGGATGACTTCAATTTGCCTAATATTACTTGGGTCAATGACTGCGATAGCTACGGCTTAACTCAAACGAACGTGTCTTCTCCTATTGGGGTTATTTTCTGTGATAGCTTAAGCTCTATTTGTATGAATCAATTTAATTCTATAACAAATGTTAATGATGTTGTGCTAGATCTGTGCCTCTCCAATTATGATCACTATGCTTGAAACTTATTATTAATTTAAGCCAGATTTCAGTAGAGCCAATTTTGATAATATCAATAACTTTTTACCAAGTGTCGATTGGTCCTGTTTATATGATTGTTCAGATATTAACAAGGCAACTCAAATCTTTTATGACATTATTTACCTTGTATTTGACCTCTACGTACGAAAGAAACGCACAAGACACGATTTTTATCCGAGCTGGTTCTCAAGTAAGTTGATCAATTTATTAAAATCTAAAAAGGAATCCCACAAAAAGTGGAAACTTTCATCCGCTATTTCAGACTACAATTCCTTTACAAATCTTAGAAGGATTTGCAAAACTGAAATTTATTTGTGCTATAAACAGTATTTGGATAATATTGAACAATCTATTCCCTACAATATATAGGCTTTCTGGTCCTTCGTTCATCAAAAGAACAAGTTTCGGGAATTTCCTTAATGATGTCCCTCAACGAAATTAGTGTATCGTCAGGTCAAGATATTGCAAACCTATTCGGTACTTACGTTTCTTCAGTTTATTAAGTAGAATCTGTAATAGCATCGGACTTTAAGTCTAACATATCAACTAATCTGAACAACATATGTTTAACGGCTGATCAAGTTTTATTTGAACTCTCTCGGTTAAACGTCACTGCAGGTCCAGGCCCTGATAACATACCTTCTATATTTCTACATAATTGTAGTAATTCACTATATATTCCACTACACCAATTATTTTCGTTGTCGTTAAGCTCTGGTATCTTTCCTAATATACGGAAATCTGCCTTCATAACTCCAATTCACAAATCAGGCGCGAAATCGAATGTGAAACACTACAGACCAATTTCCATATTGTCAGTCATACCGAAAATATTTGAAAAACTACAATATAATCAGTTATTCAGTACTTTTAAAAACATTATTAGCGATAATCAACCCGGGTTTTATACTAGTCGTTCTACGCAAACAAATCTTCTTATTTACACTGATTATATAGTCCGTGCTCTCGAAAGCGGAGCTGAAGTTCATTCTATTTATTCGGACTTCAGCAAAGCTTTTGATTGTGTAAATTACTCAATAATATTGCATAAACTGCATGCTTATGGTGTAGGTGATTCCTTACTGAAATGGCTTGGATCTTATTTAACTAGGAGAGTTCAATACGTCAAAATCAATAGGTACATTTCTAATGAAATATGGGCAACATCAGGGGTTCCGCAGGGCTCTCACTTAGGACCGCTTCTGTTCTCGATCTTCATAAATGATCTATCCGATATACTTACTTGTCCACACTTATTATTCGCGGATGATCTCAAGATATTCCTCCAAATAAACAACATCAATGATTGCTCAATCATTGAACATAATCTGTTATTAATACAATGCTGGTGCACAAATAATGATATGGCACTAAATATAAGTAAATGTCAGTTTATGCCGTTTTCACGCTGTAAAGTACCAACATATTTTAATTATCATTTGAATAATACCTCTCTCTGCAGAGTAGATAGTATCCGGGACCTTGGAATGCTGTTGGACTCTAAACTGTCTTACACGCTGCATATTGACTACATAGTGAACAAGGCTAATAAAATGCTAGGGTTTATTAAACGATCTACAACTGATTTTATTAATGTACGTGCTCTTGTGATATTGTATAATGCACTAGTCAGATCACACCTGGATTATTGCTGCCTTATTTGGTCACCATCCTTCAAAACGCATGTAGACAGATTAGAGTCTATACAATACAAATTTTCCAAGGTCTTAGCATAAAAGTTGAGCATTGTTGGCATATATCTTACGCCCCAGCAATCCTGTCAATATGTTGGTCTTACTGAATTGCACATTCGAAGGAAGGGAATGGACATAACATTTATGTACAAATTACTTAATGGGATGATAAATTGCATAAATCTGCATAATTTGATTAACCTCAATGTGCAGGATCGAGCTTTAAGATCGAATGATCTTCTACAAATAGGTCACTATAGAACCACGTACGGTATGAACAGTCCCATGCCCCGGATCGCTAGGCATGTTAACAGTGTTGCATTATCGCTCGATTTTTTTGGAAACTCCCTCAACACTTTCAAGGCACACTTAATGCACTTAATTTAATTTAATTTAATCTGTTCTCGTTATAAAAGAAATATTGTATGTTATTTATTATATTTAGTATGTAGGTGTTTTTATTTTATGTTTATAGTTGTCTAAATTGTAATATTTTAAAAATCTGTATTTTATCTTCAAAAAGGCTTGACCGTCTATATGTATTAATAAATAAATAAATACCCTAAAAATGTCTAAAGTTATGAATGTCTGGAAGTGGGATTTCATTAAAACTTGGATAAAATCACCTTTCAATGTCGCACACTGTCGCCGATTCGCATCTGAGTGGCCAGCCCCCCACGGGGGACTAAAATAAAACTTAAAATTGGGTATTTCTGTTAGTATATCTATTTTTGGCATACTTCAAAACATAGAAATATGGAATATGAATTCATCTAAGTAAGTAGTTATCTCAACAATAATTCGCAAAGTTGAACAATTTATAATTTCAATATTACAGACTTAGAAATCATTTCCAAATAATTGTTTTTTTTCTGAGTATAATATAAGTATGGCACTTTTTAATCGAACAGAAATTTTATCAAAAAGAAGTAAAATAACCTAGAAATGAATTTTTAAATATATTCGATTTTAAAAATAAAATTAAAATTTTAGTGGACTAGCAGTCCTTTTAATCAAAACGGAATGTAATACGGCTTGGATCATGGTATTCTGTAAATATTCATCTATCTAATCATGTCAACCATTTTTTTAAGTCGATCCATCCGCCGAAGTTATGAATTTTTTTCCCCCGAAGGATAACATTTTTATACAAATTGGAGCGCGTTACATACGCGTAATAAACCGGTCGCGCGCCGCGCCATTCCAACGCCAGTCTTAACTCAACGCATATAATTACAAGAGATTTATATATACATATATTTATGTATTAATTGTCATTGTATTATTATATTAATAATTTATTTTAGTGATTATTTCTTTTTAATTTTTTTTATTGGGGATCAAAGTTAATAAACTTTTATATACAGAGAATTGTTGATGAGTTGGTACTTTCGCAACCTTACTCCCGTGGTATTTTATGTTGACGAGGATACCACTTGCCAAACGCACTCCCCGGAGATACCTTCCACTAGGTAAGGGTTTTGTATCTTCAATGATACCACGATGATAAGTTACTACTCGTATTTTATTACATCTGTGTACAGTATCAATACAATGTTAGTCTTACCGTCTTAGCGTACTTGTACAAAACTCTTAATTTCTAAAGTTTAATATTTACAACGTAAAACAAATGAAAGTATGTAATTAAGTATTAAGGAAAACTACTCGAGGAACTATATTAGAAAGTCTTCGAGACAATTCCCAAAATATTCCCAAATAGTAATGGAATGCACATTCACATTAATTGCATTCCATAACAGAATTTTATGTAACACCGAACATTTTCATAACGATAATTTTTGTTTTAAGTATCTACGTGCATAAGTGGCACATTTTTGATGCTCGGTTTATTAAAAAAAATATATTTAAAGCTTTAAGCGAGTGTTTTCCACTCCCAGGCTAAGCATGAAGTAAAATTTCGAGTTTAGAAAAGCCTGAAAATTTGGTTTGGTCGCGTAGCGCGAAGCGCGGAGCGGCCAAACCAAATTTTCAGGCTTTTCTAAACTCGAAATTTTACTTCATGCGCCACCGGTACAAAACACTGACTCAATGTCAAGTTTAGCGGTGTGTTTTAAACTTCGTAATATGTCAGTGTTTTGTACCGGTGGCGCATGAAGTAAAATTTCGAGTTTAGAAAAGCATGAAAATTTGGTTTGGCCGCTCCGCGCTTCGCGCTACGCGACCAAACCAAATTTTCAGGCTTTTCTAAACTCGAAATTTTACTTCATGCTTAGTCTGGGAGTGGAAAACACTCGCTTAAGGCTTCAAATTGAATTCTATTAATAAACTGAGCATCGGAATATGTGCAACGTATGCCTTTGGATACTTTAAAGAAAAATTCTCGTGATGAAAATGTTCGGTGTTCCATAAAACTCTCTGTATGTATATAACAAATACTGGAAAGAAGGAGTGTTCCCTAAGGTATGGAAGAAAGCAAACGTAGTGTTGATCCCTAAAAAGGATGGAAGCAAGAGGCCGATCAGCTTGTTACCAACACTTGACAAGGTGCTGGACAAGATGGTAAACCAAAGGCTGCAATTCCACCTAGAAGAAAATGACCACCTCTCAGCGGAACAATATGGATTCAGAAGAGGCAGAGGAACAATACAGGCGGTAGAAAAGGTAATAGAAAAAATGGAACTAAACAGGGAGAACAAGCTACACACACTACTCGTGGCACTTGATCTCAAGAACGCCTTTAACATGGCATGGCCGCCAGTAATAGAACAAAAGCTGGAGAAAATGGGTACGCCAGACAATCTCAGAAAAAAATTAATAAGCTTTCTGAAGAACAGAAGAATCAAAATAGAGAAGACAGAGGAAAGCATTGAAAGAGGTTGTCCTCAAGGATCGATCTTAGGACCAACACTATGGCTGCTCATAATGGAGAAGTGGTTTGACAGAATTAAAAAGATAAGGGGAATAGAGGCAACAGCATACGCGGACGATCAATTGATTCTAATAACCGGGAGCTCCCTGAGAAAGATTCAAGACAGATGGGAAGAAGCGTGGAGAGAATGCAAACTATTCGCAGAGGAGTGCAAACTTGAATACAATAAAGAAAAGACTGAAATACTACATAGCAGTGGAAGAAAGAAAACCAGGGCACCGCTAATTAGTATGGACGGAGAAGTGGTCAAGGCGAAAGAAACTATCAAATATCTAGGCCTAAAGATAGACAAGGATCTCAACTTCATAGACCACATACAAGACACAAGGAAGAAGTCCGCAGCAGCTTCGTGTAAAATCATTGGGATGTTCAGAAGAAAGTGGGGTGGGGACAAAGAACTGATAAAAACAATATGTCAACGACATAGAAAATTTAATTTCTAACAGCAAGATCCTCATGTACGCTGATGATATTAAAATATTTCGTGTAGTGGAAACCTTAGACGAGTGCGTTGGCCTACAGCAAGATTTGGACAGAATCAACAACTGGTGTCAGAATAATAATCTATTTCTTAATGTGAGTAAATGCAACAAGATGTCTTTCACTCGGAAAAAATCAACTCTGTCTTACACATACGAAATTGACAACAATCCAATAGCTAGTCTATCCGAGGTGAAGGACTTAGGCGTAATTTTCGATCCAACGCTCTCATTTAACTCACATATTCTCAATATTTCTAACAAAGCACTAAAAATGTGGGGTTTTGTATTAAGAATAGGTAAGGATCTGGGCCCAACTGCTTTACAACGACTCTACTGTGCATTTGTTCGCTCTAATATGGAGTATGCATCTGTGGTTTGGTCTCCGTATTCGATAACTCACTCGAATAGACTGGAATTAATCCAAAATAAATTTCTTCGCTCAATAGAGTTTAAACTGGGTCGACAACATATACGTGGCTGTTATTCCGATATAATGAGCGAACTGAATATCAGAAGCTTAGCTGATCGTCTGACTATTATGGATTTATGCACACTGCAGAAAATTATAAATTATAAAATAGACAGCCCGTATCTATTGGAATAGCTCAATTTCTACGTGCCAGCTCACTCAAGGACCCACAGGAATTCTCATATATTTCGGTTGAAGACCTTCACCAGCAACTACTGCCATTTCAATCCAATAGCAAGAATGATGAGAACAGCAAATCAACTCTCGGAAAAACGCTGGTTCAATTTATTTAATTCAAGTTTATATCACTTTAAGTATACGTTAAGGAAACATTTGTAATCATTTTGTCTATTTCAATTCTATTTCAATTTTATTATATGTATGTGTCAACAAATACTGTTATAGAACATAATCTTTTTGTTATAGTTCTTATTATATATGTATATATCATCGCTATATTATGTAATTATATTGTTTTTGTTAAAAAAGGGAGTTCCCGTCAATAAATAAATAAATAAATAAATATACCAAAGAGTGTTTGTGCCGGCAATAGAGTACGGAAAGCAAATTTGGGGAAAAAGGGCAAAAGACACGCGAGTGAAAAGACATTTGGCCGCGGCGCAGAGACCGTTCCTGGCAATTACCAACGCTTACAGAACGGCATCAAACGCGGCTCTGCAAGTGCTATCGGGACTGACACCTTTGCATATAAGGGCAAGAGTGGCGTATTTGAATAGTGTAAGACATAAAAAAGTGAATGAACAAACGAGGAAGACATGGGCGAAGAGAACACATCCAGCGTACGAGGTGGATAGTGAAGAAGAAGAGGAAAAAGAAGAGATGACCATAAGTGAAGAGAATGCTACGGCACTCATATGCACGGAACGGACAGATGGAAGCAGCATCGGAGTAGGGTGGCTGATCAACAAATAAAAAGTAACATTAACAAGAAAGACCAAAATAAAAGAAGGAAACGTACAAGAAGCTAAGCTGTTAGCAGTCAACTATGTGGTAAAAGAAATACAAAATACAGAAATAAAGCACATAAGCATAGAAATAAAAACAAGTACAACTATGCTGATGATAAGAAACAAGAGAACAAGGGACAGTATGGCCATAGAAGTACAAAGAAGAATGGAGAGAGAGAGAAGAAGAAAAGGAACACAATTAAAATAAAAGTGGCAAACAAGAAGTATGCAAGTGAAAGGAGCGGACCGAGAAGGCGGCGGTGAGGCTGGCCGCAAGAGGAGCTCATGAAGAATCAGAAGGACAAGAACAAAAGAAGGGAGCAAACAAGAAGAGAAGAAGAGAAGAAAGAGAGAAAGAAGAAAGAATAAAATGGCAATCAGAATTGGAAACCAACACGAAGGGCAAAACCACATATGGGATTTGCAAAAAGGTGGGGAATGAAAGGCTCAAGCTCAACAGAATAGCAACCCAATTAGTGCTAGGACATGGCAACATGAAAGCGTATCTAAAAAGATTCAAGAGAAAGGACACAGACGGGTACTGCGACTGTAGAGAGGAAGAAGAAACAACACAACACGTACTAAGGCGATGCAATATGGCAGCAAGAGAGGAAGCAATAATAGAGCTATCGGGACTGACACCTTTGCATATAAGGGCAAGAGTGGCGTATTTGAATAGTGTAAGATATAAAAAAGTGGACGAACAAACGAGGAAGACGTGGGCGAAGAGAACACATCCAGCGTATGAGGTGGATAGTGGAGAAGAAGAGGAAGAAGAAGAGATGGCCATAAGTGAAGAGAATGCTACGGCACTCATATGCACGGAACGGACAGATGGAAGCAGCATCGGAGTAGGATGGCTGATCAACAAAGAAAAAGTAACATTACCAAGAAAGACAAAAATAAAAGAAGGAAACGTACAAGAAGCTGACCTGCTAGCAGTCAACTACGTGGTAAAAGAAATACAAAATACAGAAATAAAGCACATAAGCATAGAAATAAAAACAAGTACAACTATGCTGATGATAAGAAACAAGAGAACAAGGGACAGTACGGCCATAGAAATACAAATAAGAACAAGGCACAGTACGGCCATAGAAATACAAATAAGAACAAGGGACATAGAAATACAAATAAGAATGGAAAGAGAGAAGAAGAAAGGGAACACAATTAAAATAAAAGTGGCAAACAAGAAGTATGCAAGTGAAAGGAGGAGAAGGCGGCGGTGAGGCTGGCCGCAAGAGGAGCTCATAAAGAATCAGAAGGACAAGAACAAAAGAAGGGAGCAAACAAGAAGAGAAGAAAGAGAGAAAGAAGAAAGAAGAATATGGCAATCAGAATGGGAAACCAACACGAAGGGCAGAACCACATATGGGATGTGCAAAAAGGTGGGGAATAAAAAGCTCAAGCTCAACAGAAAAGCAACCCAATTAGTGCTAGGACATGGCAACATGAAAGCGTATCTAAAAAGATTCAAGAGAAAGGACACAGACGGGTACTGCGACTGTAGAGAGGAAGAAGAAACAACAGAACACGTACTAAGGCGATGCAATATGGCAGCAAGAGAGGAAGCAAGAATAGAAATAATAAAAAGGTACGGAAACACTAGCATCAGCTTAGAGAGGGAGACCACCAAGTGCAGAAAATAAATGAATGGGCGTAGAACATAATAGAAAATGAAGACAATTAGAAAGAAGAAGAAAAGAAAACTTTCCAAGTAAATCGAACTAAAGCTCTCACACACCGAAAGGTACAAGGGAGAAAATACCTATACACAAATCGTCTGGGATGATCGTCGGGATTCGGACCGGTTCCAGCACGCATGAGGGTTCAGCGGGGGATAATAAGGGGGAGACTGGGTCTTCAACAAAATCTCTCGCTAAGTTTTGCAGTATGGTATTGGGATGGGTTCACTCGGCGGTCGGTTCCGTGAGGATAGCGGATAGGGGTCATGTCATGTATGTATATATAAACTCACCTAAAAATTCGGCCATTCACATTCCTCTTCCGGATCAATATCTTCTTCTGAATCGCTTAAATCAATATTCGGGGAAATTAATGCAATTACCTCATTAGGCAATTCTCTTTTCTTTGGTATGGGTGCGCTTATCTTTGAAGATATATATGGATCAGACCAAACCAATAACATTTTAAGTAAATCATTTATTGCATTTTGCCGTGAAGTTTTTCGTATATGGTGCTCTCGAATTCTTCTATAAATGTTGTTGCTTGATTCTTAAGCTTCTTCTGTTAATTTCCCAATGGGCACCAAGAACTCATTTAAAAATTGCGATCGATGTATTAGTATTTTGTGGACACTTACAGGCATACAGTACTACCCATACAAATGAACAAATAGTTCTGCTGTCTCAAAAGTATACTTGTCAAAAGCTTTTAAATTGATATCACAGCCATTTGACAATGTAATTAAAATATTTCCAAACCGTCTTATTAAATTTTCGTCGATTTGTGTGATATTGGCTACTACTTCGGAATTGTGAAAAAAATCGCCTTGCTGTATTTCCAGTGTTTGATGTCCCTGTACCTTTTGTTGCTAGACTGGAAAAGACCTACAATACACAAAATGCCACAAGACCAAAGAGAAATTATGATCGCTAGAAAAGAAAATATTCAAAAAGAACTGAGAAAGACCTTAGGAATTCGCGTGGGTACTGACGCGAATTCCTAAGGCTTTTCTCAGTTCTTTTTAAATATTTTCTTTTCTAGCGATCATAATTTCTCTTTGGTCTTGTAGCATTTTGTGTATTGTAGGTCTTTTCCACTCTAGTGCGTACGAAATGTGCAATATACATTCCAAAAATTTTATCCAGGCATGCAGTAATGATGTTCCGTATTTAAAATTGCTTTGTTTTGGTGTAATTTTTCTGATATATTCTAAATCGTTCATCTGGGTAGGTTTACAATGCAGATAAAACAATTTGAACTCATGGTTCCTGTCAAAGCATTAATAACTTTGCCAACAACCATTGTGAAATGTAACTCGAATGTAACATTAATTTGTTTGGTGTCAATTATATATCTAAAAGGTTGTAATTCTTCCACTTCATACTCTATTTTTCTCACTTTATCCCTAATATTTTGAATGCTTTCCTTTATATATAAAAATTTTATAGGACGACAGAACTTTGTTGACGATGGCTTATTATTTTTCCATAAAATCGAATCTTTATTATCTAACATTCTTAAAGGAACTAAATAGAAAATAAACACGCTTTTACCACTATAGTCTTGGCCATCTTCAGTGCTGCTTTCACTTAATTTTGCTTGCATGAATTCACTGTGCCCAGAACTACCATCACAGCCGTATTTACAAATCATTCGAATCCTTAGCATTAATAACATTGCCATCAACCATTGTAAAATGTAACTCGAATGTAACATTAATTTGTTTGGTGTCAATTTCATACCTAAAAGGTTGTCATTTTTTTACTTCACACTCTATTTTTCTCACTTTATCCTTAATATTTTGAATGCTTTCTTTCATATATAAAAATTTTATAGGACGACAAAACTTTGTTGACGATGGCTTATTATATTTCCATAAAATCGAATCTTCATAATCTAACATTCTTAAAGGAACTAAAGAGAAATGAAACACGCTTTTATCAACATAGTCCTCGTCATCTTCAGTGCTGCTTTCACTTCATTTTGCTTGCATGAATTCACTGTGCACAGAACTACCATCACAGCCGTATTGACAAATCATTCGAATCGTAGTGATGTTATCAAAATTGAATATGTTTATATTTTTCATTATTCTTATAATAGTATGCTCCAACAAATTTGGTAAAAGTACTGAAGCACACTTTATATCAATATAAATTTCATTTGGATAGCAACGTTCTTTTGCTACTTTAACAGTTTTGTATGATGGCAAATTATTTTTAAAACCACGTGAACTGAACTGATGCCTTAATGTGTTATCATTTTTCACACTTAATTTCATCGATGCCATCAATGCCAAAACATCATCTGTAAAAGGCTTAGGATCTTCACTAGATGATATTTTTTTAAATATTTTACAAATCAGGCCTGTTTCTTCTGATGACATTTTTGAGAAATTATGGATTAAAGTAGCTGCTGGCCATTTATTTTGTTGTCGTAATATACTGCTGGCTGCCGAACAAAATATTTCTGAAGGATTTTCTTCAATCATCGCGCTGACTTTTCTTCTCTTTGTTCTCTCTCTAGTTTGAATAGATTCGCCTAAAGTTGAAGGTCCTTGTGTAGGTTCCATATTTTTATTATTTTCTGGGATTGAATGTGTTTCAGCCTCAACATTATCTTCAACAAAGATTTTATTTAACTATTGTTTATTTTTCTTATTAAAATTGTTTAAAGAATTCTGTGCACATTTCCATTTAGTCCGTGCACTTCAACAAAAATTACTAAGTTTTATATTAATTCAATCTAAATCACTATGCTATAAGTGATTTAGATAGAATTAATATAAAACTTAGTAATTTTTGTCGAAGTGCACGGACTAAATGGAAATGTGCACAGTATTCTTTAAACAATTTCACAGCATTCTTTTTCCCTGTTTTATAATTTCTTGTTGTACGATAACAACAGAGTCTTTAATAGATAATTTAAAAAGTTTATTATGATTATACTACGCAGTAAAAAGTGTTCTATTTGTAATATTCACCATGATTTAAAATAACTAACACGAACACTAACACTAAGCAAGGAATAATAATACTAATATATAAAATAAATTTACGCACTAACTATTATCACTAACTAGAAATAAAATTAAGAATATCACACACACTAATAATAACAAATAAGTTCAGTTTATAGGTTCAAGAACGAAAACACATTTGCACTAGGCGAAATCGATTTAACTTCTAAACAAGTTTTCAGTTCTTCAGAAAAATATATTTTATGATCACATTAGGAACATCTGTTTTCAAAATACTAAAAACGCCTCAAAAATGTGAAGAGAGAACTCAATGACCTCTACCATAAATCAGCATCGAGATAACAAGTGGAGTCTCACCCTTGAGTTTTATTATTTCCAAAATCGACTGTATTGTAACTTGTGAAGGTTACATTGGCGATAAATTTATTAATTAACTTATTAGTTTGTACCCTACTCACTTACACTGTAAACCTATATTTAGTTTATATATATTTCTCTGTAATTAGGCTGTGCTTAATATTGAAGGATAAATTAAAAACACTTGGTTTGTTTCACTATTTGATTCTATTTACTCGACTAGTTTCGCTATTTACCATTAAGTGTTTTTAATTTATCCTTCAATATTATTTCAAAATGTTTCACCAAGTGATAAATGAGAAAGTTATTCAAGAAATAGGCTATGCTTGTTGAGAAATAAATTATTATTATTATTATAAATGTACCCTTTTTATTTGTAAAATTGGTAATTAATTCAAAAAATAATAATATTACATATACATTAACTAATTAATCAACTAAACTAATAGCCGATAGCAATTATTAACTTCACGGAAAGGTGCAGACGATAGCTAAGCGCATTGTATGTATCCCGCGTATATAGCGCACTCCAAATTGTATAAAAATATAATCCTCCAGGTGAAACAAATCATAACTTTGGCGGATGGATCGACTTTAAAAAAAGGTTGACATGATCAGATAGTTGAATATTCACAGATTACCATGATCCAAGCCGTATTACATTTCTCTTTGATTAAAAGGACTGCGAGTCCACCAAAGTTGTTCTTTTATTTTTAAAATTGATCATTTTGAAAACTCATATTTAAGTTGTTTTACTTCTTTTTAATAAAATTTCTGTTCGATTGAAAAGTGCCATACTTATATTATATTCATAAAAAATACAACCATTTGGAAATTATTTGTAAGGCTTTAATATTGAAATTATTAGACTGTTACTTTCTTACCAAACTCATTAGCATAAATGTTGATTTTGCGAATTATTATTAAGATAACTACTTACTTGAATGTATTAATATTTTATATTTCTATGTTTTAAAGTATGCTAAAAATAAATATACCAAAAGAAATGTCAAATTTTAACTTGTTTTTTACCCTTCGAAGCGGGGGCCTGGCCACACAGATGCGAATCGGCGACAGTGTGTGTAGCTTTTTTGTAAATAACTCATAAACTATTGATAGGGTATTTTCAGATTTTGACAAATTTTGAAAGGAAAATGTTTGCTTAACACCCAAATAAAGTTTCATGCAGATATCCTGAAAATATCAATAGTTATGACTGGTTAAAAGTGGAATTTCATTAAAACTTGGATGAAATCACCTTCCAATGTCGCTTTTCTTGTAAATAACTCATAATCTGTTAATGAGATATTTTTAGATTTAAGCATATTTTAAAAGGGCAATATTTGCTTAATATCCACACAAAGTTTTATAATGATATCTTGAAAATGTTTAAAGTTATAAGCGAAATTTCATTAGAACTTAAATGAAATAACCTTCCAATGTCGCTTTTTCGTAAATAACTCATGAACTATTGAAGGGGTATTTAGCATATTCTAAAACGACAATGTTTGCTAAATATTCACATAAAGTTTCATAGCGATATCCTAAACATGTTTAAAGTTATGACCGTCTGAAAGTGGAATTTCATTAAAACTTGGATAAAGTCATCTCCCAAAATCGCTTTTTTTGTAAATAACTCATAAACTATTGATGACATTTTTGTAGATTTTGAGATATATTAAAAGGGCAATTCAAAGCATTTCAAAGTGAAACAGTGACCGCGTGCATGTCGAGTCGAGGATTATTCAACTTGTTTACTGGTAAATAATAGTCAAAAAGTAACCATTTTAAGTATAAAGGATGATCAAACTATGTAGTTCATGTATATCTAGTTTGGTTGAAATTGAGATAGTTTGTGAAACGTTATATCCGTTTTAATAATTTGCACATTTTCGGCGATACTAACAGCAAACAGATGTGCTATTTTTTGTTCCTCACAGGTTCATTGACATCCTATCGATAAATGCTCAATGAACTTTCCTTCGATTGATAAATCGTAGAATTTATCTGACATTATTTTCACCTCTGTACTCTATTGTATCCCAAACCGTGGCCCATTTTACCTGTTTGTTTATTTCAAAGCCGTCACGAAGGGTCGAGTGACGTGAAGTTTTGTGATTTGTCTTTCCCTTTCCAATTTATCTAATACATACTACAACAATTACCTATAATTTACATTCCAATATGGTTAATTGCGGTCATTGCAAACAATTTATTAGTCCTAAAAATATTTCAAATTGCATAAAGTGCAATGGAGAATGTAGTAATTGGTACCACGTTAATTGTATGGACCTAACCGAAACTGAAAAAACATTCTATGAGGAACAAGATAAATTGAATAATGATGTTAAATGGAATTGTTACCACTGTAAATTATCAAAATTAAATATGTTGCCATTATCATCTTCATTTGAAGCAATTCTGAAAGACCACCTTGAATCTTTTAAAAAAGACATGGAAAAATTTATGTCTAGTATGACCACCAAAGTAGATACTTTAAGCATGAAAATAGTGACACTAGAGAATGAAAATAAAGTAATGAAAGATGATTTAGTTAAAATTAAAAGTACATGTGGCACATCAACTGATTCGGATTTTAATTCACTGGCACATGAACTGCAACAGCGACATGAACGGGCATGTAATGTCATCTTATACAATGTTCCGGAGTCAGTCAATGATGACGACTTATCCTTGGTAAAGAATATAATTGTGAAATTGGATAAATCACTCGATCCGCCAAATAAAATCGTAAGATTGGGTAGCAGAAAAGAGAAAAAGCCGCGTCCAATAAAAGCAATATTTAACTCCATACATGAACCAAGGCAACTTCTATTGAATTCTAAGAAACTACGAGATATTATTGGATTTGCAGAAATAAAAATCAAGAGCGATAAAACGCCAAAGCAGCGCCAATTCGAAAATACTGTTTGGGAAGAATTTAAGGAACGAAAACAGAAGGGCGAAACAGATATCCGCATCAAATATGTTAACGGCGTTCCATCGATTACTAATTTAAACTAAAGACTGCCCAACATCACGATACTAATTCTCATAAAAGTGTATCACTTTCTGTTTTCTATCAAAATGTTAGGGGGTTAGGTACAAAAACAAACATATTTTATGATAATGTATGTGCTTCGCAATTTGATGTTTTTTGTATAACGGAAACGTGGTTACAAGATGGTATCTTAGATACTGAAATTTTTCCTAACAATTTCAATGTATTTCGTTGTGATAGAATTAATCGGCGGGGAGGAGGAGTACTCATATCTGTGAATAGTAAATATCATTCGGAATTGCACTACACCACAAAGGTGGCCAATATCGAACTAGTAATTGTTAAAATATTAGCACGCAAAAAAACAATTAATGTAGTGTGTGTATATATACCACCATCGTCGTCTGTAACAGATTATGAAAGTATATTCGAGGAAATAGAACAAAATATCAACCTAGATGAACCGGTTTTGATTGTAGGTGACTTTAATTTGCCGAATTTGTATTTATTTGAAACACGCAACCAGGGACGAAATCAACAAATTGAAGCCTACAACAATTTTATACAATTTAACAAACTGTTTCAAAGAAACTCGGTTTTGAACATCAACGAACGAATTCTAGATGTTGTTATTTCCGGCCGGACCATTAAGTGTAGTGTAGTAAAAGAAGATGGTTTGGTTAACTCGGATCTATACCATCCACCACTATTGTGTAATTTGGAATTGTCATCCGTTCAGTTGACCAAATTTGATCAGAATTCATCGACTCCCTCATACAATTTTGCGAAAGCAGATCTTAGAACATTATATACTGAAATTTCCACAATCGATTGGACCAACCTCACTAATATTAAGGAACCAAATGAAGCTTGTGAAAAATTCTATTGTATGCTTGATGATGTTTTTTTTAAATGTGTACCTAAACGGAAGACTAAAATAATAGATAAAAAATACCCTGTATGGTTTAGTGCGTCGTTGAAAACCTTACTTAAAAAGAAAGATAGGGCAATTAAAATGTTTAGGACACACAAATACACCTACTTAAAACTAAAAATTGACAGACTAAAAAGAGAGGTACACGCCGTAATTAAATCTGACCATAAAAAATACATTTGTGAAACTGAAAAAAATATTATAAAAGAACCTAAGAGACTTTTTTCCTATGTGAACACGAAAAAGTCAACTACCCGAATTCCTGGTAGCATGCATTTTAACGAAATAACTATTACAAAACCAAAAGATATTGTAGAATGTTTTGCAAATCATTTTAAAAGTATTTTTACTACTCGTACTTCCAGTTCTACTACATGCGAAATCACGAATTATCCCGGTTGTACATTAAAAGCAATAACTAAAGATGAAATTTTGCTCGCTGCTCGGAACTTGAAAGGAAATAATACTGCTGGGGCAGATGGTATTCCTGCATATATTATTCAAGACTGTGTACATTGTTTATTAGACCCATTATGTCATATATTTAATATTATAATTACAACATCTAGTGTCACTGAATTATGGAAAATTGGCAGGGTTACACCAATTTTTAAAAATGGTGATAAAAATAACATCGTGAGTTATCGCCCCATTACAGTAATAAATAATTTTGCAAAATTGTTTGAAATGATCATTTCTAAAGCCATTTACAGTCACGTTAGCCCATATGTAACAACAAGACAGCATGGATTCGTGAAAAAAAGATCAATTGTGTCAAATTTGGTAAACTTCACGGAATACATCTCCGAGTACTTAGATCAACGTAGACAAGTTGATACTATATATACAGATTTCAGTAAGGCATTTGATACAATTGATCACAATGTAATAGCCACAAAACTTGGTTATTATGGCTTCACGGATCAAGTGATATCATTAATGCGTTCATATCTAACCGGCAGACAACAATTTGTACAGTATATGGGCCATTATTCATCTAAATATACTGTAACCAGCGGGGTCCCCCAAGGATCAAACTTGGGCCCCTTGCTATTTATTATTTTTATTAATAACATAGTTGATAAACTACAAAGTAAAGTTCTGCTGTTTGCCGATGATATGAAGATATTTAGAGTTGTTGACTGTGAACGTGACTGTATAGAATTACAGGAGGATATTAATCTCATTGATATTTGGTGCAAAACAAATGGTCTATTTCTAAATATATCCAAATGTAAATGTATGTCATTTACCAGGAAAAAAGATGTGATTAGATTTAATTACGGTTTGACGAATATTAGCTTTGAGAGGTGTGCCTCTTTACGTGATTTGGGAATAATATTTGACGATCGTTTAACATTTATAGAACATATTAATAATATTTGCAACAAAAGTTATAAGATGCTGGGATTTATTAGTCGTACTTGTAAAGATTTCAACAATGTTGATGTAATAAAAAAACTGTATTTTTCTTATGTCCGTTCCAACCTTGAATTTGCCTCGATAATTTGGTGTCCCCAGTATTATATACATATAAACAAAATAGAAAGAATTCAGAAAAAGTTTTTAAAAATTATGTATTTCAAGTTGAATAAGGAATATCCGCCAATAACAATACCATCTCAGGAACTACTTGATACATTTAACATGAAATCGTTACATAGTAGACGCGACGATGCAAAGGTATTATTTCTACATGGAATCATTAACTGTACGATCGATGATCCAAACATATTATCTAAAATTAATATCCATGTGCCTAGGTATTGTTCTCGCTCGAATAGATTATTTTATTGTTCAACACCAAACACTAGGGCACATGGTAATTCGCCATTAAATAAGATGTTTAAAGTATATAATAATCGTCATCATCTCGTAGATATTTTCCACATGCCTAAAAAATCATTAATTAATATAGTTTTGTAGCGCTGCCTAGATATTACTGTTATAGCTGTAATAATTGAATTATCGTCATTTTTGTATGTTTATATGTTACTATATATATGTATATGTATTGTATAATTATGTATATGTATTGTATAGTTATGTATTATATTGAATTTTGCTCTGTAATTGGACTGTCGTCTGTTGGGCAAATAAATAAATAAATAAATAAATTTGCTTGATATCCACAAAAAGTTTAATGACAATATTCTAAAAATGGTCAAAGTTATAAATGTCTGAACATGGAATTTTATACAAACTTGGATAAAATCACTTCCAGTGTCGCTTTTCTTGTAAATACCTCATAAACTGTCAACATGGAATTTTCAAATTTCGACATAATTTGAAAGGGCAATGTTTGTTCACACAAAGTTTAATGACGATATCCTAAAAATAGTCAAAGTTATAAATGTCTGAAAATAGAATTTCATAAAAACCTGTAAAAAATTACCTTCCAATGTCGCTTTACTTGTAAATAACTCATAAACTATTGATGGCGTAATTTCAGATTTTGACATATTTTGAAAGGAAAATATTTGGTTAATATCCAAACAAAGTTTCATGAAGATATCCTAAAAATATCAAAAGTTATGACTGCCCAAAAGTGGAATTTCATTAAAACTTGAATCAAATCACCTTCCAATGTAGCCTTTCCTGTAAATAACTCATAATCTATTGATGAGATATTTTCAAACTTAGGCATATTTTGAAAGAGAAATATTTGCTTAATATCCACACAAAGTTTCATAAAGATATCCTAAACATTTTTAAAGTTATGAGCGTTTGAAAGTGGAATTTCATTAGAACTTGAATAAAATAACCTTCCAATCTCGCTTTTTTGTAAATAACTCATAAATTATTGATAGAGTATTTTCAGATTTGGACATATTTTGAAAGAATAATGTTTGCTTAATATTTACACAAAATTTCATAAAGATATCCTAGAAATGTTTAAAGTTATAAGCGTCTGAAAGTGACATTTCTTTAGCATATTTTGAAAGAATGATGTTTGCCAAATATTCTCAAAAAGTTTCACAACGATATCCTAAACCTTTTTAAAGTAATGACCGTCTAAAAGTGGAGTTTCAATAAAACCTGGATGAAGTCATCTCTCAATGTGGCTTATTTTTGTAAATAACTCATAAACTATTGATGGAGTGTTTGTAAATTGCAAGACATATTAAAACGGAAATGTTTGCTTAATATCCACAAAAAGTTTAACGACGATATCTTGAAAATAGTCACAGTTATAAATGCCTGAAAATGGAATTTCATAAAAACTTAGATAAAATCACCTTCCAATGTTGCTTTTCTTGTAAATAACTCATAAACTATTAATAGTGTATTTTCAAATCTTGACATATTTTAAAAGGGCAATATTTGCTTATTAGTCACACAAAAGTTCATAAAGATATCCTAAAAATGTTTAGAGTTATAAGTCGCATTGATTGTTGAGGCACTTATATTTTGAAAATCCATTATCACTTAATATAATAATAATAGTAAACTATTGATGATTTTCAACTTTTTATTTTATTCACTACAATTGTTTCGCTACACTGTAGCTTCTTCAGGCGAAGAAATATAATACAAACATTTTTACAAACTTATTTACATTATATACCGATTTCAGAAGTGTGGGTGGAGGGTGTATTTTTCTTTAACTTCAGTAGGGGGGAATTGGAGAGTACTAGTTGGTCGTTCAACAAATTTCCTCAATGAATATTTTTATTTATTTCTAAATTTTCCAATAAATTTAGTTTCCGTCCTTTGTTGGAAATGTGGAGGATTTTAAAATTGTTGTCAAAGTGGTGGTTTTCTTCAATCAGGTGGTTTGAATATGTAGACGTGTTTTTCTGATGAATAAATGCTTTTTGATGTTCGTTTATTCATCATCGAATGCTCTTCGAGTTTGGCCTATATAAAACTTTGGGCAATCAGCGCAATTGAGCAAATAAACCCCACAGCGTTGACCCTTTTTTGTTTTATCCTTATTGTTTTTTATGATTTTTGATAAAGTGTTGGTAGATTTAAATGCGACATTTATTTTTAATTTTCTTAAATAATTACTGATTTTTTGGCTCAAATAGCCATTATATGTTATTGATACATAATTTTCATCCTTGCATTTCGTTCTGGGGAATATTAATTTATTAATGATTTCTTTTTCTTTGTTAATGATTAATTTGTTTATTGTTTCTAATTTAAAATTATTTCTAACCGCAATGTATTTAATTATGTTGATTTCTTTTTCAAAATTTTGTTTTTTCATTGGTATTGAAAATGCTCGACGAATCATGGATCGATAAGCAGATAATTTATGTTGAATAGGGTGAAGAGAATTATTATTTTTTTTTAGAGTTATAAGCGTCTGAAAGTAAAATTTCCTTAAAACTTGGATGAACTCACCTTCCAATGTTGATATTATTGTAAATATCTCATAAACTATTTATCGAATATTCTTAAATTGTAGCATATCTTGAATCAGCAGTGTTTGTTTAATATCCACACAAATTTTCATAAACATATCCTTAAAATGTCAAAAGTTACGAATATCTGAAAGTGTAATGTCATTAAAACTTCAATAAAATCACCTTTCAATGTCGTTTTTTTTTGTAAATAACTCATAAACCATTAATAGGGTATTTGTAGAATTTGAGATATATTAAAAGGGCAATATTTGCTTAATATCCACACAAGGTTTAATGACGATATTCTGAAAACGGTCAAAGTTATGAATGCCTGAAAATGGAATTTCATAAAAACTTAGATAAAATCACCTTCCAATGTCGCTTTTCTTGTAAATAACTCATAAACTATTAATAGCGTGTTTTTAGATTTGGGCATATTTTGGAAGGAAAATGTTTGCTTAATATTTACAAAAAAAATCATAAAGGTATCCTAAAAATGTTTAGAGATATAAGCGTCTGAAAGTGAAATTTCTTTAAAACTTGGATGAACTCACCTTCCAATGTAAATATCTCATAAACTATTTATCGGATATTCTTAAATTGTAGCATATCTTGAAAGAGCAGTGTTTGTTTAATATCCACACAAATGTTCATAAAGATATCCTGAAAATGTCAAAAGTTACGAATATCTGAAAGTGTAATGTCATCAAAACTGAGATAAAATCACCTTTCAATGTCGCTTTTTTTGTAAATAACTCATAAACTAATAATGGGGTATTTATAGAATTTGAGATATATTAAAAAGGCAATATTTGCTTAATATCTACATCAGGTTTAATGACGATATCCTGAAAATGGTCAAAGTTAAAATGGAATTTCATACAAACTTGGATAAAATCACCTTCCAATGTCGCTTTCCTTGTGAATAACTCATAAACAATTGATAGCGTATCTTTGGATTTGGACATATTTTGAAAAAGCAATGTTTGCCTAATAGACCCACAAAGTTTCATAAATATATCCTAAAAATGTTTGAATTTATGAGCGTCTGAAAGTTAAATTTCCTGAAAATGGAATTTCATAAAAACTTGGATAAAATCACCTTCCAATGTCGCTTTCCTTGTGAAAAACTCATAAACAATTGATAGCGTATCTTTGGATTTGGACATATTTTGAGAAAGCAATGTTTACCTAATATCCCCACAAAGTTTCATAAATATATCCTAAAAATGTTTGAATTTATGAGCGTCTGAAAGTGAAATTTCCTTAAAACTTCGATGAACTCACCTTCCAATGTTGCTATTATTGTAAATACTTATAAACTATTGATGGAGTATTTGTTTATTTTAAAATACATTAAAAGAGCAATGCTTGTTTAATATCCACACAAAATTTAATGACGATATCCTGAAAATGGTCAAAGTTATGAATGTCTGAAAATGGAATTTCATAAAAACTTGGATAAAATCACCTTCCATTGTCGCTTTCCTTGTTAATAACTCATAAACTATTGATAAGGTTCAGGTTTGCGCATATTTTGAAAAGACAATATTTGCTTAATATCCACATAAAGTTTGAAGATATCCTGATAATGTTTAAAGTTATAAGCGTCTGAAAGTGAAATTTCTTTAAAACTTGGATGAACTTACCTTCCAATATTGCTATTATTGTAAATATCATAAAAACTATTTTTGGCATATTTTTGGATTGTAGCATATTTTAAAAGAGCAATGTTTGTTAAATATTCACACAAATTTTCATAAAGATATCCTGAAAATGTCAAAAGTTACGAATATCTGAAAGGGTAATGTCATTAAAACTTAGATGAAATCACCTATCAATGTCGCTTTTCTTTTATAAATAACTCATAAACTAGCAATGGAATATTTGTACATTTTGAGATATAATAAAAGGGAAATGTTTGTTTAATACCCACACAAAGTTAAATGACGATATCCTGAAAATGGTCAAAGTTATAAATGCCTGAAAATGGAATTTCATAAAAACTTAAAATCACCTTAAAATGTCGCTTTTGTTGTAAATAACTCATAAAGAATTGATAGGGTATTTTAAGATTTGGACATATTTTAGAGATCAATGTTTGCCTAATATTCACACAATATTTAATAAAGATTTCCTGAATATGTTCAATGTTATGAGCGTCTGAAAGTAAAGTTTCTTTGAAACTCAGCTTTTAATGTCGCTTTTCTTGTAAATACCTCATAAACTATTGATAGGGTATTTTCAGATCTGGATATAATTTGAAAGGATAATGTTTGCTTGATATTTACACAAAATTTCATAAAGATATCCTAGAAATGTTTAAAGTTATAAGCGTCTGAATGTGAAATTTCTTTAAAACTTGGATGAACTCACCTTCCAATGCTGATATTATTGTAAATATCTCATAAACTATATTTGCGATTTTTTTAAATGGTAGCATATTTTGAAAGAGCAATGTTTGTATCATATCCACACGAATTTTCATAAAGACATCCTGAAAATGTTTGAAGTTATGAGCGTCTGAAAGTAAAGTTTTTTTAAAACTTGGACGAGCTCACCTTCCAGTGTCGCTTTTTGTAAATAACTTATAAACTGTTAATAGGGGTTTTTTTTTAGATTTTGGCATATTTTGAAACGGAAATGTTTGCTTAATATTCACACAAAGTTTTATGATGATATCCTGAAAATGTCTTAGGTTATGAATGTCTCAATTTAACTAAAACTTCGCTGTTGTTTTTTTGGTTTTTTCTTTACTTTATTTAAAGCTTCAAGGAGTGCTTCCACTCCCAGACTAAGCATGAAGTAAAATTTCGAGTTTAGAAAAGCCCCGTGAAAATTTGTCGAGGGTCGCGCAGCGACACGAGACAAATTTTCTGGGCTTTTCTAAACTCGAAATTTTACTTCATGCGCCACGCGATTAAAACACTGAAATATTGTGCAATTAATAATATACTACTAAATCAGTATTAAATATATATTTACTGCTAAAGCAGGATTAAAAATATTCTGTTAAGAATGTTTTTAATTTCACAATATTTCAGTGTTTTATACGCGTGGTGCATGAAGTAAAATTTCGAGTTTAGAAAAGCCCCGTGAAAATTTGTCTCGGGTCGCTGCGCGACCCTTGACAAATTTTCTACGCGGGGCTTTTCTAAACTCGAAATTTTACTTCATGCTTAGTCTGGGAGTGGACAACACTCGTTCTTAGAAGTTTTAAATTGAAGGATCACTCGACATTACTAAGTTTATTACCATTTTACAAAGGCTACAGCTCGAAGGACCAATTGTAGTCTTTGGAGACCGAAGGACTACAGAGAATTGAAGTTTTTTTTAAAGAAAAGAACGAATATCTGAAGGTTTACAGCATGGATAGGAAAGAAAACATCCCATTTTGAAAAAATTTCGAACTTGGGTTGGCTTTCAGTGCATTTTTAACTTCACTTTAAATCAGTGTTTTATACGCGTGGCGCATGAAGTAAAATTTCGAGTTTAGAAAAGCCTCGTGAAAATTTATCTCGGGCCGCTGCGCGACCCTCGACAAATTTTCTACGCGGGGCTTTTCTAAACTCGAAATTTTACTTCATGCTTAGTCTGGGAGTGGAAGACACTCGTTACTTTAAAATATGTCACAATTATTCAGGCTTTTCTAAACTCGAAATTTTACTTCATGCTTAATCAAGGAGTGAAATCACTCGTTTGAAACTTTAAATTAAACGCTTAGTAATTACAAATTGAACACAACAAATTGAACTTTTTTTGAAAAAACAACACACCTATAATAATAATAATAATAATAATCTTTATTGTGAGAAATAGCACTACAGCTTTACACTCGTCATGTTACTAGATAATATAATATTACACAAATAGTTAATACACACTAGCTTAAATAAATTGATTGAGTTTAATCACAAGTTCTATAAACAGACCTTTGGCACTGCCATGGGAAACCCACTATCACCGTTTTTAGCTGATATTTTTCTAAATCATTTTGAAAATAATGCTAAAAATACATTAGCGCAGTTTCCAAACATCTGGTTTCGCTACGTTGATGATGTTTTTGCCATTATTAGAAGTGATTTTAATATTGATTCCTTTATCACATCCCTCAATAATTTCCACACTAGCGTTAAGTTTACACATGAAATAAAACAGAATAAATCCTTACCATTTTTAGATCTTCTCATTACTAGAAATAATAATAAATTAGATTTCCAAATATTTAGAAAACCTACACACACCTTTAATTACCTCCATGCCGATTCCTATGCCCCAATGAAATATAAACTAGCATCATTTAATTACCTCATCCACAGCCCTCAGCATACCATTATCCACAAAAAATAGGGAAAAGGAATTCAACATAATCCATAGTATCGCGATAAATCTCAAATATAACCCCCAGACTATTGACAAATTAATTAATATGCACAAATTCAAAATTAAACTTCATACTACCACCTCTTATTCACCGATTAACCCCAACACAGATACAAAATTCATTCGATCAATTTATTCCCCCAATTCAGAAAACCACTTCAACAAATTATACAAAAAATTCAACCTAACCCCCGCGTTTTATGTTAATTCTAAACTACGGCAACTTCTGGGGAACACATTCAACAAACCAGATGAACTAGACCAATCTGGTATTTATTCAATCGATTGTTGTAATTGTGATAAAGTTTATATTGGTCAAACACAGCGTAATCTAAATACCAGATTCAAAGAACACTTAGCACACGCCAAATATCTTAACTATGAAAAATCTGCAGTGGCTAATCATTTATTAGAAACCGGCCACAAAATAACAATAAAGAACAGAAAATTATTAAAACAATCATCAAATTATCGATTATACATGTTAATAATAATTTATTTTCCTGTTTTTTCAATTCAATGTCTTCTATTGAAATGAAAAAACAGGAAAATAAATTATTGAATTTTGATTTAAGTCTACTTCACAATACATTATTAGATTTAATTGCACCACCTTAATCTGTGTTTTCCCCTAACCCACTTTACCTGGTTGTACCGCCACCCTCATTCCCTCGGCTCACCTCTTAATTTACGTTTTTTCCCTTTTTGCACTCCCACCGCCTTTGTATTATAATCTGCCTGTCTATATATACTTTAAAATTTCTGTTTTGTATTTAGTGTTAATCCATTGATAATGGTCACTTTGTGTACGAAATGTACATTTGGTAATTCAAATAAAAGTGTGAAGAAAGGTTATTAGTGCTTTATTCGTTAAACACACTAGCTTAAAATAATTTTTTTTGTAGTAAAGAAGATAAAAAAGTCATAGTTTCTACTTAATAAACATTAGCGTTCTCAAATACACATTCACATAAATATAATCCGCAAACAGTGAGAAAATCAATATAATTTCAATTTTTCTCTTTCTTTCAGGGCGACATAGAACAACTAACAATTGACCCAAATCCGGCAGCAGTCAGCCTCCAATGCTCCACCCTAATCACCCCAATTATAGACCCTAGCATCGGGGGAAAACTCACCACCACCAAGAAACTGCTGCACAGGAAGAAACCTTCGAGGAAGTGGCATTAAAGAAAACTCTTCAAAAGAAACCACACTTCTTAAAAAAAAAAAGCTTTTGCCCCGTCCAGTCCAGCATTCCGGAACGGACGCTTAAACTAAGAAAGAAAAAGAGGGCCTAACAATTTTTATTCCCAAAAAATAGATTAAATTATTGAACGTGTTATTTTCTTATATAGATATTTAAATTAGTACGCGTTGTTTGTTGTTTGTACCTGTGAGACAATAGTCGACACTTGTTACGGAATCCACCATCCAAGTTTTTGTTTGGTTTTGGGTTCGGTTTTGTTTTGTTTCGTTTTCGTGAAGCGACACGCGACAATAATGCCTTGATCCTGTCTGAGTTCGACCCTGATGAAAATAGGATTATTGTAAATATTATTATTAAAAAGAAGACACAAATAAAGAGTCATTGTTTCGTTTGTAATCAAAACAAAGTTGTATTTTCTTTTTGGTTTTTGTATACAAATAAAGATCCGTGTTTATCTCTTTAAATTGATGTTTAATTTTATTCATCCCACATCGCGCTCTTGAAAATGTAACAAAATTACTGAAGGTTCTTGAAGTTTCTCAAAGTGTAAGTATTATTTTATAATAAATTTAAAGTACAATTAAATTTAAAAAAGAAAATACTTGGATAAATTTGTCTCACTACGTGAAAGATGAGAAACTTGTTTAACCCATTAAGCGCCATTGATGCGTACACGCAACATAATAATAATAATAATAAGTATTTATTGCCCAACAAGACATTTCCCAATTACAAGACAATGATAATACAATAAACAATGTATGTATGTACATAAATAAATTTAAATCTAAACAATATGAAGACGCTCATGAGTGTGACAGCTATTTGACAGATTGTTCATCAACGATTTAACAGAGTCGTGTAGAATATCACAACAGGGTGGTAATTTATTACACATGCATGACATGATAACAATAGGAGATTTTAATCTCACGTTAGTCCTATGGTTTGGGATGCTAAACATAGGTTTTTGCCTGCTGCAAAAAAACTGGAATATGCAGCCCAATCTGATTTAATAATTCTGGTGAATCTATTTCATTGTGTAATCATTTATGCATAAATAAGATGAATAATAAATGTTTGGTTAATTATATTACTTAATAAGTTAATTTAATATGTTATATTATTTAACCTGGCTTCAAAATGTAAGAAGAAACATGTAAATATTTTGTTATTTAAATATTTCGATTATTACTCATTAAAAAAAAAAAAATAATAATAATGCGAGTGCATTTCTTACTTTACAATATTTCCGTGTTTTGTGCGCGTGGCGCATGAAGTAAAATTTCGAGTTTAGAAAAACCTGAAAATTTGGTTTGGCCGCTCCGCTTCGCGGAGCGACCAAACCAAATTTTCAGGCTTTTCTAAACTCGAAATTTTACTTCATGCTTAGTCTGGGAGCGGAATCACTCGTTCTAAACTTCATACTGCACGTTTTTATATACAATCGATGAATGCTTGAAATTTTACAGCATATACATTATGTGTGTTTAAAAGAAAAAATCAGAGTATGTAATTGTGATGGTTAAGGTTCGGAGAATTAACTCGGACGAGGTTTTAGAGAAGAACGATTTTATTTAACAGGGTAAAAATGACGCTTACACTTGTTTTCGTTACTTAGGTAACTAGAACTATAAAAATGAAACAAGGTTGCTTAACATAAAATACAAAAGCCTAAGTGATACACTGTACAGTAGACTGTGCCAAAAAATCGACATTTTTTTATTACGCTCTTCCTCTAGTATATGATTCCCCGTTCAAAATCCGGCGGGTTCCCAAAATCTGAAGCCAATCGGTTGATATTTAGAGGTGCATCAAGTCTAAAACGTGTATTTAAAAATGTGTCCTCGATTATCGAGAGGTTTTAGCTTACTGTTCCAAAATAACGGGATGTTTGACGACTGAGACACATTATTACATTCCAATACAAAGTATTCAATTCGTTTCAGTAGCCAGATCTACTTTCGGAAAGATATATTGGCCAAAAAACCCATTTTTTTAAGGCCTAAAAGCCGTGACTTCAACTTTCAAGTTCAATAACTTCATATTTTTAGGTCCGCGATGCGTCAATTGTTGATTGAACATAGTCTAGTATCACATAGCATTACTTGAATTCAAAATTCCAGAGAAAATCGGCCATCAGTTGAAATAATCTTCACTCGAGGGAAAACACGCACTACTTGAAAATGGACCAAAATGGCAAAAATTCAGATAGCCATAACTCAGCTGTGTTTAGTCGAAATTGTATGAATCTTTGAGTTCTAAATAGGTTGGGATCTTCCCTTTAAATATCATGTATATCACTGTGATACGAAATCCATTTCATCATTTCCCACTCCGATAAGAAAAACATTTTTTCATGATTTTCACTGCCTACTAGCTGTTTAACTTTAACAGCTAGTAGGCAGGGCCGCAAAAATCGTTCTCTCAATCAAACAACACAGCAATAAATTTCAGTAATTATTCATTTCCCTAAAATTTCCAGTTTCTACGATGATTTGGAGCGAAGTTTCAAATTTTTCTAAAAAAGCTGCGTGTAGCTTTTTTTGGCTACAATTTAACCAATTTTGCACTTTAATTGGTGATTTTATATTAAATTACTCGACAAATACTAAAACTAATAGTATATGTTAAGTACAGAGTTTGTTTGAGTAGTTAAAATCAAACACTTTTAATAGTAACTTAAATCACATATTACATGAACGCTTTTTCGGAAATGCTTGGTATTGTTCGCTATGTGTCATATGTTGTTTGAAAGTAGTCTAAGAAATATTAACGTAGTCTGGCATTTCAGATTATTTTGTGTATTAAATTTTTTCCTTAGAATAGAAATTTCTTTTTCTATCGGATCGGGTCATTTCAAATTGACAAGGAGTTTTTAGACCTGACCATTCTGTTTCTGGGGGAAACGCAAGTCTGCGATTCCAAGTTTCGAGTTCCAGGGGCAATCCATCACGCAAAGTGGATGTCGAAAGCGCTGTACGCCCTCAAGATTTTTATGTTCAGAAACCAGTTTCAGCTAACCAAAAGCGAATTAAGGGGTTTGCGCCAAGTTTGTATTTTTATAGTGCGTTTTTATGTAAAATATTGGTTTACCGCGCCGCACGCTATTTCCAGCCCGTGGAATGGTCTGCGACTCCTTCAGAGCCTGATTAAGTACAAAGAAGAGAACGAAATTGTTGCTTTAGCCACTATACGGAAACTTGCGAACCACCTCTGGTACCTTGCAGACGAAGCGATAGGTTTATCTTTGTTTGACAACAGTATTCCCGCGGACATAAAATGTAAAATGGTTTTGTCATTAGACAGTTGTAACGAGTCCGACGAGCCGGTTAAAAGGTTATTATTAAATCCAAATTCTGACACCGAATTAGAGATGTGGAGAACATCGTTGAACTATTCTCTCAACATACACGTAAGTTGTTGGAAAGATTTGATGTGAACTGCGAGTTCTTAACTGAAGATCCATCTGCGTGGGAATCCAACGAGTCTTACATAGAGGCAAAACATAAACTTTCATTTTTACGCGTTACGAACGATACCGCGGAAAGGGGTATAGCTTTAATAACAAAATATAATTCCGAATTGACAACGAGCGAAGAACAAAGGCAGTACCGTTTGAAAGTTGTCGCGGAGCACATGGGCGAATGCCAAGCGTTACAAAAAAAGCGTTCCTGTAATAAACTTGTAAATACACGAATAAATTCTGTGTTCAATACATTTTATTGATTTGATTATTTGTCGATTATTTTTATTAAAAATCAACAATTATGGTGCAAAATTGGTAAAATTGTGGCCAAAAAAGAGCAAGATGCAGCTTTTTTGAAAAAAATCATAACTTTGCACCAAATCATCTTAGAAACTGGACATTTAAGGGAACTGAAAGGAAAATGACTAAAACTTATTACTCTGTTGTTTGATTGAAACCACGATTTTGTTGGCACTACCTACTAGCTGTTTTTTTGTAAGTTAAAATCATGAAAAAGTTTTTTCTTATCGGAGTGGGAGGTGGTGGAATGGATTTCGCTATATAAATTCCATTTTACGGAAGATCCCAACCTATTTAGAACTCAAAGATTCATACAATTTCGACTAAACACAGCTGAGTTATTGCAATCTGAATGTTTGTCATTTTTGTCCATTTTCAAGTAGTGCGTGTTTTCCCTCGAGTGAAGATTACTTCAACTGATGGCCGATTTTCTCTGGAATTTTGAATTCAAATAATGCTATGTGATACTAGACTATTTTCAAACAACAATTGACGCATCGCGGACCTAAAAATATGAAGTTATTGAACTTGAAAGTTGAAGTCACGGTTTTTAGGCTTTAAAAAAATGGGTTTTTTGGCCAATATATCTTTCCGAAAGTAGATCTGGCGACTGAAACGCATTGAATACTTTGTATTGGAATGTAATAATGTGTCTCAGGCGTCAAACATCCCGTTATTTTGGAACAGTAAGCTAAAACCTCTCGAAAATCGAGGAAAAAAATTTAAAAACACGTTTTAGACTTGATGCACCTTTAAATATCAACCGATTGACTTCAGATTTTGGGAACCCGCCGGATTTTGAACGGGGAATCATATACTAGAGGAAGAGCGAAATCAAAAAATGTCGATTTTTTTTGGCACAGTCTACTGTACAGTTTATGAACTTTAACACTTCCCCGTACGAACGCACGAATTCCACATCAATATCCCCATTTTTATAAAGTTCTCTAATAAAATAATAGCGCACCTCAATGTGCTTTGATCTTTTGTGAAATTCGTGATTCTTAACAAGTTTTATAGCACTAGCATTATCGATTAATAGTATAGGTACAGTTTTATTTTCACCGATCTCAGATAATAGGCGATTAAGCCACACCAGTTCTTTTGCGCCTTCGCTTGCAGACACAAATTCTGCCTGAGTAGTTGAAAGCGCGACCGATTTCTGCAATTGAGAAGTCCAGGATACCGCAGTTTTGTTTATGAGAGTAACGAAACCATTTGTAGATTTCCGAGTTCTAACATCTCCAGCAAAATCTGCGTCGGAGTAAGCTCGTAGTCCGCTACCAATTGAAGTGTAAAGCAATCCCATATCAATTGTACCTTTTAGGTATCGTAGTATTCGTTTGACTGAAGCCCAGTCGAATACTTTAGGTTCCGCCATGGATCGAGCCACCTTTGACACAGCATACGCTAGATCAGGGCGAGTGACGCAGGCTAGATACAGCAGCGAGCCTACAGCTGATCGGTATGGAACGGAGCTGTCAAGAGGATCATTGGATGTTTCGTCAGATTGTTCATTTTCGGCCGCTGTTTTCACCGAATTGCTATTTTCCATGCCAAAACGTTGCAAGATCTTCTTAATGTATGTTCGCTGGGAAATTCGCACGTGAGACTCGCATTGCTCAATCTGAATTCCTAAGAATGAATCAAGAGAACCCACCGTGATTTTGAACTCTGAAGTCAGCAGTCCCAGGAACGAGTTAATAGCATCTTGTGTTGATCCTACAATGAGCCCGTCATCAACGTAGATTGCAAGTAGCAGTTTTTCTGTCGCATTTTGCCGGATGTAAATACATGGGTCTGCTGTCGAACGAGTAAATCCGTTCTTTGTCATGAAGGAGTGAAACTTGTTATTCCAACAGCGCGGCGACTGCTTAAGGCAGTACATACATTTCTTTAGATGACATACACGACCTGACCCATCGTCGAAACCCTGCGGTTGAGTGATGTAAATTTCGGTGTCAATTTCGCCATACAAGAACGCGGTTCTCACGTCAAACTGGCCGAGCACAAGTTTCTCTTCAGCTGCAGTCGCGATAAGAGTTCGGATCGCATCGTACCGGGCAACCGGGCTGAAAGTCTCATCATAGTCAATCCCCGCCCGCTGGAATACACCACGAGCTACTAAGCGGGCACGATATCGATCGATCGAACCATCAGGTTTATATTTCACTCTAATTACCCAACGATTATCGATAGCGTGCTTACCTGGCGGCAAAAATACCAGGTCCCACGTGTCGTTCTCCTCAAAAGCTAGGGGATTTCATCCTCCATTGCCCTCAGCCACTTCTCCGAGTGAGTACTTTTCAAGGCTTCAGCAAAATTTGTTGGTTCGAGGTCCTCTAAAACTGCTTCCGTCAGACATGCTATTGCGCTGTTCGCCTGGGAACGATGCATCTTGTAGTCCACTTCGTAGTCATCGAGTCTTAGCGGCTGTCGCTTCGCTCGAGTTTTGCGCTGAGTTTCGCAGTTGATTCAGACTTCAGATATGCGGTCGACTTCCCTGTCTCGATTGGCCTCCTCTCTGTAGAGCTTCTCACTATGGTGTTGAAGATCGAGGTCAATGGTGTCGTTTGTTATGCACAACTTCTCTCGACGAAAGTCAACGTCACGTGTCCTCACCAACCGATGCTTTGACGGCACCCAAACTTTGTAGCCATCTTTGTCGTTTACGTATCCGACGAGGTGTCCAAGAACTGCCTTGTTGTCAAATTTAGTGCGGAACTACTTCGGGATGTTTACGTAGCATTCTGATCCAAAGATACTTAAGAAGTCAAAGCTGTCGAATGCCTTGCTGGTCCACAACTCGAATGGAGCTTTACCTGGAACACTTGATTTCCCCGTGCGATTAATAAAAAATACCGCCATATCGCACGCGTGAGCCCAAAACGTTTTCGGCAGCTTGCTGACGGAGAGCATTGAACGGGCCAGTTCGACGACGTGTCTGTTCGCTTGTTCTGCAACACCGTTTTGTTCAGGAGTGTACGGACATGATGGGCAAAACTCGATGCCTCGTTTTCTTAGTTGAGCTAACACTGCGGCACAATCGCAGTCTGAACGAAATGCTTTAACTAAATGGCCTGCAGTATCGCACTCGCTCAGAAACGTTTCCAAGTGCGAGGCAACTTCGGATTTCCTTTTCATGTAAAATATACGAACGTATCGAGAGTAATCATCTTTAAATGCCACATAATATCGGAAACCATTAATCGAGTCGTTTGACATTGGGCCGTTTACATCGGCATTAATCAGTTCACAGATCGTTTGCGGACGATTTCGGCGTGAATGAAACGGTTTTCGGTGTGACTTACCGAGAATACAACCATCACAAAATTACGAGGTGTCCGAACGCTTCACCGATATACCTACGCGGGATAAAACATTGCGCACATGGCGCTTGTCTTGATGTCCTAAGCGTTCGTGCCAGCTCTGGAGAATCTCTTCACTTGTAGCAAGATTTGATTCCGCTACCGAATCTGGAACACAAACTCGAATATCAATGACATACACAAGACCAACGAGCTTGCCAGTAGCGACGAGTTCACCTTCTCGTCGAATCTCTACGCCGTCGTGATTAAACGTAGTCTCATTTCCGTGTCTGACAGCCTGTCTGATAGAGTAGAGTTGATGGTGAACCTCGGGTACGTACCAAACGTCATTTAGTGTCGCAGATGTCCAGTGTTCTCCTACTCGTGCCTCGATGTTTATTTTTCCAGATCCGTATGCAAATAGAACGTCCCTGCCGGCTGTCTGGATGCGTTGCGGGATCGGAAACTTTTCAAATGTAGCAAAATGCTGCATGTTCGCCGTCATATGGTGCGTCATACCAGAATCCAAAATCCAAGAATCGGCAGGAGCGATGTTTGCGTTGACAGCTAGGCCCGTCGCGAAAAACGAACCTGGTTTGCTGCTTTTCGAAGTTGCTTCCGAGTTGTTTCTGTTTGAGCTTAGCGATTTCTCTTCAGCAGCAACGCGTTTTCGGCAATCAGCGATGAGGTGGCCGATTTTCTTGCAGAATAAACACGCACGTTTTTCTTTCACCTTTACGTTCGCCGAGGAAGGGGTTGGTGTTGATTTCTGGTAGCTTTTCTGCGGCTTATGTGGTCTGGATTTTGCGTAGAAAGCGCCGGGCATCTGTGATGTTCTCTGCGTCAACGAAGCTTCAATAGAATGCAGATTTTCGACGAGGAGTTTTGTAATTTGTTTGACTTCTGGAACACGATACTATGTTGAACGATAATATTGATACTCGGAGCCAAGTGTTTTGAAGATACGATGGTGAAGCAGTGACAACTGAAGTTCGGCGTTCCGGTTAGCCTTCCGTAGTTCCGCAAGTATGTCATCAAATACATTGGCTAGTTGGGAAATATGTTTCGTGACGGAAGTGGTGTCATCTTTGGAGATCTCAAAGAAACTGTCGAACAGCGTGTACAGTCGCTGTAGAGACGACTGTTGAAACACCGATAACAACGTCTCCCAGATTTCTTTCGCGTCAGTTTTCCTGCGGACGTAGTTGGCAGCTTCTTCGTCGAGGGCCGTACCAAGTATACGTGCTGCTCGCGCATTGTCTCGTTGCCAGTTTCAGTAACCCGCGGACGGTTTCGCGTTGTCCACTGGTGCTGCTGGGCACACTCTCGAGCCATCGACAATGGAATAAAGACACTGTTCTTTTAAACATAGTTCAATTTGCCACTTCCAGGTTTCCCACTGTTCATTTGCTAATTTGCGAATTCCAGCCACAATACGACTGCTATCGTCTGGACGTCCGCATTTGCAGAACAGAGGCCAAGCGAAGGAGAAATAGGAGGACGGCGGAGACATGCGCAGACTCAGTGAAAAAGACTGAGGATGCGGGCTCCGCCAAGGTTCTGAAAATTCCTAAGCAGGCTGGGTAAAACCACCCAGGGCAAACCGATCCCTGACAAGCAAGGAAGGGAACCCAAAGAACAGGGCACCAAGAGGCTGCGTTCCAACACCTCCTCTGAGCCAGCCCCGACACGCCACCAGGGCCAACGGGTGGGGGCTACAGCGGCAGGAGGAAGGAGAGTACCTCTGGTATCCAACAAGGATGCGGCGGAAAGTCACCTCAGGCTGGTGATAACGGATGGATCCAACCCCTTTGGCAAGCTCTCCCAGGAAAGCGCCACTTTAGTTAGGCAGGCGCTTTTCAGGGTGCTTGACTTGGTGGTGTTGGGCTCACCAACTGCCACATCTAGTTCTCCGCCGAGATTCAGGGCCTGGTCCTACGCAGGTGAATTTGCCTGTCCCAGGCTGTAGTGTATTTGGCACTGGTCATCGGTAGGTGAGATATTAATTTCGAAGCCTCTCCCCGTATGTAACCCTTCAGATATTATAGTTATTCAATATCCGATCGGTGGGGATTGTTATGTAATTGTAATTGTTCATATAAGCCATGAAACGTGGTCCATTTGTCGTATCCACCCTCAAATGTTGGTATGTTTTTTATTGGTAATTGGACGTTTGGCCTTGCTGAGTTCGTTGTTGGAAGCCTAGTTGCGTAAATGGGCCTTAGCTTCGATGGTTTTATTGAACTGTAAGTTGTACTCTTGCTGATCTTCCTCGGTAATTATATTCAGAATAGAAAGATAACTTCTAAATATTTCATTCCAGAACTGCTCTATACTGTTGATCCACATTTCCATCCCATCTTGATCTATCTTTGATATCGGGAGCGCGTTGTATAAAGTTATTTCAAAAACTCGCATCTTATGTCGGATACTGATGACTCCTGGATCTAGTGTTGGTATTTTTAGTGATTGTCCCTCTGTTTGCTCTTCTTGGGTTATACTGATATACTGTCCATGCATTTGCAACTACCTCGTGGAACTTGGTGCGTAGGAATTTGGTGCACTAAGTTCCACGAGGTAGTCGCTAATGCATGGACAGTTTATCAGTATATCCCAAGAAAAGCAAACAGAGGGGCAATCACTAGAAACACCAACACTAGATCCTGGAGTCATCAGTTTTCGACATAAGATGCGTAGTTTTTCCAGGTAGTTATCTCGGTGATACGGATAGTCTGGTAATCTAATCTAATTTTTCCACTTGTTCCCAATTTTTTTTTGGCATCAGAAGCGTTTTTACTTTTGAGACGGGCTGTCTCTGGCTTCTTAATCTCCACCAGAATCGCTGCTAATTGTTTGCCGAAGGCCTCCTGCTGTTTGGCTAACTCGTTAAGTTAAGCCTTACGGTGTTGTGATTGTAATAAAGGCCAATATACTTGGTGTCGTCTTCTTTGTAGAAGACGCAGATGTGATCGGGTGCGGGCCGGACGGTTTCGTGATGTCACGCCGGGGTGGTGCAACTTTTTGTTAGCGATGCACCAGGTGTTTAGAAAATTGTTCGTAGTAAAATGTTGTGAAAATTCTGTCAGTCAAAAACACTCGGTACTCGATCCCTAAGTGCTAAGATGACGATCCGTGTCCTATGGTTGGAGTAGAGTAAGTTTTGTCCTTTAGGTTGGACGTGGTAAAGTTGATGGACATGCGGTTCGAAGGACCATATGTATGCTGATAGCGCGCTGCTGCTGTGAGAACGTTTTGGATATAAATTGCGGTGCCACTGCCGGTTCTGTCTTGTCTTGAATTTAAATATAGTCGGTACCCATTAATGAATAGGCCACGACGGTCCTCTGCATGTGATTCGCTTATTAGCACTATCTGTATGTTATGGTGGTGTAAGAAATCTTCGAGTTCGGTCGTGCGGTCTTTGAGTCCGCATTCCGCATTCCAAGTGCAGCTTCTTCAGATCTGATTTGTCGTATTGTTATTACTTTGTGCTGCCATTTTGAGCTGTCATGCTTCGGAGGTAATTTACGGTTGGGGCGAGTTTTTCCAGACGTTCTACCATCAGTAAAAAATCTGGGTTTGCAAAAGCAGCAGCTAGGTTGCTGTTATATTGGAATTGTTGGCTAGGGGCTGGGGCTACAGTCGGAGCTGGGGCTACAGCCAGGGCTGAAGCTGTGGTGGTGGTTTATTTAAGCTGCGTTTTAGCAGCGGAAGCGTAGTTGCTCTTGGGGAATTTAGAGCAACCCCTGTAATTTGCTGGGTGGTCACCCTGGCAATTACAGCACTTAGCTGGTCCGTCGTTGTCCGGATCATTGCACGTGCACGCGCTTGTTGGATGTTTACCGGCGCATTTTACTCAGCGAGACGTAATGTTGCATCGGTGATAGCTGTGGCCAAAATGTTGGTAGTTATGGCATTGCAAGGGTAGTTTGGACGGTTTCTGAGCTGGCAATTACAGCACTTATCATGTCATGCTTTGGAGGTAATTTACGGTTGGGGCTAGTTTTTTCAGACGTTCTACAATTAGTATAAAATCTGGGTTTGCAAAAGCAGCAGCTAGGTTGCTGTTATCCTCGAATTGTTCGGGAGGGGCTGGGGTTACAGCCGGAGCTGGGGCTACAGCCGGGGCTGGAGCTGTGGTGGTGTTTTAAGCTGCGTTTTAGCAGCGGAAGCGTAGTTGCTCTTGGGGAATTTAGAGCAACCCCTGTAACTTGCTGAGTGGGCACCCTGGCAATTACAGCACTTAGCTGGTCCGTCGTTGTCCGGATCTTTGCACGTGCACGCGCTTGTTGGATGTTTACCGGCGCATTTTACGCAGCGAGACGTAATGTTGCATCGGTGAAAGCTGTGGCCAAAATGTTGGTAGTTATGGCATTGCACGGGTAGTTTGGACGGTTTCTGAGCTTCTACGGTTACCGGCACGTGGCACAGGCGCTCAAGATTGTAGATCTTGCGGCCTTCGGGGGTGTTTGGTACATGTACCGAAACGAGGGGGAATTTTTTGGTTTTTGTCCCCATACGGCGGAACGAGATGATTGGGATTAGTGGGAGACAGAGTTTTAAATTAGCGGCGATATCTTCGTCGCTGATATGGGTGTCTACACCGCGAATCACCACCTTAAGCTCTTGCCCCTCTTTAAGGCGGTAAGTGTAGAAATTAGCGTTTACACTACGCAAGTATTTAATTGTTAGTCGATAGTTTTCAGCATCCTCAACGTGAAATTGGATGTGGTCTCTGAAGGAAGTAGCTTTTATGATATCGATTTTTAATTGGAAAAGGGCATCGGAGATTGAACACCACCCTGCTTTATCAGGGAGGTTTGCTGATAAAATTTTTCAGTCCAGGGATTTGATCGATTTTGATCGATTTCTACTTCGCGTAGCTTTTGAGTAGCGTACCTGAGTAGTGGTTTGGGCGGCGTAGTGGGTTTAGATATTTCAGCTTTTTTGAGTGACTTCATAGAGGTCGATATGGTCAGGTCTTTTATTTTGCTAGCGTTTTTCATACGCCGGCTTTCCCAGACTTCCCAACCTTCGTCATCGGGAAAGAGTGGTACTGTGTTATTAGTATGGGTTTCCGTGCTTCCGGAGCGATTGGGAGAGGAGCCACTGGTGTGGCTATAGAGTTTGCCTCCGGAATGGTTGGGGGAGCCACTAATGCAGCTGAACTAGTTTGGGCAATTGGGGTTGGAGAATTTGATTTCCTCCTTTTTTTGGTGGTTTTGGGGGATTGTGGAGGTGTTTCATACTCCACAGCATCGGGGTACTCATCGAAGACCAGGGGGGAGATGAGTGAAACAGGCTCTTCAGCTTGAGTCACATTGGCGGGCGGGGTTAGGGTCACGTTTTGACCGCCAATAACGGATCTCTGCTTCTGCCTCGTTAAGGCGGGCGTAGAGAGTTTCCACCGTATGTTGCAATTTTTTCAACTGCTCTTCGGCGGACCCGTTGGACTATTTTTTAGCCGCTTTCGGCATGGCTAAAAAGCGGGTGAAAGGCTTCAGGTTCACAAGGTCCCCCGGGCCTACTTACTATTAGGCGGAACCAGCTTTCGCTGGCTGCTTTCCGGCAATCTCCAAGCGTTCCTCGCGGAAATCAAGGCAGATTCTCGGTCAGCTTGCTACGATAAGCGTGCTAATTTCTTAAAACCTAAACAGCCCCCCCTGCAGAGGTCGTAAGAATTTTTCTAGTTCGCGTCGACCGATGTCAGGGCAGTATAAAATACGCGCTAACCACGGAGACGTTCGCCACACTAGAAAAAATAAATGATTACAGCTGGACGGGTGGCGCCTTTGCCGTGTTTGACAAACACAAACTGAGAAGCTCGGTCAAACAGGTAAGGGTGTTGGATGTTTTTGTGAAAAAATACAATTCTTAAAAGAAAAGTTAATTTTCACTTAAACACCTTTGGGATCTGTAAATTAGCTCTTTAGTTAATTTACAGATCCGAAAGGTGTTTAAGTGAAAACTTACTTTTCTTGTAAGAATTGTATTTTTTCACAAAAACATCCAACACCCTTACCTGTTTGACCGAGCTTCTCAGTTTGTGTTTGTCAAACACGGCAAAGGCGCCACCCGTCCAGCTGTAATCATTTATTTTTTCTAGTGTGGCGAACGTCTCCGTGGTTAGCGCGTATTTTATACTGCCCTGACATCGGTCGACGCGAACTAGAAAAAATACAAAATACAATTTGTATTTTTTTGTATAGCTGAATACTAATTATAAGCGGTGAGAGCGGCTCGTAAGCAGCGAAACGGCGTCAGACGCGAGAGACGAATAACTGGACTGTTCGACGTCTCGAGACTGACTACACACGTACAGGAAATTACATTTTTACAAACATTATATACAAGAGAGAAGTTAATTTAAATTTTATGGTTAAACCAAAAGGCCTGTCATAATGGGTGAGCTCCACAGATCTTCTATGTCAATAACTATTGGTTTTCCCTGTTTTATTGCTTTCTGGATTTTCAGCCATTCGCGATAGTTGAGATGACGTCCCTTTATTGCCTGTGTATAAAATCTTTAGCGTTTGGTTATTTTAGAAGTGATTATTGACGATACAGTGTTTAGCTAACCCAGTACAATATTTTTTACATCTGTTTCGAAAGCGTAAACGCCATCTAATGCCCCTTAGCTTTAGTAGCATCGTCGATAGCTGGAAAACTACACGTTTGTATACAGCAATTATTCGTGCACAAGAGGGCTTTATTTTATACACAATACACACAATATTTTTTTATTTAGGATAAAAAAACCAAAATATTAGTGAAATTTAACCAAATGTTTTCTATTTTCAATCATAACATTTCTACTAATATAAAGGTTTTTAAATTAAATTCACTCGGTTTGTTTTACTAATAAATTATATCTTGAAATTGTTAAATAATGTGCACACAATATTGTAACAATATAAATTGCGGTTATTGATACTATATTAATATTCACTGTGCTACAGCACAAATATTCAATATAACTACAGAGCGTTTTATGTAACACCGAACATTTTCTTGACGAGAATTTTTCTTTGAAGTATCCATATGCATACGTTGCACATTTTCGGATGCTCGGATTATTAAAAGAATTCAATATGAAGCTTTAAGCGAGTGTTTTCCACTCCCAGGCTAAGCATGAAGTAAAATTTCGAGTTTAGAAAAGCCTGAAAATTTGGTTTGGTCGCGTAGCGCGAAGCGCGGAGCGGCCAAACCAAATTTTCAGGCTTTTCTAAACTCGAAATTTTACTTCATGCGCCACCGGTACAAAACACTGAATCAATGTAAAGTTTAGCGGTGTGTTTTAAACTTCGTAATATGTCAGTGTTTTGTACCGGTGGCGCATGAAGTAAAATTTCGAGTTTAGAAAAGCCTGAAAATTTGGTTTGGCCGCTCCGCGCTTCGCGCTACGCGACCAAACCAAATTTTCAGGCTTTTCTAAACTCGAAATTTTACTTCATGCTTAGCCTGGGAGTGGAAAACACTCGTTTAAAGCTTGAAATTAAGTTCTTTTAATAAACCGAATGCATATGGATACTTAAAAAAAATCTCGTCATGAAAATGTTCGGTGTTACATAAAACTCTCTGTATGTATAAAAATAGGTGCAACATTTCAAAGAAGTATGAAATGTTGCACCTAGATTTTCAGAGAATATACATCTGATATTGATCTTGCAGTTCAGCTATAAACGCCACAAATATTTATACAAACGTATCTCCTCCATTTGTTTGTATCCAATTTACTTTCATTCCATTTGATCGTATCGATTTAATCTATTCCCGAGTCTCATTGATATCTGGTGTCTTCGAGGATCTGTCGATTTTGCCGAAGATGTAAGTATTCTCGCGTTTATCGGGAATTACGTAAACATGTTTTCCATTTTTCGCAAACAATCGCTCTGTTGTGAAATGTGCGTGGGCGAAAATGGGCGGACTGGGGATTGTATCGTTCCCCGAAGGATTTGCATGGCTTGATTAAGACTGGGATTGTGTGCACCCCCGCGGGGGGCGCGGTGGGTGGCAAATCGATACCACCCCCTGTGTGTTATGTTATACAGGTGTATTAATTCAATTACACATTTAGGCGGTTTCATAAAAAAAAATTTATAGAGATCGATGAATGAATTAACTTTCATTTTCCTGATTGTTATTTTTTTTAAATAAATAATCAGATGAGACTTTTCATTAAAAAAATGTAGAGAGATCGATGAATGAATTAACTTTCATTTTCCTGATTGTTATTTTTTTAATAATGTTACCGGCGTTTTACCGGAAACGCCGCAACTATGATTATTTCGGCGATTTAAATATTTTTATTCTTTCTCGCGATAACAACGGACCCCACATTGTTTTTAATCACCTTATTTTCACCTTCATAATCATTTAGTATCAAATGAATTAAGTTCGCTTACATATACGGAGTGTTCGGGTTTTTGTAAATATTATTTGTAAATATAGGATTAGTTTATTTTCATATTTTTATTAGGGTTTAGATTTTAGATTTATTACCTTACGCGGCACAAATCCCTTTTGGATCATAAAACGCAAAATTCCAAGCAGCGGCCCTAATCCGGGGAAATTTCACAATTAGGGCATTTCGTGATCACAACAAAAGCCCGACAGATTTGCTCCCGAAATGCTCACAGCTAGGCACCGCCCTCCGAATTACGAAAGAGGCTGCATTTACAACCTAGCTGCTTGGAATTCGGATTAAGGGAAAATACCGAATATTTACTCATGTTTATTTTTCTTTTCTTTTCGCGGATTGTTTTATTGATAGCTAAATCAATCACGTCACACATAGTAGATACGTAAATTATTGTACATATTTTATAACGGCCGATCATTTCACTTGTGTAAACATACGATAATTTCTAAACTCACTAACAACAGAAATATGAAAACTTGCACACTTCAAAGTGACAACAACCATAAGATTTAGAACCAGGATATATATGGATATATGTATGTATATATATAATAATAATAATTAGCAGCATTAATTTAATATATAAAAGCTATGATTATTAAACAAATAATTAGCAATTCGGATGCCGATTGCATCATCCGTTTACGCCAAGGCGCGTAATGATCAAGCGCAACTCACTTGCGCACGGCACCCCTAACCGCTGAACCAATCAGAGGCAGGAGCCTTAACCACCTCCAGCTCTCACATTCCTCCATGCGAGAATTACGGGAAGGGAGAAGGTGGTTAACAAAACTGTTGGTTCACGGGGGTGAAGAGAATCGTCTCGAGTCTGGTGAATAGTGCGGTAACCAGTAAGTAGTGTTGTATAAATCATTTTTGTTTACGAAGTGGTCGAACCGTTAAGAAGTAGTCGCGTCGCGTAAGGTGTAGTTTTATTTAATTGTATATATATATTTCTCTGATTGTAAATTCGTTATTTTTATTTGTTTATTTGTAATAAACAACCTTTGTTAATGTTTTCGGAAACCTTAATCTTTCATTTAACGAACCTTTTGCATTTACCTGAAAATACGAAATATATATATACACAGTGAGTTGTTCCTGTAAATGCTGTTCCAGGACCTGATGTTTAGGGTGAGTTATTTATTATTATATTTTTCTCTTTCATTATATTTAAAGTAACTGTGTGGTACCTCTGCCTACGAGCTGCTAGGTAATCGAGGGTGATCCGATTTTGAGTATAAGGCCAATAACTTATTGAATATTATTTCTTTCAAAATCGGGGTGATTGTTTCCCAAGAGCCGACACCTTAATTTTCCCCCTTTGATAATAAATAATCAGATGAGACTTTTCATTAAAATAATGTAGAGAGATCGATGAATGAATTAACATTCATTTTCCTGATTGTTATTGTTTTTAATAAATAATCAGATGAGACTCTTCACTACTGAGGTGAAAAAAACGAATAAATATATTCCTGCAAATACACACACTAATCGTGTCAACGTCACAAACACATTTAATCTAATTAGACATAAAGGCTAACCTTAATTAATCCTCCCTTGCTGCCGAAATGAACCGCAACTAATTGTTGTTAGGGTTGGGTGACCACTAATATCTAAATCTTGAAGTTAACTGAAATCTTAGCTAATTTGTGGCGAGATTATATAGGTTGCCACTAATTCCAGGCGCCATTATTAGGATAACATTGAATACACCATAAACTATCTAATAAGTATAATTTATAAAATAACGAAAATGTTATTCGTGAAAATGCAAACAATGTCTTAATTAATAAGACAACTTAAGACGATAAATATCCATTGAAACAACTACTTCCCGTGCAAATACACCTCCGGATATTGAATTATACAATGAAATAATTAAAATCTTATTTAATTTAATTTGTTACAACGCTTTATTAAAGTATATGTAACGTTTAGGTCAAATTCTCTTCAGACCAACTAACAAATACAATCTATATTTGTTTTTGAGTTTCGTGAAGAGTATAATCATAAATAATTAACACTGTTGTATCCTTTCTTTACACTTTATTTTCTAATGGTTAGATATATATTTCAAGTGCTAAGCACTCATTTTCAATAACAACTAATTCTTACAACTGTTGCGCGGTTTCTTTATACCTACAGTGGATTAAAGGGAAAAACCCCAGATTAAGGGAAGACCTTTGGGTGGGTTAACAAATTTTATTGCGTGTTGTTTATGGAGGTAACAAATTTAGAAGCGGGTTATTTAAGGGACTAACATCGAAGTTCAATAAATTATTTTTATTTTTACGCATTTCTATGGCTTCTATGGTATATCGGCCAAACAACCCGCAATTTAAATATTAGATTCAAAGAACACAGTTATCACATAAAAAACCAGAATCCAGAAAAATCTGCAATTGCACACCATAACTTTACAACAGGTCATAAATTCAACATCAACAATATGAAACTCCTAAAAGAGTCCAATAAGTATCAATTAAACATGTTGGAAGCCATAGAAATGCGTAAAAATAAAAATAATTTATTGAACTTCGATGTTAGTCCCTTAAATAACCAATTTCTAAATTTGTTACCTCCATAAACAACACGCAATAAAATTTGTTAACCCACCCAAAGGCCTTCCCTTAATTTGGGGTTTTTCCCTTTAATCCACTGTAGGTATAAAGAAACCGCGCAACAGTTGTAAGAATTAGTTGTTATTGAAAATGAGTGCTTAGCACTTGAAATATGTATCTAACCATTAGAAAATAAAGTGTGAAGAAAGGATACAACAGTGTTAATTATTTATAACAAATACAAATTAAAAATGAAATGAGAAATAACAAAAACATAGAAGTGAAAGAACTTGGACTAAAGCTAATGTCTTAGGCCATCTATAGACGCGTTTCGAGATTTATCTCTCTTCAGTATAGCTTTGCTTATGCCGTTTTAAAAAAATATTTAGGAATATATTTAAAATAAACTTACTTTGAAAAAGTGTTATGTCTGGAATGAACAGGTACACAGAAATGGAAAGAGTAAAAAATATGGTCGGTCTAATAAGAATCAAGAATGCAAAGTTGTTTATTACTTAAATTTGTAATATTTATTAATTTATCACTTATCCCGTGGTGAAACATTTTCGAAATAATTCTGGATATTTAAAACACTTGGTTTGTTTTAAAGAAAATATAAACTAGTGAAACAAAGCACGTATTTTAACTCTCCAGAATTAAATTTGTAAGTATTCCATGATTCTGAACAATTTAATAGCTGCTGTTCTAGAGACTAATTTTCAAAAATGAGTGTAACCGTTAAAATCTAGAAACTACAATCTAAACCACAGGTTCTCAACCAGGGGGGGAGGGCATTCCCTCCCTTGGCATGCAATCAGGAGAGAGTCACGATCTGAAAAAGGTTAGACAGTCTAGACAGTCTAGATCAGTGGTCTAGATCAGAGGTAGACTGTCTAGATATTTGTGTTTAACGCCTTTAGGGTCGAGAGTTGAGTATCTAATCCATAGTCTAGAACAGCATTTCCTAAATTATCGTGAGTTAATTTTGCAACCTCCCCCCCCCCTCCCCCTACAGTTTAGAGTCTACGATGTATCTAGATTCCAATGGTAGAGATTGGAGTCCAAAAACAAACATAAATATCTCATAGAATCCGGGTATTAAGTTGGAACTATAGAAATCAGTGTCCTAAGGTGTCTAGAATCCAGAAACTTGTATAAAAAATAGACAATCTATGGTACAGAAACTAGACAGTCTAGATCAGGGGTAGACTGTATAGATTTTGACGTCTTTAGGGTCGAGAGTTGAGTATTTAATCCATAGTCTAGAACAGAATTTCCCAAATTATCGTGAGTTAATTTTGCAACTACCCCCCCCCCCCCTCCCTACAGTTTAGAGTCTACAATGTATCTAGATTCCAATGGTAGAGATTGGAGTCCAAAAACGAACATAGATAACTCATAGAATCCGGGTATTAAGTTGGAACTTTTGAAATCAGTGTCCTAAGGCATCTAGAATCCAGAAACTTGTATAAAAAATAGACAGTCTAGGGTACAGAAACTGAAGTCTAGTTCGACTGCATATAGTCCGAAATCTAGAGTTTAGAGTGCTTAAGAAATATAGTTTAAAGATTAGATTAGATTTTAGAGACTGCCTGGAGATGTTTAACTGTTTAGGAACTTTAGTTTAGAGCCTGGGTCTCCAAACTATCTTCTTCGCGGGCCACAAAAACAATTCTACATAATAAAGTCGGCCAAGATCCGATTAACTTTATAAAATTATGAAAAATTTAAGGAACAATTGTTATAATATTTCAAAATATGACATTTCCAAAAAAAAATTAAAACAATCGCGGGCCGGATTTGGCCCGAGGGCCGTAGTTTGGAGACCACTGGTTTAGAGCATAGATTCTCAACCCTATTTTTCCCTTCCGCCCACTTTGAGAATATTTTTGTTTTTAGGTCCCCCCCCCTCCATTTTTTTACTTACCATCTGTCGCAGATGTGAAACAGCTATTGTCACGATTATTTTGAAAGGTGTAATATTATACGCCCCTTAATTTTCTCTGGGTCATCTAATTATGGAATCCGGGTATTAAGTTGGAACTTTATAAAACAGTGTCCTAAGGCGTCTAGAATCCAGAAACTTGTATAAAAAATAAACAGTCTAGGGTTCAGAAACTAGAGTCTAGTTCGACTGCATATTGTCCGAAATCTAGAGTTTAGAGCGTTTAAGGAATATGGTTTAAAGATTAGATTAGATTTTAGAGACTACCTGGATGTGTTTAACTGTTTAGGGACTTTAGTTTAAAGCATATATTCTCAACCTTATTTTGCCCACCGCCCACTTTAAGAATATTTTTTTTTTCTAGAGCCCCCTATTTTTTTTACTTACCATCTGTCGCGAATCTAAAACAGCTATTTTCACGCTTATATTTAAACGTGTAATATTATACACCCCTTAATTTTCTTTGGGTCGTCTACTGTCCCTCTTAAAAGTCCCAAACACCCACAAGGGGGCGTTTTCAGATACGTTGAGAACCTATGGTTTAGAGCCTAGATCGACTGCTTAGGCCCAGTTGCACCAAAAACGTTAAACCCAAGTTCAAGCTGAACTTAAGTTCAAGATGACAGTTCCTATTGTTCTAATGTCACTTTGACATGAAGTTTAGAGTTGAACCAGTTCAACTTTTTTGGTGCAACTGGCCCTTAAAGTCCAAAGTCTCAAAGACTACAGCTCAAAACACTTAAAGTACAGCGTTTAGATACTTTATAAATTAGTGTCTTTAGGTGTCTAGAATCCAGAAACTTATTTAGAAACTAGACACATTCTACTATCCAGAAACTAGAGTCTGGATCCACTGCATATAGTCCTAAATCTAGAATTTATAGCGCCCAAGGTTAATCGTTTAAATTTTAAGGTCTAGATATTAGATTTTAGAGACTAGTCTAGAGATTTTAGACTTTGAGTACAGCGTTAAGATACTTTAGAAATCAGTCGAGGCGTCTAGAATTCAAAAACTTGTCTAGAAACTAGATACAGTTTAGGGTCCTGAAATTATAGTCTAGGTCGACTGCATATAGTCCAAAATCTAGAGTTTAAAGCGCCTTACGTGAATAGTTTAGAGATTAGAGTCTAGATATTAGATTTTAGAGACTAGTCTGGAGATAACTCATAATTTATATATGGGATATTTTTAGACTTGGGCACATTTTGAAAAAAAATATTTGCTTAATATCCACACAAAGTTTCATAAAGATATCCTAAACATTTTTAATGTTATGAGCGTCTGAAAGTGGAATTTTATTAGAACCTAAATAAAATAACCTTCCAATATCACTTTTTTGTAAATAACTCATAAACTATTTATAGGGTATTTGCAGATTTTGGCATATTTTGAAAGGATAATGTTTGTCAAATATTCCCATAAAGTTTCATAACAATATCCTAAACATGTTTAAAGTATTGGCCGTCTGAAAGTGGAATTTCATTAAAACCTGGATGAAGTCATCTCCTAATGTCGCTTTTTTGTAAATTATTTATAAACTATTGATGGGGTGTTTGCAGATTTTGAGATATATTGAAAGGGCAATGTTTGCTTAATACAGTTTACAGTTGAACCAGTTCAACTTGTTTGGTGCAACTGACCCTTAACGTCCAAAGTCTAGAGCTTATAACACTTAAAGTACAGCGTTTAAATACTTTATAAATTAGTGTCTAGGCGTCTAGAATCCAGAAACTTATTTAGAAACTAGACACATTCTAGTGTCCAGAAACTCGAGTTTGGGTCGACTGCATATAGTCCGAAATCTAGAGTTTAGAGCGCACAAAGTAAATCGATTAGATATTAAGGTCTAGATATTAGATTTTAGAGACTAGCCTGGAGATTTTAGACCTTGAGTACAGCGTTAAAATACTTTAGAAAACAGTTTAGGCGTCTAGAATTCAGAAACTTGTCTAGAAACTAGACACAGTTTACGGTTCAGAAATTAGAGCCTAGGTCGACTGCACATAGTCCAAAATCTAGAAACATTTACGGTTCAGAAATTAGAGCCTAGGTCGACCGCATATATTCGAAAATCTAAAGCTTAGAGCGCCTAACGTGAATAGTTTAAAGATTAAAGTCTAGATATTCGATTTTAGAGACTAGTCTAAAGATTTTAGACTTTGAGTACAGCGTTAAGATACTTTAGAAAACAGTTTAAGCGTCTAGAATTCAGAAACTTGTCTAGAAACTAGACACAGTTTACGGTTCAGAAATTAGAGACTAGTCTGGAGATTTTAGACTCTGAGTATAGCGTTAGGTTACTTTAGAAATCAGTTAAGGCGTCTAGAATTCAGAAACTTGTCTAGACACTACACACAGTTTACGGTTCAGAAATTAGAGCCTAGGTCGACTGCATATAGTCCAAGATCTAAAGTTCAGAGCGCCTAACGTCAATAGTTTAAAGATACTAGTCTAGATATTAGATTTTAGAGACCAGTCTGGATATTTTAGACTTTGAGTATAGTGTTAAGTTACTTTAGAAATTAGTTTAGGTGTCACAGTTTACGGTTGAGAAAATAGAGCCTAGGCCGACTGCATATAGTCCAAAATCTAAAGTTTAGAGCGCGTAACGTGAATAGTTTACAAATTAGAGAATTCAGAAACTTGTCTACAAACTAGACACAATTTACCGCTCAGAAATTAGAGCCTAGGTCGAATGCATATAGTCCAAAATCTAAAGTTTAGAGCGCCTAACGTGAATAGTTTAAAGATTAGAGTCTAGATATTAGATTTTAGAGACTAGTCTGGAGATTTAAGACTTTGAGTACCGCGTTAAGATACTTTAGAAATCAGTTTAGGCGTCTAGAATTCAGAAACTTGTCTAGAAACTAGACACAGTTTAGGGTCCAGAAATTTGAGTCTAGGTCGACTGCCTATAGTCCAAAATCTAAAGTTTAGAACGCCTCACGTGAATAGTTTAAAAATTAGAGTCTAGGTATTTGATTTTAGAGACTAGTCTGAAGATTTTAGACTTTGAGTTGTGACGTTAATTTTGCTTAAATCGGTTTGTTCCTTGTCCAGCTCTCTGAGTGCAAGGGGTGAGTTCTGTTGTTTTTTTTTTAATTTTACTGTACTTTCATTTTGGGATTAATAAAGGCCAAAATTAAATGTTAACTAAACTATCAGAATTACTTATTACTATTGGTCTCCTGACCGAACTAGTTCTCAAGTGCACTTGAGATTACAGGCTGGTAGTAATCTCTGTCCTTTGGGCGCAGCTTAGCAGACACTCTGGCAATACGCTTCAAAGAACGGACCGGCTGCGACGACCAACAGAAGCCAACCAAGGCGCAGCTTGGCGAACACTCGGCAATAAACTTCAAATCACCGACTGGTTCTGACGGCCAGCAGAAGCCAACCACTGCGCAGTCGGCAAGACAGGAAGTCGATACTTAACAGCACGCTTATATCAAGCAGTAATCTTGAATCTATCTCAGATCGAGCAACAACAGCAACCCGCAACAACCATCTACAATTCTTTACAATCCTATCTGTAGGAATGATGTCGTAAACTTGTGGGACTGGAGAGTAGCTCATTTAACACCCACAAACACGAGATACGAAGCACAAGCTCGTGATTCTATCGACCAGAGGGATCCCGTGTCACTTCCCTGACTTTTCTGTTTATCTCCTTTAATTTTTTCAAATTTTTTAAGTCGGCCTTTTCAAAATTATTTAAAAAAATACGAAAATCAAACTACTAAAAATTGAACCGTCACAGAGTTTAGCGTTAAGTTACTTTAGAAATTAGTTTAGACGTCTAGAATTCAAATACTTATCTAGAAACTAGACACAGTTTAGGGTCCAGAAATTAGAGTCTAGGTCGAGTACATAAAGTCCAAAATCTAAAGTTTAGAGCGCCTAACGTGAATAGTTTAAAGATTAGAGTCTAGATATTAGATTTTAGAGACTAGTCTGGAGATTTTAGATTTTGAGTACCGCGTTAAGATACTTTAGAAATCAGTTTAGGCGTATAGAATTCAGAAACTTGTCTAGAAACTAGATACAATTTACGGTTCTGAAATTAGAGCCTAGGTCGACTGACGTGAATAGTTTAGATATTAGAGTCTAGATATATTAGATTTTAAACTCTAGTCTGGAGATTTTAGGCTTTAAGTACAGCGTTAAGATAAATTAGAAATCAGTTTAGGCGTATAGAATTCAGAAACTTGTCTAGAAACTAGATACAATTTACGGTTCAGAAATTAGAGCCTAGGTCGACTGACGTGAATAGTTTAGATATTAGAGTCTAGATATATTAGATTTTAAACTCTAGTCTGGAGATTTTAGGCTTTAAGTACAGCGTTAAGATACTTTAGAAATCAGTTTAGGCGTATAGAATTCAGAAACTTGTCTAGAAACTAGATACAATTTACGGTTCAGAAATTAGAGCCTAGGTCGACTGACGTGAATAGTTTAGATATTAGAGTCTAGATATATTAGATTTTAAACTCTAGTCTGGAGATTTTAGGCTTTAAGTACAGCGTTAAGATACTTTAGAAATCAGTTTAGGCGTCTAGAATTCAGAAAGTGGTCTAGAATCTAGACACAGTTTACGGTTCAGAAATTAGAGCCTAGGTCGATAGCATATAGTCCAAAATCTAAAGTTTAGAGCGCCTAACGTGAATAGTTTAAAGATTAGAGTCTAGATATTACATTTTAGAGACTAGTCTGGAAATTTTAGACTTTAAGTATAGCGTTAAGTTACTTAAGAAATCAGTTAAGTCGACTAGAAATTAGAAACTTGTCTAGAAACTAGACGCAGTTTAGGGACCAGAAATTAGAGTCTAGGTCGACTGACTATAGTCCAAAATCAAAGTTTAGACCGCCTTACGTGAATAGAGTATAGATATTAGATTTTAGAGACTAGCCTGGAGATTTAAGACGGCTTAGGGACTTAAGTTTAGACCCTAGGCCGACTGCCTAAAGTCCAAAGTCTGGAGTTCAGAGCACTTAGAGTACAGCGTATAGAATATAGGTTTTCAAACTTTATTGTCTGGAAGACTACTACTTGCCAGTTTGAAAAGTTTAATTTAAAATTTAAAAATGACAAGTTGAAGTTGTCGAAACTACCCACTGAGCAAGTACATTTAAGTAATGTATCATCAACATTAAAACAACTTTTAATGCTGTTACAGTGTTTATAAAACTTTATTTGTTTGTTTTTTGATCAGTGGGTATAGGCACTTAATAAGTCATATAAAGTTGTAACCATGCACGAAAAACTTAACTGCCTAACTGTTATTTCAGTTGAATTATCATTTGATTATGGAATGTAGAACTTGCATTCTCTTGAACACTTCAGAAATTATTTGTTAGTTTTCAATGTACAATAAGGCGAGTTCGTCAGCCACCGTGAACAAGTCAAATAAGTCCCACTTCGAATGCACTTGTAGGACAACTGGAACGAGAACAGTTCTACAATTACTCGATGCATCCAAACGTAAATTCTGGGAAAGCCGTTTGTCTCCTCCACTCTCTAGTGCCTACTTTGTGAATTCAGGACTCTAATTCAATTTTCGGTCAAAGTTTCCACTTCTAGTGGCAACTACATAAGCCCTTGATACATCAATCGAATAAATTGATAATTTTTAAACATAAATAAACGCGATTTAATAAAGAAATCACTTGGTTAAATTTCATTAATATATTAGTGAAATTCAACCAAGTGTTTTCTTTATTAAATCATAGTTAAATATGTTTCACCACGTGAAAGATGAGAAACTTGTTCAAGATAAATAAACGCGCATTGCGTTTATTTGTAAAAGGGTAATGTAACATAAAGACAATTTAACATAAAGAAAAATTGAGTTTGTCAATAGTTTGCAGAATATTTACAAATATAAAAACGATTTAAAATTAGTATCCACTGTATGCAAAATTTTTGTCTTATTGAGACAAGTCTCCAAATATTCATTAAAACAACTACTTCTCAATGAATATTTGGAGACTTGTCTCAATGAGACAAAAATTCTGAAGAAAGTCGATTTTAATTTTACTTCGTTTTTATGAAAGGGTAATGTGTTGACTTTACATAAAATTATGAACAATTATGAGCATTCACCTTACAATTTCAAAGATTTAAGAGCCTCGTAAAATGAAATAAAGTGGGATAATCGCTGGGTGGACGGCTTGGATTGGGGTTTAGTACAGGGTGAGATTAACTGAAACTTGTCGGACCCCAATCGAACCCGATTTCATTCCAGCTAATCGTTTTCCACTCTAGGAGCTGAGGGCTAACTGGCTGTTGCTGCTGCCCCCCTCGTGCCAAGTTTCCGGCACCGTCCCTTTTCCAAACCGAGGGGCGCTTATTTACACGCAGATAAATCAGGGCCCCAAACACGGAAAGCCCATTAATCCCGACACGGCCGCCAAACCCGCTGCCGCGCAAAAATTTCTCAATAAACTTTCGGTTTACTTTCCTCCACTTACCCTCCACTCTTTCAAACAACTTTTTCTTTAAAGATAAATTATGTTTTGTAGTCTGGGATTTATATAAATCACTTTACAACGTAATGGTTTAATCGTTAAACTATAATTTTTAGAAAATACTTTACTTTTCTGAGGAAATTTCAGGACTCGATATTTTTAGGGCATTACAAAGATTCCTCTTTTTTTCTTAACATTTGAAGTTTACAAAAGCTGTAATGGTTTAATCGTTAAACTATAATTTTTAGAAAATACAGAAAAGAGCACTTTTTTACTGAGGAAATTTCAGGAATCGATATTTTTAAGGCATTTTAAAGATTCCTCTTTTCTTCTTAATACTTGGAGTTTATAGAAGCCTGAAATTATTATATCATCGTTAAAACTCTGTTTTTCTTTAATATGATCAAACTTAGAGTGTATTTACTGCGAGCAGTTGCAGTTAAACTACTAATTTTTAGAAAATACAGAAAAGAGCACTTCTTTACTGAGCAAATTTCAGGACACGATATTTTTAGGGCATTGCAAAGATTCCTCTTTTTTTCTTAATATTTTAAGTTTACAAAAGCCGTAATGGTTTAATCGTTAAACTATAATTTTTAGAAAATACAGAAAAGAGCACTTTTTTTATGAGGAAATTTCAGGACTCGATATTTTTAGGGTATTACAAAGATTCCTCTTTTATTCTTAATATTTGAAGTTTACGAAAGCCGTAATGGTTTAATTGTTAAACTATAATTTTTAGAAAATACAGAAAAGAGCACCTATTTACTGAGGAAATTTCAGGACTCGATATTTTTAAGGCATTTCAAAGATTCCTCTTTTTTTCTTAATATTTGGAGTTTATACAAGCCTGAAATTATTATATTATTGTTTAAACTCTGTTTTTTACTTTCCCCCGTATGTAATACAAAGGGAAAGTATTGTTTTCGTGAAAATTTTCGAATCAAAAATTTTGGCGGAAATATCCGTTTCTAGGTCCCCTGAGTCGAATAAGACCATTTTTGAAAAATGTCTGTCTGTCTGTCTGTGTGTGTGTCTGTGTGCGCTGTACCGCAAAAACCGCTAAAGATATCGAGATGAAACTTGAAACTTAAGCTTTTTGTTACAATCGGAAGAAATGAAAAGCTTTTGGTGAAAATCGGAAAACCGGAAGTGGTACTTTACTCGTAGCGTTTTTCAGTTTTTTCAGATTTTTTCAATAAATGTTCATCAAACAAAAAATTCTTTCAAATAAAAGTTGTAGATAATAACAAAATGAAGATGTGTTGTTCATTTACTTTCTGTCATAGCACTCTTAGTTTTTCAGATATTTCAAAAGTTGTGTGTTTTATTTAGTTATTGGTGTGTGGCAGTGTATGTGTCGATACAATTGAAAAATGTTTCAAATAAAAGTTGTAGGAAATGAAAAACTAAAGATTTTTTGTAGATTCACTTTTTGTCATAGCCCTCTTAGTTTTTGAGATATTCAATAAATAGTGTTTTTTATCTACTCATTGGTTTGTGTCAGTATGTGTTGATCCAATTGAAAAATGTTTCAAATAAAAGTTGTAGTTATCAAAAAGTTGAAGACATTTTGAAAATAATAATGCTACAAATATTTTAAAAGTGATTTAATACGCAATTTACGGGGGAAAGTACTATGATGGACACATCACCATTTTTTTTAATATGACCAAACTTACGGTGTATTTACTGCAAACAGTTGCAGTCCTGCTTTAACAGTAGGGTATTTTAAACAACAAATTTTGAGATGTTGGTAAATAATTAAGTCGCGTATTTCCAAAACCTCTAAATCCATATGAAAAACATGGATTTAGGAGTTTTTGAAAATAGGCGACTCAATTATCATTGTGACAATTAAATTGTAATTTGTTAAATAAATTATCACAATGCAGAGATTTTCAAAAAAGAGAAGGGAACAACTTGCAACTTTACAACACATACAGGGATTTTTTCTTTTAAGTAAACGTTCACATATTCCATATAAACATTTGTAGAATTTATAATTAATTTCTCACTTTCTCACATTCCTCCTAATAGTCAATTTCAATTTATTGATGTTATAACAAAGTTTTACACAAGTCAAGTTACAATAGATAAATAATAAATAGATGTACAAAAAAGGTGTATAAAATACAGAAGATACATTAATATGTAGTCGAACAAACAAAAAAGGTACATACAGATTAAAATAGACAATATGCAAGAGTATAGGTCCAAAAATAAAGTGTTAGATGTCATTATCAAAAAACTCATCTGTGCTGAAATAAGCATGCTCGAGAAGGAATTCTTCTAGCACTTCTCGGAATTTATTGAGCGGAAGATTTCGTGTGCTATGACTAAGGTGGTTAAAGAACTTAATGCCGTGAAATCTTGTTCCAGTTAGGGATCTCTGTAATCTCGATTGTGGCAAATTCAAGTCAGATTTTCCTCTGGTCTCATATGAGTAATTACGTACTGACATAGCTGCAATATTACGTTTAACGTGCATCAAACATTCAAGGATGTAGATACATGGTAGGGTTAGTATTTGCAATTGCTTAAAATAAATTCTACATTCTTCTTGATACTCAGCACCAGCAACTATTCTTACTGCTCGTCTTTGCAATTTGAAGATCCGATGCCTACAAGATGCATGGCCCCAAACAAGGATGCCATATATTAAGTGAGAGTGGAAAGTTCCATAGTATGCTGTTCTCAGAACGGTGCGGGATACTTTATTTGATAATACTCTTAAACCAAATACCGACTTATTTAATTTTCCACTTAAGTAATCGCCATGAGCAAACCATGTTAATTTAGAATCAAGATGGATACCCAAAAAACGGACAGTCTCTGCATATTCGTCATTTTCAGCATCTTCATTTCAACCGTCTTACTGTTGTTTAAACACAATTTGTTAGAGGCAAACCACTTCGCTGCATTTGATTTAGTGGCGACATTTAGTTCCGATGCTTCTACTAAACTACTACCTGTACTTAAAAGAGTGGTGTCGTCGGCAAACAATACCGAATTATTTTGTCCGATTTTGTCTGGGAAGTCGTTTGTAAAGATCAAAAATAGTAATGGCCCTAAGACTGACCCTTGAGGTACACCGTTTTCTATTAGGCGATAGCTGGATTGTTCACCGTCAATGAAAATCTTTTGCTTTCTATTTTGTAAATAGGATTGCAGTAGGCTGATGCTATTTACAGAAAAGCTATATTTTGCTAGTTTATTAATCAGAATCTTGTGAGATACACAGTCAAATGCTTTACTGAGATCTAGAAATGTAGCTACAGGAAAAGATCCAGTTTCGAAGCATTCGACTGTGTATTCCACAAATGCAAGAACAGCAGAAACCGTCGACCTTCCACGGCGAAAACCAAATTGATTTTGTGAGAATAAATTGTTTGTATTAAAGAAATCAATTATTTGATCCTTCATAATACGTTCAATTACCTTTGATAGGGCAGGTAGAAGGCTAATATCTATAGTTATTTGTATTAGACTTGTCTCCCTTTTTAAAAATAGGGACAACCTTAGCACATTTAAATGCGTCTGGAAAGATACTACTCACAATGATATCATTTAGTAATCTAGTTAGTGGTACCGAAATTATGTCGATAACTTGTTTCAAAATATCCACAGAGATTCCATATATATCGAAACTTTTGGTGTTTTTCATTCCTTAGCATGCATCCCGAATCTTGAGTACAGACACTTCTTGGAAATTGAACGTACTATTGCATGTGACAGATATGTTTAAGGGATCATTATCGGATGGTGTGATGTTCTCTAAAAGTAGTCCTGAAACAGTGGAAAAATATTGGTTGAATTCTTCACAAGAAATATCACTATTTCGCTCTTGATTTATTGTAGGAGTTAATCTTGCAGAATTTATGAGTTTCCATAACGATTTCTGGTGATGTGCAGACTAAGAAATGTAATTATCATTTGCTTTAATTTTAGCATCTTTTATTGACTCTCTGTAAACTTTTTTAAAGTTATTCATTATTAGTTTATTTTGAATAGTAGATGATTTTTTATAATTTTCTGAGAGCAATCCCTCATGTCTTTTAGATTTTCATTGAACCACTTTACCGGTTGCTTTCTCTTTGCTACCCAGTTTTTCTCCGGAAAAGCATTAAGTAGACACATATTTAATTGATTTTGAAATAAGTCACATTTTGTGTTAATATTTAGGTTTTGATAAACAAAATTCCTGTCTACACTCGACAGAATTTGGTGAAATCTGTATCTTCCCTGTGATGTTATGGGTCTATACATTCTTCGAGGAAGAATAGTTGGTGGAGTATTAGGCAACGTTAAGTTTATTGCAATTCCTATATGATCTGACAGATGTGTTTCAAAGGGACACGTTCGAAATATTGTTAAATCGTAATTTGTGAAAACGTTACAGTTTTGCCCCCGCGTGTAAAAAAATACAGTTCTAACTAACCCATAACTTTCAATAAAGTCGTGCACAGTAAGAGCGTCATTATTGATATCATTGAAATTAACATTGAAGTCGCCACACAATATTACGTAATTATTGAAGATACTGAGCTGACTCATAAGAGAATTTAAAATATCAAGAAACACAGATAAATTCCCAGGGGGTGCTCTATAAACTGTTATGATATATAAATTAAAAACATGTAAAAAGATGCAGCTCAGTTCGCAATCACCATCTGCTGATAAATCATTTGTCAAAGTGTTAAATGATTTGGTTTCGTATAAATCATCTACATAAATCATAGCACCTCCGAAATTGCCGCTTTTCCGCGATTATGAAGCAGTTGAGGACAGCGCATTGATTTTTGATATGTTACATTCATAGTTAGAAAGCCAATGCTCCACCACGCAGACGATTTTGAAATCAAACTTACTGGAATTGAACAAACACTCAATTTCATTTATTTTATTTCTTATCGAATGCGTATTTAGGAAAAGCAAATCAATTACATTCGTATTTCTTTCTTCTTTGCAAACTGAAAAAAGGTTTTATACAGGCATTTACAGGCCATACTTCTGGAATCTGCATGCTCTCATATTCATTAACAGGTACAGCTATTTTAAAGGATGAATACTCCTCTGGGTGTTTCGAAGGAAGAGTTTCACATTTAACATTTGAAAAACCTGCTTTATTTAAGTACACAATTAGCTCGTTGCAGGTTAATAGCGGATTTAACCTGTACGCGTGTAAAAATTTGTATCTATCGGCCCCTTTAACTATGGCGTCTCCAGTCCCAGTACAATACACCGGTGTCGATTTTCGGTTCCTTTGTTTCTTCCGTTCCAGATTTTTCCACGACTTTTCCTCTGTGTGCCGTGCACCGGGGGTCATAGCACCTAAAAACAGGAGGCGGCGGGGGCAGACCTGAGTCTTCGGACGATGGATGTCTGAAAGGGACGATTGTCCAAGTCGGAGCTGTAGACCTTCTTGAATTAACCTCTGTGTCCCTATCTTGGATAGGGCTAACCTACACACGGCGGGGTTCACTTAGCCCTGGTGCTTGTCGCCATTAAATGAGGAGTCGGGGGTGGGCCTGTAAAGCCCAGGGGTGTCTATCCGCCCCTCCGGTCCACACGTGGGTTGGTCTCCGACGGGTAGTGGTTTCGCTGGTATGGCGGTGATCCACCGTTTCCTAAAACGGACGCTCTACCGGTAACACCGAAAGGTATAAACCGGAGCGCACTCGAATGTGTGCCGTGCATCCGTTTTTGCTTCGCTCGGTTTCGGTTCCGGACCCCTCGGTTGAGTATTGGATGCGCGCGAGTCCGACTCGGCGTCAACTTTTTTATTGCGATTCAACTTCTCCTCGCTCACGTTATCGGATGCACTCGTCGAGTTTGTCGATACAGTGCGTATTCTCCTGGATTTTGTTCCTGGCATTAATTGAGGTTTCACTATTTTCTGCAAAGCGTCTTCGTCCAATTTATTTGTTTGCAACAATGTAGCTTCCATAATTGGTTGGAAGATGTCACCGCTGTGTGATTTAGCTTGAGATTTTTCTAACGCATTAATTTTTTCCTTCATGAGGTTATTATTATTCTCTTTTAGGATGTTATTTTTGTCTTCCATTTCGATAACTAACTTTCTTAAAAGTGCTACCTCAGTACTTTGAGACTGAGTATCGACAGTGCACATAACCTCACTACCACAACACGTAACTCTGGAGCCATCTATAACTTTGATGCCCTTCTTTTTAAGGCTATAACTACGATGAAACACATTTCCACAGTTAATACATGTCACAACTTTGCACTGCGTTTCAGTACAACACTTTAAATAACATAATTCGTCTGGCGTATTTATATCGTTCGCCATCTTGATTCACTCCTTGAAGATGACCAATGGTCGAAACTAGTCGGAGAAAATATAAATAAGTGAAACAAACCAAGTGTTTTAATTTAAATTTAATTTAATTAAAAGTAACTATGATGGACACATCACCATTTTTTTTAATCAAATTTGGGTGGTTGCGAGGGAAAAACAAAACTGAGGTTGTTAAAAAAGGAAAACAAAGGGGTCGAGTTTTGGCGAGAGTGAAAACATATCTTTGTCGATACGATTTTTTGAGTTTGCGAGGCTTCTCTTTAAAAAAGGTGAGCGTTTTAAATTTCACAAATGCTTAGAGCTTTTACGTGATTGTTGTGTTCTCTTTAGAAGAGGCTTTAGTTAGGGTATCGGTTTACGGTTTGGTGCTGCACTTGAAGTGGCCGAGTTTGTACCCCTTGACTGCTGTTGCCGTCCGACTGAACGATAGAGAATCAAGAAAGAACTTGCATAAGTGTTAATTCGAAATTTGAAGAGCTATCGTCGATTTGAACATTATTTAACCGTCCTAGAACGAATTATTTCTAGGTAGCGCCCATGTATTTTCGTTCAGATATTTATGTTATTAGAAATTAATTTAAAAATTTAGTTATTAATTATAAATTTATTCCTTGTGTTTCTCTTGTAATTTACTCAGACCCGCCCCACATATTACAACTAGCCGGACGTCTAAATTTGTCAAATAAATTGTTACGGTGCAAAGATTTTCAAAAGAGAGAACGCTACAACTTGCAACTTTACAACACATACAGGGATTTCTTCTTTTAAGTATACTTTTACATATTCCATATAAACTTTTGTAAAACTAATGAATTAAACAAAACTAAGTCAAATTTGTCAAATAAATTGTTACGGTGCAGAGATTTTCAAAAAAGAGAACGCTACAACTTCCAACTTTACAACACATACAGGCATTTCTTCTTTTAAGTATACTTTTACATATTCCATATAAACATTTGTAAAACTAATGAATTAAACAAAACTAAGTCAAAGTATATTTTGAACATCACTTTAAATCAGTGTTTTATACGCGTGGCGCATGAAGTAAAATTTCGAGTTTAGAAAAGCCTGATTTGGCTTGGTGGCTCCGCTGTGCTACGCGCCCAAGCCAAATTTTCAGGCTTTTCTAAACTCGAAATTTTACTTCATGCTTAGTCTGGGAGTAGAAACACTCGTTAGAGTTTTTAAATTGAACGTTTTTAATAAGATCACGAATGTCTGAAATACCTAAACGAAAAATTCTTTGTATTTAGAACTTTTTTAAAATTTGAACATATAAATGGGCAGATAATAAAAAAGACAGATATTCCCGAGCAAGGAATATTACCTGACCCTCCTATCACACCTAATCCTCAGAAACACTTTATTAAATTGGTAGTAGATACAAATAACTAAAGGCAGTAATAGGAAAGTACATTTGTAATCGTAATCTTTGTGAGTTAATTGAATATTAATGTCAGATTTCCCTTCACATAACCTACAAATTAAACTATGAACGGTGAAGGCTTCTACTTCGTTATACATGTTAATTCAATAAAATAAAACACTTTAACTTTGTTTGTACAACACAATATTGTTTGTATTTTACAAAATAAACGTTGATTTACAACGTAACATATGATTAATCTTGTCCTAATCTAAAACACACAACTGGCATCACACCACTGAATTCTTGAAATATCAAATTTTATTGGTCATATTTAAAAAAAAAAACAGATTATAAGTTTCACCATCGCATATCTCACTTTTCCTTTCTTTCCAGGAGAGTGAAAAAACTGTTTTGAGATGTAAAGATTTGTGATTTGTGATATGTAAAGATGACAAGAACCTCGATTGTGGCGCTTTCAAGCATCAAAACGATTAATTATTGCTACCAACCCAATGGCAAGGAAATATAAATCCAACAGTATACATAACTCAATTTCGCATTTGTTTTTATATGCTACGGGGTCAATCATCCCGTTCACTAATAGAGAAAATGCGTGGGCTTCAAACCCCCAACCTTCTTTAACCCAACTCTACAAATTACTAGTGAGATTAAATATCTAGGTATCTACCTAGATACAACACGCACATGGAACTGTCAATTAAAACACGCAACTGACAAAGCGAAAACGACGCTAATGACAACAAAGCGAGCTCTGGGAAAAACATTGGGCCTCAATCCAAAAATGACTATGTGCATATATAATACAGTAGTAAAACCCATGATCACCTACGGATGCACCATATGGTGGTCGAAAGCAGAACAAAGTACTGCGCAGACAGCTCTCTCTAGAGTACAGCGACTAGCCTGCTTATGCATAACTGGCGCTCTGCGTACAACACCAACTGCCTCAATGGAGACCCTACTAAACCTCCAACCACTAGATCTAGTGGTTAAAAGTGAGGCCAGACTAGGGGCATATAGGTTGAGGACAACTGGAAACTGGTACCTCACAGGAAACCACTCCAGAATAGAACAGGTACATGGTACCACGCTACTCCCTTAATAGACCCTTCACAACACAGTGTGAAGGGGACAAGGAGAAGCGCAACCCTCCACCTGGAACCTTGATCTGGTACACCAACGGATCAAGCAAAGAAGGTGGAGCTGGCGCTGGGATCCACGGCGTAACCCCAAAATATGACATCTTTGTATATCGTTAACTTGTTTCTCATTGATCACTTGGTAAAACATTTCTATTAATATATAGGTATTTGATTGAAATTCACTTGGTTTGTTTTACTAATAAATTGTTTTATTTTCAACTAGTTTCGGTTTTGGAAGAGATATGTAGATGATATTTTCTGCATAAGGACAGGGTCAATAAGACAGTTAGAAATGTTTACAAAATATTTAAATTCATTAAATAGTCAAATTCAATTTACTATAGAAAAGGAACTTAACAATAGTCTTAACTATTTAGATTTAACGATTACGAAATCATCCAACAATACACTAACATATAAAATATTTAGAAAAGAAACATGTACGGATACAATAATACCTATAAACTCAAACACACAACCAAATTAAATATAGTACTTTTCATTCATTTATACACAGATTAATTAATATTCCACTTAGTACAATAGATTAGCAAATCGAACTAAACACAATTAAAACAATAGCAAAAAATAACGGTTATAAACAGGCATTAGTTGATCAAATGATTAAAAAGAAAAAACAAAAACAATTGCGGACGTATTTTTATAGTGTGACAAAAATAGAGAAAACCTACTAGAATAGATTAGAATACATCAATAACCTTTCACAGAAAATTAAACAAACGGTTAAGGGAAAGGACAATAACATAATTTTGACTAATTCTGTTAACTTAGGGAAAATATTAGTGAATAATAAAATTAAAACAGACAATAGTCATATTAAAAAAAGCGGATTATATGAGCTGAAATGTGATGACTGCGATGCAATATATATAGGACAAACGGGCAGGTCTTTTGAAACGCGATTAAAAGAACATAGGAAAGATATTCTAAATAATAAACAGACCACGGGGTTCGCAAAACATTGCATCGCGGCTAATCACTTTTTCAGCTCAAACGACTGTAAAATGTTGCATTCGGGTAATAAGGGATTAGTTTTGAATTATCGGGAGGGTTTAGAAATAAGTAAAGCCATAAAGGCGGGAAAAAACGTGGTCAACGAGGACCTTTGGAATTCTCCGATAATTAGAGCGCTTATTACCTGAAATGCCGATATCTAGTATATATAATCAATTTTGCTCTTTTGTACACCATTCTTGAAAACAGCATTAAGCCGAAACTAGTTGAAAATAAAACAATTTATTAGTAAAACAAACCAAGTGAATTTCAATCAAATACCTATACAGAGAGTTTTATGTAACACCGAACATGCTAGAATCTACTCAATGTAAATTTTCCTATGTTCGATGTGTACTGGGACGCATCACAGCATTGAGTACGGTGTGATTGGCTACGATTTTTAATTGTAATATAGTCAACCCAATGTACACTCTTTCCTTCAAAAATAAATTATATCTGTCAGTTATCTCAAGAAAGTGATATTTGTTGTTCTGGCATTTAAAACAGACTCAGAAGAAGAACGGATAGTTATACAATGTATACAAGTGAGGAGAAGATTTTTCTGGTGAACTTGTATCATGGAGGAAACAGTTTTAGAAATTCCCGAGATTTATTTTCTGTTAAATTTCCTGATCGCCCAATCCCATCCATTTCAACCATTTCGGACCTTATAAAACCATTTTAATGGAACCGGCTGTTTAGATAAATTGCACAAACGAAGAGTAAGAAGACCGTCAATATTATCAGAAGAGATGAAATTAAACATTTTGTGTTATGTTGAAGAATGTCCAATAGTATCTTTAAATACTATTGCAAAATCACTTTATATTTCAAAATCCTCCGTACATAGAGTTCTACGAGAATTTAAGTTTAAGTCCTACAAATTTCAAAATCACCAGTTGCTGTATGAAGATGACAAAATTAAGCGTACAAATTTTTGTGAAATTTTATTTAATATGATAAATGAAAATAACGACATTTTGCGGAAAATAGTGTTTACTGACGAAGCATCTTTTTGTCTGGATGGATCAGTAAATTCTCAAAATTACAGGTCAGTTATTCCTATTTAATTGTATCCTTTCTAGACCCATTATTCCTTTTCTTTTAGGTATTGGTCTACAAGTAATACCTACCTTCAAAATTTAACTCATACTCAGTACAACAAGAGAATTAATGTATGGATTGAACTTGTTGACACGCACTTGATTGGCCCATTTTTTATTAACGGAAATCTAAATTCTAGTAAATTTTTAACACTTCTTCAAAGTGATATTATACCAGGCATACAGAATTTAAATATTAATAACTCATTTTTTCAAATGGACGGAGCTCCTCCACACTCTACGAATGAAGTAACGCGGTTTTTGAACCAGCATTTTCCTCGTCGGTGGATAGGAAGATATGGTCCCATATCTTAGCCTGCACGTTCGCCCGACCTTTCTCCAAATGATTTTTTTCTAGGGGGGTATATGAAGACAAAAATTTATAGTGATATTCCAATTAAAAATGTGGAAGAACTTCAGACTCGAGTACGGTTATTAGGTGAAGAAATGAATCCAAATTTTTTAAGAAATGCCGTAGAATCATTTTATCATCGTCTAGCATATTGCTTAGAGCGCGAAGGAGGTCATTTTGAAAATGTATTATAAATATTACTTGTTTCTAATAAACTATATTCTTTAACCTATTGGCTAAGTATTTAATAAAAGGTGAATAGTAGAATTATTTATTTGGTTCTTTTAAATTACTCTTTATGCCTTCTTTAAGTATTATACTGATTAAAAATATAAGAGGTTGATATGCATTCCGTTGAACTAAATTATCCATAATACAACATGTTGCACTTGACATAACATAACAATTGACAGATTTAATTAATTTTTGACAGGAAGAGTGTATATTGGGTACTCTATATTACTATTAGAAATCGTAGCCAATCACATCGCACTCAATGCTGTAATGCGTCCCAGTACACATCGAACATAGGAAAATTAACATTGAGTACATTTTAGCATGTTCGGTGTTACATAAAACTCTCTGTATATGACATCTTTGTGTCTCTGGGGAGGATGGCAACTGCACATCAAGCCGAAATCTTCGCGATTAACCAATGTATTATGGAAAACCTGCGAGGGGGATATAGGAGGCAAAAGATCTTGATCCTCACAGACAGCCAAGCTGCTCTAAGAGCACTTGATAGCTACAGATCCAATCTAAGCTAACATGGGAGTGCATTCAAAACCTGATGAAACTGGCGACCGTAAACACCGTAACTCTACGGTGGACGCCGGGACACACAGGGGAGGATGGCAACGAGAAAGCCGACGAATTGGCAAAGATTGGATCACGTAGACCCTACATTAATAATAATAATAATAATAATCACCTTTATTCACATTTACAAATTTATACAAAATATAAAATCGTAATATAAAACGCCACATAGATGAATTAAGAAATAATTAACACAAAACAAGTTACATAGCTAGAAAAAGCAAAAAAATACACACTCAATTTTTTTATCTAAGAATTCAGATAACGAGTATGGTTCCAAGTTACATAATAAATCAAAGAGGCAATGCTTTAACTTATGGTATTCCGTAATTTATTTTATGTAGCAAGGTAAATGATTGTATATTTTTATACATACAGGGTGTTCATTTGAAAACTTCCCAACGCGGATTTATGTAAAACCACTGATTAAAAGAAAAAAACGCCGAGACACGTCCAAAGATTTCCCAAGGGGGACAACTTTTTAACCAAAAACGACTTCACTCCCTTTTACCCTCTGCTCCCCGGGGTCGACCCCCTTTAAATGACAAGAGGTTTCAAGTAATAGCTTGGTTGAAAGGTTTTTCAAAGTGCTTTATTTTGACGTTTGAATTTTTAAAATCGGTCGATTTGTTTACGGAAAAATTAGAAAAATCTTTATTTATCCTAATTTTTTCAGATAGAAAAAAAAACACACGAAAATATCACTTTTTATTTTATTAATAAATGTTCAAAAACCAACAAAACTTGGCAGCAACCAAATAAAAACCCTAATCTTTTTCGCCTTCTTTTCATCAATACGGAGATAACATTTATTATTATACCTGTTTAGTTTGGATTAGTTGCTATGGAAAAGAAACAATTCTATTTGCTGTCAGTTACCTTTGTGACAATCTTGGGATAGTGAAAATAAATTTATTAGTATAAATGAAATTGCCAATTCTTGGTTGCAGAATACTTCAAACATTAAAAGTGCGATTCTCTTCGCAATCTACAACAAGTAAGTCTTACAAAGACTATATCAAACACTCATTGAAACAACTACTTCCCGGGCTAATACCCCGACGGACATTGAATTATACAACAAGTGTTTGCTGTTACATACAGCAACCTACTGCAAATGTAACAATTTGGGTCAAATTATTCAGGCCATCTATTGACGCGTTTCGAGATTTATCTCTCCTCAGTATAGCTTTGCCATTCCCTCTAAACAATTTGACACCCTAGACTGGCGGTCACGTTACCGTTCAAACATTAGTATAAATGAAATTGCCAATTCTTGGTTGCAGAATACTTCAAACATTAAAAGTGCGATTCTCTTCGCAATCTACAACAAGTAAGTCTTACAAAGACTATATCAAACACTCATTGAAACAACTACTTCCCGGGCTAATACCCCGACGGACATTGAATTATACAACAAGTGTTTGCTGCTACATACAGCAACCTACTGCAAATGTAACAATTTGGGTCAAATTATTCAGGCCATCTATAATAATGAGTGTTTGATATAGTCTTTGTAAGACTTACTTGTTGTAGATTGCGAAGAGAATCGCACTTTTAATGTTTAATAAATTTATTGATTCATATTTGTTAAATAGTGCAACTAATATTTTCTACTTCTAAATTAAATTGCGAGAGTTAAAAGGTTAAATATTATTCCTTCTGATTTTGGCATTCTATCCTAAATTTAATTCGTTCTCAAAGCATAAAAACCCGGGGTCATGGACCGCTTAGGCAAAAACCAGCCAGGCTTGCTCCCGGACTTTCAGAGTGCTGAGCAGGAGCGGACGGACGAACTTATCCGATCCGGGACCGATCCGCGTCGAGCCCCACCACAAACTCGGGCGCACTCGCTCCTTACACGTCAGACGGAATAGGGCGAAGATTTTCGCGTGCCCCCACCGCTTTCGCGTTATACAAATTAACTCGCGCTGCTTAGCGCTAGGGATGGCAAAAAATATAAATATATCGATATAATCATCATATGATATATCGAAAGCTATATATCGATACATGCGATATATCTAAACAAAAATATCGATATCATGAAAAATATCGATATATTTTTTTATTATATTCAAATCAATCGAATCTAAAGTTTTTGAAACGTAAAGTAGGTACTGAGGAAATATTGAAAGGTAATACATTAAAAAAAAATAAGTGTATTTTTTGATTAAGTAAGTACAAGTTAAAAGTGTTCTACAAAATTGCATGTTTTTACAAAAAAAAATTAAAATGTATTTTTTATTACAATTTAGTCAAGTTTACAATTAAATGTCTTACAGGAACAAGACTGTTTGCCTGCATTTGTGATTTTGTGCATTAGGTGAATACATCAGTTCCACAAATGCAAGTTATCAGGCAAAGAGCTCAAAAATAATAATTTGGAAAGCCTACTTCCCGTGAGACGGTTACGACTTTTAGTAGCTGTTGCTCCGGCTTTTGAAAATAGCCTCTCGCTGGGGACCGACGTTGCTACAACACAAAAATATTTTGCCGCCACTTTAAATAAGTTGGGATATACCAATTTCATTTCGCTCCAGGTGTCCAAGGGATCGTCTTTCAAGTTTCTAACTGGCAAACTTAAATATTGATTGAGTTCACTATCTTTATGTAATTTCCCTTGCCCACTTTTTTTAGTGTGCGCTAATTTTTTATGGTGCGCCCATATATCAAATTCCGGTTCTTCAGTATCCGAATCAGAAGATTCTGATGATGAAGAAGTGCTTTGGAAAGTCGCGATCTCACTTTTGATGTGTCGCATCACTGTGCCCAGGACTTGAGGATCCCTGAAGTTTATTTGTTTAAATCGAGAATCCAATATTGTGGAAACAGCTGGTATATAAGATTTCTCAATAGCACCAAACCTCTTTTCGATTTCTTTTAATAATGATGTTTTCAAGTGTTTACCTACTTCATACTGGGGCGAATAATTGTTGTACTGGTTTATCAGACAACCAATCATTGGTATTACTTTACTTATTGTGGGGTAATTTTCGCCACTTATCTCTACTGTCATCCTTTCTAGTGGCTTCAAAAGTTTGCATATTTCTCGTAAATGCTCAACTTCGGCTGCAGTAATCATATTTGGAGCATTAACATCGGAAAACAAAATATTGCTGACCATAGATGACATTAGTAGAAATCTCTCTATCATGTAATATGTGGAGTTCCAGCGAGTTTTGACATCCAAAATCATTTTTTTAATGTTTCCTTCTATCGTTCCTGCATCGATTTGTATTTTTCTTAATTGATCACTAGCCTTAACGCTTCTTTTGAACCATACTACTATTGATCGTATCTTGTCAATAATAATACTCAAACCTTCTGTGTTTGTAATTGAATTTTCACACACCAAATTGAGGGTATGTGCGAAGCATGGGATGTGTCGGTTTTTCCCAAATTTGTCATGCATAGCTTTGACCATATTGGCTGCATTGTCCGTCACTACAGCAACAACATCATTAGGATCAATTCCCCAATTTTGAAGAGCTTTGCCTAATTCTAAAGCAATATAGTCTGCCGTGTGAGACTCTGATAATTCAACAATACCTATTGTCGCTGATGTTAACTTCATGTCATGTACAAAGTGGACAGTGATGCCCATAAAACTTTTGGTCTGCATATCGGCAGTCCATATATCCGTCGTAATTGTGAAATACTTCGATTTTTTCAATATATTTTTAAATGCTGTTGAAATCACTTCGAACTTTCTATCAACATTATTTTTGATGGTGTTTCTGGTTGGTACTTTGTATAAAGGTGCCACTTGTTTCATCAAAGACAGAAAACCTTTACCCTCTACAATATTGAATGGCAAATTATCCTGAACAATAAATTTTATTAATGCTTCCGTTAGTTTCACATTTTTAGAGCCACCATCTAAAAATAAAAACAAATGATGCATTCATGCAAGTACTATAAACTTTTGCTTTACCTTTGAAAGATGAAATTGTTTTGAAGGTAGACACAATTGTAGCTTGCTTGTATAATGAGCTTGATTTTTCTGTACTTGTGCTTGGTTCAACATCATATTCAGAAACCGTCATTGTTGAAGTTGATGAATGAACATCATCATCAAATTCTTGTGAAGCAATCAGATTTTTCTAGAAATAATATTAACTAATAAATTCATTAACAATTGCGGTTCTATTAGTCATACCTCATCTTGATGTAGTGAACTACTAGTCCCAGCCGTTTCTACATCCATTCGACTTTCGGGTTGGGATGGACGTTTTTTCTTCTTTGGTTCATCAGTCTCCTTTTTCTCCTCAGTTAAATGTTGTAAGATGGAGGAGTGTTTTTGTTTTAAATGTGTTTTCAAATTTGTTGTATTGCCCGAAGTCTTCAGCACCTTGGCACACAAATTGCATTTAGCAGTATTGGGAGTAACTTTTTGAAAATGTTTCCAAATGTTACTTCTCGGAGGAGCCATATTTTCAGGACCAACAATCAGTCACTTTAAATTTATGTAATAAATCAAGATTATTTTATTTTCAACTTCACTAAACTTTTGAACAATCACACTATTATTTATTCACAGCAAACACTTTCAAAGCTCTTTGCAGACTGCAGAAAATTTTTTTGTTGAGGTGTATTTATAAACTTCGAACGGGTATTCCCCGACAAAAATTTTCGGGGAAGAACTGGATTCCGTTCAAGTAATTCAAAGGAATCCCAATTATAGCCGATAATTCGGGTACCTATTGTATCAAATACAGGTACCTAATAAGTTATTTGCGCTTCTCGACGCTAGATGGTGCTGAGAAATTTAACGAGTGATAAAACAAACTAGATTGAAGTTTCGCCAAATTGTGGTGCGTGCAATTTGCAATTAATTAGTTTTTTGATATAGGTATTTACACAAAAATATCGATATATTTTGCGATATATCGAAACTATTACATCGATATTTATATATCGATATATTTGAAAAAATATCGATATATTTAATATATCGATGTATCGTTGCCATCCCTACTTAGCGCAACACATTCTCTCGTTAGTTTTCAAACAATAAACATCTTCTGAATTAAGGTAAGGGCTCCCCTTGGGAGACCAAACTTAAACATTGTCTTTACATTGTCCTCCCAAGTGCAACACATAAACAGAGTCCTAATATAACCTATGCCTTAATTAACAATTACTTTCAATCAGTTTCTCACGTAATAAATTATTCCATTTCTATATTCAATTTCCGATAACAGAGTTTATAAATTTAATTTAATCTCACAGTGTTTGTGCAACTTTCAATTAAATTCAATCAATTAAGTACTTAGGTGTGTTTGTGAAGTGAATCAGTGAAGTTAACTTGCTAGCTTTGAATTCTCTTCGGAGTATGCGTTGTTCGGGCTATTTCCGGGCATACTTTGAGAATTTTCAAGAAGAAATCCGTGCTCTTGGGGCTATTTCCCATCACGTATTTCTAGCTAGTTAAATAATTTTACTATATATATTGTCTGGAAAGGGGTAGTTTCTCTAAGTATGCAAAGATCGGGCTGCTTCCGGGCATACTTGGATTAATTGCTTTAGGGATACGTGTTTTCGAGGCTACTTCTTACCACGTTTTCTCTAATTTTCTTGACAAACCAGGAAATCGTGTTCACGAGGCCATTTCTCACCACGTTTTTCTGAATACCCTCACAAACCACCTTAATGCTAAACTAATTGCATCACGTTACACAAAGCTTACATAGTAGTAACTTTCAATCTTAAGAGGCTACTACGAAACAGTTTGTGATGAGAACTTAGCTGCTAAAGGGGACTTATCCTTTTGCTACTCGTTGCAGCATTCTGAAACTGTGTCGCTTGATTATTAATTTTATTAGTTATTTAATTATTTATCCATTATTCCTTAGAACATTAATTAGTTATTAAGATATTAATTATTTAATACTTTCTTTCTGTTTTATTAAATATAACTAGCTTCATCTCCTGCACTTAATTATTTGCACATTATAACTTTTCTTTTCTTAAGTTAAAAGAATCAAAGTTATAAACACTGTGTGATGTAATAAATTCCCTTAAAATAAATATTAAGTTATTCGATTTTCTAAATTAAACTTCCGGCTTCTTTTGTGATAGCCCACAATCATTATACTCATTCTTGATTACATAATTTCACATTTCATGTATTACTTCTGATTAACTCTAAAAAGTAATTTATCCTGTTCAAGTAAATCATTCACTTGAACTTTAGCTCTGTTTTACTCATAATTATACACTCCCTAATTAGAATTGTCCCTTTAATCTCTTATTATTACGCTATTTCTATTTCTACCATTATTCACAAACTTGGATAATAATTCGTGAACAAATCTTACTACCTGTTTCGACGACACACTTCGACATGCCTGTAAGTTTCCTGTTTATTTTATTTTAATATTTTTTGTATTGAAAGTCTGAAGCAAAGCTATACTGATGAGGGATAAATCTCGAAACGCGTCTATAGATGGCTTAAGACAATTAAAATTCATTCCCTGTAATTTTTTCAATTTATTTCAATTTCCTTTTGTTTCATTTAGTTTGGTTAGAGAATAGTTTGACCTGATGTTGCATTTTGCATATAAATTATGCATAGAACAGCAGTGCTGTCGTGTAACGCAAATATTCATTGTATAATTCAATATCTGTCGGGATATTAGCTCGAGAAGTAGTTGTTTCAATGAATATTTGAAGACAAACTTTTTGCAGAAAGTAGATATTAATTTTAATTCGTGTTTATATTTTGTAAATATTATAATAATTATAATAATAATAATAATAATGTCTTTATTTAACCGAAAGAAAAAAAAAATACAAAAGATATATATTATTATAAGTGTAGGCGAAGTTCAGTCAGCTTAACCTGTTACTGATCTTCCACTTAACCTACTAAAAATTAAACTTAGATATAATTGCAACATGTGAGAGGTTAGATACAAACATATTTAGACATCACTAATTCCGAGTTAATTTCAATTTTAAAGCTCACCTAGTAGCAACATAGAACGCAAGTGAAACCTGAAAGTGTTAATTTTTAAGTGTTTTAGGTGCTGGGGAATTTTATTATATAATTTATAAATGTTGTAGGTAAAACATCTCGTATAAATAGCAGACTTGTGCTTTGGTGGCGATATAAGTCCCCGGAACCTAACATTAACGTTGTGAACGTCAGTCCGATACACAATTCTGCGATATAAATAAGATGGTTTACGAAGATTAATTATCTTATAGTAGAGCAAACAAGAGTGAAGGATTCTTCGGTTAGCCATGTTCAACCAGTTCAGTTCAGTGCCTTTACCTGAAATATGATCATATATTCTGCAACCTATTGACAAACTCATTTTTTCTTTATGATAAATTGTCTTTATGTGATAACAATACAATAGATTTTATATTATTATTAATATTATATTGGGTGTCCGTATTTCAACAGAATGTATGGGGATTTCAGTTATTTAAAGAGGTAGAGAGTCGGTTAAATTGGGGCAAAGTTGCATAATTTAGGGCCCAATAATAACCCAAAAACAAGTTTGAAATATCTTATTTCCTTAATGAGATATTGTCAAAAAACATATTTTTGAAAATTCGTTTTTATTTTTTTATTCAAAAACTATTTAATCCAGACATTTACAACTTTGACATTATAGGCCCTTTTTAACGATAAATCTAGTAACATATTTTATTTTAAGATAACTATAACATTTACCTATGGACTATAGCTAACGTTTGTTTCTCTTATGGGCGCCATTTTGGTTTTTGATATTTTTCGGAAGAATATTTTTTACTGAATTCAATGATGTACCACACTTATAGTTTATTGTACATTTTATATGTAAAATTTTAATCTTTTGGTTTTTCAAAGAGTGCCTTGGAAATAGTTGAGTAACTCACTTATTTGGCAACTCCCAGGACCCATAATTTGCTTACATATCACACCTGAAGACGGGCATCCGACGATACATACTTTAACAGTTGTGACATATTTTAAAGTAACGAGTGTCTTCTACTCCCAGACTAAGCATGAAGTAAAATTTCGAGTTTAGAAAAGCCCCGCGTAGAAAATTTGTCGAGGGTCGCGCAGCGACCCGAGACAAATTTTCACGGGGCTTTTCTAAACTCGAAATTTTACTTCATGCGCCACGGGTATAAACTATTGATTTAAAGTGTAGTTTAAAAACACACAAATACATCTTTAATCAGAGTAACACAGAAATTTAGTCTATTATCAACGATGTTCAGTGTTAATGATAAATAATTAGGTTGTGAATATTTTTGTTAAACCAACTGCTAACGATATTTATATGTTTATGGTTGTAAAAAAAATAATAAAATCAAATTTATTCTTAAACTATTTGTACTCGTGATTCGAAAAAACAGGATTAGAATCTTTGATTCGAATCATATTTATCTCTTACGAATCCTTTATTCGAGTATTCCTGATTCGGATTCGTGATTCGAATCCTTTTAACGAGGATTCGTCCCAGCTCTGGTTGTTTTACTGTTGATGAAACGATACTTAATGTTGATAAAACGTTATTTGTTTGTTTTTGGCTCAGTTTGATGTGATCGCGTGTGTCTGCTTTTTCACAGGATCCAGTTGAGCCGACCTTATAAAATAAACCTTGTCTTTTGACGTCATGTAAAGAATTTCATACGTTAAAGCCATATGATATGATATACCTACTAATTTTTGAGAGAAAAAAAATGGATCTAATTTTTTAACACCGTGTAATACAGAAAATATGATGATACTACCGTGCAATTGTTTAAAACATGATTTAGAGTGGGCTTTGAAATTCAAAAAAGCTCTAGCATGCAGCGATGGCTCGCAGCCTAATTTCAGGGTAGGCCGCAATGCCAAGGCGAACAAGATTTGAGGTTGGGATCGCGCTTTATAAATACAAGAAATGCACAACAAAGTCACCTTTCAATAACGGATTTATCTTTTTAATCATGTTGTGCTTCTCAGAAAACTCTATATTTATGGCTTATATCCTAAAGCAGTCAGCGTAATATCCACATACCTATCTAACAGAATTCAATATGTGTCGTGCAATAATGAAACATCAGAGTATTCCTTGATAAACGAGGGTGTCCCGCAAGGGTCAGTCCTTGGGTCTCTCCTTTTTCTTATCTACGTTAACGATCTACCATCAGTAATCAAGGAGAGTAAAGCAATTTTATACGCTGATGATACTACCATTAGTAGTGTAGGTATTTCTGAGGAGGACAATATGGAGAAAAATCATCGGGCTTTGCTTCAGACTAATGAATATTTTGAACGAAATAAATTAAAGTTAAACTTGGACAAGACAGTGAATATGGTTTTTACACTACGTCACATAGAACGTCTAGCTTACTACTCGGAATCAGTGAAATTCCTAGGTATATATGTGGATCAAAAACTTACTTGGTCAGAACATGGTAACCAACTATCTAAAAAATTAGATACGGCGGTCTATTTATTAAGAAGGCTCAGTAATGAGGTGTCTGGTGATGTCTTAAAAACGGTCTACCATGCCTTCTTCGAGTCTCATTTGCGCTATGGGCTCATAGTATGGGGACATAGCGCTGCGAGACACCGAATTTTTGGCATTCAGCGCAAAGCCGTACGTATATTGTTAGGGGCAGGTTACCGCGATTATACTAAACCACTCTTTCAAAAGCTCAAAGTGCTTTCTTTGCCTTGTTTGTATTTCATGGAGTGTCTCATCTACGCAAAAAGTCACTTGCATGAATTTGAGAGGCACCAGGATATACACACATACAATACAAGGTTGAAAAATAATCTATGTCTCATCCACAATCGTCTAGAAAAATCGCGGACAGGAACACGATTTTATTCTTAAAAATATTACAATCCCTTACCAGAAACGATTAGAAGTTTAGACCTTCAGAAATTTAAACTAAAATTAAAACACATTTTTATTACAAAAGCATACTTTAACTCAGACGAATTTTTAAGTGACATCAGCAGATATGCATGACCGTAGTGATGCCAATAATATACTATATATTTTTTAACTATTGTGTTATTGATCATTTATGTCTTTTTCTATGTGATACATATATATGTCTAAATGTATTTATTAATTTAATACCGTTTTAACCTATTTTGTATTATCAATTTTATTCCTTATTTATATGTGCATTCTGATTAATTAGTTACTTATTTGACTTGTGTAAACATGTATTTATGTACAAATATCAATAAACATTATTTTTATTATTATTATTATTATTAATAATCCAGAGGTTCAAGGACCCAAAGAAAGAAGAAGAGAGGAAGGTAGGTGGGGTGAGTCAGGCAGTCTCTGAGAGCCAGCCTGAGACATTCAACTCGCCGCTTCTCAGAACGGAAGCTCCCAAACAGGCTGAGCAGGTGGCTGCGACACCCGTGTCGATGCAACCACCAACCTCGCCGGTCAGGAAGGAGCGTCCGGAGGATGTGACGATGTAGTCCCCGCTATCGTGTCCGACGCTAGTCCTCCCGATTCCGACGAATCCACCCTCGTGGAATCGGTGGAGGACTGGCGGAGCACACATCATCGGCATAATGGCCTCTAAGGTAACGTACATTATTCAATGCAATTTGAGCCATGCGAGAGCGGCTACGGCAACTCTTTGCCGCCGACTCGACATGGCAAATGACACCATTGTCCTGATTCAGGAACCCTGGATTGTTAAGTCCAGGATTTGTGGGTTGGGCAAATTAACAGGTAACCTATTTTACAGGCCATGCACAAAGCCTAGGTCGGAAATATATGCACCTAGGCAAATACGAGCCCATTTGCTGCGACACCTATCAGTTGGTGACATCACTGCAGTTAGGATTTGTGGAGCTATGGGCAAAGGACAGGTCGCAGTTCTGGCGGCAGTCTAGCTACCTGGCGATTTAGCCCCTCCATTCCCCACAAGGGGAATGGAGGGGCTATTTGCTTCACTCCCCTTTGTTGATAAAGGCATAGCTTATTTCTCGTAACTTAACTTTGCAATTTTCACATTTAAATATTTTCTTTTCAATTGCTAACGAGAGAACTGCCCTGCACGACTTACGTTGCGAACCTTAACACAACGCGCGCGCCCTTGTGTTACTTCTGTCGATTATAGATCATTGTAATAATATTTGCAATCGCCATAAATACATGTTTCCTTTGATTACTTTGTGTTGGAGTATTCTGTGATTTTTCTTGTAACCGATTAACCTTTTAATATTTTTTGTTTGTATTGAAATTCTGTTGAACGTTAATAAAATTCTATTTAATTTGCTGAACCTATTACCCACTTTGTTATTACCATTTATATTGAGTTTATGTTGAGTTGCGTAATAAAGTCTACTTATTTACTGTTGAGTTAATTATCATTACTTATACTGATATTATGTTGAGTGGATTAATAAAGAATTCCTTTACTGACTATTATTACATTCTATATCTTTGTTTCTTTTATCGATGTTAATCTGATTAAAGATACTTGCCGAAATAAAGTTGATTAAATCTTGTTTGACTTATTTATTTCGATCTCTTTAGCTAAGTTGATTTATTATTGCAAATAAATGTATGAAACTATTCCTGAGTATTCTTTCTAAACACCCTGTCACCTAACAAATAAATTGTGTGGTTATACTAATTAAACAATGAGAGCGTTCCTAGACAATTTTGAATCCAGGTTAAAAAATAATATTGTTCGAAATACAGTTGTTGTTCTCCTCTGAGCACTGGTTGAAGAACCATTGAACCAGATCTCGAACAATATTTTACTTCCAAAATGGTTTACACACTAGCCGAAAGAGTGGAAATTATTCTAATTTATGGTGCCCAAAATCAATGTGCTCGGCAAACTGCCGTCACATTTAACGCCAGACATCCGGACAAGATAACTTCGCATAGGTATGTTTTGGACCTTGTTACTAAATTTACTCAAACTGGATCTGTTGCAAATAAAAAACGTAATCGTCGTAGAGTTTTTGGGTCATTTTGGCATAAATCCTAATACTTCATTACGCAAAATTGGTGATGCGACTGGTATTTCATTAGGCTCTGTACACACAGTTACTAAATTACATAAATTTCATCCATTCAAAATGCAAATATTGCAAGAGTTAACCGAGGGTGATTTCGATAGGCGAGTAGAGTTTTGTGAACAAATGACTGCAGCGATTAATGATAATACCATTCATGTAAAGAATATCTGCTTCACTGATGAATGCACATTTTATCTAAATGGATTTGTTAATAAGCATAACTGCAGGTATTGGAGCAATGAAAATCCTCATGCTTTTGTAGAAGGGCATACTCAGTACCCCCAAAAAAATAATGTATGGGCAGGCATTTTAAGAAACAAAGTGATTGGGCCATTGTTTAGTAATGGGAATTTAAATGGAGGCATTTATTTAGATATGTTGGAAAATACCATCAATCCGCTTATCACTGAAACCATTGAAAACCAAATCGGAGACGATGGAAACCCTATACTTGATGAGGCTGAAATATATTTCCAGCAAGACGGCGCTCCTCCTCACTATGTTTTTCCGGTTCGGCAATGGCTAGACGACGAATTTTCAGATAAATGGATTGGGCGAAGAGGGCCTATAGAATGGCCTGCTAGATCTCCTGACTTGTCGCCATTAGACTTTTTTTTATGGGGCCATTTAAAATCTATTGTGTTCACTCCCTAACCTGAAAGTTTAGATGAACTTCGTCAACGCATCACCGAAATCTGCCATGATCTCCCACAACATGTTTTTGAAAATGTCCGGCAGGAATTTGAACATCGCCTATATCATTGTTTGGCCAATAACGGGCAACATTTTGAACACTTAATAAAATAAAATGTGATATTTTCGTGTGTTTTTTTTTTCTATCTGAACAAATTAAGATAAATAAAGATTTTTCTAATTTTTCCGTAAACAAATCGACCGATTTTAAAAATTCAAACGTCAAAATAAAGCATTTTGAAAAACCTTTCAAACAAGCTATTACTTGATACCCCTTGTCATTTAAAATTTTTAAGGGGATGACCCCGGGGGGCAGAGGGTAAAAGGGGGTGAAGTCGTTTTTGGTTAAAAAGTTGTTCCCCCTGGGAAATCTTTGGACATGTCTCGGCGTTTTTTCTTTTAATCAGTGGTTTTCCATAAATCCGCGTTGGGAAGTTTTCAAATGAACACCCTGTATGTAAAAACAACCCTTCTCAAACTTTGTAAGTCTAAATTTAGGCAAATTATATTGATGTCCTCTTCGGTTAGGATACTTTGTAGGGTAAAAAACATTATCGAAATATGCGCGATGCCTTAGCAGAAACGACGCATACAGAAATATACAACCCGTATACTGTTAGTATGCCAAAGCTCTTAAATATTCCTCTACATGATATTGTTGAATTTATTTTACTAAGTATTCTAATGGCTTTCTTTTGGTATATGAAAACTTTGGTCATATCTTTTGAACTTCCCCATAAGATTAGTTCCTATAGTAAATGTGATTGTATGTTTGCAAAATAGAATAGTTTCCCTACTTCCATGTTCGTATTGCGCATTAAAACGCGAAGTCCGAAGCAAGCTCTGCTTACCTTCTTAAACACAGAGTCACATAGGGGACAAACGATAGTGTTTCATCCAAATATATACCTAGACATTTTGCAATATTAGTAAATTGGTATTGATTGTTATTTAGTCTTCGAGGTAGTTAACGATTGGTTGGTCTTGAATAATATACAGGAGGTCTTGGGTTTGTTAAGAATTAAATTATTTTTTTCAAACCAGGACTCCATAACACTCATACAGGTGTTACCAGTATCAATAATATCGACATATGTTTTACCTTCAATTAATACGTTGGTGTTATCAGCATAATTAACAACTCTACTACCACATGGAACAATATTACCTAAATCGTTAATAAAAATGATAAATAATATATATAAACAATAGAGGCCCCAGTGCGCTTCCTTGAGGGATACCATTTATTGTAGTTAATGGATCAGATAAAGAATCTTTACTGGTAACGGGATGCTTGATCTTTATATAACGAATGCTATTTGTAAGATACGATGTTAATAGTATCAAATGCCTTTGACAAGTCGAGTAAAACTCCACATGACATAATATATAAAATTACGAAAAAACTATTTGTGAAAATGCAAACAATGTCTTAATTATTAAGACAACCCAAGACGATAAATTTCCATTGAAACAACTACTTCCCGTGCAAATACACCTCCAGATATTAAATTACACAATGAAATATTTAAAATCTTATTTAATTTGATTTGTTACAACGCTCTATTAAAGTATATGTAACGTATAGGTCAAATTCTCTTCAAACCAACTAACAATACAAATTTAAACTTCTAATTTGTTGCTATCTCTCCTTTCATTTTAAATTTGTATTGTTACTTGGTTTGAAGAGAATTTGACCTAAACGGTAATCCAAGAATGTTGCATTTAGTTTCTTTAATTAGATATTCCAGTTGGTTTATAGATGTTGTCAGACATTGTATATTTCGATGTAGGATACATAAAATTGACTGCTTTGTTATTTTATGAATTTTGTGTTTGTGGACTTGGAAAAAAAACCATTTCCATTATTCTTCGATTTAAAACCAGAACCAGACCAAGACCAGAACCGATGCTACCGATCCCCAAAAAGTCAATAAGACCAAGCGTAAGAGAGTGGACTCTGGAAAGACACACCGAGCGCTAGAAAAACCTGACAGGGCACAGACACAGTAAACTACTTATGGAAAAACCCTGCCAAGAACTAGCAACTGAGGCCCTCAGACTCAGTAGAAACAACCTTACCATGGTTACAGGAATGATAACTGGACACTGCACCCTAAGGAAACATCTGCATAATATGAAAAGGTTTACAGAAGATCCAATATGCAGACTATGCTATGAAGAGGATGAAGACGCCTCACATGTACTATTCTTACTTACTTACTACCTGGAGGGAAGCAAACCTTGTCCAAGGGAATTCAACCCACTTCCCGAAGGGAAACATGATCGAGAAGCTGCTGGAATTAGCTAATGAAACAGAGCTATTTGATTAACTACGAAAACGAAAGAAGTACAATAAGCCACACGGCTGCGGTGCTAGGGCAGAAATAACCTTAACTTTCGTTCCTTGCCACAAAAAAAAATGGGGTCAATCCATATCGAGTGGTCCAAAGGTGGTTGCTTGACTATTTTAGAAAAAAATGATATTTTTACCATCAACTACATATAGAATCAGTAGTTCAAAACAATTTAAATTTCTTTTTAGAGTCAACCGTTTGAAAATGGCGGCCATCTTTGTTTCACCGCACATGCCGATTTTCGAGTTCTTAGGACTAGTAAGTCATAGACTAATAATTCAAACACCATTGTTTTTCTTACAGTGTGCTCTATCTTTTATGTTGTTTTCCCTATTTGAATATTTTGAAGTTCAATACTTGAAAACTGCTATTGAAAACAACTGTTGTTATTTCTCAAAAGGCCACTTTTGAGAGTAATTTTTCAATATAAGGGGATGTATATCAAAGTGTAATAGAGTAGAATCTCTTTGTGTCTGCAGACAGTAGTCCCACTTTGTCTTGGCATACCTCATCGTGTTTTTTCGGTTTCCTAGATGTTCTCCGTAACGGCAGCGTGGACTGTATTTCAACATAACAATGTGTAAAAAGATACGCTGATAAGAACTTGAAATTTGAATCCTAACTGTGCTAATTCTGAGGTTATAAGTGCTTGGTAAGCTTCGCCTGTTGATTTCCGGACAGGCACCATGCTGACGGCCCGTTCTTGTGGGATTCCATTCTTAACATAGCGAACACAAATTACAACCTGATCAACAACACCAACATCCTATCAAGAATCCACATTAAGGCTAAAATACTTCGCCTCCTGGATTTCTTTAACGATCTCTTGTTTGACTTGACGTGTGCATATATTTATTAATTTGAATTCCGGCACCAGGTACCCACAGACGCGTTTCGGGCTTCAAGGTCCTCTTCAGTGTGGTCCCGACCCAGTGCTGAGGAATACTGAACAATTCTGACCATTTCAAGCCAATATGTGAAAACTATTAATGATTTCGATAGCTAACGCCGTCTAATGCTTCATAGTGGCATCGTTCAGTATTCCGGCACCAGATACCCACTGAACACAAATTCAATTTTGATATTTGTTTTCTGGTTTCACAAACAGAGTTCTGCTCGCTAGTGCACGAAACAGTGACCTGTATATGCACTTTGTGCATTCGTGTCACTGACGATGCCACTATGAAGCATTAGATGGCGTTAGCTATCAAAATCATTAATATTAATCAATTTATTTATAATGTGTTTTGACAGAAAGGTCATGAGACTACCTCTACCCTTACCTTTTCCCGACTCTTTTCTTTTTTCACTTTCAGTTCGGGCCTCAGATATATGGGAAATTAGAACTCGATGATACTTTGATAACAGAACAACTAAATTTAAAAAGTTTCCGTGATTCTGGTTCTGGCTCTCGGCGATATCCGCCAAGGAGTACAAGGCCTCGCGTTTACCACGATAAGCGATGCCTTGCTTAGATATGAATATTATTATATCAATGATTCTTTTCAGAACCAGACGCCCATTGGAAATCTCTTGCGTATTTTTTTGCCTAAGACGTTGTTCAACAATTCCTTCCTTTTTTGCTGTTAGCAAGGCAACCTCGGCCACTTGATGTGCTTGACCACTTGTTCTTAGATATGTTTTTTAGACGGAGTGACACTATTATATTATATAAAGTGTCAATAAAGTGTCAAACGCTTTCATTGACTACTTTGACTCTATTCCAAAAAAAATCAGTAGCAGCTTTGACATAAATACATCAGACCTCCCAATTAAAACCAGCATTGGGAAGAGTGTGTTTCTTTTTGAGTATAGCTCTACTGAGATAGTTACATTAATGAATAAACTGAAAAACATGCATTGCATTGGCCCAGACGGCATATACTGTAACATTATCAGAGAATTCAGAGATCTACTAGCTACACCACTAACCTATTTAATTAACCTGTCGTTTGAAAAAGGTGTATACCCAAACATATTAAAACAATCAATGATAAAACCTATTCCTAAAAAGGGTGATCGAAATGCTATCTCAAACTATAGACCTATCATGCTGGCGAATTAAATATCAAAAGTTTTTGAGTATGCCATGCTCCAGCGTCTCTTTGCTTTCCTAGAAAGACACAATATTATAAATACATTGCAATTTGGGTTCCTACCTGGAAAATCCACAGCAAACGCCCTTCTGCACTTCTGCAGTGAAGTCCTACAAGAACTGGAAAATAAGAAGTTGCCTTTGGGAATTTTTTGTGACCTTAGCAGGGCCTTCAATTGTGTCCCCCACTGTCGTCTGCTCTGGAAATTAAATTCATCTGGCGTGAGGGGCCTAGCGGGCCAATGGTTTGCCTCGTATTTATCCAATAGGTCTTATTTTGTGGAAATTTCTAACCAGAGTGACCTAGGCGGGGGACACAGATCTGAGATCCTGTCTTCGTCATTGGGTGTTCCACAAGGATCAATATTGGGACCAATACTATTTATCCTATACATTAACGATGTTGCTGAATACCTTAGTGATTACCACATTGCTATGTATGCTGATGATACCTCGGTCCTAGTTAAAGACGCATCAATTAGAACAGTTGAAACTTCCGGAAACATAGCTCTCTCTAGACTCTGTAATTGGTTCCAGACAAATGGCCTTTTCTTAAATTCCGATAAAACAAAAATAATACTGTTTCATAATCCGCAGAAGAAAATTGACAGTACTGTAAAATTAGTAGTCAATAATGAAATAACAAATACAACCGACCATGTTAACTTTTTGGGAGTCACAATATCAAGCGATTTAAAATGGGATGAACACTGCACGAAGCTAATTAGTAATCTAAATAAATCAGCCTACAAACTTCGAGCATTACATCACTGCCTAAATCTTACAGCACTAAAAAAAATCTATTATGCTGAAGTGCAATCTAAATTATTATATGGACTTCATCTCTGGGGCTGTTCACACTGGCATGAGAAAGTCTTCATTACTCAAAAATTGATAATTAGACGAATCTTAAATATTGGCCAAATGCAATCATGTCGTACACATTTTAAAAATTTATCTATATAAACATTACCGTCATTGCTTCTACTCGAACTCTGTAAATACGCATATTTAAATAAATGCAAATTTGATCATCGCACACCTCACAACTACAAAACACGTCATAACAATTAACTATTGCAACATAAAGTTCATCTGGAGCTTTCAAACAGATCCTGGAATATAGTCAGTGTTAAGGTGTACAACAAACTTCCCCCAACCATTCGCAACGTAAATTACCACCTATTTAAAAAGAGCCTGAAGTGCATTTTTACTAACCATGCATTTTATAATCTAAACGCATATTTTAATTGCGAAAAACTAGATTAGATTGATGTAATATTTCTCTTATATTTTATATTTTATATACTCTGTTCTGACGTTCCTATAATATGTATTGTAGTCTTTATGGAAATAAATTGTGTTTATGTTTATGTTTATTAACGAACGGACTTCTATCTCCTTCTTCCTTGATCATATCGTCAGGAGCGAAGCACATGCAGGCGGTACAAAAAATCTTATTCAAATCTAGAGAGTCAGAGATGGATTCTCGCCGAGTTAAAGTTCCCGTTAGTAACTTTCGGTAGTAAACTCGACTTCCATAAAAAGGCAAGCTGCTCTCATTACCCGACGGCTGGATTGGGTGGACAGATAAGAAACTCAATTTTTCTGCAGTGGCGGCATTTTTTCTTGGAGAAGCAAATTCAGAAAGTTTTTTTTAATTTCTTTGCAACTCGCATCTGTTAATATAAGTGGTTTGATGCTATAGAGATTAGCTTTAGCTCTAGTATCGCTAGAAACTAAGGGAATTGTCATGAGTTATTGGTAAAACAGCCGCCCCTGTCGAGTTCAGAACTACTGTCATGAAAAATGGTGCCACATTTCTTGCTCGCATCTAACTTAAGTACTGATGATAATCCCACTATAACAAAAGAGTTGGTAACAAAAATGCGGTCGGATTTTATACTTATATTGTGCATAGTGATATAGATATTGTATACATAGTGCAATAGATATAGTGCACATTCAGAGCCATTGCGTTTTAAATATATCAAAACAAAAAAGCTAATGAACTCACTTGAAGACAGTTTGGTTTTTCTTAAATTAGGGAATTCATAAAAATTGTACCGCATTTTCCTACCTACCTCGAGAGCTTGAAGGTACAGAAGGTCTATAATATCAAAACGAAACGCAACCATGTTAGTATATTTGAAATATTTGAAAATGACATTCAGGTCCCATATCGAGATGGTATACGAACGAGCATCGAGAGTTACGTCCATGCTGAGCGGACTCATGGCTAATGTAGGGGGACCGCTGTCTGGAAGGCGCAAACTACTGATGTCTGTCGCACACTCAATCCTGCTGTATGGGTGCGAACTGTGGGCAGATAAGTTAAATAAAACCCCGAAGAAAAAACTTGTAAGGGTACAACGAACGGGAGCACTGCGAATAGCCAGCGCATACAGGACAGTATCAGAACCCGCAGTGCTTGTTATAGCTGGGGTTACACCTATATACAGGGTGTCTCAGACCACCCGTACCAGCCTTTTATTTCGACAACGCTTGGTCGAATGTGACTGGGACAAAAAATTTTATTACCAAAGTGAACCCAAGGAATCCACTAATGAATTTATTTTTTACTGGAATAATCCGGAAGTACCCGGAACCGGAAGTAACTTTAAAATTTCAAATGGCAACATAGGTCGAGTATGGTATTAGTTGGTAGGTCTTTTTAAAAGAAAAAACTTTTATAAAAATGTTTTTTTAATATTTTGCATATTTACAAAAATAAACTAAAAAAACGAAATTGAAAATTAGTTATCTATTCAACACTCAATTTTCTCAAGTATGCTTTGCTTTTTTGTTATGTCTAAATAATTGATGTTCGTGAATATTTGAAGTAAAATAATTTATTATTATCAAAGTATTGAATGTGTCAACATGGTTTTTACAAACCTCGAAGGTTTTGATATGCTGATGATATTAGGTGAAAATGCGGACCAATTATTTGGTTTCCTAAAATACCACACGTGTTTATTATCAACTTCTCTTAACCAATGATGGTTTTTATTACTCCAGTAGTGAGCATTCTGTAAATTAACAACTCCGTTCCTTTTGAATGTCACCTCATCTGTCCATAAAATTTTGTAATGGAAATTATAATTTTCATGAGACATCTATTCACAAAAATTCAACCTATCTTGAAAATCCCGCTCTTCAAGTTTCTGGTGTAAAGAGATATGGTGTAGATCGAATTTGTTTGTTTTTAAAACTCTCCAAGCAGTAGAGCGACTTATTCCAGCATCGATTCAATTTTTCTGGTCGAGATGTTCGGATCCAGAGCAATTGCTGCAAGAATATCTGGTGCTCTTTCATCTTGTACACGTTTTCTGATACTTCGACCGTTGTTGTGGTTGGGCTGTAGCTTACTGTCTTAACTCATTCTGCAAGGCGCCGAAAAACATTTTTTGACTGGCTCGTTGAGGGTATCGCTCAACATAAATTCGCTCAGCAGCACGATAGTTTTGGCCGCATTCACCTAATATCATCAGCATATCAAAACCTTCAAGGTTTGTAAAAACCATGTTGACACATTCAATACTTTTATAATAATAATTTATGTTACTTCAAATATTCACGAACATCAATTATTTTGACATATCAAAAAAGCAAAGCCTACTTGAGGAAATTGAGTGTTGCATGGATAACTAGTTTTTAATTTCGTTTTTTTTGTTAATTTTTGTAAATATGAAAAATATTAAAAAACATTTTAATAAAAGTTGTTTCTTTTAAAAAGACCTATCAATTAATACCATACTCGACCTATGTTGCCATTTGAAATTTTAAAGTTACTTCCGGTTCCGGGTACTTCCGGATTATTCCGGTAAAAAATAAATTCATTAGTGGATTCCTTGGGTTCACTTTGGTAAGAAAATTTTTTGTCCCAGTCACATTCGACCAATAAAAAATAAAAGGCTGGTACGGGTGGTCTGAGACACCCTGTATATCCTGGCAGCTGAAAGGAAAGCCGTCTACACAAACAAGACGACGACAGGACATGAACGTGCACAAAATACCGCAAAGGAAATGTCACTGAGACATTGGCAAGAGGAATGGCAAGCTGAAACAAGAGGAAGATGGACAAAAAAACTAATTCCAAACCTGACGAAGTGGCATGACAGGGAGCATGGAGAGATTAATCATTACATGACCCAATTCCTGACTGGGCACGGTTACTTCAACTCGTACCTGGAAAAAATAAAAAAAGTAGATAGTGCAGATTGCCCCTATGGGGACACAAACAATGACGACGCGGAACACACGATATTCACATGTGGCCGATGGATCAGGGAACGAACCGTATTAGAACAGAGAGTCCGCAAGATAACGCCATCCTCCGTGATTGACGTAATGTTGTCGAGCAATGAAGCCTGGCAGGCAGTAGCCTCCTTTGTCGAAGAAATACTAAAACAGAAGAAGCTAGAGACCTAGAAACGACAACCAAAGCAAGGCACCCACCTTGAAGAAATATCATTTGACGGTACCTGGGTGGGCTCTGACCTATATAAGAGGGGTTTTAGTGGGTAAAAAAATCCCACATACCGGGGTATGGTCTCCCCTGAGGTGCATTAACATTTCCCCTACGCCCATATAAAAAAAAAAGTTAGTATATTTGCTATTTTAGTAAAGTGATTTTAGAGTTAGACACTGCCTATGTCTAACTCTAAAATTACATTATTAAAACAGCAAATATACCAACATGGTTGCGTTTCGTTTTGATATTATGGGCCTTCTGTACCTTCAAGCTCTCGAGGTGCACATATAAAAGAGAGCCTGGACTGCTTTGGATTCAAAACCTGCTTGTAATTCCGTCTTTGTTTTACTTTTCCATTTTTCGGAACCAAATTTATGTTTGTATGTATGTGACTGAAAATTGATTAGGTAAAGCAGTATTTAGGTTATTTTGGTAACAAGGTAACTAACGCTGGATTTTACAAACATTTATTTATATTGAGTTTATGAGAGCTGGTGTTAAAATTTAAACCCGTGTTATTTGTTTTTCGATTTTTATTAAAAGTAAATCGCGGTTTAATGTTTTGTAAAACGCAAATTGTCATTTAACGCCAAATAATAACAAATTTACCACAGGGTTATTTTGGTTGTGAAATTGAAATATCATATATCCCAGTGCTGTGTCAACTAGAGATGGGTAACTCCTGAGCGAATCGACTCAAAGAGTCAGTTCAGTGAAGTGAGCTAGTGAGCCAAGTGGTTTAGTTCAAAATGTTCAGCTCTTTTTGAGCCATGACTCAATTTGATTCGCCCGATCTTCTAGAGTTACACGACTCACCTTGAATGTTGATTCGCACTGTATTAATGGTTTTTGATTTTCACGCGGCTCGTCGATCGGCAGGCTGTCTGGGCTCGGCCTTGCTGAGCATGCACTTTTTACTTTCAGCATTTCTTAGTCTGCGGCATTTTAATGAATCATCTTTAATTTTTTTCAATTATGTGCGTTATTATGTTTCGTTATGTAAGTAATTCAAACATTTCTTTATTAAAAATAAAAAATATGAGAAATATTAGAGAAAATAAAAATAATGTTTATAGTTGATTAATTAACTTTGTAAGATTAGAAATATAATTAATATTAATTTTTAAGCAATTTTAATTGAGCTTGGGGCACGACCGCACTACTAAATTGATTTTTAAAAACTACATTTTTCACGGCATTTCCTAAACATATGTTATTCGTTTATTTTAATTAAAATTCGCCTCTGTTAATTCACATATACTACAATTAAAAATATCATAAGCAAACACCCACTGTATACTGTATAGTAGTCATTAGAAATCTGATTTTTCTTTCGTCGCCTATTCGTAACCAAAATTGTAAATTTAATAAGAAGTGTTTGTTATTGTAGCAAGAAAATAGGTATCGTAGGTATCGTATTCCTATCTTATTTTATTGCAGCATCATCAATTCGAATTTCGATGCGTAAATTCATTGAGCTATTCGACGGCGATTCGACTCTAAAAGAGTCATGACGGTTCTTGAATCCGATTGAGCGGCTGAACCGATTGAGAGTCATGACTGTTCTTGAATCCGATTGAGCGGCTGAACCGATTGAGCTAGCGGCGATTTGACTCTAAAAGAGTCATGACGATTCTTGAATACGATTGAGCGGCTGAACCGATTGAGCTAGCTCGCTCATTGCGATCCACATTGCATCGCGATGATTCATAAAACCTTGCGATCCAGGTCGGATATTTGGAGTTGGATCGCTGTTTTCGTGCTGAATGTATGTGTTTTTATAGGCGCGCACACGTATTCAATATATTTAAACACACTTGAAGTGTAATCGCACGAAATTAATACGCGATTGTCATAAATAATAAAAATCGCGTATTAATTTCGTATACATATTTATATCCTTACGTATTTATATATTTAAATATAAATTATGATTAAATTATTGCAATCATTGTATAGCCGACATTAATAATCACCGTATTGATCAATTTAATGAGTTGGCGAATAAGATGAATCTATAAGAGTCAGAACTCTCGGCGGCTCGCTCGCTCGTAACTGAGTCATGTAACTCTTTTGAGCTGACTCAGTGAATCGACTCTTTGTAGTGAGCTAGATCTTTTGAACCACCTCACTGAAAAAAGCCATTTCGCCCATCTCTAGTGTCAACATAAACCGGTGTTATGTTGACATAACCTTGGGTTATATGATTTTTAAATTTCACAAGCAAATAACCCTGCGCTTTATAATTCAGTGTTTAATATGTTATAACTCGGTGTTAAAAGACAAATTTGATTTCGCAAAATATTTAACCGCGGCTTACTTTTGTTTGTGAAATCGGAAATAAATAACACGGGTTTAAATTTTAACACCGGCTTTCGTAACCCCGACTTAAAAACGTTTGCCAAATTTAGCATCAGAGTTTCTTAAATTAAGAACATTGCAGAGTGTAAAAAGACGAAATGTAACATACTTTTTCCATTGTAATGGACGATTTAGGTTTATTTCATTTCATTTCATTGCGAAGAAAAGTTGCGTAGTAGTATTTATAATTTTTAGATTTTATCCACAAAATAGGTTTTCAGACTGAAGATCCTTTTGTCGTTTCTATGTAGATAATATTAATGCAGTTACTTAATTTACTAAGAAAAGGATGTCTTAGGTAAAATAGTAGTTTGTCTTATTAGGACGAAAAGTAAGAGAATGCCGCATCGGTATGAAAGATTGGAGGACACCTCCGATGTGGTGATGTGGTGTTCTCTCACTGTTCGTCCGAATAAGACACAATATTTTATTTAACATAGGAAGCAAAGTATTTTTTTAAAGTCAAAATAAATGTAATAATAATAATAATAATAATAATACTAATAATAATAAACGCAAAACGCTACATATGGAACGGGGAAAAATAATAACAGATACGACCGAACAAACACTAAATAACGAGACATTACAGCAACTACACCACAATGATCTGTACAGATACCTAGGATTCGGCCAAAACTCTAAATTAAATCACACCAACATCAAAAAACAGCTGCAGACCGAATACGAGAAAAGGCTCAACCGACTACTGAAAACCCTACTTAATTCTGCGAACCTCTTCAAGGCAATTAACACCTACGCTATACCTATATTAACATACTCCTTCGGCATAATAAAATGGACTAAGACTGACTTAGACAACAATAACATACTTACAAGAACATCGCTAACACAAAACAGAAAATTACACCCGAATTTGTGTAAGGAGCGAATAAACATAAACAGAAGAGAAGGAGGAAGAGGAATGATTGACCTACACGTACTCCTCGACAAACAAATAAATGGGCTGAGGAAATATTTTACATCAAAAGACCACCCACTACACAAATCAATTGTTAAAATAGACAAAAACTACACCCCCCTTAACCTATCATCACAAACTGCAATAGAAACCATGGGCAAGTCACTGGAAGAAAAGAACACGATATGGTCATCAAAAGCACTACACGGAAAACACTACAATACTGTCAACAACAATCCCCACATAAGCAAACAACTCACGTACACATTCCTACAGAAAGGGCAGTTGTTCCCCAAAACCGAAGGCTTCATATTGGCTATACAAGACCAAGTAATAGCCACCAGGAATTACAGAAAGTACATACTAAAAGAAACAACAATTAAAGATGACAAATGTAGAAGATGCCGCCAACACCCCGAAACCATTGACCACATCGTATCAGGATGCAAATTACTTGCTGGCACAGAATACACAAGTAGGCACAATACTGTCGCAAAGATAATACACCAGGCACTTGCTCTAAAACATAAATTACATACAGACAACCAACCATACTACAAATACAACCCGCAGACAGTTTTTGAAAATAAAGAGTATAAATTATACTGGAACCTCACCATACACACAGACAAAACAACCATGCACAATAGACCGGACATTACATTTCAGAACAAAACACGACACACAACATATATTATAGACATCGCAATACCAGCAGACCATAACATAGTGACTAAATACACAGAGAAGAAAACTAAATACCAACCATTGGCAATTGAAATGGAAAGAATCTGGAAACAAAAAACAGTACACATAATTCCACTCATAATATCCATAACTGGTATCACACCACACACGATGATACAACATCTGTCGGAACTAGATCTGCCGAACAACATTCACACTCAAGTTCAAAAAGCAACCATACTTCACACATGTAACATAACAACGAACTTCTTGAATCAGAAATAGATTACGTTTGGACTTGGCTAATGCCCGCCCAAATATAATATAACCGACAACAAGTCGAGATAAAATAGAAAATAATAACAATAATAATAATAATAATAAATTGTCTTTATTCAAAAATTCAGGAATATTACAAAAGAGAATAATATACAGTAGTGCAGGCGAAGTTCAACCAGTCTGTATGACTCTAGTTGCTCTTCCACTTAACCTGCTTCGGTAAGAAAGATAATCCATAGAGGAGTACATAATTATAATAATAAGTCTTAAAAATTAAATGAACAAACAAAAGATACAACTTTAATTAAATGAAAAAAAAAACTCCAATCAAATCAGATACCTAGAATTTTAGATCTAATTTGTCGGGACATGGCTTTTTTAAAAGTAAAGGGTGACAGTTGTTTGAGGTTAGAGGGAATTTTATTAAAAATTTTGTATATATTGTATTTAAAACACCTCTTAAAAAAGGTGGTTTTGAATTCAGGAGGTGAGATGGTTCCTCTAAACCTCAAATTGATATTGTGGACATCAGACCGATAAACAATCTTGTTGTAGAGGTAGGGGGGTGTGCGGTTCTCAAAAATGTTCTTATATATCAGACAGCAATGTAACAATCTGCGCTCCGCCATATCTAGCCGGTTCAGCTCTTCAAGTTTACCTGAGATGTGGTCAAATTTGCGTATGCCAAAAATAAGTCTAATACAGGCATTCTGGACCTTTTGTATGCGTTTCGTTGTTACAGAGTCTTGGCAGACATTGTATACGGCATCCGCAAAGTTGAAGTGGCTAAGTACCAAAGTGTCGCATAGCAGTCGCTTAGTTTTTAGGGTCAACACATTACGGTTAGAGTAAATCATTTCTAAATTAATATATGCACGAGATATGCATTTATTGATGTGTAATTTGAACCGTAGCTTATCATCAATTACTAGAAATTGGATTTGTGTTCAGTATTCCGGCAACAGGTACCCACAGACGCGTTTCGGACTTTAAGGTCCTCTTCAGTGTGGTCTTGACCCAGTGCTGAGGAATACTGAACATTTTTGCTTATTTCAAGCCAATATGTGAAAACTATTAATGATTTCGATAGCTAACGCCATCTAATGCTTCAAATTCAATTTTGATATTTGTTTTCTGGTTTCACAGAGTTCTGCTCGCTCGTGGACGAAACAGTGACCTGTATATGCACTTGGTGCATTCGTGTCACTGACGATGCCACTATGAAGCATTAGATGGCGTTAGCTATCGAAATCATTAATAGATTTCACATATTGGCTTGAAATAGTCAGAAATGTTCAGTATTCCTCAGCACTGGGTCGGGACCACACTGAAGAGGACCTTGAAGTCCGAAACGCGTCTGTGGGTACCTGTTGCCGGAATACTGAACACAAATTCAATTTTGATATTTGTTTTCTGGTTTCACAAACAGAGTTCTGCTCGCTCGTGGACGAAACAGTGACCTGTATATGCACTTTGTGCATTCGTGTCCCTGACGATGCCACTATGAAGCATTAGATGGCGTTAGCTATCGAAATCATTAATAATCAATTACTAGACCTAGGATTCCTACAGAGTCAACAAAAGGGAGTATTGCATTACCTATTTTGATTTTTAATTTTGATTTTGCTATTTGAATTAATTTTTTTGGACCGAAAAGCATAGCTGATGATTTAGATGGATTTATTATAAGTGAATGACTGTGCGATGTATCGACTAGCTTACTGATGTCAGAGTTAATGTTGAGGTTAGCGGTGGATATATCATTAATATTGAATGCGTATGATAGTTGTGTGTCATCAGCGTATACATTTACGGAGCAATGATTTAATGCTGACGGTAGAGAGGAAGTATAAACACAAAATTAAACTGGTCCTAAGATGGATCCCTGATGAACACCCGCCTCCACACTACATGTATTTGAGATTGCGTCGTCTATCTGTACAAACTGGGTACGGTTGGAAAAGAACTAATCAAGTTTATTGATGAATTAGTAAGTCCTAGATAGTGAAGTTTAGCTATAAGGATATCGTGATTGATAGCGTCAAAATCCTTACTATAATCTAGCAGTAATATTGATGTGAGTAAGCCATTATCCGTTGAGGAAATGATGTCGTCTGTGACATTAAGTAAGGCAGTTGTACAGCTATAATTTGGCCTAAAACCGGATTGAGCTGAAGGAAGGAGTTAGTGCTTCTCAAGAAAATCCAGAAGTTGATTTTTTATTATGCGTTCTAAAATCTTTGATAAGGTCGGTAGAATGCAGATTAGTCTGAGATCTTTGAAACTATTAGGAGAGGTTGTTTTAGGAATAGGTAGGATTTTACCGTGCTTCCATATGGTCGGAAAGACTGATTGTTTAAGACAGCAATTAACTATATGTGTTATGTATGGGATAATATAGGGACAGCATAATCTAATCATGTTGATGTTTATTTTATCAGAACCAACAGCCTTTGTTTTTATATAACAGATAATATCTTCAATGATCTCCTTATTCACTAGTTTTAAAGAAAAATGACTTGAGACGTTGGGGTGGATATTTTGACAATAGTAAGTAATAAGAGAGTCATTCGGTTGACTTTTTACCGAGTTAATAAGGTAATTGTTGTATCCATTAACGTCCTTTAAATTATTTGGAATGGCAGTTCGCCTTTTTACAACAACATAATTACTTTTAAAATATGACCACATATTTTTCCTGTTGGTATTAATGATATGTGTAAAATAAGCTTTTTTTTTCATAGGCAACAGCAGAGTTGACAATATTTCTTAAGCGTTTATAGTAAGTGAAGTCATTTGGATTTTTCGTTGTTTTAAATTTAGTGTAACTGTTATTGCGTACTTTCATCATATCTTTTACGGTGTCAGTTAGCCAAGGAGCTTTGTTTTTTGTCACTCTTCAGGTTACCAGAGGTGCGTGTAAATCAAATAATTGTAAGAGGCAGTAGTTAAGATGGTAAATTTTGTCATCGATATTTTGTATGTAAATCAAGTTGCCAATATTAATTAGTTCAAGGTCAGATTGGAATGTATTTAAGTGAATATTATTAAGTTTTCTGTATTTTACTAAGTTCACAGGCCGCTTGGTGTTGAAAACTAGCTTACAGTGTATCAAATCATGATATGCTATGTCGTGAACTTTAATTACACCGGAGTCTGTGCAGCAGTTTTTGTTAGACAAAATGATTAAGTCGATTAGAGAGCTGGACTGACTAGTTACGCGCGTTGGTTGATTTATTACTTGATACAGTGCATATGCGTTAAGAATATCAAGAAAGTTACTAGTAGTGGTAGAATCGATGTTAAGCAAATTAATATTTAAGTCTCCTAAACATATAAGATCGTCACATTCCGGTAATATATAAAAAAACGTATCTTCTAATTTATCTACAAATACGCGGAATTGGCCGATGGGAGGTCTATATAAGACTCCAACACAGTATAACTTGTTGTTATACTTGCACTTTATCCATAATTGTTCTAACGCGTTTGTAGAGTCCAAAGGGAGAGACTCAAAGTATATTTTTGACCTAATGTAGATGCCAACTCTACCACCGCGACCGAATTCCTGATCCTTACGTAAGAAAGTGTATCCGTCAAGATTGAAACAAGATGTGTCGAAATGGTGGTAGCACAAGACTCTTAAAATTATTAAAATTACTATTAATTGAACGAATGTTTATACGAGGGTTGCCTTTTATATTTCGGGATTGGGCAACCCTAGTGTTGCAATCTGGCAACTGAGAGCTCTATCGTAAAGTTTGACATATTTGAGGTTATACGTACTCAGAACGTTTTGACATGTGAGCGTTATTTGTGTCGTTTACACTAACTTAAAAGATTTATCTCGGCCAAAGAATGGAATTAAATTGTGAACATTTTCGTGCGATTATTTTTTACAACTTTCGACGTGGATTAACACAACAACAGTGCATAGATGAACTTAATTTAATTTTTGGCGATGAAGCTCCATCAAGGACCAGTGATTATCGATAGTATGTTGAATTCAACCGAGGTCGTAGTTCACTCCAAGACGAATTTCGTGGAGGTCGTCCAAAATCAGTTGTTGTTCCGGAAACCATTGATGCTGTGCGCAAACAAATATTGCAAGATCGTCATGTGACCTATCGTGAGATTAAGACAACCTTAGGCATTAGTGGGACCAGCATACATTCAATATTGCATGAATATTTTACTGTCAAAAAAATTTGTTCGCGTTGGATCCCACACAATTTGTCAATCGCTCAAAAAAGGCTCGTGTCGATTAGTGCAAAGAAATGCTCAAAAAATACGATTGCGGTGCTTCGAAACACGTCTATGACATCGTGACGGGTGATGAATCATGGATTTACGCGTATGAGCCCGAAAGTAAACAGCAGTCGACCGTATGGGTGTTTCAAGATGAGCCAAATCCAACAAAAGTTGTTCGCGCACGAAGCACTTCCAAGCAAATGGTCGCCTCTTTTTTCGAAAAAACTGGACATGTCGCAACCGTACCACTAGAACAACGCAGAACAGTCAATTCTGAGTGGTACACAACCATTTGTTTGCCAGCTGTCATCCAAGAAATCAGGAAAACCAACCGCCGAAAACGGATCACTCTTCACCACGACAATGCGAGCTCTTACACATCGGCTCAAACAACTGCATTTTTGAGCACGCAAAACATCGATTTGATGAGTCATCCGCCATATAGTCCTGACTTGGCACCGAATGACTTCTTTTTATTCCCACCCGTAAAAAATAAAATGAGAGGTCAACGTTTTTCGACACCTGCAGAAGCGGTTGATGCGTTCAGAATGCATGTTTTGGAGATACCTCAATCAGAGTGGCGAAAGTGCTTCGACAATTGGTTCAAACGCATGCAAAAGTGTATAGATCTTAATGGGGAATATTTTGAAAAACAATAAAGCGATTTTCAATGATTAATATTTATTTTTGTTCTCTAATCCCGAAATATAAAAGGCAACTCTCGTATGACAAAGACAAATATTTGTATTCATACTTATTACTAAGGAAAAAAGTAAACTAAGCTATAATTAATTTTATATGTGAGAACTCCATTGCGTGAAGCACTTTAAAAAGAGAAAATAAAAGATTGTCATGCATTAGTGTATACAAATTATATAATGAAAAGAGAAGAGAGCAAAAAAAGCAAAATAGAATATGATATATGAATGTAGCATGCATGATGTAAATATTCAAAGTAAAGATAGTATTGAAACTTCGCTTATCAATTATTATTCAAAATCAGATGTGTCATAAATAAAATTTTTTGATTCTTCTCCGTCTTTTCCTGGGCGCAAGATGAAAATTTTTCCATTCCACGACCAGGCATTCTTGGAACCCAGTGTTTCGCGCGCTTTTTTGAGCAAGCGGTATCTCGTAAGAGTCAAATCATTGGTCATCATTATACCAGACTGCTTAAGGCGGTGACGATTTTTTAAAATCAGATCTGCCGTCTCGGAGGAGGATACATTAACTACTGCACGACTCGTTTTAGATGGTTTGCCCAATCGATAACATTTAAGTACATCAATTTTAGAATTAATTTGTAATTTTGTAGAGAACAAGTCTTTCAGTTTATTATTTAAATTTTAGTTAGGTTCTTCCTTTAATCCTATTATTCTGAGATTTGAATTTCGTGCTGTTTGTTCGATTTGGTCGATTTGTTTTTTTCAGTAATTTGTTTTCGTCCTCCAAGGGATATATGATAATTAAATTTATCATTGAGCTCGGTGCTAACCTTGGTGATAGCTGTTTGAAAGAGACCAGCTATCACAGTGTCGTCCTTTAAAATTACCAATAATGCTTCTTTAATAGTATCTTTTAAGTCCTCCTTCTGTTCACGTGTAAGAGGCATGGCGAAAACTAGTTATTGTAAGCAAGGCGCGTACTTACAGTAAGGTGCTGATATATTTTCGATGTAGTAGGTGTAGTTGATAAGAGAAAAAGTAGTTGAAAGCGGAACACTCACAAACACGACTATTCGCACTCACGTTTCATGTCGGGTGATCGATTTTATAGAAGAATAAAAACAAATAGATAAAAACAGAATTAAAAATAAAGAGACACAAAAATTAAGTTGTACCGTCATAAATCCGAAATAAAATTCTCGTGTAATGGAAACAAAGGATCTCATAATTTCATCATAAAAGATGGCTCCCTATATTATTTTTATGATATTTTCAATCAGAGTAAAATTCTGAACACAAAAATCTATTGATCACCAATTTTTATAAACAAGGCAACGAAATAACAAAAAATAAATTATTTAATCACGAAACAATAGAAACTAATTAGTTACATAACAAAAATAAGAAAAAACAATATTAATCTTCTTGATCAAGTGGACCAAGGTCTTCCACATTACCATCTCCAATAAGATTTCTGAAATATTGTTGATATGCTTGTGGAATAAATTCAAAAAGTTCTTCCATGTTCTTTTTCTTTTTTTTTTCGTTGATTGGCAAAGGTCCTTCGTATAACGGTGGTATGTCAACTTTGCTTAAATTTTTGGGTTTTCCTTTTCGGCACGGCAGTAAATTAATTCTTTCGAAATGGCAATTTTCGTCAATAGTTTCTCTATAAAATATTTTATAGGGATGTTTTTTTTTTCAAAATGTAACCATTGAATCTTTAGCTATGATACCGTGGTATTATTTTCGTTTTTACTTTGGCGTGTTACTGACTGTTCTAATAGTTTTGTAGAAAAAAAATCAGTTTGTTTTATTTGAGAAATAATAAATGGCTTTTTGGATCTGCACTTTTTTATTATTGCATACCAATCGTCAGGTAGATATTTTAGCCTATTCTTAGCATATTGTTCAATGTGTCCAAAATCACGGTCGTTCGGTAGAAAGGAATGACCCGGAACCATAAATTTGTGATCTATTATTTGAATATCAGTATCTGCTAAGAGCTTCAGCCAAAGTAGGCGTTGTTTAAAATTTCTATTTTGTCCGCCGCATGCATCGCTGTATGCAATAATGTGATTTGCTCCTTCTGCGTTTTCTTAGATATGTTTTCTTATACATGATCCTATTTCTTGTGCTCCTCTTGATGCGGTAATTTCATCCCATACGTACATAAAACCTTTTTCTTCTTCGCTTAGTTCATGTATGCCTAGATTGTAAACATACATGTTTCTCTTATAATAAGCGATAGAGCAAGTCAATGATGGGTATGGCAATGCCTTTTGCAAATCAAACGTAAATCCATAAACGTTTGTCTTATTAGTTATAGAGAACATCCGATCGTGCATCAAACTCGATCTTGCATTTTCAGCTTTACACAAGTGTAAGGTATGTTGCGTATTCAAATTTTGTATTTCCTCTTCATTTGTTTCGCTGTCTACTTTCGCTTTGAATAAGTCACATTTCACACAGGTATCTTTTGAAGGAACGTGGAAGTGTAGATTAAAATCGCGGTGAAATATATTCCTGTAGATTGCTTCTGATACAGGAATGACATTATCATTCGTACATTGTTTAATGTACAACTTGTGCATTAGTCTTAAATTTAATGTAGAATCAAGGTATTTTCTGTTAGGATTATGAGTTCTGGTATAATGAGATTGATATGCAGGAAAAGAATTTATGTGAGCATGAACATGCTGCACTTTTTCTTCGGGAGTCTTATTTGCCGGTATATGTTTTCCTCGCAAATCCTCGCCTGGAGATAAGAAACTAGCACATTTTAGTGCTCTCTTCACACGTCCACTTGATATTTTAAGAGTTTCTAAAAAGTATTTCTTACAAACATTTTCCGAAATGTTGCCAATGTTCAAGTAATAAGAGTTTGTTATAGTTTTTTCAGATCTGGTTCGGTTTCTTGGACGATTGGTTTTAGTCTTGTTTTGTTTCACCAAACCGCACAGAAAGGAATTTTGTCTAGAAAAGTTTCCCATTAACCAGAATTTTTCAAATGCTGTTTTTCTGTCCAATTCGCTTATTCTAGCAAAGAAATGTTTATTACAATTGCAGTTGATGTTATTAAAATTCTTTGCCGGCACCACTATGTTCGTAGTACTGAGGTATTCCTGCCCCGTATTCCTCATTCGTTTACGGATTGACTTTATGTTTTTTTCCGGTTCTCTAAACCGTTTTTTTCCCTTACGTTTTGATGTATTAGCAGCAACTTGCTGATCTTCTAAAATAAATATTGGAGGTTATGTTTGTTCAAAATTGAGAAAATACCACTACAATCATACCTGAATCGGTCGTTTCCAAAACTTCAAGTTCGAGAAATTCATATTCGCATTCACTTGCACTAAATGGCACTTTTTCACTAGTACTAGACTCACTCACTGGAACTCATTTTTAAATATATAATTAAGCAAATAGCAGAACTGACGTTTAACGCACCCGTGATCAAAGCACACTTCGTCGTCAATTTCTCGTCGCTATTGATTACCAATGATAGACACTACACTGGTTAAACTCCCTGATTACAAATTTGATGTAAGAATTTCAAGATACAAAAGATTCAATATGGCGACCAAAATGTATTTCGGATAAAACATAATAATTCGCGATGGCGAACCGTGAACATCGTTCGTTATCGGAAAGCGATTTGAATAAAACTATTATCGAAATAATTGAAAATATTGAGTGTTTTGGTTGCCAATTACCAATCACATCAAAAAGTGAACTATCTACGTGTGTAATCTGTGCTACTGAATACCACATAGGATGTATAAAAACTGAAGACAAGTTTGGAGCTACGGCGTGCCATCGCTGCGAAAAGCAAGGGATTCAAAGAATATGTCTCCAACTAGTATTGAGCATGCGAAATGAACTGAGGAATATGAAAGTGGAAATACACTCACTTAACAGGCAAGTCGGACATCTAAATAATATAATTGTTGAAAAGGATCATTTAATTAAGAACTCAACCTCACCTTTCTCAAATCCAGCAAAAAAGAATGTAAACAAATCAAATGTAGCACAGCCGCAATCCTTACTTGGTCAGGAAACGAAGAAAACTGTAAATAAATTGAAAAATAAATCGAATAGTGACTTATGCGAAAACACAATGAACGACCCGAGTACATCTAAGGTTGCATATAATAAAATTGCATCTTTACGCTCAGCAACGCCGACTTTACCGACTCAACAAACGAATTCTGCAGCCGCGCCAACAACACCTGAGAGGAAGGGCCCATTTGCCACTGAGACATCCCTGCAAAATGACGAATTTACACTAGTACAAAGAAGACGTAAACAAAAGAAAATTCCTATCGTGGGAAAATCTACACAACCACTAGGAATCAAAGGGCGTAAAATACGCTCCCACTTCTACATCAGCGGATTGGATCCTGAAGTGACAATTGAATCACTATTGAATTACGTATCCACCATCAACATTATAGACGCCGAATGTTCAAGAATGACCTCCAAACGACCTGAGGAATATTCGTCTTTTAAGCTAACTGTATCTAAGGCTGATTCGGATATTGTGAATAACCCAAATATTTGGCCTGAGGGGGTATACATTAATCCTTTTTTACAGCGCCTACAAAATATCAGCAAAAAACCGTAGACAAAAATGTAAATAATGTAAATTATAAACACACGCAAGAACAATCAAATCATATTTTAAAACTACTAAATTTAAATATTCAATCGCTCGGAAACAGTATAAATGAGTTTCAGTTATTTTTACAAAATCATAACATAGATGTAATTTCTCTGACCGAACACTGGCAATCAACAAATCAAATTTATTCGATAAAATTCTTAAACCATAAACTAATTTCACGATTCTGCCGCTCTATTTACAGTCATGGTGGGGTAGCAATATACTGTAATGACAATTTTAAGTCACATTGCCGCGATGACATAAATAATTTATGTCAATTAAATATCTTCGAAGGCACAGGTGCTGATATTGAATTTGACAAAAAACAAAAAATTACATTTATCTCCATATATAGACCACCAAATTCTAACATTGAACTATTTTTTAATAGAATCGAATTGCTATTTCAAATTTTATTATCAAATAACAACAAATTCTATATATGTGGTGACTTCAATATAGATATCTTAAAAACTTATCACATTTCAAGTCATTTAAAAATGCTAATCAAATCCTTCAATCTGGAATTACTGATTAAAGAATATACGAGAGTAACACCAACTTTACAATCATGCATTGATAATGTCATTACAAATAATACGCAGAACGTAATGCATTATGATATAATTCCGACTGGGTTCTCTGATCACATGGCCCAGATTATAGATATAAATTTAAAACATCATAACGATTCATATCAAATTAAATATCGACATTTTACAGACCAAAATATTTCTTTATTTTCTGAATATCTTCATAATGAAGCCTGGATGGGGTTATATCATAAATCAGACGTTAACTCAAAATTTAACCATTTTATGTGTATACTCTCACAATATTTTAATACCTGTTTTCCTCTAAGGACATATAATAAAAGAGACAAAAAAATAAAAATTGCTACTTCTAATGAGACAAAAATGTGTAAAAAGCAACTTGACCTGTACGCTATCTTAGTAAATTATTTCCCAAATTGTAAAAATACTTATAAGCACTATAAACAGGAGTAATAAATTGCTATTAAATGACAGAAAAGCATATTATAATAATAAAATAATATTCTCCACAAATAAAAGTAAAACTTCTTGGTCCATCATAAAAGAATTAAGTGGCCCTACAAATAAACTGTCTGGTAACTGCGAGCTAAATGTTGATGATTTAAATAATTATTTTGTCAATTCTGCAAAGAGCATTTCGGGAGGTAATTCCGACCAAAATAGTAGGCTGGAATTTGATAATTATCATTCGATATTTTTTTGCCCCATAACGATAAGTGAAGTTGAGGGTATAGTTTCTGCTATGCCAAATAAAAAAAGCTCCGGTGCTGATGAATTTCCAATGTCGCTATTGAAAAAAATCATTCATTTAATTAGTGAACCATTATGTCATCTCATTAATGAATCCTTAGCTAATGGCGTTTTTCCAGAAATATTGAAATTAGCAGTAGTTAAACCAGTATACAAGATAGGCGGCCGTGATAATATGGAAAATTATAGACCAATAAGTATTTTATCGACTTTTTCTAAACTGTTTGAATACTATGTCGCAAAACAAAGTATACTTTTTTACAAATATAATATGATGTCGAAAAACCAACATGGCTTTACTAAGCATAAAAATATAAATACCGCATTATATGATTTTACCCATTTCATCCATTGTGCTTTTGAAGGGGGCCAGGTCCCTTGTGGAATAATGCTAGATTTATCTAAAGCATTTGACTGCATTGACCATAACTTGCTTCTATCGAAGTTATACAATTACGGTTTCCGCGGAGTCGAGTATAATTGGTACAAATCCTATTTATCTAACAGAAAACAAATAGTAGAAATAATGAATAAAGGTGAAAAACTGCGGTCAAGTGCTCTAGACGTTGTCATGGGAGTTCCACAAGGGAGTATACTTGGCCCCTTTTTGTTTAATATATTTATAAACGATCTTTATCAATTGTCATCTCCGAAGCTAAGGATTGTCGGATATGCCGACGACACCAATCTTTGTATCGTTGGAAATACTTTTGATGATATGGTAAGAAATGGGGAACTAGCACTAATTGCTATTACACAGTGGTTTAAAAACAACAATTTATTGCTAAACGAAAATAAAACTAAATGTATTCTATTTAAAAAAAATGAAATCGGCAATATGCCTAATAACATTTCATTTGGCAATCTAAATTTTCAACTTTCTCAATCGTCTATGTTTTTGGGAATTAACATCGATGAAAAATTAAAATGGTATTCTCACATTGAGTATTTACTAGGTAAATTGGCTAAAATTAGCTTTATGCTATATACTTTCAAACCTCACCTATCTTTAGATATATTAAAAATAACTTATTATGCCAATTTCGAATCTTTGGTCAGATTTGGAATCATACACTGGGGTAGTTCGCCTAACATAAATAAAATCTTCTTAATTCAAAAACGTGTGCTCAGGATCTTATTAGGTCTCAAAAGCTCTACATCATGTAGGTCTTTGTTTGCATCGAATAACTTATTAACTATCACAGGAATTTATATATTAGAGTGTCTAGTGTTCATATGGAAACAAAAGCACCTTTTTTCAGATGGAACTCAGATTCATATCTACAATACACGACATAAGGATAACCTTAACTACCCTATACACCGATATTCACTCACCGAAAAGGGCGTGAATTACTCATGCATAAAATTATTTAATAAATTGCCAACTTACTTGAAAAATGAGCGGTGTTTCAAATCATTTAAATCAAAAATAAATATTATTGTAAGAGATATTGAACCTTACTTATTAAATGAGTTTTTAGAATTTAATCTAAATTACTTACATGTGCCTATTGCTTAAGCATGTTTTTCTCTTATGTGACGCATATTCTTATATTAAGTATTCATGTATATCTTGTATGTTTTTATTTATATTAGAATAAAGATTATATTATATTATTATTAATAACATTTAATTCTCTGTTATTCCAATTTTTACGTTTTTTTAATAGGGCTGATCCAACACGGCGATAAATAATTAAAACCTTGGATGCGCATGAAACTTATTTTAAGTTATATTTGACACTTTTTTATTCTAAATTAATAGGATATAACTAGTTTTGTATAATGCTGTAGGATATTGTCAGTTTTTGTAAAAATATACATATGTATCGGACGATAGCTACCAATAATTAATGCGAAAACAAAAATGGACTTAACCGGTCACATGCAAGCTTCTCGTTGTTCCACTTAGATTTTAGTAAACTGCAATTATTACAGAGTTAGTTAAGTCAGCAGAGATTGATTTGACCAATCAGTGAAGCACCCAATACAACCTTGTGTGATTGACGATGACTTGGGCCACTCTGGCTTTCAACAATATCCATAACTCATTAAAGTGCAAACATTAAAAGCAACATTTATATGCCAAACATCGAAGGAATACAATTTACATTTATTCAGGGAGGTAGTTTGAGTAATGGAGAATATGAATCCGCTATTATCTCAAAAACGCCAATTTTTGACTTGGGCCACTCTGGCTTTCAACGGCACAATTATCGTGTGATGTAAACACAGTATCTCATCATTTTATTCTAAAAAAACATTACAATTTGAGAAAAATGCCATACGTTGAAAAAAAAACCAACAACAATGAAAAAAAGGATATAAACAATGAAAAAAGTTAACAAAAAAAAAACGATGAAAAAAAGTAGTAGAGTGGGAAAAGTGAGTATTTTTCCCACGCTAAAAAAGTATTTTTAACCACAATATCTTATTTTTTTATTCTTCTAAAAACCGATTATTTTCACTATTATTTTTGATTGAGAAAGAAGTCTTTGCGTGCGTGAGTAAAATAAAAGTTTATTTTTCTGAGAAAACATTAGCGCAACTTGCTGCTGGTAACACTTAACTCACTTAACTCAGTAAATTGTTGTTGTGGGTTTTACTGAAAATACCGACTGCGCCGTTTAAAAGCCTGCCATAAAACGATGCATTTTACGTATATCACCAATTAGCTTCCAGTGCAATGATGATTTTGGCGCCCGGGGCCCCATTCGCTCTCCCAATCTTATTAGTACGGCCCTGCGTGTATGAACTATTTCGCGTGTAGTAGGTAATGAGCCTGGGAAGCAAGCGCAGGCTAGGGCCCGGGTGGCAAACGCCACCTTGACTATATGGCCAGTCCGACACTGCTGGCCATAGTCTCTCCTTTTCTACTCGATTTCCAGCTCTTCCATAAGCATTGGCTCCCCTTGTGTAAACTATCCAATAACTAATAATGAAAACACCTTACTTTATAAAGTACGAGTATAAATTAATTCCATTCGTTAAATTAACTACTGATATTTATGCATATTTCATAAATCCTAGCATCTCCTTACATTTTAGCATAATTAGTCATCCATGATATTGGAGTAAATATTTGACCGGAAATTAATAATCAGCCAAGTATAAATTAACACCTCGTGGATTTAATTGGCTAATGGAGCCTTCGGGCCAGTGTTGCGGGATTCGAATGGTCGAGGATTAAATTCACGATTTACGAAAGTTATCCTTTTAAATAGTACCAGATGTTCCCCGCAAGGCGAGTTGTTGCCCAACTTACCCTCGGGAATTGATTTACGGAGGACTAATTCCAAACAAGTTTGTCTTAATGCTACCTACACACATTTACTGCTAACTAATTTTAGTGTATCTATTACATAATTATACATGTTTATAAAAAAAGTTTAATATAACTTAATAATTTTCAAACGAGTCAAAATTGAATTTGTGTTCAGTATTCCGGCACCAGGTACCCACAGACGCGTTTCGGACTTCAAGGTCCTCTTCAGTGTGGTCCCGACCCAGTGCTGAGGAATACTGAACATTTATGACTATTTCAAGCCAATATGTGAAAAGTATTAATGATTTCGATAGCTAACGCCATCTAATGCTTCATAGTGGCATCGTCAGTGACACGAATGCACAAAGTGCATATACAGGTCACTGTTTCGTCCACGAGCGAGTAGAACTCTGTTTGTGAAACCAGAAAACAAATATCAAAATTGAATTTGTGTTCAGTATTCCGGCACCAGTTACCCACAGACGAGTGTTTCCATTTTGACTAAAACAAACTACATGTTTGATAATGACAAGCTAAATTTGCCAAAACTGCATTCACATTAAATTAAATTGTGTTATACAAACAAAGTTAAACCGTTTTTTTATTAATAAATTAACATGTATAACGAAGTAGAAGCCTCCACAATACAAAATTTTTAGGCCTTTCTAAACTCGTACTTTTACTTGATGCTGGGAGTGGCAAAACTCAGTTGAAACTTCAAAATCTACGATTTTATAAAAAAAAACCTTGGTATATGTATACTGTATATACAGAGAGTTTTATGTAACACCGAATATTTGCAATGTTAATTTTCATACAGAGAATTTTACTTGTAAGTATACATATGCATACGTTGTACATTTTACGACACTTGGCTTATTAAAAGAAATTAATTTGAAGCTTTAACCGAGTGTTTTCCACTCCCAGGTTAAGCATGAAGTAAAATTTCGAGTTTAGAAAAGCCTGAAAATTTGGCTCGGGCGCGTAGCGAAGCGAAGCGACCGAGCCAAATTAGGCTTTTCTAAACTCGAAATTTTACTTCATGCGCCACCGCTGCAAAACACTGACTCAATGTTAAGTTTGCGGTGTGCTTTAAACTTCGTAATATATCAGTGTTTTGTGCCGGTGGCGCATGAAGTAAAATTTCGAGTTTAGAAAAGCCTGAAAATTTGATTTGGTCGCTCCGCGCTTCGCGCTACGCGACCAAATCAAATTTTCAGGCTTTTCTAAACTCGAAATTTTACTTCATGCTTAGTCTGGGAGTGGAAAACACTCGTTTTAAGTTTCAAATTGAACTCTTTAAAGAAAACAAGGATGATCTAAAAATTTACGGCACACACGCCCTGTTTATACAATTTGTACTGAAATAAAGTTGAGGCGTTAATTGCAATTGGCTATACTTTTTAATAGTCAACCCTGTTTACACATAACCTAAAAATTAAAGGTGTATTGAATGCTTTAGTTTGACAAATCGAACATACGAAAATAAACATTGAAAATGTTCGGCGTTACATAAAACTCTCTGTATAAAAATAATATGATTAACATCTCCACAAAATAAATTACTGTAACACAAGGAAACACTTTTAACTTTGTTTGTATAACACGTTTTATTTAATGTGACTGCAGTTTCGACAAATTTAGCTTGTCATTATCAAACATGGACTGCAGTCACATTAAATAATACGTGTTATACAAACAAAGTTAAAAGTGTTTCATTGTGTAATTAACATGTATAACGAAGTAGAAGCCTCCACAATACAAAAATTACTGTAACTTCTAAGATATTTCGTTATAAACATAATAGCTAAAGTATATATTTTTTTGAAGAAGCTTTCAAGTCGATCAGTTTATTTTATCTTTCCTCAACATTAATAACAGCATTAGCGGAGACGTTTTTATCCAGTTTTTATATCGCCGGCATTAGCATCGCAGTCTTTCACACCCCGCCAACTGAGAAATAATTAGCTTTCGCCGGCGAAATCACCCCTTTTGCGAAAACCGCCGCCCCCAATCCTCCCCCCCCGCGCGCGCCACCCGCTTCCTCTCCAGACGAATTGATTTCCGCATCCTGCGACGACATAAATTACCTCCGGCCTTATCGGCTTATGCATCTCACCGCAGGAGACAACCACAAAGCTCATTTTATAACAAGAAAAATATTACCCCCAAATATATTACGTTAGGTTTTTCCTCTTGAGATATATGGCCGAATGAAGGAAGGAAAATAATAAGGGAAGTTTATAACGTTGTAAATTTTAGTAAATAAACAGTATAAAGATATGTTATTTCTTCTGTTGTTTATATTAGAAATTAGAAGTTAAAGTACCGTGAGATCGTTAAAAAACATGATTTAGAGTAGGCTTTGAATTTTAAATTAGATTGGCACTACTGACTGCTCAGACGTAGTTTACTATAACCTATATTTGAGGTTATGGTAAACTACGTCATTAAAAAAAAAACCTTTAATGGCATTAATATTCTCTTTTACACTTTAACGTACAATTTTATAACCCTTTTGCCTCTTACAGCCCTATTTTTTTTCGTCCTTTCTCCCTTTCCCATTCCAATCTTTTCAAAATATTTACGTCTGCCCCGTCCTCTCTCATCCATTCTGTAACCCTATTATTTCCTTCTATCCATTCTTTACATACCGCCTTGCATTCTTTCCCAAGTGTTCCCATGTATCCCGTCCGCATCCGCATAGCACACACCTTGCATACTGTTCACCCATCCAAATTTTTCTTCCTCTCTCATCCGATCTACATCTCGCCCTAGCCAGCCGTACCTTCTCCTTCCTGGGTATATCTAGATTGCTCAGATACCTTGGCACATTTTCATGTACCTGCCACCGTTTGTACCATGGATTGTATCCAATCCGGTCTATACTCTCCTGCTTATCCTGTCTACCTACTTCCTTCCATTTATGCTTCATCCACCCCGCCACATCCACTCCTTTTTCAAACCACTAATTCCCCACAATTTCCGACACCCCTGCCTTCTTATACATTCTTCTCCTCTTCATCCTCTGCCCACTTGCTCCTTCTCTTATGCACGTCCGCCGCACCTCTTTGACTAGCCTTTTATCACCAAGTTCAATTACTCTTTTCTCATACCTCGCCACTCTCTCCATTGGTTCTACATGCACACTTGTTCGATTTGTTTCTTGAAGCAGAATATATTTAGTTGTGGATCTTTCCACACCCAGTATCTGTTTCAGGAAAAACCCTTGCTCTTTCTCTATACATTCATACAATCGTACGCCCCACACCTCCACCCAATAGAATAAAATTGACTTCACACTGGCATTCCACAGTTTACACGCCATTTGAAAATTTCGCTAAAGCCATTTTCCCCATTTCTCCATTAGGATATGCCACGCTTTCCTCGCTATCAGTTGAACCCATCTGACGTGCTCCCTGTACCCCCCATTCGACCTAAATACAAACCCCAGATATTTAAACTCTTTTACTCTCTCAATACATTTACCCTTCCACATGAATTCCTTCCTACTTCCCTCGCTACCCCTGTTCTTAAACCTCATCCACTTCTTTTTTTCTACATTCACACATTAACTTCGCTTATACATGTATTTTTTCATTCTTTTAATGTTTAACATCTCATTCATTTCTCCCCATTCGCTTGACAGTAGTACCACATCATCTGCGTACGCCAATATCCACACCTTCATTTTTCCTATAACCACACCGCCCGCCTGTCCTTTTCTCACTACTTTTTCCATTTCACTCAAGTAAATGTTGAATAATAACGGACTAAGCGGGCATCCCTGTCTCACTCCCATCCATACACTGAACTTCTCCGATACCTGTCTCTCCACTTTTGCTTGTCCCACGTTTCCCGATACATACTTCTAACCCATTTCACCTTTACCTCGCTTACGCCTCTTCTCTTTAAACATTCAATCAATTTATCTCTCGGAACCTGTTACCGGCGCTTTTCCGTAAGCGTCGTCAACTTGTTCATTCAGCCCTCCCCTGCCGCCACCGAACGCCAACGCCGTAAGAAACCGCAATATCCAACCCGGTACCTCCACCAAAAAACCATTTCCGACACCTCCACCATACCCGGCGATTCCACCACAAAATTATTACCCGGCACCTTCACCAGGAGTCCAGGGAACTCACGACAACGCCCCTACCAGGATGTGAACTTTTTAGAAGCGATGTATCCCAATATCAATTCGATCGCCGACGAGAAAGAGATGGACGATCCTGCAGCCCCAACACCCCCATGTTCACCAGAACCTGCCGGCAATGAGTACTTGGACGACCCTGCAGTTCCTGGCCCCTCAGGATGGCGACCCCCCCAGCGTTCGCAGCCCCTAAGTGCCTAGTTTTCCGTGATAAGGACACTCCCCCGAGAACTAGAGACACTCTCCCCGATGTGCTACGCTCGCGCCAGCTATCCAGCGATACGAGATCTAGGAGTGTGATCTTGTTGGACGATTCCCGATAGCAATGGACGCTCATGTGCCGAGTGCTTTAGGTTAAGTGTTAGATAGGGTAGTGTTAGTTTCGCGACTCGCAGGCACACTCGCGTGTCTGCGAGAAACGCGCGTAGTTTTAATTAGTTAAGTGTACATATTTTGGTTTACGTTTCAAATACCCTGCGGGAAAAGGGTGACATCAAGTTATTTCCTGTACGCCGCCTCCAGCCAGTGCTTGAGAAGGGAAGCGACGCTAATTTACGCTTCTAGAGTTGGGACGAGTAATCGACTGCCGGGAAAACCTCGACTCAACAGGCGTGAGGTACACGCCCAAACCCCAACTCCAAGATATCTGCTGTCGTCGAATGGTGGAACCAGACGCCACCATCAGCAGATATCCACAGGAACAGCGGCCACGAACCAGCGTTCCATGGTGGAACCAGACGCCACCATACTCGCAGTTCCTAACTGACAATGGGCAGTTATTACCCATTGTGGCGCCCAAATCGACGTAGCCAGTGCTACACCACATAGCATAGCTAGTGCTATGCTACGAAGAAGAGGACATAACTGCCGTTCATACCAGGATTGCAGAAAGGCAGTGCTTCCACCTGGATGAGCTCAACCGATACAGCCAGTGCTGAATTTCAGTCGGTTGAGAGAGGACATGGCCAGTGCCATTTCACACCACGATAGCCAGAGCTATCAATAACACCAGCTCACAGGAGCTAGATGCTAGATCGCGCAGGAGCCATCGACGAGCCATAGCAGATCACAGCAATTGACGCAAGGTTTTTTTTAAATACTTGTATTGCGACACATTTTCGCATGTTTTCCATGTATATATTTTCTTGTTGTGCATTTATCTTGTATATATTTTACTTTTACGCTCAATGTATGGAGATCGAACCTTGTGTATACTGATCAAACGAATTTTACTCATTTTACGGGGCCGAATTGTTACCGGCGCTTTTCCGTAAGCGTCGTCAACTTGTTCATTCAGCAATATTTCAGCTGCAACATAACCACGGGCGTTATTTTGTTACATATTTTAATGTTCGGAACAATGGTCCCAATTCACCTCATTCTATTTTTCAGTACACAATATTGCTTCATTCTCTTTTATTTTCCAAATGAGTAAAGTTCGCGCTATACATTGATATTATTTAAATTAGATAGGTTGCCTAATGGAATCTCGTCAAATAGCGCCCTCGAACATCAGACAGCTCAAGTCAGCTCAAAACTCCTCTCGGCCGTCCAAGGGTAGAACTCTACGGCATCCGCTATTTCCAGTTCCAGGGTTGTCCAAAATATATACGGATTTCCCGATTATCCCCGAGTTCGCCACATCTGCGATGGGACGCCGCTACCCGCGACCGGCCCGATCGCGCGAGCGAAACGTACGTGCAAAGCACAAAAGAATCGGGCATGACGTCAGGGGTTATAAAACCGCCGAATGCAAGGGATAGGAACATCCCCTGCGTGGTTCGCGTATGTAGAATACATTCGCGAACGTCACAACCCTCATCGGATAACTGAGAAGAAAACGATTCGAACGACACCAAACACGATATAGTTAGTTCGAACCAGAAGGATATAAACCGCGAGCTGTCATGATATTTAATTGTTACTAATTTTCTTTTAGACGAGGTTCCACATAGCAACAAATATGTATAAACAATTACTATGCTCCCCGTTATGCTTGGACGAAGTTTCATAAACTTCTATTCAGTACATTTTCTATATCCAGGCATAACACCCCTATTGTTTATATGTTTTTTGGAGTTGGTAGGCGTAATTGTTTATGCATATTGTTGCTAGGTATACCAAACGATGCGCTTTATCATTCCACATCGTTGGTATTACTTTTAGGCAAATTCGGTCAACCCCTTCGGCTTAATTAAATTAAACGTCTATTAAACCCCGTTCTTAGCTCGAATCAAAATATGTCATATATGCCCGGACGCAGAATCGTATCGCGCATAAAATGACATATTTTGTATTTCAAAATATTAATATTTAATATTTATTTTGGCCATTTTTCTTTCGGCCAACGAAAGTTGGTGGTCGCCAGAGGGGAAGACGGAAGAGGGTTGACCAAAAACCAAATAAATACCGCAGGCCTCAAGGGCTAAAATCACTTCAAAAAAGTCTGTTGACCCGTCAACATCACTTCGAAAAAGTCTTCGAACCGTGCATCGTCACTACGCTAAATTTCGGTCCGCGTCCGCGAAAGTTTTTACAAGTATTCTTTACGACCCAGTGGTCGTACGTAAGTAATTTTTTTAATTGTATTTCTTGTTTTTTTCTTTTGCTTGTTTATTTTTCTATCTTCATTTGTAAATTTATATTCGTTGTTTAATTTGTTTCGTGTTAATACATTTTGTTACTCTTTGACTAAAGTTTTCATTTACTTTTAAAGTTCAATTTCAAACCTTTCATTTACCTTTTAACTTAGATTCAGTGAAGTGATTACCCTGGTAAGCATAATTTTATTATTCAGTGACTAAATAGCTAGCCGGAAGTTGCGATGTGGGTCTTCGTTTAACACCTCAATTGTTTAACGAAGATTTTATATAAATTCCAACTGCGAAGCACCCCACCCCGTAACAAACCGAATCATACGCCGCTTTCAAATCTACAAATACCGCATACACACTTCTTTTTTCTCTCCAGTTCGCTCTCAACCACCCTCGCAAGCGTAAATATTTGATCCCTTGTCCCCCTTCTTCTTCTAAAGCCTTCCTGAGTTTCCGACAGGAGTTCCTTTTCCTCGAATTCTTTTTCCAGTCGGTTCTTCACCACCGTCATTGCTATCCTGTACCCGATACACATTATGGTTATTCCTCTATAGTTTTCCACATCTTTTTTATTTCCTATCTTGTGTATCGGGCACATTACTCCCACTCTCCACGAATCCGGGACTTCCTTGTTTCCCCTCCACATTTGGGTTAGCAGCTCTCTGAATCGTCGTTTTCCCTCTACTCTAATCCTCTTCCACATTTCCGCTTTTAGACCATCCATCCCGGCTGCTTTCCCATTTTTCACTTCTTCAAAACCCTTCTCTACTTCCTCCTCCGTAAACTCTTCCACTTCTCCTATTTCCCCTCGACTTCCGACCCCTACTGGTTCCCCACAGTTCTCTACGCATTTATTTTTCCAGTCTTCCAGATTTACTTCTATTCTCATTTTTACTTTTCCTCTCTTTAAAACATTCCAGATTTCCCTTTCATACTGACACTCTCCCAATTCCGCTGCTATTTTATTAATTGCGTGCTTTTGTTTATCTTCGCATACCTTGTTGTACTTCGTCCTCGCCGTTACCACCCGCCTTTCTTCCCCTCTTTCCACTTATTTACTGCCCTCCTTACTTCTCCTTTTGCCTCTCTACACTCCTCGTCGAACCACGACCCCCCTCCTCCTCCTCTGCCCCCCTTTACCTTTCTCATACATCCTGCTAGTTTCTCCTCCATTTCCTCCATGCTTTTCACATCCCTCCAGTCATTAAAACTACATCATTCAATTAGCATTCTGGGTAATCGCACAAAAAAAATGCCGCCTACTCTAAATCATAATTTAAGCTATAGCACTATACTACTTATAGTGGTGCAACTATAATTTTGGCCCAATACAAATATAACTAAGTTTTTATAAATATAAAATTGTGTCTAAATTAGTCAAATTATGCAGTTAACTAACTAACTAAATCTTTATGAATTTTATACACAGTATATTGGGAAGGCAAGTGCCTCGAACCCCTGTCCCCGTGCCCTTATTCTCCTGTCCCCTTATTCCCCTGTCCTCCTGTCCCCCTGCCCCTCTGTTTCCTCAATAGGGGTCCTGTGCAAAATTTATATTTGAACGAAAATAATTAAATATTCGACGCTTACAAGTCATAAAGTAGAGAAAAGGATGTGATGAGATATTTTTCGTTGGTAATTAAAAGGCGAGCACATTAAGCCCTAAAAATAACTAACAAATTTAAAAATTCAAGACTAAAAGCGCGCAAATTCTGCAAAACAAAATCATGTGCAAGCGGGGAAATCAGCGCGACGTGCGAGCACTTCGTATCCTTATATGGCTATACGTTTTTATCTCGGCTCTCATTGGTGCGGGGAGCCGTGGTAAACACGAGAGCAACGACGTGATAAAGTGGGGAAAAGCACTGATAAAACCATCGCGCAACGGGGAAAAGGGATCTTTTTGCCATAAGAAGGGTAAGAGGTTGCGAGCGAGAGTCGAAAGCCGAAGTAAAAAGAGGGAGAGGATCCTATTTCCACGAGAACCCGAACGAGGAAGTTGTAAGCGAGAAAGTACAGATCCGAAGTGACCAACTTAGTAAACAAAAGGTACATTGGAAATCTTTATAAGTGATTAGAACACAGTCTTAGAAAGTGATTAGAATACAGTGTTAGAAAGTGATTAGAATACAGTGTTAGAAAGTGATTAGAATACAGTGTTAGGAAGTGATTAAAATACAGTGTTAGAAAAAAGGAACACCGAAGTAAAATCGCGAACCATGTTTCTTATCGTTTCCAAGAAATGTAGGAGAAAGTCGAATTAAAATCGCAAACCATGTTTCTTACCGTTAACGAGAAATGTAGGAAAAAGCCGAATTAAAGTCACGAACCATGTTTCTTCCAGTTTATGAGAAATGTAGGAGAAAGAGGTATTAAAATAGAGAATCAGGTCTGAGATAGGTTGCGTGGGTTTTCCCATCTTGTAAGTTAAATGACAGGTCGGAAATTTGCTCCCACACGTAGAGTCAGATACATTATTTTGAGTAAAGAGTGCGCACGATTTCTAATTTAAAATAGTATCTGTTCCGATTAGAAGGTCGGAATAATAGTACCAATATTTAAGAAAGGTGACTCTAGAGACTGCAAAAACTACAGAGGAATTACCCTAATAAGTATTGTATCAAAAATATACGAGCAAATACTGGAAAAAAAGACTAAAGAAGACAATAGAAAGACAACTTGCAGAACAACATAGCGGTTTTAGAAAAGGACGTAGTGCCCAGGATCACATTTCCACAATAAAACAAATGATAGAGAAAACGAAACTGAAAGAGGTAAAAGCATACATAGCATTCTTAGACCTGGAGAAAGCTTTCGACAAAGTAGCACAAGAAATAATATGGGACTGTTTAAGACAAAGGGGTATCAAGACAAAATTAAGAAGGGCAATTGAAAGTCTGTATGATAACAACAGCAGCTATGTAAGGAGAGATAACCGACAATCCGAAAAATTCCCCATCAACGAACGCCTTAGACAGGGAGGTGTAATGAGTCCAGCACTATTTATTATAAATATGGATGATATCCTACAAGAAACAAAAAAGCATGTGATAACAGTACATATAGGATTTAATCAACTAAAACCAGTAGGACTATCTGAATGCGCGTTTGCTGATGACGTGATTATATGCGCATCCAGAGGAAGTCCTGAAGGCAAGTCTAATGATATGGGGAAAAGAACTTCGAAAAAGAAACCTAAACGTCAACATCAGTAAAACAAAGGTAATGGTTATAGGACAGGACAACAGACGAATAAATTTAGACATAAACAACCAAGAACTGAAGCAAGTCGACCAATTCAAGTACCTCGGAGTGGCAATAGAAAGAAACGGAAACATGAAACAAGAAATAGACGAAAGAAGAATTTTCTTTGCGTTAAGCAACTCATTCATCGGCAATAAAAACATCAGTAGGAAAACAAAAATGACAGTATACAAAACAGTATTCAGACCAATACTAACCTATGGAAGCGAATCATGGGTTCTCACAAACAGACAGAAGAGTAAGATACAGGGCGTTGATATGAAGTTCCTGAGAAGAGTGAAAGGTATAACCAGGAGAGACAGAATTAGAAATGAGGCAGTCCGAGAAGAATTAGGGGTACCATCTATAGCAGATAACATTGAATTGAACCAACTCAAATGGTTTAGACATTTATGCAGGATGAGTGATGGAAGACAGGTGAAAAACATCTGGCAGGCGAAGGCAGGAATAAAGAAAAAGAGAGGAAGACCAACAAAAACCTGGAACGACCAAACGACAGTAATCCTGAAGAAAAGAAATGTAAAATAGAATGAAGCGGAGAAGAATATATATATATATATATATATATATATATATATATATATATATATATATATATATATATATATATATATATATATATATATATATATATATATATATATTACAATTTCAATATTATTTTCGGAAGGGGCTGGATTTTGAAAATAATATTGAAATTGTCACTACTACATCATTAGAAGAACAAAACAGAAGAGTAACACGAAGCCAAACAAGAAATTCACGCATCAAGTAGTACGTAAAAGTTAAACAAGTGGTTGCTAGAGCAATGGAATTTTGATAGTTATTCCTGACGATGATGACTGCGACGTCATCGAAACGTCGAATTAAAAATAAAATGGACCAGAGCCAAGAAAATACGCGGGACCAAACCCGAAGAAACAGTGATACATATATATATATATATATATATATATATATATATATATATATATATATATACCAGCACAAGAAGTAACGGTCGTACTACGTTAGAGGCAGAGTTCGGAAAATTTCCTAACAGGGCATTCGACCAATAATACGGCAGGAGAGATGTGTGTAATCTACTTTATTGTAATACCAAGCTTTCGGGACTCATTTTGTCCCTTCCTCAGGGTTAACACTAAAAACAATGAGCAAAAAACAAAAAATTACTGATCTGAATTAAACTATTAGTTAATGACGAAATCTTGAAAAAATATTAATTAGCGAATAAATTTGAGCTTACATTTGTGATTATTTGAACAAACTATTGTTAAACTGACGCTGCATTTGTTTAATTATCCTATCGATACTAATGGTGGTTGTTGAATTTAAATAAAAGTGAGGTTATTGTGTACAAAAAATCGTAACCGCGTGGTTACGGCAGAAGTGAAATTTTAAAAGAAAACAAACGGCACATTCACATTTTAAAACTGGAAATTGTCACTGTGTTCCACTGTTTCTTGGGTAACCCGGGGTGTTATCACCGCAATTGTTTATATTTGATTAACTTTTACTCACGCGGCCGCATCTTAGTGCGAAACGACGCACGTGTTTTCACATAAACAGCAACAATGGCTGGTGCCTGTCTACAGGTGCCACTCGGCTCTCTCCGTCTCTGTCACCGACGGAGAGAGGCGCACGCCACTCGTTTCTAGGAACGTCACGCCAGCCAGCGCGCGGTGTTTGAAATCTCGGGCTTGAGCTCGAGGGATTCAAACATCGACGCTGGAGGCCCATTTACCTGCCCTGTTGTTGCCGCTTATGAGTTTATTGCCGTGAAATGACTATTATGCATATGGTTACTGTTATTGATGCCGGGTTTAGGTTAGGTGCACGAAATTGATTTAACTTGGTGCGCTCACACGTTTCAATAGAAAGGTTAGGAAGAGTAAAAGATATAAATGAAAAAATCCAACTAAAAATGTAATGAAATTATAATTTTAAGCGCAATCAAATTAACTCCGTAGAGTGTCACCACCAACCTGGGACTCACTCGACGATTCCGCCGTCAGTTTACCCATTTCTAACAGACCAAGAAATTGCTTGGCCTTATCTAGCTAAATGTGAATTGATGAATAAATGACCTAAATGTGTTTAATTGACGATTCATGAGGCAAATTTCAGACAAACTACCACTATCTAAACTATTGCTGAATGTTATTAACCTGTTAAGCTGAAAGAGACCGGTGCCAACGGCTCTGATCTGTCCATGTCTATTAAGTAGGAGTAAATGCAACTAAGGCCCTCCGTGTCTGCTTTGAAATTCATCGTTGCAACGCCTGCCTTTTTTATGTGGAACATCTCAAAGAATAAACGACTTTTATAAAACATTGACTTATCTATAATTTCGACGTTTGTGAAGTCAGGTGCATGGTCCTCACTGTTACAGTGTATAGACAATGCACATGACTTCTTATTCAGTCTTATGTCACTTTTATGTTGAATTATTCTGCTTTTTATCCATTGAGAAGTTTGACCTACATATCGGAGGGGGCATTCGGTGCAGGGGATGCTGTAAACTACATTAAACATTTGAGCCGTGGGCACAGGGTCTGTCAGTTTTGTGTAAAATCTTTTTAGTGGAGCCACACCGTATTTTGCTATCTTAATGTCACTGTTGTCGTTCCTCAGGATTCAGGTTATGTGCCCTGTAATTTTTTCTAAATAGGGGAGTTTTCTGTAGTAGGTTGGTTTAGGTTCGGGGATGGGGTCGGCTTCTATTGCAGTGGAGTTGTGTAAGGGTTGTGGTAGGTTGGGTGTGTTTCTATCAGGGGTGGGTGCCGTTGAGAAGATTATTTTGTTAACAAACGGCCTGGGGTCGCCGTTGTTAAATGCTATTATTTTTAGCCTGTGTAGGTTTTGTTGTAATAAGGTGGGGTGTGATATGCGGGTTATTCTATTTTTCAGTGCTATGATGGTGTTGGCTTTCATCGTCATGGGGGCATATGAGTGATAATTGATGTATCTGCCGGAGTTGGTTGGTTTCTGATACCAATCCAGTATGATCCTGTTCGAGGCTGTACGGATAACTCTTGTATCCAGGACGGGAATAGATCTATTCACCTCCTGTTCGGTTGTGAACTGGATGTGTGCGTTGTAGCTATTGAAAATATCACATACCGTCTGCGTAGAGCCTGTAGGCAACCCAAGTAGCAGATCATCTACATATTTTTTCACAAAAGATGGCCTGAAGGGCAGTTTGGGAATGACGTTATCGAACAGCTCATCCATGACGATGAGAGCCAACACAGGACTGATGGGTGAGCCCATAGGGGTGCCAAAGGTTTGTTTGAAAATTATGTTATTGAAACTCGTTTGACTGATTTCTGCCGTACTAACCTCCCGTTTAACATATTTAGCAATTACCTTGACCGCATGAAACATAAATTTCAGACGATCTACCACAGAACGAGGCGAAAATTAATCAGTAAATTCAATAACCTTAAAGATAACGCTCACGTTCCAAAATATTTTTCAGACAATAGCAAGTGGATCCGCAACTGTACAGATGTTGTCATTCCTTAGGAGGTAAACACGCTCCTCTCCTTAGGACCTAGATTTTGCCTACCACCCTCACACAGGGATTTGCCGATGGGAAGAGTGCTAGGTGAGATTTAGGCGGCCTTGGAGGCAGTGCCTCATGACCAACAGAACACAAAGAGAGCCCAAATAGCTCACTTGTTAACAAGTTACGTGCATAAGTTGCGAAAGCCTTCCTTAGTTGACGCTATCCCCAAACTCCTTTCCTTTAAGAATATTATTATCACACGAGCCGACAAAGGTGCGGTCACCGTTGTAATGAATAAACAGGAGTACATAGACAAATCTATAGCCCTGTTCGACGATAACAACACCTACAAAAAATTGCAACGTGACCCCACTGCGGCAACACAAACGAAACTAAACAAGTTAATTAAAAACCTTAAAGATAAAGGTTACATCAACGATATCACTTATAGACGTTTGTGAATTCACAACGCAGTGGCACCGAAATATTACGGGTTACCTAAAATTCACAAACCCGACATATAATCTCCTCCATCGACTCACCAACCTATAACCTCTCCACTTTCCTAGCGGAGATCCTAAGTAAGGCTTTCGCAACTAGAACACAGTACAATATCATCGATTCATTTCACTTCGCCGAGGAGTTTAACGACTTCCAACTACCTGATGGTCATGAGGTCGCCTCTCTTGATGTGGTCTCGCTCTTTACAAATATCCCTATGGATCTGGCGCTGGGGATCGTGGAATCGGGTTTCGACAGAGTGGCACCCCACACCGACCTGACGAAGCCTGATTTCATGTCCCTGCTCAGATTCGTAGGAGACAACACCTTCTTCACTTTCAATAACATAATTTTCAAACAAACCTTTGGCACCCCTATGGGCTCACCCATCAGTCCTGTGTTGGCTCTCATCGTCATGGATGAGCTGTTAGATAACGTCATTCCCAAACTGCCCTTCAGGCCATCTTTTGTGAAAAAATATGTAGATGATCTGCTACTTGGGTTGCCTACAGGCTCTACGCAGACGGTATGTGATATTTTCAATAGCTACAACGCACACATCCAGTTCACAACCGAACAGGAGGTGAATAGATCTATTCCCTTCCTGGATACAAGAGTTATCCGTACAGCCTCGAACAGGATCATACTGGATTGGTATCAGAAACCAACCAACTCCGGCAGATACATCAATTATCACTCATATGCCCCCATGACGATGAAAGCCAACACCATCATAGCACTGAAAAATAGAATAACCCGCATATCACACCCCACCTTATTACAACAAAACCTACACAGGCTAAAAATAATAGCACTTAACAACGGCGACCCCAGGCCGTTTGTTAACAAAATAATCTTCTCAACGGCACCCACCCCTGATAGAAACACACCCAACCTACCACAACCCTTACACAACTCCACTGCAATAGAAGCCGACCCCATCCCCGAACCTAAACCAACCTACTACAGAAAACTCCCCTATTTAGAAAAAATTACAGGGCACATAACCTGAATCCTGAGGAACGACAACAGTGACATTAAGATAGCAAAATACGGTGTGGCTCCACTAAAAAGATTCTACACAAAACTGAAAGACCCTGTGCCCACGGCTCAAATGTCTAATGTAATTTACAGCATCCCCTGCACCGAATGCCCCCTTCGATATGTAGGTCAAACTTCTCAATGGATAAAAAGCAGAATAATTCAACATAAAAGTGACATAAGACTGAATAAGAAGTCATGTGTATTGTCTATACACTGTAACAGTGAGGACCATGCACCTGACTTCACAAACGTCGAAATTATAGATAAGTCAATGTTTTATAAAAGTCGTTTATTCCTTGAGATGTTCCACATAAAAAAGGCAGGCGTTGCAACGATGAATTTCAAAGCAGACACGGAGGGCCTTAGTTGCATTTACTCCTACTTAATAGACATGGACAGATCAGAGCCGTTGGCACCGGTCTCTTTCAGCTTAACAGGTTAATAACATTCAGCAATAGTTTAGATAGTGGTAGTTTGTCTGAAATTTGCCTCATGAATCGTCAATTAAACACATTTAGGTTATTTATTCATCAATTCACATTTAGCTAGATAAGGCCAAGCAATTTCTTGGTCTGTTAGAAATGGGTAAACTGACGTCGGAATCGTCGAGTGAGTCCCAGGTTGGTGGTGACACTCTACGGAGTTAATTTGATTGCGCTTAAAATTATAATTTCATTACATTTTTAGTTGGATTTTTTCATTTATATCTTTTACTCTTCCTAACCTTTCTATTGAAACGTGTGAGCGCACCAAGTTAAATCAATTTCGTGCACCTAACCTAAACCCGGCATCAATAACAGTAACCATATGCATAATAGTCATTTCACGGCAATAAACTCATAAGCGGCAACAACAGGGCAGGTAAATGGGCCTCCAGCGTCGATGTTTGAATCCCTCGAGCTCAAGCCCGAGATTTCAAACAGCGCGCTGGCTGGCGTGACGTTCCTAGAAACGAGTGGCGTGCGCCTCTCTCCGTCGGTGACAGAGACGGAGAGAGCCGAGTGGCACCTGTAGACAGGCACCAGCCATTGTTGCTGTTTATGTGAAAACACGTGCGTCGTTTCGCACTAAGATGCGGCCGCGTGAGTAAAAGTTAATCAAATATAAACAATTGCGGTGATAACACCCCGGGTTACCCAAGAAACAGTGGAACACAGTGACATTTCCAGTTTTAAAATGTGAATGTGCCGTTTGTTTTCTTTTAAAATTTCACTTCTGCCGTAACCACGCGGTTACGATTTTTTGTACACAATAACCTCACTTTTATTTAAATTCAACAACCACCATGAGTATCGATAGGATAATTAAACAAATGCAGCGTCAGTTTAACAATAGTTTGTTCAAATAATCACAAATGTAAGCTCAAATTTATTCGCTAATTAATATTTTTTCAAGATTTCGTCATTAACTAATAGTTTAATTCAGATCAGTAATTTTTTGTTTTTTGCTCATTGTTTTTAGTGTTAACCCTGAGGAAGGGACAAAATGAGTCCCGAAAGCTTGGTATTACAATAAAGTAGATTACACACATCTCTCCTGCCGTATTATTGGTCGAATGCCCTGTTAGGAAATTTTCCGAACTCTGCCTATATATATATATATATATATATATATATATATATATATATATATATATATATATCTGTTTTTATAAATTGAAATAAATTTTGATTGAATAAAGTTCGCATTTGTTACTTACGTCCTGATTTTATTTCTTGTTCACACATAATTCTGATCAAAAGAACTTGTTAAATAAATAAAAGGGTTACTACATACACAACATAACGTACAATTAAAAATACAAATTATAAATTTGTATAACACCGGTGGTTGAACCATTACATTACGCCCTGTCCCTCCTGTTCCCTCTTAGCTATGCATATAGTGAACAACTATAATTGTAGAAAAAGGTTTATAATTTCTAAAAAACGACAGTAAACAAACCAATTAGTGTAATTAATTTTTATTTATTGCATTCTCTATAACATATAAAACATGAAACTGTTTTGTTTTTTTTTTATTTTCAGAAACTATTAACATATGCACTTTATAAATATGTACAAAAATATATTCATAATTAAATTATTAACACTAAAAATAAAATTACAACAAGAACATCAACTAGCTTAGTAGATTTATAATTATTATACAAAATAATACGCGGCTGTATAAAAGTTATTATCTTTGGAGGAATTAAACATATAAATAACTAAATTAAGGTAAATTGAGTCGCCTATTTCCACCCTTTAAATAAATTGTTTTCTAATGAATTTATGGGTTTTTGGAAATACGCGAGTCAATTAATAATGATCAAATATTTACAGGATGCATGTTTATTTTATACAACACATTCATACTTTTTTTTTCACAACTCAAATAACAAACATTTTTTCACTCGCTCGCTTTCTCTCTTAACTATAAACTAGCCCTGACTTTTCTCAAAAATAACTTAACGATTAAGTACAAGATTATTAAATAATTATTTAAAATGACTCAATAATCACAATAGTTTTAATGTTTCTTTGACTGTGTATTTTAGGGGAAATGTTTTTATTTCAAGAAATAAAATTGATCTCATTTATATCATGATTGAAATTATAGGAATTTAGTTTTTTGAGTTGCATGAAGATTTAAATGAAAACACTTGTCACTTGTCAATAATTGCAAAGAAAGTGTTACCGTTTTAATTCCAACTTTATAACTTTATTGAAGTTATATATGTATTCGTGAGTTATGTGAAGATTGTTACAGTAGTTAAATAAAAACAGTTCTACTGTTTTTATTTAAGTACTATATGTGCATTTCGGACACTAAGTGTTAACTATTGAACTATTTAAGTGTCCGAAATGTACATATAGTACTTGAATAAAAACAGTGAAGAAAGGTATTTAACCGCTTTTTATTACTTTTATTGAAATTATAGTTTTATAAGGGTCCGTCAACTTTTCAAAATTTAGAAATAAAAACTATTGCACCATAAAGGCCTTAAGTTGCACCGCAAATTGAGGTCTAAGTAATTTCATTACTATAACTTTATTTACAAAATTCTTTACAACAAGTCCAGCAACATGGGCCCCCCTTTTTAAAATTTTAAAACCAAAATTATTGCACCATAAAGGTTTTAAATTTCACTAAGTTGCACCGCAAAAAATAAAAGTTGCACCAGCAAGTTACAACGGTTACAACGGTTAGAATATTAGGGGAGCTAAAATGACACCAGCCCCTCCCCCCTGTAATAAAGGCCTTAAGTTACACCGCAAGAATTAAAAGTTGCACCAGCAAGGGGAAACAGTTACAACGGTTTGAATATTAGGGGGGCTCCTAAAGCGTATAGACAACTTAAATTTAAAAAAAAAGGTTAAATAGCACTCTAGAGGTTTTTATTTTATATTAGTGAACTTTAACCAAGTGTATTTCTTTTTTAAATCACCAGACTTAATTAATTTTCATTGTAAAGTTTATAAAACAAAATGGCTAATAAGTATTTAAAGGTATATTTGCTCTTTAAACAAAATTATTTAAATAGTTATAAATGACATCAATTTATTTCTATTAATTTCCCCGCAAAATAATGATCAAAACTTGAGGAAGTTTTGAGTGCGCTTGTGTGTATATAATTCAATTGTTTTTCTTTTGTTTTGTTTTATAAATATTTCCGCTTACCATAAACAAACATTGAATTTGCCAATAGTTTGCTGAATATTTACTAAATATAAAAACGAATTAAAATTAATATAGACTTTTGTATTAATTGAGTTACTTGAAGATTATTAATGGATTTCGATAGCTAACGCCATCTACTGCTTCATAGTGGCATCGTCACTGACGATGCCACTATGAATCAGTAGATGGCGTTATCTATCGAAATCCAATAATAGTTTTTACATATTGGCTTGAAATAGTCAGAAATGTTCAGTATTCCTCAGCACTGGGTCGAGACCACATTGAAGAGGACCATGAAGTCCGAAACGCGTCTGTGGGTATCTGGTGCCGGAATACTGAACACAAATTCAATTTTGTTACTTGAAGATAATTATAAATTTCAATAAAATACTTAGAACCTTTCTTCAATACTTTAATGTATTGAAGAAAGGTTCTAAGTATTATATTCAAAGTTAATATAGACTTTCTGCAACAAAATTTGGAGAAGTCTCAACAAGGCTAAATTTTTGCAGAAAATCGATATTAATTATAATTTTGTGAATATTTGTGCATTCTTTTTTAATTTAGTTACCAATTGGAACTGCGTGCAATTTAGAATTATGATTGGTAAACTGGTTAAGCAATAATTCGTAAAAAACTGTAATTTGCAATTTGTCTAAATTAATTATTTGTATGTGTTTTATAGTTTCAAACGAATATGATGTATGTGTATTTGAACTCCACTGTAGTTCAGTGTTTTACACGCGTGGCGCATGAAGTAAAATTTCGAGTTTAGAAAAGCCCCGTGAAAATTTGTCTCGGGTCGCTGCGCGACCCTCGACAAATTTTCTACGCGGGGCTTTTCTAAACTCGAAATTTTACTTCATGCTTAGTCTGGGAGTGGACAACACTCTTTCTTAGGAGTTTCAAATTGAAGGATCCCTCTAGATTAACTGAGTTTATTAACATTTTACAAAGGCTACAGCTCGAAGGACCAATCATGGTCTTTGGAGACCGAAGGACTACAGGAAATTGAAGTTTTTTTGCAGTAAAACAACGAATACCAGAAGGTTTACAGCATGGATAGGAAAGAAAACATCTAATTTTGAAAAAATATCGAAGTTGGGTTGGTTTTCAGTGCATTTTTAACTTCATATTAAATCAGTGTTTGATACGCGTGGCGCATGAAGTAAAATTTCGAGTTTAGAAAAGCCCCCTGAAAATATGTTTTGGGTCGTTGCGCGACCCTCGACAAATTTTCTACGAGGGGCTTTTTTAAACTCGAAATTTTACTTCATGTTTAGTTTGGGAGTGGACAACACTCGTTCATATGAGTTTCAAATTGAAGGATCCCTCTAGATTAACTGAGTTTAAAAACATTTTACAAAGGCTACAGCTCGAAGGACCAATCATGGTCTTCGGAGACCGAAGGACTACAGGAAATTGAAGGTTTTTTGCAGGAAAACCACGATTATCAGAAGGTTTACAGCATGGATAGAAAAGAAAACATCCAATTTTGAAAAAATATCGAAGTTGGGTTGGTTTTCAGTGCATTTTTAACTTCACATTAAATCAGTGTTTGATACGCGTGGCGCATGAAGTAAAATTTCGAGTTTAGAAAAGCCCCGTAAAAACTTGTCTCGGGTCGCTGCGCGACCCTCGACAAATTTTCTATGCGGGGCTTTACTAAACTCGAAATTTTACTTCATGCTCAGTCTGGGAGTGATAACACTTGTTTAAAGCTTTAAACTTCAACAATTTGTTGTAGAATCGCACATTTAATCTCATATATTCACTATCACAACATTCAAACTGGGGTACCACAAGGATCCGTGTTAGGGCCCTTGATCTACAAAATTTTTATTTGCGATCTGGATGTAATTTTAGTGGTGTAGCATATTTGTTTATTTGAATGACATTGTTTTCGCATACTTCTTGCAGAATCGTTTTTATGTCAATTGTATTTTGTATTTTACATGCCAGGGGAAAATAAATCAGTTTTATACCGACCATGTGCGAGATTATAATTAAATACCTCAATTCCTAAATAAATTATAAAGCCTAGTGAATTTAATAAGTTAGGATATCTCAAGTGGTAATTAAGATTTTAATAATTGTATTTTTATTGCAGATGCTAAAAGTCTAGACCGTCAAGATTTTCAATATGTCGAGAGTTTCGATATTTCTAGATTTTTCTCAATTTATTCACAGTTTGTTTTTGTATTAAATGCAACTTTAATATTTATTAAACACTGTTTTTGCTAGAAATAAAATATTAACCCAGTAATAGCCGAGCAAATTATAAAGTTAACTCTAAAAGTTGATTTTTGGTAAAACCATTTGTTATTTCAATAAATGATTTATTATATTACACACGTCGATTTTATAAAGGAGTTAAATTTCAAGTTGGAACGAATGTTTCCACTCCCAGACTAAGCATGAAGTAAAATTTCGAGTTTAGAAAAGCCCTGTGAAAATTTGTCGAGGGTCGCGCAGCGACCCGAGACAAATTTTCTGGGCTTTTCTAAACTCGAAATTTTACTTCATGCGCCACGCGTATTAACCACTGAAAGCACTGAAATATTGTAAACGAGGAAACTTCCCTGGAAATCAGTGTTTAATACGCGTGGCGCATGAAGTAAAATTTCGAGTTTAGAATAGCCTGAAAATTTGGTTTGGTCGCTCCGCGCTTCGCGCTACGCGACCAAACCAAATTTTCAGGCTTTTCTAAACTCGAAATTTTACTTCATGCTTAGTCTGGGATTGGAAACACTCACAAGAAAATTGAAATTTAACTCCTTTATACAATCGACGTATGTAATACAATAAATCATTCATTGAAATCATGGAAAAAGATGCAACATTTTACCAAAAATCAACTTTTACAGTTAACTTTATAATTTGCTCGGCTCTTAATGGGTTAATATTCTATTCCTAGGAAAAACAGTATTTATTAAAAACCTTTTTATAAAATTAACAAACTCCTTAAAATTCACAGCGTATACATCGGAGTATGTATATTTAAAAAAAAATCCGAGTGAATGTTAAACTAAAGTAAATCGAATACTTTATCACACTTCTTCCCCAAAACTGCTTCTCCGTTTTGCGGAAGGAGGAACGGGGAGAAATCCGAGTTTTCGAATATTTCACGGAGATAAGGGCGCATCTAATAAAAATTTTAAAAAGCGCCGCCTCCGAGGCCGCGGGCGTCGCGGCGCTCTCGATAACGCGACGCCCCGCGGTCGGCGCCCATTTACACCGCTTGATTTATTATGCATTATATACGTTATATGTGCACAGCCGCAAGAATATAATTCAATTCCTTACATATAAAAATAACGTCGTTTTCGTATTTCCGAAAGAGCGTGAAGGGAAGTAAATTACTTATTTGTGCGGATTTTTGTTGAATAAACTGAGTAGGTGCATGTCTTCATGAGGTTTTGTGTTTATGTAAATGGGTTGGATGAAAAATGAGGGTTATTTTCTGAAAGGTTTGTCTTTGAGCGGATACACTAAAATATTGTGAAGTTTAAAATATTCTGCGAAAGCTAAGTATATTTTAATAACTGTATGTTTTTGATAAGTATAAATGAAATTGCCAATTCTTGGTTGCAGAATACTTCAAACATTAAATGTGCCGAGATTCTTTTCGCAATCTACAACAAGTTAGTCTTACAAAGACTATATCAAACACTCATTGAAACAACTACGTCCCGAGCTAATACCCCGACGGGCATTGAATTATACAACAAGTGTTTGCTGTTACATACAGTAATCTACTGCAAATGTAACAATTTGGGTCAAATTATTCAGGCCATCTATAAACGCGTTTCGAGATTTATCCCTCATCAGTATAGCTTTGCCATTCCCTCTAAACAATTTGACACCTTAGGCTGGCGGTCACGTTACCAGTCTTCAATGTTCGTCGGGGTATTATCTCGGGAAGTAGTTGTTTCAATGAGTGTTTAATATAGTCTTTGTATGACTAACTTGTAGATTGCGAAAAGAATCGCACTTTTAATGTATGTTTTTGAATTTACGTAAAGTGATTATTACCATAGCGCGGATTTTTGCAGAGATCGCTAGTGAAACGGAGCCGCTCAGTCGAGTTGGGCACATAACGCGCGCGACTGTGCGTCGAATGCACAAGTGGATGATTGCCGCTGTGTCTGGTGATGTAGTCGTCCGTTTGTTTATTTGGCGTCCAGTCGCGCACATTATATGCTAATCTCGACTGGGCGACAACGGTTTATGAGCGATCCCTGCAAAAATCCGCGCTATGATTATTACACATAAAAAGACTGTTATTTTTCACTTGTATCGTTAGATGTATGTACATTTCGAGACACAAGGTGCTAATTGTTTGTTGGTTCATGATAATGACCACCTTGTGTCTCAAAATATACATCTAACGATTTGTATGTATAGAATTCTTTAAAATTTACGTTAACTTAGTGTTTGCATCACCATTTGACCATTTCTTTGGTATACCCACTGAGCAAAACAGAAACAAATAACGTTATATCTGTTGTACCCAATATGCGAAAACGGCTATTGGACGAAATAAATGACCAATTCGGGAATTGGGCATTTCTATTTGCCTGATCAACGAATTGAGTAATTTTAAAATGCACAATCCTAGAAGCGGTCAGTTTGAAGATACACCAGCGTTAATTTTGGTAAATAATTATCTGACAGTTGTAAGAGTTTTGCTTCAAGTGTATATATTACTGACTCAAATAGAGATTTCATTTCGTAACTTGGCGAACATTTGAAAAAATCTAAAAACAGTGTGCTACTTACAAGCGAACAGTATAAGTAGGTAGCAATGCTTAAATAAAGACAGCACCAGCGTGAACAGCATTAATTTTGGTGAATAATTGAGTTAGCACCACTGTTATCTGACAGTTGTAAGAGTATTGCTTCAAGTGCAAAAGTTACTGACTAAAATGGAGATTTCATTTCGTGAAAAACTTGGTGAACATTTGAAAAAATCTGAAAACAGTGTTCTAGTTACAAGCGAACAGTATAATTAGGTAGCAATGCTTTTAAGAAAAGACAACTCGGTACCTCCAATACTGCACGATGCTTTGAAAATTGGTACATAGGAAAAATTGATTAAACGTCTTGAGGATGAAATTGACGTTGAGAGTATTCGCTATAGTGCAACGGACGAAGAGGTATTTTCAATAATTAATAAAGCTCATATAGACACGGGCCATAAGCGGACAAAATTCATGGAAAAGGAGTTAAAGAAACGGTATACTAATATAACCAATTCAGGAGTTTCTATTTGCCCGATCCATCAATTGAGTAATTTTAAAATGCACAATCCTAGAAGCGGTCAGTTTGAAGACACACTAGCGTGAACGGCATTAATTTTGGCGAATAATAAAGTTGGCACCACTGTTATCTAACAGCTATAAGAGTTTTGCTTCAAGTGCTTAAGTTACTGACTGAAACGGAGATTTAATTTCGTGAAAAACTTGGTGAACATTTAAAAAAATCTAAAAACAGTGTTCTAGTTACAAGCGAACAGTATAATTAGGTAGCAATGCTCTTAAGAAAAGACAACTCGGTGCCTCTAATACGGCACGATGTTTTAAAAATTGGTACACAGGAAAAATTGATTAAATGTTTGGAGGATAAAACTGACGTAAAGAGTATTCGCTATTTTGCCACGGACGAAGAGGTATTTTCAATAATTAATAAAGCTAATATAGACACGGGCCATAAGCGGACAAAATGCATGGAAATGGAGTTAAAGAAACGGTATATTAATATAACGAGAGATGTTATTAAAATATACCTAAAATTGTGCAGACAGTGTCAATTAAAAAAGAAAATCTATGGAAAAGTTTTGGAATGATAAATTCCGGACGCTAGGTAGATCTCATAGATATGCAAACAGAAGGCGATTACCGGTTTATTTTGAATTATCAAGACCACTTAACCAAATTAACATTTTTGAAATTTTTGAAAAATAAAGACGCCAGCGAAGCTACTCGAGTTCTAGAAATATTCTGCGTTATTGGAGCTCCATATACGAGGTGTGGCTATTTAATAACGAGACTGCGCGCGCAGAAGGCGTCCTATAGGGGTGGGGGGGGGGAGAAACGAGAGAAACGAATGCAGCGTTGAATAGCTTGGAGTGTCTACTATTCCAGTATGAAAACACGTTTTTGTCGTTGTAGTAGTATTTGTTCTGTAGAGGTTAGAAACGAACGTGTTTTGTTCTCGTGCCGATAACAATTTCTGACGAAAAACACGAGCAACGGATCAATGTGAAATTTCTCGTTAAATTAAAAAAAACTCCGACTGAGTGCTATAAGTTGTTGAAAGAGGCCTATGGTGAGAATTCTCTATCTCGTGCGCGTGTTTTCGAGTGGTATAAACGGTTTTATGAAGGCCAAAAGAGCACCAACGATGACCAACGTCCAGGTCGACCTGTCTCTGTTTCAACGCCGCAAACAGTGACCAGAATCAATGAAATTGTGAGCGGAGATCGTCGTATGAGCATTCGCATGATTGCTGAGACTGTAAACGCCGATTAAGAAACTGTCTGAAACATTTTACATGACGAATTGAACATGAAGAAAGTCTGTGCGAAGTTGGTCCCAAAGAATTTGACCCCTGACCAAAAGCTCGTCCGTCAACAGATCTGCTCAGACGTTCTTGAGAGGATAGACGAAGAGCCTGACTTGATAGAAAACATCATCACTTGCGATGAAACTTAGATATTCAAATACTAAGCGGCAATCCATGCGTTGAAAAACTCCTGCATCGCCAATAATGAAAAAAGCAAGGATGTCGAAATCAAAATGTAAAGCCATGCTAATCGTTTTTTTCGACATCAGCGGCATCGTGATGACTGAATGAGTTCCAGAGGGTCAAACTGAAAACCAAACTTATTATTTGAAAGTTTTGGCAACACTGCGAGAGCGAGTTCGTAAGAAACGGCCGGAGTTGTGGAAAAACAAGTCGTGGATCTTGCACCACGACAACGCTACTGCCTATAACGCGGTGTCTGTCAAACGTTATTTAGCCGCTAGAGGCACTCCAGTGCTCAAACACGCGCCCGATTTAGCACCCTGTGACTTTTTCCTCTATCTGAAGATCAAGTCTGCCTTAAAAGGAACGCGGTTCGAGTCGATGGAAGAGGTACAGTGAAAATCGGCGGAGCTCCTAAATGCTCTTACAAAAAAAGACTCAGCATTGCTTTGCCCAATGGAAAAAACGAATGGAACGGTGTGTGGAACGGTACATTTAAGAGGAGGATTCGATTGTAGAATAATTTTTAAAACTCTTTTTCATAAGCAGTCTCGTTATTTAATATCGAGACCTCGTATATTAAAAAGTGATAACGGTAAAGAGTTTTACAACAGTGTAATAACAGATTTGGCTAAGAAGTTTGATAATGTAAAAGTTGTACACGGTAAACCAAGCCATTCGCTAAGTCAAGGAGGTGCCAATCAAGATGTAAGAGATTGTTGAACGCTTGGATGGTTTAAAATGAAACATAGATCATATTACAAGGGAATCGAGGGTAGTCCATATGAGGATATGTTTGGGGGGCTTTAAAAAACGGATTAAGAGATTGCAACCTTCGGAAAATGTAGAACATCTTAATACTGAAGAGGATTTGGAATAATTAGTTCAGACACTGCAAACGAGAGATAGAGACAACGATGTTAATCAACTAGGACCTTCAATGATGAATCAAGTAAAGGGTGTCTCAAAATGATCTGACATTTTAAATTACGCATCATTTTTTGTAGCGAACATAGAGTACTAATCTTTGACAACTGGTATCAGGAAGTATTGAGGTTTAGTCATGAATAATTACACGATCGAGCAACGCCTAGAAATTGTGGAAATTCATTACAGAAATGGTGAAAACTTTGCAGGGACGGTTCGAAAAGTCCGCACGTCTTTTGGTCATCATAACGCACCATCTCGCAACACTGTGGTGCATTTAATAGAAAAATTTTAGGTTAGTGGTTCAATTCTAAATGCGAAAAGCAGTGGCCGTTCTCGTACCGGTCGTTCGATTGAAAACATAGCTGCAGTGAGTGCGAGTGTTAACGAGAGTCCTTCCACCTTGATTCGCCATCGGGCTTAGCAATTGGACGTTTCAAGATGCTCTGTGCAGCGAATTTTAACTAAAGATCTGCAATTGCATGCTAACAAGATCCAATTGGCCCAAAGCCTGGAACCAAGAGACCATGCGCAGCGCCGTACATTCGCCAATTGGATAGTGGAGAATCAATAAATCGATGGTGATTTCTCGAAGAAAATTATCTTCGGCGATGAGGCGCATTTTCAACTTAATGAATACGTGAATAAACAGAACCGTAGAATTTGTGGGACCGAAAATCCACAAGTGATCCAACAGCTTCCCATGCATCCACCACGAGTCACTGTTTGGTGGGGATTTTGGGTTGGAAGAGTGATTGGGCCGTAGTTTTTCGAGAATGCTGCGTCATAGGTGTTCGTTATCGTGACATGATAACCAACTTTTTATAAAATGAATTGAACGGCATGAACTTGGAAGACATATTTTTGCAACAAGATGGTGCAACCTGCCACACTGCGAACGAAACAATACAGTAATTGCAGACAGAGTTCCATGGTCGTGTTATTTCGCGCCGCGGCGATGTGAATCTGCCACCAAGATCGTGCGATTTGACTTCTTGATTTGGGTTTTTCTGAAAGGAGAAGTGTATGCCAATGATCGACAGACCATTCCGGAGCTCAAGAAAGAAATTAGATGCACCATTAATGAAATTAGTCCGCAGTTATGCCAAAATGTCATTGAAAATGTTGTCAAAAGAATGACCGTTTGCAAACAAGGTCGAGACGCCAATTTATCGGATATTGTGTTCCACACATAACCTCCATGTTTGTACCTTATATTAAAATAAAATCATTCAAAGTACGAATGTTTTTATTTTAACATAAGGTACAAACATGGAGGTTATGTATGGAACACAATATCCAATAAAGAATATGTTTTATTAATAAATTAAAATGTCAGGTTATTTTAAAACACCCTTTACAATCCTCGGGTAATTTTAAGGAATTATTATGTGAGCTTTAATACAATATCTCTTAAACCTATAACATTTACAGGTAAAGATACTGAGCAAGAAGATACACTGGATAATGCTCCAATACATATGATCTCTTAAATAGAAGAAAATTTAAGATTTAGAGTCGACAAGCAGAAGCAATGCTCAAGGGTTCAAATTAAACAATAAAATTATTAAGTGAACAGGATAATGTCTTGGTAATAATGTTGATAGGGGGCGGACCTGTCCTAGAAATGTCCTAGGAGTAGTGGTTGATGAGACCGATTCCTTGTTTACCGTAGGAAAGTTCGAGTTCATTTCTAGCATACATTCAGCTGAGGATACCCGATTTTATCCTCAGCAGAATGTATGCTAGAAATGAACTCGAACTCGCCGACACTAAATTTCTGGAAACATCTGATGTTGGAGAACTGGTTCTCCCCCTTAAGGGGGTATTACCATTCGGAAGTTTTAAAAAATTAATTTTTTTTTTGCATGTATTGATACTTGATAGTATCTAGTTTCATGTCCGAAAGCCGTTTTACAATAGGCGAATTCGTTAGTTAGATTTTTGCTTGTTGAAGTAAACAATGCTGAGTAGGTGGCTGGGTGGAAATACGCAGAACACAAACGAAAGTTTGAATGCTTGTGTCTGGAAGCTGGCTTCGAAGCACCTCAACTGTGGTGCAAAAACCGGCGCTATCGCGTCTTTCATAGCTACCAGCATTTTCAACGACGGATACTCGGCAGTTTTTAAGACGATAGAGACACTGGGAATCCATATCGGCCTGCAAGCCAAGGCTTTCCGGTGCGGACCGACGCGGAGCGCGAGATGTGGGACGAATTTTGCCTGACTCCAGCAACTCATAAGGCCATCCAACAACGCTGGCAGGAGTAAATCATTCAAACCCAGTTTTTAGAGGAAGAGGAGGGCCTAGTGTACGGAGCTGGCATAGCTGACTAAAGCCAAAAATCTCCAAAAATAGTTAAAACTTGTGTCAAAACTTTAAACGGGTTATTCTCGAAACCACTTTTTTTTCGCTGGCCGGAAACTTTCTTTTCAAACTATGAAACGGATTGACTTGAGCTTTTAGTGTTCGGTTCTCCACATTTTCCTCTGAAGTTTGAACCACCGTCATTCAAATATATTAACATTTGATATTTTTCATAGAGCCTTAAAGTCAGAAAAAGAGGGGCAAAAAGCGACCACTTTTTTCGAATGGCCTCCATTTTGTTACTTATCGAGATTTTTTATTGTCGGTGGTTCAAACTCCAGATAATTTAATACAGATTAATGACTACTACTTCATTTTACGTTTCAAATCACAGAATCGAAAAAATCTTGCCGGCCATGAGGAAAAACACGGCGGACACGGCCTTATTTGAGGTCAGATTTAGAGGTTTAGCCGGACGATTGAAAAGAATTAAAATTCATTTTTTATAGTTTATGAATCTATAAACAAGTTGAAAGAAACCGCAAGATCGCATGTATTAAATTTCCCAAAAATAAAAATTCTGAAAAACCGTAAAAAAAAAAACGCTGTCCTAGTGGTAATACCCCCTTAAATAAATGTCGTTAGCTGAGTCTAGCTAGCAGCAAGGTTGTGTAAGGTGCAACTGTATTGCACATTGTGTAAGTAAAAGATGCAACTGTGTCAGAAAAAATGTTAAATGCAACTCAGAATGCCACTTTTCCAAGATTTGCAAAAACAAATAACATAAGAGCGACCATTGTATGTTCCGTTAAAATTAATAAAGTGTTTGATAAATTGATTACCTTATTGACCGTTATACGATTAAAATATACAGGGTGTCCCAGACCACCCGTACCAGGCATTTTTTGACCATTCGATTCTTCAATATGGCTTTAGTAATATTTATTTTTATCCCAACTCTCTAAGACTAGCCGTTGCTTAGAGAGTTGGGATAAAAAAAAATATTACTAAAGCCATATTGAAGAATCGAATGGTGATATTGTCTTTTCCCAAAAAATGTTGGCATCCCTGAGATTTCGCTTAAAAATGTCAAAAATTCAAGATTTTCAAATGGCACAATAGGTCAAAAGTGGTATCATTCAAAAGTCCTTTGAAAAATAAGCAACTTTTGTAAAACAAATTTTTTGTAACTGGCGTTTGTTTTAAGTAATTTTGGATTGAAGTTACCAAATATAAATATCTCATGGCTACCTTATTTTCAAAGTAGATACTTAGGGCGACTGGTATTAGCACCAGAACAGTTCAACAGTGTTTAAAAGTAAATGGAAAACAGTTTGAACCAGTGCTGTGAACTCTGAGTCGGAGTTAGAGTTAAAAATGCGGGGTCAGAATTTAAGTATTTCTGTGATGAGGAGCAGCTGAGTTGGAAATTTCGTATGATTCCCACTCCGATTTTCAATATAATTACTTAAATATAATTGTGCTAGACATATTTTGTCTAAAATGTAAACCCAAATAGAGTTATTAATAACAGTGGAAATTTATGTAATTTGCATCTGAGAGAAAACAAAAATTTCGATTATTTTTCCATGAAAACCATTAGATTGCAATTATGCAGAAGTAGGAACCTTAAAACATTTATTTGTATTGCAAAAAATTGCACCGAACATTTTTATAACGAGAAGCTTTCTTTGAAGTATCCATATGCATACGTTGCAAATTTTTCGATGCTTGGTTTATTAAAAGAATTTAATATGAAGCTTTAAGCGAGTGTTTACCACTCCCAGGCTAAGCATGAAGTAAAATTTCGAGTTTAGAAAAGCCTGAAAATTTGGTTTGGTCGCGTAGCGCGAAGCGCGGAGCGGCCAAACCAAATTTTCAGGCTTTTCTAAACTCGAAATTTTACTTCATGCGCCACCGGTACAAAACACTGACATACTACGAAGCTTAGAACGCACCGCTAAACTTCACATTGAATCAGTGATTTGTACCGGTGGCGCATGAAGTAAAATTTCGAGTTTATAAAAGCCTGAAAATTTGGTTTGGTCGCGTAGCGCGAAGCGCGGAGCGGCCAAACCAAATTTTCAAGCTTTTCTAAACTCGAAACTTTACTTCATGCGCCACCGGTACAAAACACTGACATATTACGAAGTTTAAAACACACCGCTAAACTTGACATTGAATCAGTGATTTGTACCGGTGGCGCATGAAGTAAAATTTCGAGTTTAGAAAAGCCTGAAAATTTGGTTTGGCCGCTCCGCGCTTCGCGCTACGCGACCAAACCAAATTTTCAGGCTTTTCTAAACTCGAAATTTTACTTCATGCTTAGCCTGGGAGTGGAAAACACTCGTTTAAAGTTTCAAATTAGATTCTTTTAATAAACCGAGCATCGGAACATATGTAACGTATGAATATGCATACTTCAAAGAAAAATTCTCGTTATGAAAATGTTCGGTGTTACATAAAAACTCTCTGTATGTTTAGCTACTTTGCAGACTTGGTTAAAATGTATCTAAGTGGTCTAATTGACATTTGAAACTCAATCTTTAAAAATAAGTTAGCCAACAAAATTTAAATTTAATACATTTAATCAGATATTACTCAAAATCGATGTCTGTTATAAAATTATGTTTCCTATTAAAGTTTCTTATTTTTTAATGACATTTTCAATGACATCACTTTTAACCTATCTTGCCATTTAAGAATTTAAAGTTATTGACATTTTTAAGCAAACTTGCAGTGATGCCAACCTTTTTGCGAAGAACCAATATCACCATTCGATTCTTTAATACGGCTTTTGTAATAATTTTTTTTATCCCAACTCTATAGGACTACCGTTTTCTCAAAAAAGGCTGTTACAGGTGGTCTGGGACACCCCCCACTGAGCAAATTTACCTAAGTAATGTTTCATCAACATTAAAACAAGGTTTAATGTTGCTACAATGTTGATATAACGTTATTTGTTTGTTTTTTGCTCAGTGGGCCTGTACATTGTAATGTAACGTTTTCGAAATTAAGAGTCTTGGATTGTGGTCCACTGGTATGTTTCTATAAAATAAATGAAGTTATTGGTAAATTGGTTACATTTTTGTTTATTTCACAATTAGTATTGAATGTGTATTTATTCCCCGAAAGATTCATATCAACCAACCAACCATATTTTTAAGACATTATGATTTATTTACATACCGGGGTTTAAGCAATTCGAAATACGCAATCCGCGAATTGTGCATTTATTTCGTCCAGTGGCCGTTTTGGCATATTAGGTATAACATATCAACATTGTAGCAACATTAAACGTCGTTTTAATGTTGATGAAACATTACTTGCTCAGTGGGATACATTTACAAAAATTATAAAGTTTGAAAAATAGCATTGACTAATGCAAAAAGGTTTTTTGTAATTCGCTCACCAATTAACGCCTCCATTTTTATTTGTATTTTCCTTAATCCATCACTCACTATTTCCTGATTGCACACGTTTTAATTAATTCAAAAATCGCGTTTTGTTCAAACAAATTCTTCACTCACTATTAAATAAAATCACTGCTCGTAATTTAATAAACCAATATTGAATGACTTATCATTTTTTAAGCGAGTCGAAACAAAACAATAACGAACGCAGTCGGTACCCAAAATGTCCTGCACACCATCACACGCAACGTCAACTAATGGTATCAATGCGCGTACACCTCACACGCAACGCTCACCAATACTATCAGTGCTTGACGTCATAAGTCACTCGATTGAGCAGAGCGGTGGGGGGAACCTTTTCGGTGCCAGGCGGCGGCTGGTACAGAAAATGTTGCGCAATATTGCAAACAAGATGAGAATCAAAACGCGTACAGTGATTTTAATAATAGTGAGTGTTGAATTTGTGAATTAATGAATTAGTGAATTCCGGTCAACAGAGCTGCTTTGCTGAGGCCATTAATTGTGCAAGAAGAAGAAGAATTAGTGAAATAGTGAAGGTAAACCAAGCGGATTTTGTGTTTACGTTATTCTCTTCCTAAACGTAATCATCCACATGGATTGTTTTAGTGAATAACCAGTTTCTGTTTTAGTGTATAGAGATAGATTCTTCAACGGTAGAAACAGGGTGAGTGTTTTTTGTTTTTTTTTATTAATTCAATCGTCATTAATGATCTCAGCTTTTTAAAAATAAATATTTGCCGGGTTTTGTTCTACGTATATGTATTTAATTACAACAACTGGTGTTGGGTTTCATTACGAAGATCGATACGCGATTGAAAAAGTGTGATAATCACTGGATTATATTGATAGTAAAATAAGCAACTAATTACACCAAACCAGTTTGTATATTTATAACACCAAACTAAGGGCCAGTTGCACCAAAGAAGTTGAACTAGTTCAACTCTGAACTTTAGTTCAAAGCGACATTAGAACAATAGGAACTTTTATCTTGAACTCGAGCTCAGCTTGAACTCAAGTTCAACGTTTTTGGTGGCTACTAAATATAGACTGAATTTTAAATAAAATTAGTATTATAAAAATAGTATTCTTTGGAATATCCTGTAGAATGTAGATACTTTTAGTTACAGTTTTACTAATTAAGAAAAATATAGTAATCCGTTTTTGTTCGTATAAATTATAATACACACTAACGCACCCCTCCCTCAAAAAAAAAACAACGCACATTAACTAAAAGCGAAATCGTCCCGAGGCAAGGCAAAAGGCGCACACACCTTCTATTTTCTTCTGCTGGTTGAACGAGCTTTCCCTAGCTCTAAGAAAAAAGCTCGGTTATTATCACTCTTGGATGACACATGAGATATAATCCGAGGCTACATAAAGATTACGTGACGTTATTGAGGATCCAAGGCACGAACTTGGAAATCCTCGTGCAGACGCCGGGTAAGTTCGCCTCCGCGCAGCCGATTCCCCAGGAGATGATGCCCGCGAGGAAGTAACGGCCGTCTTTGCCTCGCACCTGCAGCGGCCCTCCGGAGTCGCCCTGGCAGGAATCCTGCCCGCCGTTTTCGTGGCCCGCGCACAAGAAGATTTCGGGGATGAATTCGTGCCGGCCCGCTCGCAGGAACATGCTTTTACATCTGTCGTTACTCACAATTGGTACTTGAACCTGAAATAAAAAACATTGATTAAGTTTAAATAAATTCATACAAAAATGAAACACGATTTTAACTTTGTTTGTATAACTGAGACTTTATTAAGTAACTATAGTTTCGACAACTTTAACTTATATATATATATATACATAAAATTATCTATTAATTAACTATATCTATTTTTCGGAAACTTGGCTCTCCGATAATGTTTCTAGCAGTGAACTATTCGATAAAAATTGTATAGTGTACCGCAAAGACAGGAACTTTGACTTAACTAATAAAAGTAGAGGTGGAGGAGTATTGATTGCGGTGCAATCCTCACTTCAATCTTCTGAAATATTATTTGACTCCAGTAACTTATATCGCCTCTGTGTAGATTTAGTAATTGTTAAAGTAGTTATTGCAAGAACTGTAGTGTTCCTTATTAATGTGTATTTCAGACCACCAATTAGCCTTGACCAATTAACGCAGTTTGCTAACTTGTTAGATAGCTTTCCATTTCTACTAGACAATGCAACTATTTTGTTTGGTGATTTTAATTTAAATGATTACGTAATCAATTCTGAACTTAGCTCTTGTTCGAAAACCCTTAAAAATTGTGTAGAGTTTTTTGGCCTTGATCAATATAATTCTGTCTACAACCACCACCACAGGATCCTTGACCTGGTATTTAGTAATTTAACGTGTTCTGTAAATCACATGATGGATCCTATTGTAGTTCAAGACATTCACCATCCCGCTCTTACTATCGATTGTACCGTAAAAATGCCTAATTTAATTGATTCATTCGCACAAAACTTAAATTTTAAATCGTTTAATTTCAAAAAGGCCAATTTCGTAAGATTATATGAATTAATTTCAAACATTGATTGGAATGATGTTATGTCTTAATATCAACAATGCTTGTATGCATTTTTATGAAAAACTGCACTCTATATTTAAGGTCTGTGTTCCCTTCACTCGTAACCATCAAATAAATATCCCATATGGTTCTCTTCTAATCTAAGAAATAAAATTAAAGAGAAGAAAAAATACTTCAAATTGACAAAAAAATATCCACTATCTCAATTCTTCAGACTTAAACTATCTAATCTCCGGCGGCAAGTAAGAATATTAAGCAAACACGACTTCTCAACGTTTGTTAAAGATTGCGAGAATTCTGTTCGTAAAACGTCGAAAAAATTCTGAAGCTATATTAATACAATGAAAAATAATTATGCAATACCACAGACTATGAGTTATGATGGCCGTGATATAACATCAGCCCAAGATATTGTAAATAGTTTTGCGGCAAATTTTTCTAAATCTTTTGAGTCAGCTACTGCTACGTCTCCCACTTGTACAAAGTCAATACATAATAATTCTATACACATAATAGGGTTTGATCAACCTGATATTGAAGATGCACTTAGCAAATTGGGTAATAAATTGTGCTCTGGGCCAGATAATCTTCCTGCACTCATATTTAAAGATTGTCGTTACGTATTATCAGAACCATTGAAGCATATATTTAACTTATGCTTAAAACAAAGTATTTTTCCAGATATGTGGAAAAAGACTCGCATAATTCCAATTTATAAGTCGGGCGATAGAAACTTGATTATCAACTATAGGCCTATAGCAATCATTTCCAACTTATCAAAGTGCTTTGAATTTGTTTTGCGTGATCGAATAAGCGCATTTGTTAACTTGAATCTGGCTGATAATCAACACGGCTTTAGACCAAAGCGATCAACGCTTAGTAATCTGATGCTCTACACGCAGCAGTTAACAAACTCCATCGATCGCCAGGTTCAGGTTGATGTCGTGTTCACTGACATCTCCAAGGCCTTTGACAGGTTGGATCATAACATCTTGTTGTCCAAACTGTATAATTTTGGGTTTTCGCCAGCCCTCTGCAATTTATTAAAAAGCTACCTGCTTGAAAGACCGCTATTTGTAGAATATATCGGCTATAAATCTAACTTATTTTTGGCAACATCAGGTGTTCCTCAGGGATCAGTCTTAGGTCCATTGCTTTTTAACTGCTTCATAAACGATATTGTTGAGAACTTAGATGTTGATTGCTTATTATTCGCGGATGATATGAAAATTTTTAAACCAATTAATTCTATTACCGACTGTCTGTCCTTGCAACACAATATTGATATTATCCATTCTTGGTGCAGTTCCAATAATTTATTACTTAATACGAATAAGTGCAAAGTGATGTCCTTTTCACGAAATAAATCTTCCATAACACACAATTATAATATAAATGGCGTCCAACTATCGAGTGTGAACCACTATAAAGATCTAGGTATTTTCTTTGATGCGAGCCTTGCATTCAATTTTCACATAGAAAGCATAGTCTCTTCGGCCAATAGTTTCTTAGGATTTATTTTTCGCAATTCCAAATTATTTGAAGGTTGTGATGCTATACTATCGTTATACTATGCGTTCGTTCGATCTCGGCTCGAATATGGTTGTTGTGTTTGGAATCCATGTTATGCTAAATATTCTAATTTAATAGAATCTATTCAAAAACGCCTAGTTAAGTATTTATATTTTAAGAAGTCAGGACTCTATCCAGACTACACTATAAGCTATGAATCGCTACTTCAAGCTTTTGGACTACAATCTTTGGAACGTCGACGTAAAGCACATCTTATAACTGCGCTTTACAAATTATTAAATAATTCAATTGGTTGTCCAGAGATTGTTGCTCAGATTAAATTTCACGTTCCCCATGGCTTAAGACACAACAGATTTTTTCAACTTTCAATTCCCAAAACAAATGTTATGATTAGATCACCTATATTTTCAATGTGTGATGTGTACAATAAATTACTATCATTAGATCCTGCTCTTGACATTTTGAATATGATTAATTCAAAAATATGTTTTAACAATATATTAAAATTAATGCACGGCTCATAATTATCTTTTATGTATTCATTGTTTTAGGTTTTATATTTAGTTATATTAGTTTAAGTGATGTACAATCTTATATAGGAAATGTAATTTCCGTGATTGTATAAATAAATAAATAAAATAAATATCAATCCTATCTTTAAATCTGGGGAACGGAAGCTTATATCAAATTATAGGGGCGTTTGTCTTCAATCTTGCATACCGAAAATACTTGACAAAATAGTTGCGACACAAATGCATTGGGTTGTTAAAATGTTTTTGTCAGAGAATCAGCATGGTTTTGTACCGGGTTGGTCAACAAATACAAATCTTTTATGTTTTAATCAATATATGTTGAAGGCTTTCGAAAATAATAGTCAAGTTGATTGCATATACCTAGATTTTTCGAAGGCCTTCGACAGAGTCGATCATAATATTCTATTACATAAAATAAGATCATTAGGTTGTAATGATATGGCCGTTCGTTGGCTATCTGACTTTTTAAGTAACAGGTTTCAAATGGTAAAAATACACAATTACATTTCTAAACCAATTTCTGTAACATCAGGGGTTCCGCAAGGAACTCACTCTGGGCCAATTTTATTTTTAGTATTTGTAAACGACATTGAAGACATTATTACTAACAGCAAGGTTTTATTGTATGCTGACGACATCAAAATATATCAGATCGTCAAATCGTTTGAAGACTGTAAAAGCCTGCAAGATGACTTAAATAAGATTATTGACTGGTGCTACTCCAATTAATTACACCTTAATGTGAAAAAATGCAATCTTATTTCATATTGTCGAAAACGCTCCAGTCTCAATTACGCATACAGCATTGATGGAAATGATTTAGCTAAATCAGCAGAGCTGAAAGATTTAGGAGTGACATTCGATAATAGGTTTGCATTCAACTCACATATCAGTAACGTTTGCTCCAAAGCTTTAAAAATGTGGGGTTTTGTCTGGAGGGTGTGTAAAGATTTGGGTCCATCGTGTTTAAAACGATTATATTGTGCATTGGTTCGCTCCAACGTTGAATATGCTTCGGTAATATGGTCTCCATATCAATCAACACATATTAATAGATTGGAACAAATACAACATAAGTTTTTACGTAGCATGGAGTTCAAATTAGCTAGATGTCATAGGCAAGGTTGTTACGAGGAAATAATGACCGATTTGAACATTAGACCTCTAGCTGATCGTCGCTTAACAGCAGATTTATGCATGATCTACAAAATAGTAAACAATGTAATTGATTGTCCTAATATTTTGGAGCAACTTCATTTTTATACTCCATCCAACTGCCAAAATCTAAGGAATACGCCCATTTTCTGCTTGCAGACATTCACTACACACTACTCCCACTACAATCCACTGGCCAGAATGATGAGGACAGCAAATAGCTTGGCCGATAGGGAGTGGTTCGATTTATTTAATTCAAATTTTGATAGTTTTAAGTGTAAACTGAAGAGGATGCTTTAGATTTGTGATTTTTATTGTTATTATTTTGTGAATAGTTTTAATTTTTTGAATGGCTCGAATTAATAATATTAATAGTATTATTTAATGTAATGTAATTTTGATTGTTGTTTGAATTATTAGTGCTCTATTTTTGTTAAAAGGGGTTTTCCCGTATAAATAAATAAATAAATTAAATAAATAAATAAAATTAAGGTCTTATAATTGCGTTAAAAATGGGGGTATATATAATAATAATAATCATAATATTTATTACCCAACAGGACATCCCAATTACAGAGTAATATTACAAAAGTAAAAATTCTTAAAATAATATATATAAACAAAACAAAATAAAATTACAAAAATTATATTAGGATTACCACAATTATAAGATGTAAAATTGTTAGTTTAAATCACTTTGAGTTTGAAAATGACAAGTTAAAGTTGTCGAAACTATAGTCACTTAATAAAGTATCTGTTATACAAACAATGTTTAAATCGTGTTTCATTTGTGAATTATGATGTATAACGAAGTAGATGCCTCCACCGTTAACAGTTTAAATTCATACACAGTCAAAATCGTTTATAACGACACCGGTTATAGCGCATAAACCGGATATAACGAACAAAATCGGTCGGTTTGTTGTATACAAAAAAGTTTTAACTTTGTATGACACAATTTATTTTTATGTGACTGCAGTTTCGGTAAATTTAGCTTGCCATTATCGAACATGATAATGGCAAGCTAAATTTGGCAAAACTGCAGGCACATCAAAATAAATTGTGTTGTACAAACAAAGTTAAAACTTTGTATAAATAAAATTCTGAATAACTTTTTGATTTTCAAAAAAGTGTGTTTATTTTCACAACAATTATTTCGCAAATTTATTGCTTCTTCAGGTGAATGAAAGTTTACAGTAAAATTAGTGATCTTAGAACTATATATATATATATATACATTAACACTATTGACACTATGGTAGGGTGGATATTTTTAGTAGTGGGGAGTTTGACAGTTCTGTTTGTTCGTTGAGTAGGAGGCCGGTTTTTTCGAATCTGTTAATTGCCAAGTTTTCCAGTACATTTAATTTCCTTCCTTTTTTCTCTGTATGGAGGATCTGGAATTCCTTATTGAAGCTGTGGTTTTCGGAGAGCAGGTGATTCGCATAGGTTGAGGTGTTTTTCTTTTTTTCCCATGCACTTTTATGTTCTGCAATCCTTTCATCAAATGCTCGTCCTGTTTGTCCGATGTATATTTTTGGGCAGTCATTAAAACGTGTTTTATTGATAAATTAACATGTATAACGAAGAAGAAGCCTGCACAACACAAAATTTATACAAAAAAGCATTGATGTTGCTTACAACGAACATATCGGTTAGAGTAAACAAATTTCTAGGAACGAAGGCTGTGGAAATTATCAGTTACAGCGTACAACTTACGACTTTCGTTTTATGAAATGAAAATTAGGCACATTCGCAAAATTGATGGTAAAATAATATCCTAAACATCAAAAAAATGTCTACAGGGATTTTTATTTTAAGTTTAAGTAATGGCAAGCTAAATTTGCCGAAACTGAAGTCACATAAAAATAAATTGTGTTACACAAACAAAGTTAAAACGTTTTTTATTGATAAATTAACATTTATAACGAAGAAGAAGCCTTCACAATACAAAATTTATACAAAAAAGCATTGATGTTGCTTACAACAAACATATCGGTTAGAGGGAACAAATTTCTTGGAACGGAGGCTGTGGAAATTATCAGTTACAGCGTACAACTTACGACTTTCGTTTTATGAAATGAAAATTAGGCACATTCGCAGAATTGATGGTAAAATAACATCCTAAAAATCAAAAAAATGTGTACAGGGATTTTTATTTTAAGTTTAAGTAATGGCAAGCTAAATTTGCCGAAACTGCAGTCACATAAAAATAAATTGTGTTACACAAACACAGTTAAAAGGTTTTTTTATTGATAAATTAACATGTATAACGAAGAAGAAGCCTTCACAATACAAAATTTATACAAAAAAGCATTGATGTTGCTTACAACGAACATATCGGTTAGAGGAAACAAATTTCTAGGAACGGAGGCTGTGGAAATTATCAGTTACAGCGTACAACTTACGACTTTCGTATGAAATGAAAATTAGGCACATTCGCAGAATTGATGGTAAAATAACATCCTAAAAATCAAAAAAAATGTGTACAGAGATTTTTATTTTAAGTTTAAGTAATGGCAAGCTAAATTTGTCGAAACTGCAGTCACATAAAAATAAATTGTGTTACACAAACAAAGTTAAAACGTTTTTCATTGATAAATTAACATGTATAACGAAGAAGAAGCCTCCACAATACAACATGTATACAAAATAGCATTGATGTTGCTAGCAACGAACATATCGGTTAAAAGAAACACATGAACTTAATAGAATTTTCATTTTGCAAAAGCAAGCGCTAAGAATAATTTTCAATTACTCTTATAAATACTCTCGCCGCAGCAAATTCAAAGAGAATCGTCTACTCACAATTCCCGGCTTATATGTTTTTGAATGTCTCAAATTTTGTTCTACTCACATCATTTATTTTGAAAAAAGTAAGCGAACAACTTCTGTATGTAGGTATCACTTGAAATATCCAAGTCATAAATTGTCTCTGACAGAAAAAACAGCATTCTTCGCATGCACCAAACTTTATAACATTTTACCAAACGAAATTAATATATAAAATTACGAAAAAACTATTCGTGAAAATGCAAACAGTGTCTTAATTAATAAGACAATTTAAAACGTTAAATATCCATTGAAACAACTACTTCCTGTGCAAATACACCTCCGGATATTGAATTATACAATGAAATATTTAAAATCTTATTTAATTTGATTTGTTACAACGCTCTATTAAAGTATATGTAACGTTTAGGTCAAATTCTCTTCAAACCAACTAACAATACAATTTAAAATGAAAGGAGAAATAGCAACAAATTAGAAGTGAAAGGACTTGGATTAAAACTAATGTCTTAGGCCATCTATAGACGCGTTTCGAGATTTATCTCTCTTCGGTATAGCTTTGCTTATGACGTTTAAAAATTTGGAATAAAATTAAAATAAACTTACTTGGAAAAAGTGTTGTGTGTGGAATGAACAGGTACACAGAAATGGAATGAGTGAAAATGATGGTCGGTATTTATAGGTAAAAAAAGGGATTATGTCATTAGCAGGTATGAAGAATGTGAGACCTTATTATTTACCTTACGGTACAGTTCAAACAAGATAAATTCAAATTCAAAACTATTTGAATTCGAGGAAATAAGCTTACGCTTCTTATAGTTTGCGTTGTAACAAATCAAATTAAATAAGATTTTAAATATTTCATTGTATAATTCAATATCCGGAGGTGTATTTGCACGGGAAGTAGTTGTTTCAATGGATATTTATCGTCTTAAATTGTCTTATTAATTAAGACATTGTTTGCATTTTCACGAATAGTTTTTTCGTAATTTTATATATTATGTTTAAAGTGTGAAAACTATAAGAAGCGTAAGCTTATTTCCTCGAATTCAAATAGATTTGAATTTGAATTTATCTTGTTTAAACGAAATTAAAACAATCACGTGCTCTAACAAATTCAGGTCAGCCGTATTCGATTTGATTTTAAATATAGAACCGTATTCAGTTAAAGAATTTACTAACTATTTTAGCGGATAAGTTGTTCTTTATTTTTTTTTTCTATTTTAACGTTTCAAACATGTTACATTTTGTATGTTGTTATATGATTGTGTACCATTTTCTTTAAATAAATTTATATTATTATGTTTATTATTATTATTATCATTTCTAGGAACGGTGGCTGTGGAAATTATCAGTTACAGCGTACAACTTACGACTTTCGTTTTATGAAATGAAAATTAGGCACATTCGCAGAATTGATGGTAAAATATCATCCTAAAAATCAAACAAATGTGTACAGGGATTTTTATTTTAAGTATACTTACATATCCAACCCCAAATTGCTCAAATTTTGAAAGCGTAAGATTTGGTTAGACCGAATAAGCATTTGTAAAGTTAATTAATATGAGAGTAAACATAGAATAATGTTTGTTATATCCGGTTTATGCGTTATAACCGGATTCATAAACCGGATATAACAAACAGAATCTGTCGGTTCGTAGTATAAAGTATACAAAAATGTTTTAACTTTGTTTGTATAACACAATTTATTTTTACGTGACTGCAGTTTCAGCAAATTTAGCTTCCCATTATCGAACATGATAATGGCAAGCTAAATTTGCCGAAACTGCAGTCACATAAAAATAAATTGTGTTATACAAAGTTAAAACATTTTTTATTGATCAATTAACATGTATAACGAAAAAGAAGCCTCCACAATACAAAATTTATACAAATAAGCATTGATGTTGCTTACAACGAATATATCGGTTAGAAGAAACACATTTCCAGAAACGTTGGTTGTCATGGCATTTGTTACTGAAATTCATTCCTGTAATTCTGGCTGTGGCCAGTGGTATTACAAAGAGAGGGGAAAATAGCGAGAGCAGAAATATATTACTTTTACTACTATATCATCTTTATTGAAAAAGAGAGAAATGCATTACAATAAAATATAATTTATAAATATATTTAGAAATAATTTTTTTTTGTACTTCCCTCTCTTGCAAGGGCTATCGACCATAGGACTTTCCGCCCTTATTACTTTTATTATTGCCGTTTTGTCGAATCGGTCTTATCTACATTAAATGTGCAATAAATCAATTAAAAGGATATAAAACTATAATAACCAATTATTACAAGAGAAAATAGAAGACTATAGCAACATTGGAATAGTGTTATTACTATTTTATTGGAGAGTCATTGGCTGCCACAACACTTTTCAATCCTCATGGCATGGACAAAACTATATTTGACAATAATTGTTGAGAGCTGTCAAATTGAATAGCGATGAACGATTACGATGCATCGTAGTCGTTTATCGCTATTAAATTTGACAACAATAAATTTTAGCGTTTAGATTTGGGTTGCGCCGACTGTACGTCTTTCGATTTATGAAATTAAAACTAGACACATTTGCAGAGTCGGCGTTAATAAAACATCTTAAAAATAAAAAAAAGGGTACAGTGATTTTAATTTTAAGTATACCTACATATCCAAAACCAAATTGCTCAAATTTTGAAAGCGTAAAATTTGGTTAGACGCAATAAGCATTTGTCAAGTTAATTAATGTGAGATTAAACATAAAATCAAGTTTAACATATTTTAAATTTTGCTTGAAATCAGTGTTTTGTACCGGTGGCGCATGAAGTAAAATTTCGAGTTTAGAAAAGCCCAAAAAATTTTCACGGGGCTTTTCTAAACTCGAAATTTTACTTCATGCTTAGTCCGGGAGTGGAAACCCTCGTTAGACGATTAACCAGAAATTTATATTGCGGATTCCTTCGTTGTAAAGTTTATGATATGAAATAAATAGAGTCGATGTTATTATTTTTTTTCAAGTTTATTCAAATTTGGAATAAATACAAATTACGAGCAGGTATAATTTATCTTAGAATATATTTGATGTGCAAACAGTTTTTAATTACAAATTTCATCTGTATATGGATTAATTTAAAAAAATATATATTTATGGAAGCTTCAAGTTGAAAAAGATGCAAAAGCTAATCAAAAACTTTACCATCGCCCATTTAAATTTGTATAAATCGGTCAAAAGGATAAATGTGTTTACTTGTTTAAATAATAATAATTGGGTGGCATTTTTAAATTGTTATATAAAATAAAACAATTCAACTTCAGATTTTGATTAAATTAGTAAAACTTCTTAAGAAATAATGATTTGATTTTAGTTAACAAATTCGAAATAAAATTACTACTAACTATCTCAGAGGAATACTTTATTTTTGTTTTATTTAATTACAATAAACACTTAACACAAAAGATTTCAATAAAATCAACGAATATCAAAAATATGAATTTGTGTTCAGTACTCTTTCATTCATTTATATTCTTGATATTTGTATTTTATAAAATAAAGCCCTCTTGTGGACAAACAATTGCTGTATATAAACGTGTAGTTTGCCAGCTATTGACGATGCCACTTGAGCTAATAATAATAATAATAATAATAAATCTCTTTCTTCCTATAAAAATAAAACACATACAATTTGACGAATAAAGCACTAATAACCTTTCTTCACACTTTTATTTGAATTATCAAATGTACGTTTCGGACACAAAGTGACCATTATCAATGGATTAACACTAAATATAAAACAGAAATTTCAAACTATATATAGACAGGCAGATTATAATTCAAAGGCGGTGGAAGTGAAAAAAGGGAAAAAACGTAAATTAAGAGGTGAGCCAAGGGAATGAGGGTGGCGGTACAACCAGGTAAAGTTGATTAGGGGAAAACACAGATTAAGGAGGTGCAATTAAATCTAATAATGTATTGTGAAGTGGACTTAAATCAAAATTCAATAATTTATTTTCATGTTTTTTCATTTCAATGGCTTCTAACATGTTTAATCGATAGTTTGATGATTGTTTTAATAATTGTATGTTCTTTATTGTGATTTTGTGGCCGGTTTCTAGTAAATGGTTAGCCACTGCTGATTTTTCATAATTAAGATATTTGGCGTGTGCTAAGTGTTCTTTGAATCTGGTATTTAGATTATGCTGTGTTTGACCAATATAAACTTTATTACAATTACAACAATTAATAATGGTCAGAAAATCCCGTATTTGGTATTTGACATTTATTTATAAACTGATAATTAGTTATAATATTATCAATGCACGATCCGCCGTTGTTACATATTCTTGTATATTCTTTTAATTAAAATATACTACCATAAGATGCTATAAGTGTTTTAAAATTAGTAACAAAGCAAATCGATTTTAAAATCCCCCGATATCAAATATTTGTTTTTGTTTGAGATTAAAATATTCAATAGCAACTCTAATTTAGCAAAAAATGATTTGATATCTGCATTTGGAGGCCTATAAATACAAACAATAGTAATTTTTTCCCCTACTTGTTGAATATCCACACCTGTGCAGTCAAAGCTATTTGAAACCGTGAGTGCATTGATATCTTAGCGAATACGGGGTTGAAGGTTATTATTTTCTACTTTCTTTAAAAAATCAGTGTTGTTATTGAAGGTTCTAATAGCTGTCTAACAAGAGTTTTCCACTCCTGAATTAAGCATGAAGTAAAATATCGAGTTTAAAAAAACCTTCAAATTTGGTTTATTGAATAATTTCAAATTTGGCTTAATATTTTGCAAAAATTCGTTAACATAATCTAATTTTCTGTAAAGCAAATGCAAGTGCAATCAATTTTAAACAAATTCTGTGAGTTTTATGTTGATTGTATAAAATCAACTGATTGTTTGATTGCATGTATTTGAATGCACACGATTTTGAGTTTGTCCTATATTTCACAACAAATGTATTTTATGTCTTAAATTAAACACTAAAGAGAACCGTAAAATAAATTTCTGATTAATCGTTTCACGAGGGTTTCCACTCCCAGACGAAGCATGAAGTAAAATTTCGAGTTTAGAAAAGCCCCGCGTAGAAAATTTGTCGAGGGTCGCGCAGCGACCCGAGACAAATTTTCACGGGGCTTTTCTAAACTCGAAATTTTACTTCATGCGCCACGCGTATAAAACACTGATTTAAAGTGAAGTATAAAATGCACTGAAAACCAACCCAACTTCAATATTTTTTTTCAAAATTGGATGTTTTTTTTCCTATCCATGCTGTAAACCTTCAGATATTCGTTATTTTCTTGTAAAAAAAACGTCGATTCCCTATAGTCCTTTGGTCTCCGAAGACCATGATTGGTCCTTCGAGCTGTAGCCTTTGTAAAATGGTAATAAACTTAGTAATCTAGAGTGATGTTTCAATTTGAAACTTCTAAGAACGAGTGTTGTCCACTCCCAGACTAAGCATGAAGTAAAATTTCGAGTTTAGAAAAGCCCCGCGTAGAAAATTTGTCGAGGGTCGCGCAGCGACCCGAGACAAATTTTTTTGTTTTAAGAGCAATGCAGTTCTTCTTGCATAATCAAACAATTAATCGTCATTACAAAATTTCACTTCTCCTACCTGACCTAATTAAACTAGTGCACTAACTTTAAATCAAATTTTCCGAGCTAATTACCTGCGAGAACAAATTTCACGAAACACTGGCCGAATTAATTAAACAATTTTATGATAATAAGATTCCTAGCTTTTCGCAAAAGAAGTGCACTCTCTAAGGAAGAAGCACGCGTATAATCCGGGTATAAAGTTAATTGTTCGGAAGGGCCGAAGATAAGGGTTGTTTGTACATTTATGGCCGATGAAGGACTAATGGATGGAGGTCGGGTTTTTTTCTCCGTCCCTAAACAGGAAGTAATTCCATCCGACTCATTAGGTTAATTAGTTCTGGCCATTAATTATCGATCAGCGTGGTCTTCGTTCTTCGTGTTACGCTGCACAAATATTTTGATTAAATTTATTGATTCCGAAATTACGCTTGCATCGCGCGCTGTGTGAAATAGCTGAATGTTCGAATGAGATATATGCACGTGAATTTAATGTGGGCGAATTTAGGAGGATTTAACTAATAGTAGATTAATGGATTAATGAATAGATAATTTTTGATCCGGCCGATTATTATTTGTAAATTACAAACACCTGTAAATAATGTTTAAAAATGCGGAATTTATCAAATCCAGTGCTGGGAACGCGATGCAATGTACATAGGTTAAACCGGAAGAAGTTTCGAAATACGATTGAATGAGCACAAGAAATCAATTCTCAAAAAAGTGGTTGAATTCGATGCAATGCTTAGTAAAACCCGTCGATTGTTGGTTTTGCTAAGCATTGCATCGAATTTAACCACTTTTTTGATCCGGCCGATTTTTTAATATTACACTCGGGTAGTAATGGACGGGATTTAAATTTTAGAGAGGGTCTAGGAATTCATAAGGCCATAAAACGGGGAAAAATCGTTGTAAATGAGTGCGAAGATATCTGGCAGCCCCCATTCTCACTGCCATTACTACCTGATTTTGTATATAACTCTGTAAAAATATATTTTCTGTACATTATTCTTTGAAAATGACGATAAGTCTAAACTAGTTGGATAATAAAGAAATTCGTGAAACAAACCAAGTGCCTTTAATTCAAATTCAAATGATAATTCTGCATATTTAAAACACTTCGTTTGTTTCACTAGTTTATATTTTCTCCGAGTAGTTTCGACCATTGGTCATCTTCAAGGAGGAATATTTTATTAATTCAGCTGGTGTTTCGTAAAATTTGTTTTTGGGGGTAATTAGTTAATTAGTTCGGAAAATTTGATTTAAGGATTTAAAGTAGTTTAATTGGGTCAGGTAAAAGAAGTTAAGTTTTGTAAAGAGAATGAATTGTTTGAATATGCAAAAAGAAATTGCTCTTAAAACATGTTTTCGGTGTAATCAGAAGATTATTTCTATTATATTCATAAAAACGCAGCTAGATTGTGGGAAAAGGCAATGGGAAAAAAACGGCCAATTTCGATCAAATGCAAGAATATTGAGGAGAAGAAGAAAATAATGGCGAAAAAACGTGTGTTGAAAGAAGTGAAAAGTAATGTATATCTGAATGAAGATTTGATAAAGGAGAAGAGGGAAATTCAAACAAAAATAAAAGCAAGGGATAGAGAGGAAAGAATAAAAGAAAATCATGTACATGTCTTCTTCTTCTGTGGCTTTACACTCCTTGTGGAGTTTGGCCGCTCCTCTTGGAGCACTTCTAATCCATTTATCTGAGTGGATCATTCCCAATGTTCCTTCATTTGTTGTACATTTTTGCTCCATTTCTCCCTGTCCTTTGCTATGCTTTTCCAGTTTCTAACGCCCAGTGAGCTCAGGTCTTTTTCAACTTCTTCTTTCCATCTATTCCTTGGTCTCCCTCTTCTTCTGCTACCTCTAGGTTCCCATTCTGTTATTATCGTTAGCCATCCATGATGATTTGACCTCCATATATGTCCTAACCATCTAATTCTTGTCGTTTTTATGTTATTTACTACGTCATCTCCTAAGACCTCATAAATGTCTCTATTTGTTCTTTTTCTTGGCTCATTGTTCTCCTCTTTAAAAGGTCCAAGTATACTTCTCATTATCCGTCTTTCTAGCACTCTTATCCTTTGTTGTTCTTTTTGTGTGATTGTCATCGTTTCAGCTGCATACATAATTATTGGTCGTACCATGGTTTTATATACTTTAATTTTGTTCCTTATGTGTATGCTTTTACTTTTGAAAATTTTGTTATTTCCGTAATATGCTCTGTTGGCGGCTTGTAATTTCTCGTGTATTTCAGTTATTTTTTCATTATTGTTACTTATAACCGTGCCTAGGTACTTGTAGTTCTCGACTTCCTCAAATTCGTTGTTGCCTATGGTTACTGTCCTTCTTTTGTATACCGTACCTATCCGTAGTAGCTTTGTCTTTTCAGCGTTTATTTATAACCCCATTTTTCCCTTCTGCCGTTAATTCTTTAAGTATTTCTTCTAACTGTTTCCTTTGCTTGGTTATTATAACGACATCATCTGCGTATGCTAATACCTGTGCTCCGCTTGTTCATATAGTTGCTGATTTTTTTACATTTCTTAGCGTGTATTCCAGTGCCAAGTTAAACAAGGTGGCAGATAGTGTATCGCCTTGTCGTACTGGTCCGGTTCTTCCATATTCAGATAGTACTGTTGCTGTCGTGTTATTTATCGTCATAGCAATAAGGTTTCTTAGTTTTTTGGGGATTTTTAGATCGCGTAGTGCTTTCCTTAGCTTATCGCCTTTGATTGAGTCGAATGCTCTTTTATAGTCTATAAATAGACATTCAATTTTCATATTGTGTTCATAAGCTTTTTCGGTTATTTGCTTTACTATATGTATCGCATCTGTTGTTGATTTTCGTAATACAAAACCGCATTGGTACTCTCCTATTATTTTATTGGCAATTTTTGTAGTCTTCTTTGAATTATAGTTGCTAGTATTTTATATCCCTTGTTTAATTGTATTGTATCAAAAAATTCGCAAAAATTCGCAAAAAAATCGCACAGGAAAGGAATGGTGGGTTTAGGATAAGGAAAGCGGCACACTAATAAAGGACTTAGAAGCTCCAAAAAACACATGGAAGAACTAGAGAAAAGGGGATAACAGTGTCTTTTTGGAATATTGCGGGTGTGAAGAAAAAGCTACAGGACAATCTATGGAATGAAGAACTAGAAAGTTGGGTTAGGGACAAAGATTTTATCAGAGTAATAGAAACGTGGGTGGAATTAGAAGATTGGGAGACATTAAAACAGAGAATGCCAAATACTTTTATATGGAAGTGCGTGGCAAGACGGGAAAAGGCAAAAGGTAGGACAAAAGGGGGAATTATCACAGGGCTTAGAAGAGGATTGGAAGAGGAAAAAGAGTCAATGAAAAGGAAGCTACGGGAAGAGCAAAATGCTTTTATATGGAAGTGCGTGGAGTCAAGACAGTAAAGGCAAAATGTAGGGCAAAAGGGGGAATTATCACACGGCTTAGACGAGGATTGGAAGAGGGAGAAAAGTCAGCGAAAAGGAAGCTATAGAAAGGAGCAGTAAGCAGAACATTTTGTAAGGGACCAAGGAAATGGAGAGTAGTGACTGTATATATCCAACAAGCAGGGGAGGAGATTAGAGACTACATATCACGCTTGCATCAGGATGCGGAGGAACCATGGAATATAATTGTGGGCGGGGATTGGAATGTCAGAACAGGAAACCTACAAACAATGTGTATAAACGAAGGGGGAAAAGTAGTTAGAATTAGAATCCAACGACTTAACAATAACAAAAGAAGGACAGGAATGGATAGAATGAGCGGATAAGGAGGGATTGGAAATACTAAATGTGTGTACAGCAGGCGACTGGGAAGGAGAGGTGACATACATCGGGCCACGAGGGAAATCTGTAATCGATTATTTTTTGGCAGGGGAGGAGATAAGGGGCGATGAAACACACTTTAAGGTAGAAAACTATAGTGGATCGGACCATTTTCCAGTAACGGTTAAACTTGGGGATAGGGGAAACAAGGTACAAGCAATATTTAAGAAAGGATGGTGTTGGTCAGGTCTAGCGAGAATAAATTATATAAAGAGAATTGAGGGGGTACATTTCGAAGGGATAACCTCTGTAAAACAAATGAGGGCAAGAGTTAAGGTAGCAATGACAAGGCAAATGAAGAGGGACGCTGTACCAGATAAAAGGGAGTGGTTTGATAACGGGTGTCAAGAGGCAAGAAGGGCGATGAGAGACGCAACTATGATATGGAGAAGAGGGCAAGGGACAGAGGAGGAAATGAAGATGACAAGATACCACTGTGAGAGAGTATGCAGGGATTGAAAAAAAGGAATGGATGAAAGAGGAAATTAAGGCAGTAAGTAAAATTGCATGTGACAGCTATGGGCGTTCGTCAAGAAAGAGAACGTAAACAGAAGAATAAGGGGAGTTACTTTAAGTAACGGTTAAACTTGGGGATAGGGGAAACAAGGTACAAGCAATATCTAAGGAAGGATGGTGTTGGTCAGGTCTAGCGAGAATAAATTATATAAAGAGAATTGAGGGGGTGAGAAAAGAGGAATGGATAAAAGAGAAAATTAAGGCAGTGAGAGAAATTGCATGTGAAAGACAGCTATGGGCGTTCGTCAAGAATAAGAACGTAAACAGAAATAAGGGGAGGAAGCATAAGTATTTAACAAGGGAAAAGCCACTTTGAAGAACTGCTGAGAGGAGGATATGCGGATGAAGTGGCGAGTTATGAAAGGAAGAGATTCGATAGATTAGAAGACTTTAAAGAGAAAGAGCAAGAAAAAGCACTCAAAGGGATAAAGGAAGGAAAAGCGGCGGGACCGGATGGAATTCACGGAGAAGCATGGAAATTGTGCAGTACAGAAGAAAAGCAGGTAATGCGATAAAAGAGGAAATTAAGGCAGTGAGTGAAATTGCATGTAAAAGACAGCTATGGGCGTTCGTCAAGAATAAGAACGTAAACGGAAAAACAAGGGGAGGAAGCAGAAGTATTGAACAGTGGAAAAGCCACTTTGAAGAACTGCTGTGAGGAGGATATGCGGATGAAGCGGCGAGTTATGAAAGGAAGAGATTCGATAGATTAGAAGACTTTAAAGAGAAAGAGCTAGAAAAAGCACTCAAAGGGATAAAGGAAGGGAAAGCGGCGGGACCGGATGGAATCCACGGAGAAGCATGGAAATGGTTTAGTACAGAAGAAAAGCAGGTAATGCGAGAAATTTTAAATAGCATATGGAGGGGAGAAAATGAATTCCCGGAAGAATGGAGGGTAGTGGTAATCGTGCCGGTGTACAAAGCAGGAGATAAAATGAGCCCAACAAATTTTAGAGGCATCACACTAATAGACACGCTGTATGAGGTGATAATGGTAATGTTTAATGAAAGGTTAGATGCGGAGGTGGAAGAGATGTTACCAGAAGTGCAGGCTAGGTTCAAAAAGGCAAGGTCAACAGTGGCTACTCTGAACTGGCTGATTGAGAGAGAGATGGTGAAGAAAGGAAAGCTGTATTTGATGTTTGTGGATTTGAAAGCGGCTTATGATTCGGATGAGAGAAAGTTGATGGTTGAATGTTTGAAAGGTAAGGGAGTGTCAGAAGAGATTGTAAATTGGATGCGTGAGGTGTACAAAGAGACACTGTGTAAAGTAACAGTAGGTCAGTGCGAGTCGGAGAAAATTAAGGTAGTGCGTGGTGTAAGACAAGGATACCCTCGCTACTGTTCAACCTGTTTTTCGCAGATATGGAGAAAGCTCTAGCAATGGGGCAGTCAGGGGGGAATGTTGGTGCGAAGAAACAAAATATGGAGCCTGGCGTATGCCAATGACGTCGTAGTAATAGCGAGAACGATGAGTGAATTAAGAGAGATGAAAGGAAGACTTGAGAGGTATTGTGATTAAAGGAAGTTGACTGTCAGTGTCAAGAAAACTAAATGGATGGTATGTAAGAATGCAGGTGGAAGGCGAAAGGAAGAGGAATTAAAGTCGTTGGAAGAGGGTTTGGAGAGGGTAAAAGAATTTAAATATTTAGTTTATATGTTTTCCGAAAATACCTCCATTTTCGGAAAACATATAACCTAAATATTTACACTCTTTCACGCATGAAAGAAGGCGAGAATGGCAATGAGGAGGATGCGGAATCTATGGGATGATATGTTAGGAGGAAATATGAATTATGAAACTGGTTTGGTGGAATGCCTGTTTAGGAGCGATAATGATGTATGCGTCGGAAGTATAGGGAGTCTCTGGGCATGAAAGAGTAGAAAAGGTGCACCTGCAATATTTAAAAAGTATAACAGAATTGAAGAGAATAACACCGAGCTATATGGAGTTGCAGGAGTGCCAAAGGATGTCTGTGGAATGGGAGACAGCGAGGAGAGTAGTGAAATATGAGTAAAAGATAAGTATGTCAGGGAATAAAAGCTTGCTAAAAGAAGCGTATGGTGTTTGTTATAAAGAATGGCAGACGAACGCTAAGGGAACAAGATGGATGAAAGACAGGGAAACCCTGTACAGAAAAGTAGAGTGGTCGTGCTTGTTAGTGGAGCAGAAAATAGCGTTAGGGGAGAAGCTGGAGCTAGAGTATGGAGTGAGAGCGGAAGAGGTTGAGTTGCAGTTGCGACAAGAAAGAATAAACAAGACTAACTCTAACCCGCACTATAAAGAGATACAAGTGTTTACAGTTGCGACAAGAAAAAATAAACCAGAGCAACTCTAATCCGCACTATAAAGAAATAAAAGTATTTGCGCCCCCCCCGCGTTATTTTGCAAGATTAGCTAAATAAGAAGCACGGCTACTAGCGCCGTTCAGATATGGGAATGAGGAAAGAGGAAGAAAGGTATGGATGGGAGAAGAGTATACGAGGTGTGTGTTTTATGGGACAGGAAAGAATGTATGCGGACACTGGATGAGGGATTGCATGGGGGTGCAGGATAAATGTTATGTCTCGAAAGAAGAATATGTATGCGAGTGGAAGTAGGATTAATGTGCTAAAACCACTTGTGAAACAAAGGCCAGGGAGGAATAGCTAACATAAATATTAAAAGTATTATCGTGGAGTAAAAATGTACATAAAATGATTGCATGGGATAATTGTATATAATAAGATGTATTGTGCTGCCAAATAAAGTTTTTTTTGACTTTGGGTTTTACGTCATCTATTTCCGCTGCTATGGCCAATTATGACGCCGGAGATTAGGTCTACAGCTATCCGGGAATTTTGCCGAACCCGGTGGGAGATCCAACCCGCCTGTAGGGATCTTTAACGTGCACGCAACATCCAGGCAGTATACGGGTTCTACATGCATTTAACGTCATATCCGAGAAGACGGAGTGTTTGGCATTTTTATCCTAACCCATATAAATGCAGACAACTTGTTAGGCCGGTATTTGAACCCCGGCCCGTGGCGTGACAGTACAACACTATAACCACTACACACACTAGTTTAATATTGTTAATTGTTTGTATATATTCATATTTTTATATTTAAATATTATACATAATTGTAGATTGTGTGTTTGCCAAAACGGTAGGCTTAAGTTTTATTTGTAAAGCACTGTAAAATTCTATAAAGTCAATAAAGATATTACACCACCAAGCTGCCCCAAATAAAGATTATATATATATATATATATAACGATTATATATATATATATATATATATATATATATATATATATATATATAGATTGTTTATATATATATATATATTTAAGTATATATATCTATATATATATATATATATACACTTAAAAACGTCGAAGGTCCATCATGAAAATAATGAACAATCGGATATTAATCACTGTAGCACTTTTGGTTTACATTAGATATTAAGTGTTAACTTACCTCTTGTAATACGGAAGGAAGTGTTCCGCCCTCGCTAAGCCTACCCCAGCCTGTCACAGTGGCGTTCTCCCCAATGAGGAGATCGTCTGATGCTGGAAGACAAATCGGAGATATGTGGGGGGCAAACTCGAGGGGTTTGTCCAGTTGCACCAAAGCCAAGTCGTATTCGTATGTGAAGAAGTTGTATTTCGGGTGGACCACTTTTCGCGCCACGGCTCGTTCCACGTACGGTAATTCTTCCTGCACGCTCGAAAAGTCGTATTCACCCACTCGGATCCTGATCTGAGACGTCAGCAAACTGAAAAAGAAAATATCAAACAATATGGAAACGAATTTATTTTCCATACTATTGTTTTTATGATCTGTTTAATAACTAGGAGGAGCGTTTTAAATTTCACGCGCTATCTGCTAAGACTATCTGCCTTCTTCATTATCTGGACATTTATATGTTCAAATTTTGAAAAAGTTCTAAATACAAGGAATGTTTCTTTAAGGTATACATGTTACGATTTTTTATTGTACATTTTTAGACATCTGTGATTTTATTAAAAACTTTCAACTTAAACACTCTCGAGTGTTTCCAATCCCAGATTAAGCATGAAGTAAAATTTCGAGTTTAGAAAAGCCTGAAAATTTGGCTTGGTCGCGTAGCGCGAAGCGCGGAGCGACCAAGCCAAATCAGGCTTTTCTAAACTCGAAATTTTACTTCATGCGCCACGCGTATAAAACACTGATTTAAAGTGAAGTTTAAAACATACTTTGACTTAGTTGTGATCTAATGTTCATTAATTTCACAAATGTTTATATGGAATATATGAAAGTATACTTAAAAGAAAAATCCCTGTGTGTGTTGTAAAGTTGCAAATTGTAGCGTTCTCTTTTTCGAAACAATTTATTTGACAAATTATGATTTACTTGTCACATTGATAATCAGATACAAACATCTTAAAATTTAATGTTTAAAATACCCTACTGTTGAAGCAGGACTGCAACTGTTCAAAGTAAATACACCTTAAGTTTGGTCATATTAAAAAAACATAGTATAGGTACCGTTTTTATTTTATTGAACATACGATACCTATACAATGCTTTTTTTAATATGACCAAACTTAAGGTGTATTTACTTTGAACAGTTGCAGTCCTGCTTCAGCAGTAGGGTATTTTAAACATTAAATTTTAAGATATTGTAGGTTGGCAACTCTAAAATTATACATTATAATTATTATGTCTAATGTTTTACATGTCAATTCCTAAAGCGTGTAGCCAACCTAAATTAACAAAAAGATAAAATCATGGCTCTCTAGAGGTTATTTTTTATTAAACATACGATATTTGAAGAAATTTTCGAGATTTTCATTATAGAAATTGTTTGTTAAAAAAACAATGAATGCCTGACATTTTACAGCGCATGCATTGGAATTTGTACGCTTAGAAGAAAAAAATTACTTTAAATGGTCTTTAATAGATAGTTATTAAGATTATATTGTGATTAATAATAAATATTTATTGTATAAACTAACTAATCAAAAATGTAAGTACGTGAACACATAAAGTTGCTAAACTTTTATTGAAAACATTTAATTACAGCAAATGAACTTTTTACATCCTCTCCAGCCCATATTTTCTACTACTATCCGTACTCTCCTACCTAGTAAATGCAACATTCTTATTTTATTTTTGTTGCTATTATCCGCACTCTCCTACGTAGTAAATGCAATATTCTCATTTTATTTTTGCAAATGCAGTATAGGTGCTTTTTGTACAGTTTACTAATGCTTCGTTAAAATCCGCTATTGGCAAACAGTGTAAAATCGGATTCTCCCTCTGAGAGCAGTTCCGTGTTTCGGGCCCCCCTAATCGCGCTTTAGTCCAGACAAACAACGAAAATCCCCTGCGCTTCGGGTTTAGCCGCGATCGGATGTGTTTTTCAGAGCGAATTTATCGGCCACTTCCGGTGCAACTCTGCTGGGGAATAGGTCCAGACTCGAGCTCTATTCTTTACTGGTGTACTTATTTTTGTTGGATACCCGCACCCCCGTGAAAAACGGGGGGAAGTCGGACGACGCCGGCGAAAACACGGATGTAGTCAAATCTATAAATTTCGGTTTTATACCTTGTTTACGTCGCGGCTGGTATTAATGGATGTATTGATTTATCTATTTGAAGTAAAATAATGATAAGATTATGACAGCTCCATAATCTTATCATTATTTTACTTCAAATAGATAAATCAATTTATTAAGTCAATACAAGCCGCGACGTAAACAAGGTTTACAACCGAAATGTATAGATTTAACTACATCCGTGTTTTCGCCGGCGTCGTCTAGGGCATTGAAATGTTAAATTATATTATTATTTTAAGGAAGGAGTTTTATACCTCCAGACGAGCTCAAATTTGAAATTATCTAATATTATAGTATCGTTCCATCAAGAGTGCACTAAATAAATATTTACCAATGTTATTATAATTGTTTAGTATAACTTCTTAATGGATTAATTAAAAATAAATAAAAACATGATTTTTACTCATCAACACAATGGCCGGCAGTTGCTATCCAATTCTCATTCAGGATCGCCCCTCCACATCTATGTGTGCTGGAAAATCCAAAAAAAGAGGTCCTCCTCACTGACACCTATAAAAAACAATGAACTATTTATTAATTGGTACCTTAATATATAATAATAATTATTGTATACCTAGCACACGCATTGTATACATTTGCTTACCCTTGTATCACCGGTGTAGTACTATAATGTTAAGCTAAAAATTCAATATCCCAAGGTGTATTTGCAGGGGAAGTAGTTGTTTCAAGATATATTTATTGCCTTGAGTTGTTTTATTAATTAAGACACATTGTTTGCATTGTACACAAACAAACATTTTTATATATTATATTTAAGGTGTGCAAACTATAAGAAGCGTAAGCCTGTTTTCTCGAATTCAAATATTTTTGAATTGGAATTATTCTTGTTAAAAATGGTGATGTGTCCATCATAGTACTTTCCCCCGTAAATTGCGTATTAAATCACTTTTAAAATATTTGTAGCATTATTATTTTCAAAATGTCTTCAACTTTTTGATAACTACAACTTTTATTTGAAACATTTTGCAATTGGAACAACACATACTGACACAAACCAATGACTAGATAAAAAACACAATTTATTGAATATCTCAAAAACTAAGAGTGCTATGACAAAAAGTGAATCTACAAAAAATATTTAGTTTTTCATTTCCTACAACTTTTATTTGAAACATTTTTTAATTGTATCGACACATACACTGTCACACACCAATAACTAGATAAAACACACAACTTTTGAAATATCTCAAAAACTAAGAGTGCAATGACAAACAGTAAGTGAACAATACATCTTCATTTTATTATTATCTACAACTTTTATTTGAAAGAATTTTTTGTTTGATGAACATTTATTGAAAAAATCTGAAAAAACTGAAAAACGGTAAGAGTAAAGTACCACTTCCGGTTATCTGATTTTCACCAAAAGCTTTTCAGTTCTTCAGAATGTAACAAAAAGCTTAAGTTTCAAGTTTCATCTCGATATCTTTAGCGTTTTTTGCGGTACAGCGCACACAGACACACTCACAGACACACAGACAGACAGACAGTCATTTTTCAAAAATGGTCTTATTCGACTCAGGGGACCTTAAAACGGATATAGACAGACAGACAGATAGACAGACAGACAGACAGACAGACAGACAGACAGACAGACAGACAGACAGACATTTTTCAAAAATGGTCTTATTCGACTCAGGGGACCTCAAAGCGGATATTTCCGCTAAAATTTTTGATTCGAAAATTTTCACGAAAACAATACTTTCCCTTTGTATTACATCCGGGGGAAAGTAAAAATTCAATTCTAAAATTAAATTTTATGGTTTAAACAAGGACTGTAATGACAGTTGACGTATAAGTCAGATGTGATGTGTTTTAAAGTAACGAGTGGCTTCCACTTCCAGACTAAGTATGAAGTAAATTATCGAGTTTAGAAAGCCCCCGCGTAGAATATGTTCAAGGGGCTTTTCTAAACTCGAAATTTTAGTTCATGAGCCACACGTATAAAACACTGATTTAATGCGAAGATCAAAATATGTATACTGTTCCAATTTGACTTTGTGTTAATAAAGTTTACATATGTTTATTTCTTCTTCAAGCTTTTCTAAACTCGAAATTTTACTTCATACTTAATCTGGGAGTCTAAAAACACTTGTTTTAAACTTCAAATTGAACTCTTTTAATAAACAATAAATGCCTGAATTTACCAAATTACCAATTTACTAAACGTTGAATTTATAAAAGAAAAATTCCATGTATATTTAAATTTATTTATTCATTCATACAGTAGTTTGTTTACAAATTGGATATAAGTATTTTTATTCTGTAGGGGGGGGGGGAGGATTAGAAAGGACGGTTCGGTAGTGAAGAGGAGTTCACAGGATAAATGTATAAATGGGGAGGGCAGGAGGATGAATGAGTGGGTGATGGAGGAGGGATGGGAGATTTTGAACGGATGCGCGGAGGACGATTGGGAGGGGAGGAAAACGTACATCGGACCAAGAGGGGCATCAGTAATTGATTATGTGGTGGTCAAGGGGATAGAAAGAAGAGATATAAGAGGCATGGAGGTGGAAGAGGTCCTAAGATCTGACCACCTACCGTTAACTGTGGAGAAGGGAAGAGAAGAGGAAAGGGGGCAAGAAAACGAATACCTTGAGTGTGGGGTAAAGGCGATGGAGGACATGAGGAAGAGGCTGGCGAGGATTCAATGGGAAGAGGTCAATACATGGAGGAGATGGAGAAGATGATAGTGGGATGTGGAAGGAAAAAGAAGGAAGAGAGAAGAAGGGGGAATACGTGGTTCGATGAAGAGTGTAGGTAGGCGAAGAGGGAGTTGAGGAAGGCAGTGGGAGAATGCGTAAGAAATGGAGGAGAAGAGGGGAAAGTGGTAGGGGCAAGGAAAATATATGATAGTATATGTGAGAGGAAGAAGCTGCAGGCGGTGGAAAGAGTGAGCGAGGAATTGAGGAAATGCAGGAACAAGGCGGAAATATGGAAGGTGCTGACGAGAGGGGAAAGGAAGAGGTAGTTAGGGATATCGTTGAAGGAATGGACATGGAAGTGCAGAGAAGGTAGTGGAGGGCCAGTAAGGATCGGAGAAGACAGGCGAGGAGATGAAGAGAAAGAGTTCACGGAGGAGAAGGTCAAAAGAGCGTTCAAGGAGGTGAAGGGAGGGAAGGCAGCAGGAAGGGATGGCCTGATGAACTGGTAATGATTGGTAGAAGTAAGGTGTGGATGTTGGCATATGCGGATGATTTGGTGCTGGTGGCAAGAGAGTGGGAAGGGATGAAGGATATGCCGAAAAGGGCGGAGAGGTTTATGGATAAGAGGGGGTTGAGCGTGAATGTTAGAAAAACGAAATGGATAAGATTCAGAAATAAAGGGAGAGAAGGGAGGGTGAAGGAATTAGAGAGGAAGGGGTAGGTGATTGAGAGGGTTAAAAATTCAAGTATTTATGGTTTATGTTCAAAGGGGCGGGAGGGTATGAGGAGTATGTGAGGTGGGTGCAGGGGAAGGATAGAAAGGCATGGGAGATAGCGTGGGAAAGGTGGGGGAAGTGGATGGGGAACAATGTAAGAGTGGCGTGTAAAGTATGGGATGCGTATGTGAGGTCAGTGTTAATGTATGGGGGACGTGAGAGTATGAGTGTGTGGAGAGGGAGCAGTTGTGGTTCTTGAAGCGTGTGTTGGGCCTGGAAAGGTCGACACCTGGATACATAGTGCTGCAGGAAACGAATAGAGAGAAACTAGAGTGTGAGGAAATGGTAAGAATGGCGAAGTATGAGATGAAGTTATGGGATATGGAGAAAGAGAGATTGGTGAAGGAGGTGTGGGTGGCGTGTGTGAATGGGAGAGAGGGTAGATGGAGGAGCGAGAGAAGGGTGGGTTTGTCGGAGACGAAGGTGATGGAGGGGCTGGGAAATGGGGTAAAGGTGGATGCGTGGGTGAAAACGAAGGAGAAGGAGGTCCAAGCACAGGAAAAACAGAGGTGCATAGAGAAGAGTGAATACAACGATAGGTACGGGAGGTGGCAGGTGCATAGGAGAATTCCGAGGTATTTGGTGAAGGGGGGATGGAGTAGGAAGGAAAGGGTGGTGCTGGCGAGGTGTGGGTCAGGAGAGAGAGGAAGGAAGGTGTGGATGGGAAAAGAGTATGGGCAGTATGTAATGTGTGAGCGGGGGAGGGATACGTGGAGTCATTTGGAGGAGGAGTGCGAGGGGGTGAAGGAGAAATGGGTGAGAATAAGAGGGAATAGAAGAGCAACAGAATGGATGAGAGAGGATGGGGCCGGGGTAAGGACGCTGGAGAAGCTGGGGAAAGAGAGAGAAAGCAGGAGGAAGAGAGGGGGCAGCGATTAGTGTAGATGTAATGTAATATTATGCCAATAAAGGTTTTTTTTATTATTCTGACATCCGAGTAATGCATCTACTAATCAACTGAAATAAAATCTTATTCTTTGTCAATTGAAATAGACATTTTCCGTGTCATAAACATCAATGTCATCTAGCAAGTCAATGTCATCTAGCAAGTCACAATGTATACGACAGAAATAAAAAATTAGGAAAAATATGGAGCAATATCCCTTATGATTTTATTAACATTTTCACGATGTTTCATAATGTTTATTGCAACTTTTCACACTGGATAGGAAAGAATACACATTTTTGGCGATATTTAGCAAGTGTTAATTGTTTGTGTTATCTAATTAAATTGTTGTTGACATAAATTAACTTTCATTTCCTTTTGGTAGATGCGCCGGGATTAACGTGTTAACCCTTTATTGATATAATGCAAGTAACCTGGGCTACAATACAAACGTTATATTCCATTAATTATAATGATTTTATTATCTTAATATGTAAATAAATTGATTGTGAGTTACGTGAAGATCAAATTAATTTGACGAATAAAGCGCTTATAACCTTTCTTCACACTTTTATTTGAATTGCCAAATGTACATTAAGCAACTCAACTAAACGGTTGTAGAAATAGTTTCAACGGAATGTTAGATTTAGTAATATGTTCTGAAAACCTAAATTGCATGGTAGCACGAAACGATTCCCCACTTGCTCATGAAGATATTTATCATCCATCATTAAATATAATATGCCATGGTTCTGATGTTAACCCTGTAAAAAACTTTTGCTCAGCGCAGCCGACTTATAATTTCAAGAAAGCGAATTTTACACTGCTTTATAAACTCATACTTGAAACAACTTGGGATTCTGTTGTTAACGTGAGCGATCCTGACCTAGCTTGCGATGAACTTTATAAAATCTTAAATAATTACATAGACTTATGTGTACCCTTTAAAATTAGTAAATCTCATAATTTTCCGTTTTGGTACTCACGTTTAACCATTCAGAGTATTAGGCGTAAGCAGCATTATATGAAAATTTTAAAAAAATTCAAAACTAATTTTAACAAATCACAGTTTTGTGCTTATAGGAAACTAGTTAAAGTAAACATAAAAACAGATTTTTCAAATTATTTAATTTCTATAGAATCTGACATTAAACGTAAACCTCAAAAACTGTGGGAATATATTAATGAACGCAAAGGAAAAACACGAATTCCAGGTTTGATTAAAATAGGTAATGATGTGCTTGACCAACCGCAAGATATAACGAATGCATTTGCTGACTATTTTTCATCCGTTTATAAAGTAATAGACATTACATATGATGAAGCAAATATACCATCGAATAACGAATTATTATCATTTGGAGCATTTAATTTGGATGAATTTATGACTGCTGCGAATTCTTTAAAACAGAACCTTACAATGGGCCCTGATAATATTCCAGCACTTGTTGTTAGAGACTGTAGGCATGCGTTATCAACGCCACTTTTACATATTTATAACATGATGCTAAAATATAACAAATTCCCCACTCTCTGGAAAACCTCCAAAATTACACCAATTCACAAGAACAAAGACACCGATAACATCCATAATTATCGCCCAATATCTTTAATTAGTAATTTTGCCAAAATTTTTGAGATCATGCTGTACAAACTTATCTTTAATCACGTTGAGAGGTATCTGTCAACAAAGCAACACGGATTTGTTAGGGGAAAATCAACCGTCACTAATTTATGTAGATTTACAACAGCCGTCTCTGGAGCTTTAGACAATCGGCATCAGGTAGATGTTATATATACCGACTTGTCGAAAGCCTTTGACACTGTTCAACATGATTTGTTAATAAAAAAACTTCATACTTTTGGCTTGAGTGACTGTGTAGTGAAACTCATAAAATGTTACTTAACAAACAGAATTAATTACGTGGAATATAAAGGTTTTCGATCGTATACCTTTGTCTCTTCAAGTGGTGTGCCTCAAGGGTCAAACTTGGGACCGTTACTATTTTTATTATTTTTTAATGATGTCGGTAATTGTTTTAACTCTGATTATTTAATGTATGCCGATGATCTCAAATTATTTAGAATCATATATAACGCTAATGACTGCTTGGCACTACAACAGGACCTTGCTAAATTTAATAATTGGTGTACTAATAATGAGCTCAGGTTGAATATAGATAAGTGCAAACATATGACCTATAGTAGGAAACATACAAACATACATTTCAATTATAACATAAATAATGCGCCTCTTCAACAAGTTACCTGCTTCAAAGATCTTGGTATTTATTTCGATGAGAAACTTACATTTAATGACCATATTAATTATATCACTAGTTTCGGTTACAAACTATTGGGATTTTTAATAAGAAATACCAAATTATTTAAAACTACGCAACCGTTAATCAACTTCTATTATGCGTACATCCGCAGTCGCCTAGAATACTGCTCGGTTGTATGGAGTCCGCACTACACTATTCATATTTCAGAAATTGAAAAAGTTCAGAGGAAATTTTTAAAAACATTGTACTATAGGAAATACCGGATATATCCTGCGCAGGGTTATTCATCAGAACTGTTGGAACGTGATTTTGGTATCGTATCACTGCAACACCGGCGCACTTTAGCTCAAATTATGTTTGTATATAAGTTAATTCACCACAAAATCGATGACTCATTACTGTTATCTTTACTGAACTTTTATGTACCACGCCAAAATAGTAGACTACAACATACTTTCTATTTAAGTACATCAAGTACATATCATCACATGAACTCGCCGATCTTGTCAATGTGTAAAACAGTGAATAGCCATTGCAAAAATATAGATATATTTTATACATGCAGCGAGCGAAGATTAATGAGTGAATTGATAAGTAACGTGACTCAAGTGTAAGTGTATTTTTCTGGTGTTCTTGTATGTGAATATGTATATGTATATACATATACGTGCATCTGTTCTATCATTTAGGAATGTATTGTACTGTCTTTTATTTTTTTTTTTTTTCGTTTTAATTTGTCCTGTAATTGGCCTTCGTGGCTGTTGGGTAATATACAATAAATAAAATAAAATAAATAAATAAAATAAATTACGGACACAAAGTGACCATTATCAATGAATTAACACTGCGGTGTTAATTCATTGATAATGGTCACTTTGTGTCCGAAATGTACATTTGGTAATTCAAATAAAAGTGTGAAGAAAGGTTATTAGTGCTTTATTTGTCAAATTAGTCTTGATATGTATTTTATAACTTTATGCAAACTTATGTTATTATAATCTTATCTCTTAGCATATTCAGCTTTCTTTAAATATATAATCTTTGTTCTTATATTATAAATTCAGTAAGAAAGGCAAAATCGCTGTTAGTCTGTTCGTTAATGTGTATCGAAAATAAAAGTTAATTTTCCGGAGTGATTTTATAATTTGCATATAGTTTCTCATTGTAAACTTAATTTTCATACGACATAAAACCTTACTATTTTTTTATTTAAATACAGTCGATTAAATAACTTACAGTCAAAATGCTACAATAGTCATTTAATAATAATCCTTATCACCTCTCAGATTGCCTTTCTACCGGCCCTATAAGTTCAGAACTTGTGCAGGGGATACAATTACTATTGCAGTCAAAAATCGAAGTGATTTTTAGACAAAATTTCATAATAGTTAACAAACAATTGACACAGTGATATCAAAATAATTAAGGGCATTCAATTACGTCACGTAAACTTAAAATCTAATGATGACCAAAAGATGGGTTAGATTAGATAAATTACGTTTCTTTCATCGCATTAATTTTAAATGAAGATTTTACAGCAGCTGGTTGTAATATTTATTTGTATTTCAATTTTGATTTAAAATATTTCCTATTTTTGTTTATATGTTGGGTTTTTGGGTACGGAGAATTCGATTTTGATGTTTATTTTTGCATTAGGCATCCCGCAAGGGGGCGCTACAAACTTTTTTTTTACCATTTTTAAGGAATAAGTTTATACAAACGTTTCAAATACATTAATTATTTTTCCCGCAAGGGGGCGCTACAAACTTTTTTTTACCATTTTTGAGGAATAAGTTCATACAAACGTTTCAAATACATTAATTTTTTTTAATTACTATAAAAAATCGTATAAAAACGAAAAAGCAGAGCTGCAGTAAAATCCTCAATTAAAATTGTTTAGGTTCAAAATTCACCGTAGACCTATGATCCCATGGACTGTTTTTCTTAGAATTGAATGTAGAATCAGAAAAAAAATAGGCTAACTCTTTGAAAAACAAAATGTCTCACAAATCGGCCCGCCCTAAATTGTTAACACTAAGCAATCAATGTGTTAACATTATGTTGCATTACAATCAGATTTCCCTGACAGACAATACGTTTGTATAGTTTAAGATCGTCTGCAAAAAACAAATATTTACAGTTTTTATATATGTTGCCAAGATTATTAATAAAAAGCAGCAGTATTTGAAACATTTATGTAAAGTTTTTTCTTAAGAATGGCAGACAAAAATTTGCAGCGCCACCTTGCGGATACCTAAGACAAAAATAAATATCAACATTGAATTCGTCATACTCAAAACACCCTAACATAAATATAAATAGAAAATAATAAAAATTAGAACTGAAATCGAAATAAATATTACAACCGTCTGCAGTAAAATCTTTAATTAAAATTCACCGTAGACCCACGGACTTTTTTTCTTAGAATTGAGGGTAGAATCAGAAAAAAATAGACTCACTCTTTGAAAAATTAACTTCCTTACAATTCGGCCCGCCCTAATAAACATATTATGTGAAAAAGGACCCAAAATATGGGTTAGGTTAGAAAATATCGTCTCTTTCGTCTCAACTTCGAACTTTAATTAAAACCTATATGGTTACTTCTTTTTATATCAAGTATATTTGCAAATGATTTCAATTACATTAGAACACCGCTCGAATATATGTCATAAAATTTCATCAAAAATGTATATTTTTTGGTATTAAAATTATAATTGAACTCTCCATTGTCACGACCACTTCTAATACTCTACCGGAATGAATAAGAGGGGAACTTCATTAAAATGATTTGAATTCCAATCGATGCAGAATGGGAAAATGCACCGAACGGAAGCGGGGGGATGTTTAAACCCCTTAACCACAGCCCGTCATAAAGCGACTACATGAAAACTAACGAGTCTTTAGTCTTAATCAGTTTCAGACCGAGTGTATTTACATTACCGTTTATTAAGAAACTGCAGTATACACTAAAATACAAGAGAAGATGAATACAAATAAACACATAAATATAAATAAAATTTCCGATATTTGGTTGCAGAATACTTCAAACATTATGTGGACAACTTTTTCGCCTAACTAAATGAAAAAGTTCTTTACATGAAAACTAACGAGTCTTCTGTTTTAATCAGTTTCAGACCGAGTGTATTTATATTACCGTTCATTAAGAAACTGCAGTATACACTAAAATACAAGAGAAGATGAATACAAATGAATACATAAGTATAAATAAAATTTCCGATATTTGGTTGCAGAATACTTCAAACATTATGTGGACAACTTTTTCGCCTAACTAAATGAAAGAGTTCTCTACATGAAAACTAACGAGTCTTTAGTCTTAATCAGTTTCAGACCGAGTGTATTTGTATTAAACTGCAGTATACAATAAAATACAAGAGAAGATGAATACAAATAAATACATAAGTAAAATAAAATTTTCAATATTTGGTTGCAGAATACTTTAAACATTATATAGACAACTTTTTCGCCTAACTAAAAAGTTCTACATAATAAATTGATAATAGATAAATACGTTTAAACTTATTTGAAGCTTCAAATTGAACTCTTTGTAAAAAAAAACAACAAATATCTAAAAACAAATCATATCAAATCAAATTAAATAAGATTTTAAATATTTCATTGTATAATTCAATATCCGACGGTGTGTTTGCACGGAAGTAGTTGTTTCAATGGATATTTATCGTCTTAAGTTGTCTTATTAATTACGACATTGTTTGCATTTTCACGAATAACATTTTCATAATTTTATATACTATATCTAAAAATGTAAGCATTTAATTGAGATACGTATACTTAAATGAAAAACTCTGTGTATAGAATGTGTCTACATAATAAATTCACAACAGATAAATACGTATGCTTCAATTAAATTATTTTGTTTAATTTAATAATACTAATTATGCACATAATAAAATGTAATGCATTCTGTAACAACTGTTAATGTTTTAGTTAAATGGTTAATTCAACAAAATATAACAGACTATGTGAAATTATTAATAAACATTTACTTCCTGTGTAATTTACTGCAGAATTTTCAATTACACAATGCTATATTTAATAAATGAAATAAACGCGTGCACATACATCCAAATCAACAACGCTTAATTTAATTTTCCTGTCGATTTATCAAACGTCCGTTTAATTTTTTCGTGCGAATAATTTTATTTTGCGCAAACAATAATTGACAGCGTAATGAATTGTCCAACAGCAGAGGGTGGGATGATTATTGTTACGCCTCGTGTGTTGTTTGTTTGGTTTTTATTATTTTTTTAATTAAGTCGCTCTGCGCACAGCAGCGTGAAAAAATGCGAATTATTCTCCGAAAGGGGTGGCAAAGGAGATGAAGAGGATCTGTTCAGCAGAAACGTTATTGCTTTCTTTTTAAGGGGGGGTGTGGTGGCTGTCTAATTAAGGTTTTTTTTTATCAGCCGCCGACGTCGCGAGATTTTGCTGTAAATAAGTCTGGTAGCGATTGTATTCTTTATTAGTTCGTTGGGGAAATGCGGTGTTTTTCAGATTAAATTTAAATGTTAAATTGTATACAATACAAGACGTGACTTCAAAATTTTTAAAATGTTTCCAGACAAATATTAATAAAACCGTTGCTTAAATAGGTTTTGTTAATATTTGTCTAGAAACATTTTGGTTTTTTATTTTTCTGTACAGATACTATCGTATATTCAATTAAAAAATAACTCTAGAGTGCTATGATTTAATCTTTTTTAAAATGTAGGTTAGCTACACGCTTTAGAAATTGACATATAAAACATCAGGCGTAATAATTGTAATGTATAATTTTAGAGTTGCCACCCTACAATATTTTCCATTGCACTCTAGAGGTTTTTATTGAACATACGATACATTAAATTATTCAATATTTACTTTATATAGCATTAATTCTATTCTCGAATATCTTGTTTAAAAAAACTTAACTTATAAATACACCAAAATAAAAAAGGCAGACAATTGCATGCACACGTTAATATGTGCCTTAGGAACTAGACAGCTAAACGAAGATAAATTATAATTCAAAACTATTTTAATTCGAGAAAATAAGCTTACGCTTCTTATAGTTTGCACACTTTAAACATATTTAATCCAAGTCCTTCCACTTCTAATTTGTTGCTATTTCTCCTTTCATTTCAAATTTGTATTGTTAGTTGGTTTGAAGAGAATTTGACCTAAACGTTACATATACTTTAATAGAGCGTTGTAACAAATGAAATTAAATAAGATTTTAAATATTACATTGTATAATTCAATATCCGAAGGTGTATTTGCACGGGAAGTAGTTGTTTCAATTGATATTTATCGTCTTAAGTTGTCTTATTAATTAAGACATTGTTTGCATTTTCACGAATAGTTTTTTCGTAATTTTATAAAGCTAATCGAATATTAATTTATATATCCTAAAAAAAATATTTTTTCTATATTTTGAACTTCACTTTAAATGAGTGTTTTATACGCGTGGCGCATGAAGTAAAATTTCGAGTTTAGAAAAGCCCCGTGAAAATTTGTCTCGGGTCGCTGCGCGACCCTCGACAAATTTTCTACGCGGGGCTTTTCTAAACTCGAAATTTTACTTCATGCTTAGTCTGGGAGTGGAAAACACTCGTTAACAACTTGATATTGTACGTTTAAAGAATAATAAAGAATAAAGGTACTTTAAATATTTAAAGTCGACTTTAACGTTACATTCCGTTTCATAACGCAAATTTAAAGTAAAAGTTGGCTTTAAAGATAAAGCCGGCTTTAAAACTAACCTAAAAATGTTGTCTAATGTTAAATAGAACTAACAGAGTTATTAATTTTACAGAACTAGAAGAATTAATTACATTTTGAGTAATAATTCTTCAAGCGATGGAGAAGATATTGTGATTAAAACGAAAGCAGTATATAGATTGAGGAAAAATTGTGTTGATGCATTCAGGGGCACTGATTTTTACCAAAATTTCGATTATCAAAAGCAATGGTAATAACTGCACTGTACCAAAATAAATAAAAGATTTCACTTAAATCGAGCAGGTTAATTTATTAAGCATACATATTTTATTTCGCTAACTGGTACATTTAGCCGATTTAGCGAATAATTTAATTAAATAGTATTATTATTATTATCATCACTGCTAACAGAGGCAAGCGGCGAAGCCGATGTAGCCACTGCATTGTGCTTGTTTCAGTTTTCGCTGTTATCACAGCCAATTTCACTAGATTAGTTAAAATCCTTAGTATATATCACAGTTCACTTTTTTATTATTAGACTAACTCATCACATAATATATCACAATCTTAGTCAAATCACAGTCGAAGAATTAAAAATAAATCAAAGTGTTAGAAATAGCGCACCAGGTTATTATTAATTGACATCAGATTTTTAAATATATAATTGATGAGGCGGATACATGATGAAACTCCATAATACTATTTGAAATAAAACAACGCAGTTGGGAGGGTTTCACTTTTATTGTTGAACACTGCAACATGTTTCACCACACAGTGGCTTCATCAGGCAGATAAAATGATTTCATCTGCCTGATGAAGCCACTGTGTGGTGAAACATGTTGCAGTGTTCAACAATAAAAGTGAAACCCTCCCAACTGCGTTGTTTTATTTCAAATAGCATCAGATTTTTGTCTAGTCTGTTCTTAAAGACGTTTTTGTTGGAGCAGATACTGTTTCCTCAGTCATTTCACTTGTATACAACTCTGTATACAACTCTGTTAGATAAAAAGTTCTTTCTAGGAAGACAGAGAAATTTTTCCTTTTTTAGTTTTTTGGAGTGACCTCTGAGTTCATTCGTATTTGCTGTGTAGATGTCCAGGCTGAGGTCCTTGTTGTAGTTCTTATGCATAATCTTATATATCTCTATTAGGTCTCCTCTATCTCTTCTTTCCTTGAGAGTAGTCACACCAAACATCTGCATTCGCTCCTCATAGGGAATGTGAATTAGAGTGGATGGTATCTTCGTGAATCTTCGCTGTGCTCTCTCTAGAGCTTCTATATCCTTTCTATAGTGCGGGTTCCATACTGCATATGCATATTCCAGCTTGGGTCTTACATAGGTTTTATAAATTTTACTCATGAAAGGGTAAATGCATTGCATTTTTTAACTACATAGTTAATGTGAGACTCCCACTTCAAATCCTTCCTTACTATCACTCCCAAGTCCTTTTGTTTGTCTACGCTTTTCACTTCAGTACCATTCAAGTGTGGTATGGATTGTTAGTGCCTATATGTAGTATGGTGCATTTATCCTCATTAAGAGAGAGAAGCCAAGTTTTTGTCCAGGTTTCAATGGTCTGAATATCATCCTCGCTGTCTGGATTGCAATAGAGTTAAGTATCATCAGCAAAGTAGGAGATGTTTGTTTTGATGTGCTGATGAAGGTCACTCATATATACAGGGTGGTGCAGAGGAAACGCATCTTTTTCGAACCGCTAGTACGCGGCGACGGGAGGGGGTATTGACCTTGAACGAATGTTGGCAGACGGCCCATGCAATGCCGTTTCAGTCGCTATGGAGCGTTAGAGCGTACAACATCGTGTGTTCGTTGTCGAGCAGTTTTTTAGAAACAATGATTCTGTAGTCACAGTGCAATGTCTTTTCCGTCAATATTTTAGAGTTGGACGTCGAGGTGCAGTGCCTGATCGAAATACCGTACTCCGATGGGTTGCAGCGTTTAGAAGTACTGGTTCTGTGATGAAACAGAAACCACCTGGTCTTCCCCATTCAGTTCGTACTCCGGAAAATATAGACCGAGTGAGAACGGCAGTTGTTACTAGTCCTAGACGATCGACTAGATGACATGCTGTAGCGCTGGGTATGTCACGTCGTTCGCTTCACCGCATCTTACATGATGACCTCAAGTTCCATCCGTACAAAATAATGATCGTCCAGCAGCTTAATGAAGGGGATTTTGTACAGCGCAGAGAGTTTTGTCGCATAATGGATGAAATGTTTACGGAAGATCTCGATGCTACAGTCTTCATGAGTGATGAAGCACATTTTCATCTTGACGGTTACATCAATGTTCAAAACTGTCGGTATTTGGCATCGGAGAACCCACAAGAAGAACACCAAAGACCTCTGCACAGTTTAAAGGTAACAGTGTGGTGCTGCATTTCAAACTTGGGGATTGTTGGACCCTATTTTTTTGAAGAAGAAGGAATTGCAGTTCCTGTTACATCAGCTCGCTACGTTGAAATGTTAAACAACTTCCTTCGCCCAGAACTTGAAAGGCGTCAAGTGAACATGAGAGACATTTGGTTTCAGCAGGATGGTGCCACAGCTCACACGGCGAGAGTATCCATGGAAGTGGTTCGACAAATGTTCCCAGGACATGTGATTTCGAGATTTGGTGATGTTCACTGGCCCCCTCGCTCACCCGACCTGTCGATATGTGACTTCTTTTTGTGGGGATATTTCAAATCAAAAGTGTACATAAACAAGCCCCGCACACTCGATCACCTTAAGAATTCCATTCGTCAGGAAATTGAAGCCGTGCCGAATGAAATGTTGCAGAGAGCCGTCCGTGATTTTCAGAAGAGGATCCAAATTTGTATCCAGCAAGAAGGACGTCATCTCAAAGACAATATTTTTCGAACCTAAATATGGTATGTAATTTCAAAAACTGCATTAAAATACCTATCATTTAATACTTGTTTTTATTATTTCAACCCATTGTGTCCCAGTAATTCAATATTGAAAAACATGCGTTTCCTCTGCACCACCCTGTACAATAAACAGCAGAGGCCCTATTACCGATCCCTGTGGTACTTCACTCAATACCTAATGTGAAGCAGAGTTCTGTAACTTGAAATGTGCGTTGTGTGATCAGATTTTTAATAAAACTAAGAAGGTTGCCCCTCATTCCAAAGTGCTCCAGTTTGTAAAGAAGCCTGCTAAATGGCACCTTATCGAATGCTTTTTCCTGGTCCTGGTCTAAATATACACGCACAATTACGTCGATTAGCTGTTATATTTGATTTTTATATATTTTTTTTAATTAATTATATTACGTTGTAATTTTATGTACAAATGGTGTTTACCGTAAATAAATTTACTTTACTTTAAATATAGCACATCCACCGGATGACCCTCATCAATACTTTTTGTCCAATCGTCAAGGCACTTCAGGAGGTTTGACATTGTTGAGCTTTTAGGAAGAAAACCATGCTGTTTGGTGGGAATTATTTTGTTATATATAAGAAATTCAGTCAACTCGGGCAATACCATCTTCTCCAGGATTTTGCTTAGATGACATGTCAGGCTAATAGGCCTGTAGTTGGCTGGGTCCAGTCTGTCTCCATTCTTATAGATTGGTATGACAAAGGCCTTTGTCCAATTGTCAGGTACGTTACCAGAGACTGGTATGTTAGTCAGGACCTCACCGATGTATGGCGCCAGTATTTCAGCACACCATTTTAAAAAAAAATGAGGGGATGTTGTCTGGCCCTGGACTGGAGTCGTCTATTGTGATTTTATTGCCTCTGTTACTTTCTCCACAGTGATCGTGATGTCAGTGATTTCCTATCCTGTTTATTCAGAGAGGATCGGTAGTGGTGTCGCTGTTTCCACTGTATATACATTGGAAAACTGACTAGCAAAAATTTCCTTGCTCTGTGTAACTCTTTTAGAATTAATGGGACTTCTCAGGGAGAATTCCATGTGACTGCTGTTAAGAATGGTTTTAATATAACCAAACAAAATTTAACTTCTTTCTGAAGCAGGCCATTCTCATATTGACTTTTGGCATTCTTTTTGTTTTGTTCTTTAGAAGGTTGTTCTGTTGTCTATATAGATTATAGTTTATTTCAGTCTTGTAGTTTTGGTACTTGTCCCAGAGACTCATTTTTCTGTTTATCTCATCAAAAAGTCCTGGGTTAATCCAGGGCTTTTTAGGGTTTACTATACACTTTTTAAGAGAAAAGTGATGAATAATTGTGTCTATGATTATAAGTTCAAGGTCAGTATAGGTTAGAGATGAGTAGGCCCGCGTAGAAAAATTGTCGAGGGTCGCGCAGCCACCCGAGACAAATCTTCACAGGGCTTTTCTAAACTCGAAATTTTACTTCATGCGCCACGCGTATAAACCACTGATTTATAGAGAAGTTTAAAACATACACAATATATTATTTTTAGTAAATATAAACTAATATTTGATTAGCTGTCTAGTTTCCAAGGCAAACAATTATGTGTACATGCAATCATCTGACTTTTTGTGATAATAATAATATATTTTGTACAAATAAACACATGTGTAGATTGAAATTGTCAATACAAAAAAAGGAACCAAAAAACATAAGCCTAGGAAGTTGTTGCAATAATTTATTTGTAGTGCCTCTTAATTTAAAAGTTTTGCTTGGGACTAATATTGAAAACAAGTTTCAGTTTTTAGTATTTTTATAATATATAAAATTACGAAAATGTCATTCGTGAAAATGCAACCAGTTAATGTTTACATTTTCACGAATAACATTTTCGTAATTTTATATATTATGTTTAAAGTGTGCAAACTATAAGAAGCGTAAGCTTATTTTCTTCAATTCAAATAGTTTTGAATTTGAATTTATCTTGTTTTAGTATATTTGTAAAACTCTTGAATGTCATATGGTTCAATCCGAATAAGGAGTTCCTTAATTTCACGTTTAAATATATTCAGTGTACTTATAACTTGAGTTTTTTTAACAAAATATTCGAATATAGAATTAATGCTCCACATTGTAAATATTATTTCAACTAGCGAGTTTTCTCATTTAATTTATATAAGTAATATGAAAGACAAACACTTTTATTTTAGAAAACCTAGAAACATTTCCTGGGAATTCAAGTGGCGCGTCATTTTTCTTTTCGCCGACGTTTCACCCTCGCGACATCTGGAAAAACCGCCGGATTATCTTTTAAATAAGTTTCCACGAGAAAGGAAATAGTGGATAGTTTGTAGCAAAGTTGACCTGGATACGGAGGAAATTCCACGAAAGCATATTTTTCCCGCAAAACAAATTACTGAGATGTAAATTGTCTTAAACGGGCGATAAAAGACATCGTAAAAATCTGCGACTTATCCATTATCTAAATACTCGCGATAATTAAAATATACAAACTGATTAGGGAATATATTACGTTTTACAAAAATATTCTTCTAGTAAATTTTATGCAATAATTTGTAATTTTTCGACATGAATTACTATCCAACAGTCACCAAAGTATCCTATTTGCTTGCATTAATATTGAAAAATACAAAATAAACCTCATACTGGATGATTTAAACTAAATTTAAATTAAAACACTTGGTTTGTTTCACTTATTATAATAAGTAAAACAAACCAAGTGTTTTAATTTAAATTTAATTTAAATCATCCAGTATTAGATTCAAAAATGTTTCACCACGGTTTAAGTGAGAAATTAATTAAAAATAAACCTCAGTTACACACAAGGCCGTAGGCAAGGGGGGGGGATATGGGGGTTCAATCCCCTTAAATTTTTAAAATATTGAATTTTCGTATGTAAATGCGGTCCTGCAGAGGCAAAGACAATATTTTTAAAATTACAAACTACTCTGGATAATTAAAATATACAAACTGATTAGAGAATATATTACGTTTTACAAAAATATTCTTCTAGTAAATTTTATGCAATAATTTGTAATTTTTTGACATGAACAGTCAACAAAGTATCCTATTTACTTCCATTAATATTGAAAAATACAAATTAAACCTCATACTGGATGATTTAAATTAAATTTAAATTAAAACACTTGTTTTGTTTCACTTATTATAATAAGTGTAACAAACCAAGTGTTTTAATTTAAATTTAATTTAAATCATCCAGTATTAGATTCAAAAATGTTTCACCACCGGTTAAGTGAGAAATTAATTAAAAATAAACCTCAGTTACACACAAGGCCGTAGGCAAGGGGGGAGGATATGGGGGTTCAATCCCCTTAAATTTTTAAAATATTGAATTTTTGTATGTAAATGCGGCCCTGTAGAGGCAAAGACAATATTTTTAACATTCCAAACTACTCTGGATAATTAAAATATACAAACTGATTAGGGAATATATTACGTTTTACAAAAATATTCTTCTAGTAAATTTTATGCAATAATTTGTAATTTTTTGACATGAACAGTCAACAATGTATCCTATTTACTTCCATTAATATTGAAAAATACAAAATAAACCTCATACTGGATAATTTAAATTAAATTTAAATTAAAACACTTGGTTTGTTTCACTTATTATTATAAGTGAAACAAAAAAAGTGTTTTAATTTAAATTTAATTTAAATCATCCAGTATTAGATTCTAAAATGTTTCACCACGGGTTAGGTGAGAAATTAATTAAAAATAAACCTCAGTTACACACAAGGCCGTAGGCAAGGGGGGAGGATATGGGGGTTCAATCCCCTTAAATTTTTAAAATATTGAATTTTTGTATGTAAATGCGGCCCTGTAGAGGCAAAGACAATATTTTTAACATTACAAACTACTCTGGATAATTAAAATATACAAACTGATTAGGGAATATATTACGTTTTACAAAAATATTCTTCTAGTAAATTTTATGCAATAATTTGTAATTTTTTGACATGAACAGTCAACAATGTATCCTATTTACTTCCATTAATATTGAAAAATACTAAATAAACCTCATACTGGATGATTTAAATTAAATTTAAATTAAAACACTTGGTTTGTTTCACTTATTATTACAAGTGAAACAAACCAAGTGTTTTAATTTAAATTTAATTTAAATCATCCAGTATTAGATTCAAAAATGTTTCACCACGGGTTAGGTGAGAAATTAATTAAAAATAAACCTCAGTTACACACAAGGCCGTAGGCAAGGGGTGATGATATGGGGGTTCAATCCCCTTAAATTTTTACCCCCACCCCCACCGATTTTTTTATAGCCGCCTCCGATTTTTTTTTCACTTGCACTTTAATTCAATTTCAATTACGTTCGGGGGAAGAATATGGGGGTTCAACTCCCCTTTCACTTTCACGAAGGAAGAAGAAACAACACGACGACTTTAAGAACAAAGTAAATTAATGAGCCACTAGTTAACAGAATCTGACATTTATGGCAGGTATGACAAAACGTACATTTTTCGTTTTCGTTTCATTTTCTTTTATCAAAAAAGCAACGCCTTCTCGATCGGCTTTTTAAATAAACACCTCATATTATAATCTAAGACAAAGAACTAGTTTGTGTCTTTAGTTAATGTATAGAATTGTATATTAGATGCCAAATAAAGGTTATATTATATATAATCTAAGATTAATGCTAGCTAAACCATAAACTAAATTTATCCGAGTCAAACACGAACTAAGTATATTTGTCAGAAAGGGAGATCTTTAGGGGACGTTTTATGAATGATCAAGTTAATCTATGTTAGATGTTTGGGGGGGTGGAGGCTGGTTAGTGCTATCTGTTATCTCTCACCTGCCAGGGCCACCGTCCGAAGGGCGCGTTCTTCCCGCCGACGATCCTCGTCTGCGGCTGGGGGAACAACTGGGGCTGTCCACAACCTGCAAGACATAGATAACATTTAACCCCACTAGCGATAATTTCACTTCTTCCCCTGACACTCTGTCCAACTACGATAAGAAACCAACAGATGGGGAGGAAAGGCGAACACCGACAAAACGTTTACTTTCAATTTTATAAGATGCGATACTGGAAAAAATATGCGATGGTAATACGGCGTTTAGTTTCACTTTTCGAAATTGTATATATGCCACTAAAATATATGATAATAAAGTTCCGTTTTTTATATGTGTGTGAAAAAAACACATAAAATTCGAACTCTCTCGCATATCCCACTCCTAGGACATGCGAAAGAGTTCGAATTTTATGTGTTTATTTCGGTATTACGCTGTATATTTTTTCAGCTTAATAGTAGTTTTTTATTCTACTACCATTAGTTTTTTCTGCTACTAGTAGCAATTATTTGTTGTTTTTATAAATGCATTCAATTTGAAGCTTCGAACGAGGGTTTCCAGTCCCAGATTAAGCATGAAGTAAAATTTCGAGTTTAGAAAAGCCTTAAAATTTGGTTTGGTCGCTCCGCTTCGCGGAGCGACCAAACCAAATTTTCAGGCTTTTCTAAACTCGAAATTTTACTTCATGCGCCACGCGTATAAAACACCGATTTCAAGTGAAGTTTAATATATACTGCTTATTTTTGATTTCACGTTAATACATTTTACAAACGCTTTCTTTAATTTAGAATGTTGCCTGGGATATAATTATATTTCTAGTATTACCAAATTATTAATTAGGACACATTGTTCGCGGTTTATACGAATATAATCGTAGTTTTATAGTATATAAATATTTATGGATATTATCTGTACCCGGCGCATGCACCAATTTTGAAATTCTAGAAATAGTTTGATGGATATTTAGAGTTGTTAGTTCGATAAAGTTGCTACATTAATGGCGGGTTTCATATTTAAGTTAAAGATACTTTAAATATTTAAAGTCGACTTTAACGTAAGAATCCGTTTCATAATAATAATAATAATAATAATAGCCTTTATTGTCCAACAGGATTTCCTACTTACAGGACAATATAATAGAAGGTACAGTGCAAATAAACTTAAGTATTACAAGAAAAAAATATACAGAAAATTAAATTACATTTTATAAAAATAAATCGTCGAATGACTTTTCTGCGCAACGACACATTGTGAAAATTGGCGACCGCTGCAGAACACACGTCCTTGGTGTGGGTAGTCGGAATGATGAAGCGAATCTGGTTGATTGTTGCGGAACATTGAAGGGTATCCCGGAAAGTAATTGGGGGCAGTCGATTGTTCCGTGTACCAGTTTCCTGAGAATTGTGGCGCAGTGGTGGTCTCGTCTGGTCGATAATGCCATCATTTTATGCCTTTCAAGTAGATGTTCTTGATTCGCTCCAATAGATGGATAAGTACCGTCAAGTTTGATAATGCGAATTTAAAGTAAAAGTCGGCTTTAAAGTTAAAGTCGGCTTGTTGACACTTTAAATAGATAAAGCCGGCTTTAAAGCTAACCTGCAAACGTTGTGAAATGTTAAAAAGAACTTACACAGCTACTAATTTTACAGAACTAGACGAATGAATCACATTTTGAATAATAATTCTTCAAGCGATGAAGAAGATATTGTGATTAAAATGAAAGCAGTATATAGAATAAGAGAAAATTGTGTTGATGCATTCAGGGGCACGGTTTTTTTCCAAATTTTCGATTATCAAAGGCAATGGTAATAATTGTACTGTACCAAAATCAAGATAAGATTTCACTTGAATCGAGCAGGTTAATTTATTACAAGGGGGGCATCGCACTAGTGGATTGACTTAACGGACTTGGCGAGGAACTGGCGCGTTATGGAGAGGCTTACAATGAGTGACCACGGCTTAATCAGGTTTGATGCCGAACTAGACAACCCCGAAATTCCCTGCACGGAATCCCGGTGGAACACAAACAAACTGGATAAGGAGAAGCTAATAGGTGCACTAGCCGGTACCAACCCAGAAGGGGCGACAGCCGAGGAGCAGACGACTACCCTAGCCATGAGGGTGAGAGAGGCGTGCGAGCTAGCGATGCTTATGTAGTTTTTTATTCTACTGCCATTAGTTTTTTCTGCTACTAGTAGTAGTAGTAGTACAGGCCCAGTCTACGGAACTAGAAGCTCGGTCTGCTAATAGCGGCAGTTCTTTCTGCTAGTGAACAAATCGTTATTAACTGAAAAAAAGTAAACGTTACAATTTGTAGTAGTGGTTCTTTCGGCTAATAGTACTTAGTAGTACTAGTACAGGCCTCGTCTGCTGGTAGCAAGATATCTGAAGCTACAACCATCTGAGCTAGAAGTTCTGGCTGGTAATAGTGCTAGTTGTTTCTGCTAGTAGAAATAGTGTTTTCCGCAAAACAGCCTATTTTCTGTAAATCTTTAGATATTCCTTGTTTTTTTTTAATTCAATTCGAAGCTTTAAACGAGTGTTTTCCACTCCCAGACTAAGCATGAAGTAAAATTTCGAGTTTAGAAAAGCCCCGTGAAAATTTGTCGAGGGTCGCGCAGCGACCCGAGACAAATTTTCACGGGGCTTTTCTAAACTCGAAATTTTACTTCATGCGCCACGCGTATAAAACAGTGGTTTACACTATAATTTTTCTAATATTCATTTTTTTTATAAAAGTCTTTAATTTATTGCTTCTAACGAGTGTTTTCACTGCTAGAAGTAAAATTTCCTCCCGCGCAGCGACCCGAGACAAATTTTCACGGGGCTTTTCTAAACTCGAAATTTTACTTCATGCGCCACGCGTATAAAACAGTGGTTTACACTGTAATTTTTCTAATATTCATTTTTTTTTATAAAAGTCTTTAATTTATTGCTTCTAACGAGTGTTTTCACTGCTAGAAGTAAAATTTCCTCCCGCGCAGCGACCCGAGACAAATTTTCACGGGGCTTTTCTAAACTCCAAATTTTACTTCATGCGCCACGCGCATAAAACAGTGATTTACGCTGTAATTTTGCAAATATTCATTTTTTTATAAAAGTCTTTAATTTATTGCTTCTAACGAGTGTTTTCACTGCTAGAAGTAAAATTTCGAGTTTAGAAAAGCCTGAAAATTTGGATTTGCTGGGGCGTGCGAGCGAAGCTAAAGTGCTAAACTTGAAAGCTAAAATAAAGAATTCTAACATCTTGATGCCCTTCATACAATGAACATTGGGCAGAGAAGTGTTTGATTTATTAATAAAAACAAAAAATTGTTTTAAATTTGGACGGCAACAAAAGCTAACATGGGGTACAAGTTTTATCCTGTAAATCCCTATGGCCATACTTAAATAAAACGCACTGTATACTTTGAAGAAAAAATCCCTGTAGATGCAGTTTCTGTTTTAACCCGTTAACGGCCGAGCAATTATAGAGATAACTCTAAAAGTTGATTTTTGGTAAAGTTCTGCACTTCTTTTTATGATATCCATAAATGACTTATTGTATTACATACTGTGAATTTGTCTTTCAAATATACATAATGTATATGCTGTAAAATTTCAGGCAATGGTCGATTGTATATAAAAACGTACAGTATGAAGTTTAGAACGAGTAATTCCACTCCCAGAGTAAGCATGAAGTAAAATTTCGAGTTTAGAAAAGCCTGAAAATTTGGTTTGGCTTTCAGGCTTTTCTAAACTCGAAATTTTACTTCATGCGCCACGCGTTTAAAACACTGAAACATTGTGAAGTTAGAAATACACTCTCATTATTATTATTTTTTTTAAATGAGTAATAATCGAAATATTTAAATAACAAAATATTTACATTTTTCCCCTTACATTTTCAAGCCAGGTTAAATAATATATATTAAATTTACTTATTTAGTAATATAATGAACCAAACATTTATATTGTTGCGTGTACGCATTAATGGCGCCTAATGGGTTAAGCAGAAAAAAAATTATCAATACGTTTTCCTTAATTGAACCAATAAGTAATTGAATAAAAGTGCAATTTCCAGATTGCAAGTAATAAATGAAATCATTGCGGGCAGAGGGAGTCGCATCCGACACAATTTATTTATAAGGAATTACGTCGTAAAACTCGTCGACCTGATGTACTTCTCAAGGAGCGAAATCGCATCCAGAAACGTCGTCCTCGTTGGGCGAGGGCTCTGATTTAACCAACTCTATACTTTGCGGAAATAAAACGAGCGCAACATCACCGTTGTCTCTCCTCGGACTGGATATTTAATGCTAGTTTTTTAATAGCGTTTTAAGGGCGCGTCCGTAAACTTTTAATGGCGGACCTTGTCGCCCTAGCTTCACTTCCCGTCCATTTCAGGGAATTATTTAACGATGTTTATGCTGCGAAAAAAGTTGGTTTGATGATTTTACTTCTTATAAATGATATCCACCCTTATATAAAATAAAAAACTAATTGCACTACAAACATAATAATAATAATAATAATATATAAGTAATAGAAGAAATTAACCTTTATTTGAATTGATTGAGTGAGTTACGTGAAGATCGAATTTAATTGATAAATAAAGCACTAATAACCTTTTTTCACACTTTTATTTTTATTCCATATGTGACCATTATCCATGGATTAATCCATTGATAATGGTCACATTGTGTTTGAAATGTACATATGGAATAAAAATAAAAGTGTGAAGAAAGGTTATTAGTGCTTTATTTATCAATTAACCTTTATTTGCACAATAAAATAATACATACTATTATACAAATTCAAACATATTTTTTTCGTACCCTACATTAAAATTATATAAATGGACAAAAACCAAAACAATATTCCAAAATGATACGTGGGATACACCCTTTCCTCCTTCAAACCCCCCTTTCGGTCTTCTCTCTTCCCTATGCGTTGATTACGTTTTTTATTTGTCTCCCATTTGTAAACGTCAATTTATCAATAGACAGTATTAAACAAGTAAGGTTATGTTTTCAAGCTACTGACTTGTAAAATTTTAACAAGTCAGTATACTAACTTGTTAAAATTTAACAAGTTAGTACTGGAATAGTAATTTATAGTTTTTCGTGAATTGAATTTATTAAAGAAAAATACAATAAATACTATTATTATAAGTCTGGTTCTTTTAAACCTAAAAAGTTTGCTATCTTCTTTGGGACTGCACCAATAGTATGTTGGCCGGCATTAAGCAAAATGCACTTTCAATTTCTGTAAGTCAAAAAAAATCGTAGAGATTATTTTCCCGCTGGTCGAAGAGATATATATTTTCCAATGTTTGTGCAGGGCTCCAAACTGCAGCCATCATTCGTAACTGTAAACCTTCTTGTTGTAAAATTTTTAGTTTGTCGCAAAGTTACAACAATGTATTTTCCAGTGTCTTCTACATCATTTATAGTTAAGGAGAGACGTTCACCGCAGCGGTAACAACCAAAAGTTCCAAATATGGTTACAATTTTTGAAAGCAACCAATGGTCATCGGGAGCTTCTAACAAAAAATGTTCCACCTCTCCCTTACTTAATACTTTGGCTTTTTTTGGAGTATACCGCTCATTCTTTCTTTTGAGGAATGCAATTACTTTCTGAAACCTACAAATATTAATGAACACCACTTTTTTTAATATTTTAACATTGAATACCTGTGAACTGGAACATTTTCCTTCATATTTAAACAGCTTTTTAACATTGACCATTTCGTCCATAGCGAATTAGGGCTAAATTTTTCAGCAAGGTGACTTACATATGCCAATATCACATCTTCTGTCACGCCAATCACGTCACTTTTTTTCTGCCATATTTTAAAGTCCGTATACTCCCGCTCATATCTCGTCGTTGACTTTTCCGGCAGCAAACTTGAAACAACTCTTGCGGCTGCCTCAGTAATTGCTGCAGGCACTTTCGGAGGCACGCTCATGTTAAACGAATTGCGAAATAATTTAATTTGATTTAATCAAATAAACAACATAAGTATCCACGGAAATGTTTCATAACTTACTACATATTTTTTTGTAATTCCAATTTGATTAAATTTACCAAATAATTGTATTTTATTTAATTACAAATGATTGACAAATAAAATATATAACAATATCCTCAAGTTTACGGGTTTTACTGGCTCCAGAAGGTGACTGGCTCGTCTAGCGACTCGCCAGTCATATCCTTCTGTCCGCCAGTAAAAACCGTTTTAACAATGCTAATAATGTTAAATACTATTAATGGCATGCTCTGCTGTTAACATACCTTATCTTTGTAGTGCAATTATTTTTTTTAATGAAAGTGGATATAATTTTTAAACTCTAAAATCATTTGTAAGAATGTATATTCTCTAATTTACTCATCTTTATATTATGACTAAAATAGTATAACCTAACACAAGTAATTTGCGTAATATAAATATAACTATATCAGCATGTGTAAAATCGCAACATGTGATAAATGGAAAAGAAAATGGCCCTCGTTTTACGTTGATGCTGTAATCTGCATAGTGTATGAGGGGTTTCGTGGGGAATGAAGGAAGGCGAGGAGAATCAGCGGAAACCTTTTGTGAATTTATATGCGGGTCTAGTTCGAGTTTACCACCCACTGAATTATCTAGATATTATTAATCTTCCTTATTACAGACCACCAAATAGGTAACCTATGAGATTTAACTTCGTTTCAAAGGCCAAACCCTGAATAACAGTCCTGCATGTTAAGTAATATTAGTTGATGTATTATTAATTAATAAAATAATTATGCTGACTGAATAAATAGTTTAAAATTTAAAGAATATGCATGTTCAGTTAACTGAATCAACTAAAAGATAATATAATTTCATACTTATTTATAATAAATACAACATTGCGTCACTAAAAAAGACTGTTATTCCTTACTTCACTTTTTATTTTTATCGTTAGATGTACATTTCGAGACACAAAGTGCTCATTATCAATAACAAAGTTTGTTATTGATAATGAGCACTTTGTGTCTCGAAATGTACATCTAATGATAAAAATAAAAAGTGAAGTAACGAATAACGGTCTTTTTTAGTGTAATAATCACTTCACGTAAACTCAAAACATACAGTTACAACATTGCGTACTCAAACTAAACGTAACTAAAAGCTACTAAACAATAAAGGGTGGTCCATCTAGTGGTTTCTTTTTAATCCTATGTTATTTTGACAGTGACAGCTCTTTCCCGCTAGAAATCTTGACCAAAAGTTAGTTTCATATCTCCGCGGAACGAAATGAATCGCTTTACGCTTGAACAAGGTTGAGCAATAACGCAAACTTATTTCCAAAGTCAATGCTGTGTAGCCCAAACAGTGCTTTTATTGAAAAGAAGTTTTGGCCAAAATGAGGTACCCGCGGTGCCTACCATACGCAAGTTTATGCAAAAAGTCGCGAGACTGGCATGCTAGTGGACAACACTCACGGTCCCCGTCGTCGTACCTTGCCTCCTAACAAGAATGTGTCTGCCGTAGCCGAGAGTCTGCGACAAAGTCCCGGAACATCGACTCGCCATCGATCTCAACAACTCCAACATTTCACACACCAGCCCGATGTGGCTTTTGCACAAAGACCTCGCATTATTCGCTTACAAGGCCCAATTGACTTAACAATTGAAGGCACACGGCCATCCGCTTCGTTGTCGCTTCTCAGTTTGGGTCTTAGAGCAGCTCGAAATGGACAACGATTTTTCTCGAAAAACCATCTTTTCTGACGAGGCGCATTTTCATCTCGGCGGCTATGTTAACAAGCAAAACAGCCGCATCTGGGGATTGGAAAACCCGCACGTGATTGTTGAAAAGCCAATGCATCCTCAGAGAGTGACAGTTTGGTGCGAATTTTAGAGCGGTGGAATCATTGGCCCAATTGTCATTAAAAATGCTGCTGGAAACGCCATTTCGGTCAGCGGTGAGTGCTACAGAGGCATGATAAACGATTTTTTGTGGCCGGAAATTGATGACATGGACTTGGACCGTCTTTGGTTTCAGTAGGATGGCGCGCCATGCCACAATGGATCTTCTGCGTGCCAAGTTCGGTAATTGTGTTATCAGCCGTCTCGGCGATGTCAATTGTCTACCTCGGAGCTGCGATTTGACGCCCTTAGACCTTTTTTTTGTGGGGTGCCGTGAAGGACCGATGTTATGCGAACAATCTATTCACGACTTAGGCCGTAAAGGCGAATATCGAGTAAGTTATTCGTGAGATAGAGCCAAAACCGTCATCAAGGTCTTGGAAAATAGGGTTGACAGGATAAGTTACTGCGAAGCCAGCTGAGGTAGCCACATGAAAGAAATTGTGTTCCAAAAATAATGGGAATATTTCCTTTCAAATATACCAATAATATACCAAAGAAAAAATGATTGATGTTTTTTTTTGTTTTAATTTTTGAAAAGCCAAACCAAACTTTCAGGCTTTTCTAAACTCGAAATTTTACTTCATGCGCCACCGGTACAAAACACTGATTCAATGTGAAGTTTAGCGGTGTGTTTTAAACTTCGTAATATATCAGTGTTTTGTACCGGTGGCGCATGAAGTAAAATTTCGAGTTTAGAAAAGCCTGAAAATTTGGTTTGGCCGCTCCGCGCTTCGCGCTACGCGACCAAACCAAATTTTCAGGCTTTTCTAAACTCGAAATTTTACTTCTTGCTTAGCCTGGGAGTGGAAAACACTCGTTTAAAGTTCTAATTGAATTCTCTGAATAAATCGTGCGTCGGAAAATGTACAACGATATGCATATGTATACTTAAAAGAAATATTCTCGTTAGGAAAATGTTCGGTGTTACATAAAACTCTCTGTAGATTTCTGTATTAAACCTTTTGTAATACGGCAGCTACTAGGGCGGTCTACCTTTACATCTTTATTAACAACCTAATATTATTATAAAACACAATAAACACCTAACTTTATAAAATAATATTCATCTTTCTACCCTTGTTACTAAATTTACACTAAAATAAATTGATTGAGTTACGTGAAGATCAAATTAATTTGACGAATAAAGCACTACTAACCTTTCTTCACACTTATTTGAATTACCAAATGTACATTTAGGACACAAAGTGACCATTATTATTAATAATGTTCACTTTGTGTCTGAAATTTACGTTTGGTAATTCAAATAAAAGTGTGAAGACAGGTTATTAGTGCTTCATTCGTCAAATGAATTTACTCTACTAAAAAAACTTAAGTATGTTACAGAGATAATAAAAAAATATTGACCCATTTCTTTTTTAATTATATAATCAAATATTAAAAAGCTTTGTAAAAATACAAATGGTAATTTGAAAAATTGTAAATTGTTAAATAGTTTCTTTAATCCATATAAATTAGTGATGGGCAAGATCGATCAAAAAAGATCGACTGTTCGATCCTTGCAAGTGATCGATCCGCTCGATCTCTTTGAGCGGATCGATCTTTTCGATCGGATCGATCTTTTCGATCGGATCGATCTTTTCGATCGGATCGATCTTTTCGATCGGATCGATCTTTTCGATCCGATCGATCTTTACGATCGGATCGATCTTTTCGATCGGATCGATCTGTTCGATCGGATCGATCTGTTCGATCGGATCGATCTGTTCGATCGGATCGATCTGTTCGATCGGATCGATCATTTCAGACCGCTCGATCGGCTTGATCTTTTCGACGACTCGATCTTTTCGGACGGCTCTATCTTTTCGAGCGACTCGATCTTGGGGGCGGTTCGATCTGTGCGAACGGGTCGTGCTGATCGATGTGATCAATCGGCTCGATCAGATTGGTCATATCGATCGGCACAAGTGGATTGATCAGGTTGTGCGGCTCGAGCAATGATCTTTTTAAGCGGATCGATCATTGAACGATCACACTACTTTTGTATTCTGTTTTGCGCAAAGTGAGACAGCATTTATTAAAAAAAGGATATAGGCAGGGTCTTGGCAGGGCCGAGAAAAAATTACTAATGAGCCGGTTATTTTTCCCGGGCTAGTCTCACACTTTATATCCGAGCGTGCTATTATATTATAGAGATTTTAATAAAAATTTATAATATTTCATTTCATATTAGCTATTTATATATTTAGTAAATACATAAATAGCTAATATGATATGAAATATTATAAATCTTTATTAAAATTAATACTATTTAGTAACAACTGTTAAATAACGTTAAAAATAACTAGTTATCACCATTATTTAAAATTAACTGCTTCTCTCATCTTTAGTGTATACTAAAGAACAAAAATGGTGATGTGTCCATCATAGTACTTTCCCCGTTTAATTATATAGTTGAATATAATTAAAAATAAATTAATTAGAAATATTAACACAGCAACCGGGGAATGGAATCGAACCCGCACTTCTCAATTAAGAGTCCGGTGCGCTACTGCCTGCGCTACGACACTTGGTTTAAATAATGCCTTGTCGGTGTTATAATATTCGATCCAACATTATATATCTATTTATTTGATTTGATTTTTTCGAAACCTGTTTCTGTTTTCGTTTATTATGAGTATCACATGCTAATTTGTTTGTCTTTTCTGCTGGCATATACGTCTTTGCGCTCTCTTGAACGCCTTTCATTTTATGCTTACTAGAATTTCTGGATACAGATGTTTATTTATTTCATGAGTAAGTTATGGCTCGCTCTTGAAAATGAATTCGTCATCATTCCCAACTTATGATTTTTTTTCCCGTTAATATTTAGTTTCAATTTATTTTTTTATTAAATGAACGAAAATATATTTAGTCTTGGTTTGCCATATATTTGGTGATTACTCGTGTTTTTCATGTACCTGTTTTTGATTGTTTATTTTATTATTTTTACCTAAGTGTTGCTAACTAGCATTACCGAATTTAGAATGTTTTTCCTTGTCTTTTTTGTGAATTTATTATGCGCGCTTTGTGCATTCCTGCATTTCTATCCTAATAATTTTGTTTGTTATTCTTCCTTTTTTAGTGTGTTTATTTTATAAAAAGTAGGCCAGCGATTGAACTTGAAATACCAACACGTTTGTTTTGATTTTTGAACCACTTGCGTTTGCATTTTTTTTTTTATTGGTGTCTGGAATGTCGGTTAGTGCTTCTTTATGATTATTCTGCCTCGTTTTGCTTAAGCGCCTATTTTCTGAATATAGGTCAGCGTTTGGATTTGAAATTAAAACTAGGGATGGGCAAGATCGATCAAAAAAGATCGACTGATCGATCCTTGCAAGTTCGAAAAGATCGAGCCGCACAAAGAGATCGAGCGGCTCGATCTTTTCGATCGGATCGATCTTTTCGATCGGATCAATCTTTTCGATCGGATCGATCTTTTCGATCGTATCGATCTTTTCGATCGGATCGATCTTTTCAATCGGATCGATCTTTTCGATCGGCTCGTTCTTTCTGATCAGATCGATCGGATCGAGCGGCTCGATACTTCAACTGATCGATCATTGCTTGATCGATCTTTGCAATGATCGATCTTGCCCATCACTAAAATAAATTTAAAAAAATAGCCATTTCTTTACACAGTTTAACTATAATAACTAACGTTGATACTGTCTGCATTATTAATAAAATAATATATATAATACATCTTTATTCAGACAATTACAATTAGTTTTAAAACATTTATTATATATTAATAATGTGTTAGTCTGTCTGGGCTATCGACCAACGGTCTTTCTGCCCTGTCTGAATTGACTATTTGTTATGTAAAGATCAATCTTAGAGCAACTAAACTTATTATTTCTGGTAGAGAAGGATGGGATGGCTTACCGCCTATATTTTTACGTCATGCTTTCATCTTTTTTTTTTCTTTTAATTTTTGTTATATATTTTAGTTTTTAAGTTAATATAATTGTATTGCAAAATATATGCATTGCTATATACACATGTATTGCGCCTATATCTATATAATTGTATGTTTTTAAAATTATCCTGTTATTAGATCTTGTAAATCTGTAGGATAATAAATAAACAAATAAATAAATAAATAAAAATGTGCCTTTTCCTTATGCAGGCCTCTTTGGTTACTTTTTAAGAAGTCATTGCAACTAGGAGTTTTTCCTGACTTGTGGAAATGTTCGTTAGTGTCTCCAATTTACAAAAAAGGAAATAGAAATGTTGTTAATAACTATCGGCTAATATCAATACCATCTTGTATTCCTAAAGTTTTTGAAATGTTAGTGAAAGATCAAATATCTTTATCATTAGATTCAATCTTATCTAATAAACAACACGGCTTTCGGCAGGGTCGATCTACGGTGTGAAATTAATTATCTTTGGCGAAATCACTTACAGCTATATTTGGAAGCAGGAGCTAAAGTTGACATAATCTACACCGATTTTGCCAAGGCGTTTGATACCGTGGATCACCACATTCTAATCAATAAGATAGAAAACTTAGGTATACGCTACTGTCATGGATTGAATCATACCTTGCCAACAGAGTACAGATAGTTAAAATTGGGCATTCTCAGTCTTATCCAATAATGGTTTCATCAGGTATACCCCAGGGGTCTCACATTGGGCCACAATTATTTAATCTCTTTGTGAATTAATTTAAGGTATACTGTCTAAAACCCACTTTCTTCTTTTTGGAATATACAACAACCGAATATTTGGAGATATTTAATTTTAAATTATTCATTTGACACCAATTGCATAGAGCGTCAAGATCTGTCTGTAAACTACTTGAAGAGTGATGGAAGCGAAGATTTTAAGTCATCTGCAAAAAGAAATTGTAAATTGAATGTTGATTGCTTTCTATATTCCCACCGTCTTCTTTTTGCAGATGACTTAAAATCTTCGCTTCCATCGTGAACGATCATTCTTTAAGTAGTTTACAGACAGATCTTGACGCTCTATGCAATTGGTGTCAATTGAATTATTTAAAATTAAATATCTCCAAATATTCGGTTGTTGTATATTCCAAAAAGAAGAAAGTGGATATTAGACAGTATACCTTAAATCAGTGGTCTCCAAACTACGGCCCGCGGGCCAAATCCGGCCCGCAACTTGCATTAATCCGGCCCGCGATTGTTTGTAATTTTTTTTGTAAATGTCATATTTTGAAATATTGTAACAATTGTTCCTTAAATTTTTCATAATTTTATAAAATTAATCGGATCTTGGCCGACTTTATTATGTAGAATTGTATTTGTGGCCTGCGAAGAAGATAGTTTGGAGACCCAGGCCTTAAATGAATGTGAATTAGCTAATATATATTCTATTAAAGACCTAGGTGTCACTTTAACAAGTTTATGGAACTTCACAGATTATATTGAAGCTATAACATCTAAAGCTTTTCAAATGCTTGGATTTATTAAGAAACAGACGAAATATTTTACAAATACCCGTAGCATCATTACTTTATATACGCCTTGGCAATATCTACGCATTGGCAAAATCGGTTCAGCTCCTACTTCCAAATAGCTGCAAGCGGTTTCGCCAAAGATAAGTAAATTTGACTACGTAGATCGAGCCTGCCGAAAATCGTGTTGTTTATCAGATAAGATTGAATCTAATGATAAAGATATTTGATCTTTCACTAACATTTCGTGGAAAAGTAAGTAAGTTTTGTCTGAAAACATATTTTGTTACTTCGATAGATGGCGCTGCAATCAACAAAATTGTTTTTATTACTTAAATTTCTCGAAACCAATGAAAGCGGTGTGCTATATATGAGTATTTTTTTTATTGAATTAAATTCTATTAATTTTGAATAACTTCCGATTATTTTGAACTTTTGCAATTATTTATTAGGCTTTATTTTCCGTAATTCATCTACCTGATAAAGCCACAGTGTGGTGGAACACAACGATTGTTTCACGACACTGTGGCTTCATCAGGTAGATGAATTATGTACAATAAATATAATTTTGAAACCTAAACAAATTAAGTGTTTTATTAAAGTGATATTATGGAGTTTCAACAACTAACAGCCTCAACTATACAGTACATAATTTAAGCTTTTCCAATTTAGTAACACACAAATGAAGCATGGGAATTTGTTTTCGTTCTAAATTTGAAGTAAGAAATAACATCAACCCTTTTAATTATACTTTATACCTCCTCCTTAAGATTAAAATACGTAGTACCTCTATTTCCTGCTAGGTGTCGCCACGGTGTTAAAAGAAAAAGTTCAAGACGCGTCCCTCCAGGGGGAGGCCATATGATCCTCATTCTTTTATTTCGTGCGCACGGTGAACGACCATTTTGTAAAGAACGATAATAAAAATATGGAAAAAAGGACGAAAAACGACACCTCGTCGTCGGAGGATTCGTCGGAGAACGAGAGGAGACTGAGAAAGAAGTTGATGAGGTTAAAGAAGAAGATTTCGAAAACTCGCAGGAGGAAAATCCGTTCGAACAAAGAGAACGTGAGACCGCGTCGTGGCCGCCATTGTTACAAAGGTAAACACTGAAATGTTTTACTCCTACAACCCGAAGGGTTGATTAAGTTCGTCGAACTTATATCCAATGTGCTCTAAATTATTCATGCGAATAATTTAAGGAAGACCATGTGGGCTTTTTTCACTGTTAAGTGAACACACATTGATAGCAAACATATTCAAGTGTAATTTTAATTTATGTCCAATATGCTTTAGATTATACATATGCTAGTCTAAGGAAACCCAAATGGGCTTCTTTTCACTTATAAAAATAAGTGACAGCTTTACAGATAAATCGACGTCTCCAGAGAACAGGGTAAGGCGTGAATCAAGTGATGGATGTTCTTCAGCCTCCACGCCCGTATACTCTCCTCGTCGGCATTCCAGGAGTAGGTCGAGAAGCCCTCAAGTGTTGGTGGAGAGAGCAGAGAGAGTTAGAGACCGATACTCCAGAAGTAGGTCAAGAAGCCCCCACAGCGAACAGATACAAACGGAGCCTGGTAATAGGGACCAGCTGCCCCAAGAGGTTTTGTGTTTGTTGGGTGAGCAGTCAGGCGAAGGGTGAAGAAATTACTCCCGAGATTGCTTCCCGCTGGGCAGCTATCATACAAAAGGGTTTAGACGAGAGCGTACTCAAAAATATTATGGAAAAATATCCAACGCCTACAAATTGTGAAAGTTTAAACGCCCCGCAACTAAATCCGGAGGTAAAAATAGCCATCGCCGCGGGGGACATAAAAAGAGATGGAAGGGTTGTAGAGACCCAAAATAAATTAGGAGTTGCACTGGCCTGCATAAGCAAAGCGATGACAATTTCTATCAAAGATTTAGACCCCACCTCGGACAATTTGAGCTTGATTGAAGCGTTAAGTGACGCAGGGCAAATAATCTCGGAAACCTTCTACACACAATCAAACGTCAGGAGGACATTATTATTAAACGTCCTAAATCCAAGGTTGAAGGAGTCACTGGCGGAAATGCCCATAGGGAGATTTCTTTTCGGAGAAACTCTCCACGATTGTGTAAAATCTGCTAAGGCTTTGGAGAGGACGGTGGTGGATCTCCAGAAACCAAAAGCGAAAGCTGTCCCAGGAAAGTTCCAAGCTGTCTCGGGAAATTTAAACGAAAACCGCCCGCCTCAGAGGAGGGCAGGTGGGCGGAAGGTACCAAGCAATGTAAATTACAAACGCCACAATTGGCACACTCAACGGCCCAGGCATTACCAAGTACGCCAGGACCATCAAAAACAGAGGAAATAATTACACCGGTAAGCCAATATGCAGGTAGACTTAAACTTTATTTAAACGTTTGGGAATCAATCACTTCAGATAGGCAAGTCCTATCTTGGATAAAGGGATACAAGATTCCTTTTTCAAGGAAAGCTCATCAAGCGAGGGCTCCAAATCAACCCAAACTATCTGAATCTGAAAATAATCAAATGGTTTTATGTGTCAATAAATTGTTGAGAGCAGGAGCTGTGGTTAGGGCTAAACCTGTTGAAGGACAATTTATATCAAACATTTTTCTAGTACCAAAGCCTGATGGAACCAGTCGTTTCATTTTAAATTTAAAGCAACTTAATTCTTTTATTACGACAGAGCCTTTCAAACTAGAGGATATCAAGGTAGCGTGTAATTCAATAAGTGTAGGTGACCATATGGGTACTATTGATTTAAAAGATGCTTACTTTTTATTACCAGTGTCTGAAGAACACCGAAAATATTTAAGATTTCATTTTAATGATGAACTCTATGAATTTACATGTCTACCATTTGGCCTCTGTACAGCTCCATATGTTTTCACAAAACTTATGAAACCTATACTTGCAAACCTGAGGGAACAGGGATTTATATCAGTCCTGTATTTGGATGATTTTCTCTTGATAGGAAATTCGAGGGAAAGTTGTCAAAATAACATTGAAACTACTTATCGTCTGGTGGAAAGTCTAGGTTTCATAGTGAACAGAGAAAAGAGCCAACTAACACCACGAACGGAGTGTAAATTCTTGGGATTCATCTTAAACAGTCAGGAGATGTCCTTGGCGCTTCCTAAAGAGAAAAGAGAAAGAATTAGGGAAAAAATAATAGCGATGAGGCGTAAGTCTAAATGCAAGATTAGAGATTTTGCAAAATTTTTATTTGTTCTGATATCTGTATGTCCAGGAGTTAACTACTCTTGGAAGTATACAAAACTATTCCAAAGAGAAAAATTCCTGGCTCTGCAAAACAATAATGATTGCTTTGATCAGGAGATGACATTGTCAGATATTCTGCAATCCCATTTTCATTGGTGGGAACATACTATTTCAATAAGTAGAAATCCCTTTAGAAAATTTTGCTTTATCATGGAAATTTTTAGCGATGCTTCTCAGTCAGGGTGGGGAGCATTTTGTAATGGGGTGAAGACTTATGGGAAATGGAGTACATTGGAGGTAAAAAACCATATTAATTATTTAGAATTACTGGCTTCATTTTTTGCCCTTAAGTGTTTTGCCAATGACAATTTAAATTGTGAAATTTTATGACGGATAGATAACACCACTGCCATTTCATATATTAATAGGATGGGGGGAATACAATATCCTCATCTGAACGATATAGCCAATCGGATATGGCACTGGTGTGAGCAACGGAACATCTGGATATTTGCATCTTATATAAGGTCAAAAGATAACACAGAGGCAGACCAAGCATCTCGTCATACAGATATAGAGGTTGAGTATGAACTGTCGTCTGAAGCCTATGATTTAATTAAAAGAGAACTTGGCACACCAGAAATAGATCTGTTTGCCAGTAGGGTAAATAATAAATGTAAAAGGTTTATCTCTTGGCATACGGATCCTGAATGTGTGGCAGTAGACGCATTCACTGTATCTTGGGGAAATATGTTTTTTTATGCCTTTCCACCTTTTGCACCAAAAGTAATTTTAAGAATATTACAAAAAATTAAAGCGGATAGTGCTACAGGAATTGTAGTTGTACCACAGTGGCCAACCCAGCCATGGTACCCTGTTTTTATGAGTTTGTTGGCACATAAACCAATTGTGATGAGACCTAGTTTTAATCTATTATTGTCTTCCGCCAGAGAACCTCATCCTCTATGGAGCCAACTTACCCTGGTGGCCGGATTATTATCAGGGAGGCACTAAAGTTAAGAGGTTTTTCAGTAGAAGCAGCCGAAATTGGTTTGGCTTCCATAAAGGCTTCCAGTATGAAGCAGTACAATGTACATCTACAATCTTGGTGGCTTTTTTGTAAAAAAGAGGGGGCCAACATATTTGAAATGGACATAACCAGAATAATTAATTTCCTTGTCGAATTAACGAAGATAGGGGCAGGTTATGGTACAGATAACTCCGCCCGTTCGGCAATAAGTTTACTTATTGGTCCAGAAGTAGGTAAACACGCATCAATCACAAGATTTTGTAAGGGCATATCGAAGTTGAAGCCAGCGAAGCCTAGGTATAACCGAACCTGGGATCCAATGGTGGTGCTGGATTACCTGGAGGGGATTTGGCCTCATAATGAGATAACATTACAAGAGCTGTCGAAGAAGTTGGTTGCTTTATTGGCACTAATTATAGCGCATAAGGTACAGACCTTGTGGTGGGGTGGAGATATGCATCACTGACCAAATTAAAACATCAGGGCCTAATAGATTGCAGCCGGTTCTCTCCATTCCATATTTTAAGGATAACCCAAAAGTGTGTGCAATGCAAACCTTGAAAGATTATTTGGCTGCAACGCAATCAACAAGGGGCAATGAGGATAAACTTTTTATATCCTTTAAAAAGCCTTATAGACCAGTTTCCAGTCAAACAATCAGTAACTGGATAAAAGCAGTCCTGACCGGGAGTGGCTTTGACACTAAAATATTTAAGCCACATAGCACCCGGCATGCCTCAACATCGAAGGCATTCAGAAAGGGCTTAAGCTGGGATGTCATCAGAAAGACAAAGAAAGACAAAACAACCTGACTTTTCAGACCACCCTGGTCTGAAAAGTCAGGTTGTTTTGCAAGTTTTTACAATAAACCAATAGTTAATAGGCATGAATTCGCCCATTGTATTTATAAGTAAACTAAAATTAATCGTTTTCTCTTATATTTTATAACTAATATTTACTACTAGTAAATTAGATTTAAAATCGTTTTCTGAAGGATTGTTTTTACTTTAAACATCTACGTATTTTAATCTTAAGGAGGAGGTATAAAGTATAATTTAAAGATTAAACGAACTTACCTAAGTGAAGTTCAATCTTAATTATATGAATACCTCCTCCGATAGATTAAACCCACCCTATCCCATTCCCTTAATAATCCTTTACTTTAAAAAGGATGAGGATCATGTGGCCTCCCCCTGGAGGGACGCGTCTTGAACTTTTTCTTTTAACACCGTGGCGACACCTAGCAGGAAATAGAGGTACTACGTATTTTAATCTATCGGAGGAGGTATTCATATAATTAAGATTGAACTTCACTTAGGTAGGTTCGTTTAATTTTTAGATTTTACGTCATAAATTTGACAATAAAGGAAATTTTAAACTAAGTTCCTGATTGATCGTCTAACGAGGGTTTCCACTCCCAGACTAAGCATGAAGTAAAATTTCGAGTTTAGAAAAGCCTGAAAATTTGGTTTGGTCGCGTAGCGCGAAGCGCTACGCGGCCAAACCAAATTTTCAGGCTTTTCTAAACTCGAAATTTTACTTCATGCGCCACGCGTATAAAACACCGATTTCAAGTGAAATTTAATGTACAGGGAGTTTTTCTTTTAAGTATACGTATTCCAAATAGGCTGGATTTTCTGCAAATCTTTAGATATTCCTTGTTTTTTTTAGGTTAAATTAAGAAAAGCCCCGAGACAAATTTTCTGGGCTTTTCTAAACTTGAAATTTTACTTCGTGCGCCACGCGTATGAAACACAAAAATATTATTCAATTTATATATATATATTCGAACTTTACTTGAAATCCGTGTTTAATACGCGTGGCGCATGAAGTAAAATTTCGAGTTTAGAAAAGCCCAGAAAATTTGTCTCGGGTCGCTGCGCGACCCTCGACAAATTTTCACGGGGCTTTTCTAAACTCGAAATTTTACTTCATACTCAGTCTGGGAGTGGAAAACACTCGTTTAAACCTTCAAATTAAACTCTTTTAAAAAAACAATGAATGTCGGAAAATTTACAGCTCATACTGTTTATAAAAAATTGATTGATAAGGCTGATAAATGTTGAAAGTTCATATTCACTTTTATATAAATGAAACAATTTAAACACTTTCAAATATATATTGTAATAACGCTACAATTGTTTCGCCACACTGTTTATTGGTATAGGTACGTTGATGATGTACTTTTAGCGTTCCATGGCACCGACAGACAATTAGATTCGTTTTTACATTTAATAAACTTACAACATAAAAAAAAATCAATTTACAAAAGAAATAGAAGTAGATCATTCCATTAATTTTTTAAACCTAAAGATAAAGAGAACTAATAACAAACACGAGTTTTCGATTTTTCACAAACCGACACACACAGCACGACGATTAATTATAAATCGAATCACCCAATGTCTCAAAAGTTAGCAGCTTATCATAGTATGATACATAGGTTATTAGCAGTCCCCATGACACAAAGTAATTATAATAGGGAATTAAAAATAATATTTCAAATTGCTCACAAAAACGGATTTAAAAAATCAATAATAGAGAAATAAGTACAGAAAAAAAACAAAGAAATAAATTAATACATTCCATTTACCCAATTATCAAAAACTAATCTATAAAAAACTACTCTTCATTAACATTCACAGGAAACAATAGTAATAAAATCGGGAAAATGTTAGGAAAACTGAATATTAGTATAGCATACAGGACAAATAACACCTTAGGAAAAATAATTAAAAACAATAAAGACAAAAATAATAAAACTCAACAAAGTGGCGTCTATTTACTAACTTGCAAAGACTGCCCCAAGAAATATGTAGGACAAACAGGAAGATCGTTTCAAGAGAGGATAAAAGAACATTTAACCTGCTTCAAACAAAAGAAAACAAACTCCACATACTCCAACCACCTCATCGAAGAAAGCCACCACTTCGATGAAAATTTCCAAGTCCTACATCTAGAAAGGAAAGGTCGGAAACTCAACATCATGGAGTGTTTAGAAATCAATAAAAGAACATTTTCAGGACATCTTCTCAACGATCAAACAGATTTAACTAATTCGCCCCTCTTAAATTTACATTTTTTTGACAAACCCACCCCCCCCTCCCATAAACATTGTATATATACCCGACCCGACAAATTGTATTTATCATTTATTCGCCTGAAGAAGCCACAGTGTGGCGAAATATATGTAGCGTTATTACAATATATATTTGAAAGTGTTTAAATTGTTTTATTTATATAAAAGTGCATACTGCTTATGTTTGATTTTACGTTAATGCATTTTACGAACGCTATTTTTGATTCAGCGATTTGCCTAGGGATATAATTATATTTTCAGTATCTTCAAGTTATTAATCAAGACAAATTGTTTTTGGTTTATGCGAATATAATCGTAATTTTATAGTTTACAAATATTTAGAGATATTATATGTACCCGGCGCCTGCACCAATGTTGATGCTCCAATAAAAAATAACCCACTGAACAAACACATTTAAGTAATGTTTTATCAACATTTAAACAACGTTTAATGTTGTAAAGAAAGAAATGAAAAATAACAATGAGGAACTTAAAAATGAGATTATAGCTATGAGGAAAGAAATAGAGAGAAAAGAGGAAAAATGGCAGAAAGAAAAAGCACAACTAAATGAAAGAATAGAAAATCTTGAGAACAGAATAGAAAACACTGAGAGGGAAAAGAGAAGAAATAATATCGTTATAAAGGGCCTCAGAGTCGAGGACACAGAAGTAGAACGAAAAGTTGAAGAATTTATACAAAAGGAAATGAAAATAAAAGCCACGATACAGACAGCATTTAAAATAAACAAAGGAACTGAAACAGAAATGATCATAGCACAGACAAAAACATGGGAAAATAAGAAAGAAATAATGAAAACGAAAAGTATCCTGAAGGGAAGAAAAATATATATTGACAACGACTTAACAAAAAATGAAATGCAGTTACAAAGAGAAATAAGGAGTATCGCAAACGAGGAAATCGAAAAAGGTAACAAAATTAAAATAGGATATCAGAAGATAATAATCAACGGTCAGGAATATAAATGGAACAGAAAGGAGAATGGAATGTCACTGGAAAGGGGAGGGGAAAATACGAGAACAAAAAACTACTAAGTCAACGCACGAGAAAAAAGACAACAAAACTACAAAAGAACTTAAGAGGTGGACTGATGTTAATAAACGAATATAACAAACACGACAAAATCAAAAGAAAAAAATGAAATTACGAAAACACTTACAAAAACAAAACAAAAAGAGACGAAAAAATAAGAATAGGGACATGGAACATAAGAAGCTACATGGGAAAAGAAGAAGAACTGGTGGAAGAGATGATAAAACAAAAAATAGAAATACTAGGAATTACAGAAACAAAAAAGAAAGGATACGGAATAGAAAGAATACATAGAGGATACTGGTTGATATGGACAGGAGTAGAGGAAAAAGAAAGAGCCAAAGGAGGAGTAGGAATTATAATAAAACCGGAAAGGATAAAAGACACAATAAAAGAAAAACATATAAACGAAAGAATAATGACCTTAGAAATGAAACTAGTAGAAGATGAAACATGGACCCTAATAATAGCATATGGACCGAACGAAGACGAAAAAAAAGAAGAGAAAGATAAATTCTTTGAAAACATACAACGGGAAATAGATGAAGGAAGTGAACACATAATGATAATGGGAGACCTAAACGGAAGAGTAGGATGTCAAAATACCGGAATAGAAGAGATAATGGGAAAAGAAGGAGAAGAAATTAAAAACAACAATGGAGAAAGAATAATACAACTATGCATTGAAAACAACCTTGTGATTACAAATACAAAATTCAAGCACAAAAACATACACAAGTACACAAGGGAGCAACCAAACAGAAACGAAAGATCGATTATAGACTACTACCTAATTAATAGGAAAAACTGAAACAAAATAACGAACGTAAAAGTAAAAAGACAAGCAGAAATAGGAAGCGACCACCACCTATTACGAATAGACATGAAATGGAAGGAAATACAAAAACTGGACAAGAGGAGGACAATAGTCAAAGAGAAAATAAAAACATACAAATTAAGAGAAGCACAAATACAAGAGAAATATCAAGAGATATTACAAAATAAGTTGAGGAAGAACGAAATAAGGACAAACATAGAAGGAAAACGGGAAACATTCAAAAGAAATATACTAGAAGCGGCAGAGGAGTGCTGCGGAACAACAAAAATAGGAAACAAGGAAATGAAAAAGACAAACTGGTGGACAGAGGAAATCAAAAAGGAGATAAAAGACAAAAAAGACAAATGGAAAAGATACCTACAAACTAAAAAAAGCAAAGACTACGAACAATACAAAGAAAAGAGAAATGAAACAAAAAGAATAATTAAAGAAGCCAAACAACAATCATGGACGAACTTCGGAAAAAGAATGAACGAGAACTTCAGGCAGAACCAAAAACTATTTTATGGAACACTAAAACGACTAAAACAAAAAAAAGAACACAATATGATGAACATAAAAGATAAAAATGGAACAATAATTACGGATGAAGACAAGATAATGGAAAGATGGAGACAATACTTCAAAGAATTACCGAACAAGAAGAAGAAGATACCGAAACACAAGAACGGGAAGAAGAGCCACAGGAAATACGAACAGAAAAATTTGAGGAAATTAAAGAAGAAGAAGTAAAAGAAGCAATAAAAAAGCTAAAAAACGGGAAAGCACTAGGAATCGACGACATAACCCCGGAAATGATAAAATACATGGGAAAGGGAGGAATAACACAAATAACAAAACTAATAAACGATATAATAATGAGCGGGGAAACACCAAGAGAATGGAGTAAAGGAATAATTTTACCAATACATAAGAAAGGCGATAAAAGAAAATGCGCAAACTACAGAGGGATCACGCTAACAAGCATACCAAGCAAAATAATGACCAGAGTACTAGAAAAAAGAATGAGAGACAAACTAGAGACAACAATAGAGGACAGCCAATGCGGATTCAGAAGAGGGAGAAGTACACAAGACCAAATATTCATACTTAGGCAACTAAGTGAAAAATTAATAAAGAAAAATAGGGAAATGCACATATGCTTTGTAGACCTCGAGAAGGCATTTGACAGGATAAAAAGAGAAGACATATGGAGAGAACTAGCAGAAAGAGGAATAGAGAACGAAATAATAAATGTAATTAAAACCATGTACAAAAATAACAGAAATATAGTAAGAACAAATAACGAGGAATCAAAGGAATTCGAAACGAAGAAAGGAGTGAAACAGGGATGTGTGCTAAGCGCTCTACTATTTACAATAGTATTGGACACGGCGATGAAAAAAGCAAAACAAAAAATGAAGATGCTGAAAGTTGGATATTACAAACTGGAAATCACAAAAATAGCGGAACTACTCTTCGCAGACGATATGGCAATAATTGCAGAAACAGAAGAAGACCTACAAAACAACATGGAAATAATAGAGAAAGAACTTACGAAAATAAACATGAAAATAAACTATGAAAAGACAAAAACAATGATAATTGCCAAAGGAACAAAGAAACACGAAATAAAAATACACGGTAAAAAAATCGAACAGGTAGAACAATATAGATATTTAGGAACCATTATTCAGAGTAATGGCAAACTAGATAAAGAAATTGATGATAAAATAGGAAAAACGGCAAAACTCTATAACATGTTGAAAAACACATTTTTTAGTAAAAAGGAAATATCAAGAGACACAAAAACAGAGATAGTGAAAAAAGTAATTAGACCAACGCTAACATACAGTAGTGAAACATGGACGATGACAGGAAAGCAAATAAAAAGAATTAATACAATGGAGATGAGATTCCTAAGAAAAATCGAACAAAAAACAATAAGAGACAGAATAAGGAACGAAACACATAGGAAAAACCTACAAATAAAGCCAATACAGGAAAAAATCACGGAAGGACAAATGAGGTGGTGTGGACACATAAGAAGAATGAGCGAAGAAAGAAATACCAAAAAAATATATGAGACACGAGCAACAGGAAAAAAACAAAGAGGAAGACCAAGAAGAGAATGGAACAGCGTAATAAAAGAAGAGGCAACAAGAAAAGGGAACACGTGGGAAGAAATAAATGAAATAACAAAGGACAGGAAGAAGTGGAGAGAATACTATAAAAATTAGTAATGTAAGCCTTACACCGAAAGGTAGATAGGCAAAGGAATAAATAAATAAAAATAAATTAATGTTGCTACAATGTTAATATAACGTTATTTGTTTGTTTTTTGTTCAGTGGGAACTGTCGGCATCCCAGTGGGTTCTGACTTCAAAAACATACGTCGTAATTAAATTCAGCACTGTGACAGTACCCAATAACATATAACTAAATGTATTTGACTTTTCTAAGATTCACCGTTTTTTATGGCATAATTTAAGATATGTAATATTATATTACTTCTTGAGAATGATAATAAGTCGAAACTAATCGGAGTGAATAAAAATAGTAGTGAAACAAACCAAGTGACTTATATTTAATTATCAATATTGTAAACATGTTTCATCAATTATTTAATGAGAACCAAATTAAAGATATGTAATTTGTTTTTCAAAGCAAACCAAATTCCGACAGTTTATATAGGGTGGTCCAACTAACGGTTTCTATTTAAAAATGCTATAAAATAAACTCGGATCCATATTTTTTTAAATGTTAGTGCGTTGTTGGTAAGAGCAATCCTCCCTATTAATAATTGAGTACAATTTAATTTATGTGGCTGCCTCGGCTTGCACGGCAGAAACCAATTTTTTCAACCCAATTTTTTAACACATTTTCTATGTTATGCAGACAACCCACAAACAATTCAGGAGCTTAAGCACAATATTAGTCGAGCTATTCGTGAGATAGAGCCCACGAATAGTTTGACTAATATTGTGCTTAAGCTCGTTTGTCCATCTAGAAAGGAAAGGTCGGAAACTCAACATCATGAAGTGTTTAGAAATCAATAAAAGAAAATTTTCAAGACATCTTCTTGTGGATTGTCTGCATAACGTAGATATTTGACAGCACCTTACAAAAAATAGTCCAACGGCATCAAATCGCAGCTCCGTGAAGGCCAATTGATATCACCAAAACGACTAATTACGCGATTGCCGCACTTAGTGCACAAAGGATCGATTGTTTGATAGGCTGTAGTATGTTGCGCCATCCTGCTGAAACCAAAGATCGTCCGTGTTCTCAATTTCTGGCCACATAAGTCGATAATGATGCCTCTGTAGTGCTCTCCATTGACCGAAATGGCGAGTTGATGTTTTTGAATTAGCTGTCATAATTTGGGCTACAATAGCAATATTCTTGTCTGTACGCACTGAATGAGGAGGGGAGGGCGGCTTCTATGGTCTATTAAAATTACAATCCTTTGAACTATTTGCACAGATTTGCGTAGAGCAGACGCGGTTGGTGCTTCATTTCGATCGATTTATTTTTCTTCAGAATTCGCACTGTTTGGACAACAGACCCGTTGCTTTGAAAATAAGTGTTTAATATTTTCCAAGTGTGTTGAATTTCGTACATTTCGTACCGCGGGCATACAATACTAAGTTTTTGTCAATATTTTGAGCGCATAAGATTCCTCAGAGTCAAAATAACATATGATTAAAAAATAAACCGCTAGATAGACCACCCTTTATACACTCTTAACTTTTTTGTATTCACTTTTTTATAAAAAAGTAAATACAAAAAAGTTGAAAGTGCTATTTAATTAAATAGTTATAATGTTTCACAAAGTATCCGTCTACACCACCAAATATTTTAGACACTCGTTAGTTTGATGAATATTTAAAGGATATTTACATCTAAAATTGTCTGCAATTATGATTGTAAAATACTTGAAAAATCATCAGATTAGCCCAATTATTTGTAGGTAGATACAAAACTCGAACACACATAAAATCCTGAACAAAATAAAAGGACAAGAACATTTCAAAAATAATTGACGAACGTATTTTATTCAAGATCCAGTAATGGAGTTAATGTACCGAAAAAAATTGGGCCATCCGTGCCATTATCGGTCGTGTGCTACTCACCCCTCATAAGGGCTGCATAAGGGAAAACCCTCCTACAATCCCCATTTTCCCACCCCCCAACGATCCCTTTATATTCCCATGTGACGATGAGAGGGAAATCAAACGGTGATCATTAAATTTTCAGAGGGACGCCGATAAGAAATGTTTACCGGGGGGGTTGGGGTGGTGGTAAATCAGGACCACGAGGGGGAGGCGATTACAAGGAGGCGAATAACTTTTACGACGACATCGGCCCAATTGGGCCATTCGGATGCGTACCCAAAAAATAATCATAAAAAAAAGAGAGAAGGGAATAAGGGCGTTTCCATGTAAATTGCCCGTGCGGAATATTCAATGTTTGCATGGGAATTTTCCACCCTGATTACACCAACAAATAATAGAATTTTATGATGTTGATTAAATTATGGTTTGTTTAATTAAAGTGAATACAAATACCACAAATGTAGTGAGCTTAATAAGTTTCTTGAATTAATTTCTCATCTGGCACTTGGTGAAACACATTAGAACATGTAAAGTTATTTAAATTAAAAACACTTGGTATTGTTTCGCTAATTAAAACTTTACTCCGACTAGTTTCGGTTTGTTAGATTATTTTCAAAGAAATGTTAGTAAATTTATTAATTTAAATAACTTTGTCTCAATGAGACAAACATTTTGCAGAAAGTCGATATTAATTTTAATTCGTTTTTATATTTTGTAAATATTCTGCACACCATTGACAAACTCAATTTTTCTTTATGTTAAATTGTCTTTATGTTAAATAACTTTCCATAGAGCTTAAAAAGTCTGTGCACAGCGACCAATCCAAATTTTTAGGCTTTTCTAAACTCGAAATTTTACTTCATGCGCCACCCGTACAAGACTGACTCAAGTGAAGTTCGCTTGCTGTCATTATTTCAGTTATTTCAGTGGTTTATACGCGTGGCGCATGAAGTAAAATTTCGAGTTTAGAAAAGCCTGAAAATTTGGATTTGCTGGGGCGCGACTCGCTTCGCTCGCGCGCCCCAGCAAATCCAAATTTTCAGGCTTTTCTAAACTCGAAATTTTACTTCATGCTTAATCAGGGAGTGGAAACACTCGTTAGAAGCATCAAATTAAACACTTTTATAAAAACAGTTGATGTTTGAACATTTATTTAAAGTATGCATCGCGATATGTATACTTAAACGAAAAATTACCTGTAGAAGTACAGAGTGTTCCCGGCGCATTCACCAAAAATACGAAACCGTGGGTAACTCCAGATACAGGGTGCAACAGGGAAACTTTCTGATTTAAAGGTCAATAAAAGAAAAAGTATTTCACATATCGATTTAATTCTTTTTCTTTATCGTATTGTACGCATTCTGAACTTTTGTTTCAAGTGGTTTTAAAAATGACATCGTACAAATGGCGGCTCTCATTAGCGATACACTGATCCACCAGCTTTTTGAAGTTTCGCTCCACTCTTTCGAGCATATCGACGGGAATGGTGGCGATGGCTTGGCGAATGTTGTCCTTCAGGTGTTGCAGGGTCTGTGGTTTGTCATTGTAAACAATGGATTTGAGATATCCCCAAAAAAGAAGTCACAGGGAGCCAAATCGGAGGAGCGCGCCGACCACAGTACGTCACCCCTTAAGGAGATTAGGCGCTGATGGAAGTGATCCCTTAAAAGTTTCATTGAAGTTCTCGCTGTGTGTGCCGTGGTTCCACCCTGCTGGAACCATACGTCTCCAAGTTTCATTTCTTCAAGTTTTTGGAGAAAAAATGCCTCAATCATTTCTCTGTAGCGAACAGCATTCACAGTAACAGAGAGTTCTTCTTCCTCGAATACTTATTCAAGGAAGAAGAACACACTGTTACTGTGGCCCAATTATCCCAACTCTCGACAATGCACACCACACAGTAACACGTTCACAATGAAGTGGCTTCTTGTGAAGTTCACCACTCCAATAACGCATGTTTTGTTTGTTTACGCAGCCCGTCGATTAGCTCAAAAGAGTGGAGCGAAACTTCAAAAAGCGGGTGGATCAGTGTATCGATATTAATTTTAATTCTTTTTTATATATCTGAAGTTACCAACCGTATTGTATTTTCGGTGAATGCGTTGGGAACGTTCTGTACTTACACAGGTAATTTTTCGTTTAAGTCTACATATCGCGATGCGTACTTTAAATAGATGTTCAAACGTTACTGTTTTTACAGAAGTGTTTAAACTCAACTCAATTTTTCTATATGTTAAACTCATATATAATTTTAATCTGTCTAGTATTTAAGTTTGTGAAACAGTCCCGTATACAATTTTATCTTATTAACAATTTTTAATTTTAGTTTATGTATTTAGGTTAATATGCTTCGGTATGATAATGTTTTCATGTATAATTATGTATCCCACATGTTCTGACTTGTGTATATCTTGTATCCATTGCACGAATAAATGAATTGAATTGAATTGAAGATATATTTGAGTTATAAAAAGTTTCGCATTTTTTGGTGCATGCGCCGGGAACGTGTTGTACTAATGCGCTAATAAAGTTAAATAAGTAAGAAATTATTATTTTCGTAGCTTTCTCTGTATTTATGTGGCTTTGAAACCCAAGAATAAAAACAATTATAATTGCTGAAACAATCAAATTATTTCATATTTAATAAACGTTAAATGAATATGAAATCGTAACCCAATACCCGACATTCGATATCTCAGCAAATAGAATTTATGAGTCGTACATTTTTAATGCAGAAGGAAAACACGAAAACATCTCCGAGTGTTTGCTCAAGTCATCCGAAACTCCGTTTTATTGTTTATACAATTTTATATCAACATTTTCATGCCGTGCGAGCTTTGAATAAATATCAATTTCAATTATTGCGAGAAGTTTGCCGAAAATCTGAGTGCCGAAAGGGATTCAGCGGGGGGAGGAAAGCTAAAGTGTCGAAAACGCCTTCGTAAATATTTACAACGCCCTTTGAAGTACGAAACAGATTTCTTGTTTAAGAGGGGAGTGGAGCAGTATTTGTTTATTTCAGGAAATTGTTTAAACTGTACGTTTTTGTGTAATGGAATAATATAGCCTTATTTTATATTACAGCCAATAGTTAATTTATATAAATCATATTTTTCTAGGCTTTTATGGGTGATCTAATACATGATGTCATGGGCGTAGCTAAAAGGGGGACAGGGGGATCACCTGCTACGCCCATGCATACACAGGCCAAAAAAATAGTGCATTAATAAAGACAATTTAACAGAAAAATTGAGTTTGTCAATAGTCTGCAGAATATTTATAAAATATAAAAACGAATTAAAATTAATATCGCCTTTCTGCAAAATTTTGCAGAAAGTTGATATTAATCTTGAACAAGTTTCTCATCTTTCACGTGGTGAAACATATTTAACTATGATTTAATAAAGAAAACACTTGGTTAAAATAACAATTTGATACTCACAAAAGCAGATAAAGGAAATACAATAATCATACTTCATAAAAAAGATTACATACAAAAAACAAATGAATTATTAAAATCAGAAACATTTAAAATTTTGAAGAACGATCCTACATACAAATACCAAAATCAGCCGAAAGAAAAGTTAAAATCATGTAATAATTTAATAACAGAAAAACAGATATTTAAATTAACAAAAATGAACCCAAAAGCTCCGATTTTATATGGATTACCCAAATTGCATAAAGAAGGTAACCCAACCCAATGAGGCCTGTAGTCTCATATCTATATGCACCCACATATAATTTATGTAAATATCTCAATCATACTCTACCAAATTTCATAAATTTTAAGTCAACGTACGCAATAATAAATTCTATAGAATTAGTTAAACATCTGGACACAGTAGTTACCCCTCCAAATGCAAAGCTTATATCATTCGATGTAAAAAGCTTGTTTACGTCCATTCCAATAAATGAACTCAAAATAGTTTTGAATAAGTTAATTACTGATAGTGATCAACCAAACACACACAAAGATGAAATGATGCAATTAATTAATATATGTATCGATCAAAATTATTTTGAGTTCAATAGTAAAATATACAAACAAAGTGACGGTCTCCCAATAGGTTCGCCTTTGTCACCGTTACTATCAGAAATATTTATGGCACACTTTGAAAAAGATTTATTCCAACAAAAAATAGCCAAGAATATATTTTACTGGAGAAGATACGCAGACGATGTGTTTTGTATTTTGACGGGCACTAACAGACAACTAGAAATATTTAAAAACGAGCTAAATAATATTAATAAACATATACAATTTACCGAAGAAATAGAGATAAACAATAGCTTAAACTTTTTAGACATAACAATTACAAGAACACATAATAAGTTAGAATTTAACAGTTTTAGAAAAGATACATTTTCAGACGCCATTATCCCAGAAACATCAAACACACACCACAAAATTAAATATAGCACATTTCATTCATTAATTCATAGATTAATACATATACCTCAAAGCGAACAAAACTTTTTACAAGAAACAAAAATAATAAAAACAATAGCAGTAAATAATGGATATAGTAAGCAATTAATTGATAATATGATAGCAAATAAAAATCAAAACAGTACCAAAAATATTTTTATATCCGAGATAAGAAAGAAAACACAAGTTGGTGTAAGTTAGATTTAGTTAGCGACTTTTCTCCAAAAGTTAAAAAATGTATTAAAGGGCAAGAATTTAACATAATCATGACTAACCCAATAAATTTAGGCAAACTCCTAGTGAATAGTAAACAAAAAACTGATAAATTTAAAAAGTGTGGAGTGTATGAAATCCAGTGCGACGATTGTGACTCAATATACATTATCCAAACCGGGAGGAATTTCAAAAAACGACTGGAAGAACACAAAGCTTCAATCATAAATAAAAAATATTGTACTGGGTTAGCTAAACACTGCATTGACAATAATCACTTTTTCAATAACCAAACGCTAAAGATTTTATACACAGGCAATAAAGGTCGTCATCTCACCTATCGCGAAGGACTGGAAATCCAGAAAGCAATAAATCAGGGAAAACCAATTGTTAATGACATCGAAGATCTGTGGAGCTCACCCATCATGACATCCCTTATTGCTTAACCATAAAATTTAAATTAACCTCTCTTGTATATAATGTTTGTAAAAATGTAATTTCCTGTACTCCTTGAGAATGACTCAAAGTCGAAACTAGTTGGAATAAAAAACCAAAATATTAGTGAAATTTAACCAAGTGTTTTCTTTATTAAATCATCGTTGATATTAATTTGAATATTTTATAAATAGTGCATTGTTCAACGAGCATTTAATCACGAGAACGACGTTTGCGGAACGAGCCGAAGGCGAATGGAGCAAGTCGTTCGAGTGATTAATAGCCAATATATGCGAATTATACACTATACTTTGTTCACCACAACAACAATATATTAAAAGAACGAACAGATTTCAAACATATATTTATTTCAAAGTACAGAAGGTGGAACCATAATTCCAACGTTCCTGGACAGACAAAAGTTTAAAATTTAAATAGTCCAGGCAGAAGTTCCAACCACGGCCGCATTGGCGCTGTTACTTGTCATGTTGATTGTCTGTAGTAAAATGGCGACACAACAAGAAAAAGCGTTTTGTGTGCTACAATTAGCAAAAGAGTCCATTATTGAAGTTAAAAGTGCTTTTCGCCGTCAATTTAATAAACAACCGCCTCGTCATTAGCAGATTTACTAATGGAATCAAAAATTCGTACACGATGGTTGCATCTGCAAACAGAAAAGCTCGGGATGTCTATGCACAACGAATGAAAATGTTGAACGTATTTCTACAGTTTACGAAAAGGAGCCCAAAAACCTCTCTTGGAAATATGTGACATCTAATTATTAAAGCTGTGCATTCGATAACTAGAGACCAGCTGATTTGTGTGTGGCAAGAAATGAGCCACCGTTTTGATATTTGTCGCGTAACACATGGTGGTCGTATGGATTGCATAAAAATGGAACTTTTATCTTTCCAGAAACGTTTAAATTGTGTTTTTATCTTTTGCAGTTTCAAAGAAATAAATGTTTAAAATCTGCTCCTTTATTTTGAATAACCCTGCATACACAACATTTATTATATATATTTATCAAGTACGCGTCAGTCCTAATGGATTGTTTTGCTTTATAATAACTTGACAGATAAATGATGACAGATTGCGGTACTAGTATTTGAATGTGTAATAGGGTTAATTCAACCTAAACACAAATATGAACAATCGTTTAACAATAAATAATACTCACACAGTCTACCCTTTCGCCTAAGTTACATAGAAACGTGTTTCTATGTAACTTAGGCGAAAGTGTGAGTATTATTTATTGTTAAAGGATTGTTCATATTTGTGTTTAGGTGCACAAAAATCGAACTCTTCTCTTTGGATGGAATTTTCACTGTGTTAACGTTTGTTCCGCTTTAAAAAAAGCACTTGCAGCGGATAGAAGTACAATTGTTTAACCGATTTGAGAATTCTTTATGTTTACAAACGCGTTTTACGCGGGTTAAACTAGTAAGAACAGCGGAGATGTTGACGCGTTAACAAAATACCGTCGACGACGTCATCACCACCATGGTCAAACGTAAGACAAAATAAGCTGATTTGACTAGCACAGCGCTGTTACTGCATAGTGGCGAAAGATCTAACTGGGCAATTATTTATATGCGTGTTAAAAAACCACATTTATCACGCAAAATAAATGTACTTGAGTGTTAAATGCACCTCATTTATGCTGCCTACACAAATAAATAATGCACATAATATAAGATTGTCGTGAACAAAACACTTTATCCACAATAATAATAATTTATTTCAGGTTAGCCACCATTTACAAATAATACATTATGAACATACATAATATGGAACCCAGTACGTTTTAAAGTGGATGTGAACGTCATGATACAATAGTTAGAGTTTATTCTAGGTTACAGTACAATATAACTATGCTATATATAACACATTAACAAAAGTAAAATTAAAGCGTAACAAAGTACGAGATTAATATTTTAATAGACATTAAAATATGATTAACACATTAGATTTAAATTACTCTTAACTTACAAATACATCAAACAGATCGATTTTAATTAATAAACAAAACGTTCGACAACGATTTCTTTCTACATCAACGGTGTGTGTATGCGTGTGTAATTTATGCGGATCGTAACAAACAGTGCAGTTAATTTATATTAATTATCTGGCGTGCACTACTTGGACATGAACCAGTGCACTCCGCATCGCAACAGACTGATTTATTCCCGTTTATTGCGTTCATTGTGCCGATGCAATGATAAATATTTTCACGAGTGGTCGCCTTTGGACAAACAGAAATTTCAAACTAAATTATCGCTGATGGAAATCCCCCCCAAAACGCGCAAATTCCAATTCATTATTCTGAGTACGGGGACGTGTTTATTTATTTATTACGCGAGTTCGGAACTAGCGTGCGATTTCGGTATAATTTCATTTTGTGTGTTAATTATTCACGGGCTAGATGAATTGTGAAAGTGTGCTGTTCACAATTATTAGGTTATAAAAAATATCTCTGCTTTACTACATCACCAGTCCTGAATATATTTATACTCGCAGTCCCATTTGCACTCCTGAGCAAGTCGACTCAAAGAGTCAGCTCAGTGAAGTGAGCTGGTGAGCCAAGTGACTCAGTTTGAAATATGCAGCTCTTTTTGAGCCATGACTCATTTTCATTCGCTTGCTCTTCTAGAGTATTAGAGATGGGTAACTCCTGAGCGGGTCGACTCAAAGAGTCAGATCAGTGAAGTGAGCTGGTGAGCCAAGTGACTCAGTTTGAAATATGCAGCTCTTTTTGAGCCATGACTCATTTTGATTCGCTTGCTCTTCTAGAGTGAATATAGATTCGCAATATATTAACAGATTTTGATTTTCAGGCGGCTCGTGGATTCACAGACCTGCTTCTCTCAGCCTTACTGAACATGCACTTTTTACTTTTTGCATTTGTACTCGTACACTACTGACTTAATTTATAAAAACTGAATATTTTTTCACATGAGTTTCTAAACCTGCGTTATTCGTTTATTTAGATAGAGATTCTTAGTTCGCACATACTACAAATTAAAATATCATAAGCAAATACCGTTGTTTACTATCTAGTAAACATTACAAGTGTAATTTTTCTTTCGTGACCTTTTTGTAACCAAAATTGCACATTTAATAAGTGTTTGGAATTGTAGTAAGAGAATACCTATTGTTATACAGGGTGGAAACCTTAACTGGAATAAATTCGGTATTTCTAAAATAAGAAGTTTCAGAAAAAATTCCTTGGACAGGTCGATTTTTGTTCTTTATTGCGCACTTTTTAGCGTCTTCAAAACAAGTATGACGTCACTAGCCTTTCACTTATGACGTCATAGGCAAGTTTTTAAAATAGAAACATTTTTTTTTATTTCACTGAATTTGTAGCCCTTTTCATTCTCTTTACGACCATGTAAAAGTATTTTAATTTTTAAAAATTTTTTACTTAAAAAATTAAACAAAAATAAGAAAAACTTATATATTTAACCGGAACTGTTTCAAAATGTAAGGGACGGAATTTATCACCGATTGGCTATTTGCCAAGAGAGAAACGGTACTCATTTTGAACATTTGTTACATTAATAAATTTATAAAAAAACATTTCTTGTTTTGTTGAAATAAAAAAATTTAAAAACACTAAATATTTTTATATGGGCGTAAAGAGAATGAAAAGAGCTACAAATTTAGTGAAATAAAAAAAAATTTCTATTTCAAAAACTTGCCTATGGCGTCATACGTGAAAGGCTAGCGACGTGACACTTGTTTTGAAGACGCTAAAAAGTGCGCAATAACGAACAAAAATCGACCTGTCCGAGATTTTTTTTCTGGAACTTCTTATTTCATAAATACCGAATTTATTCCAGTTAAGGTTTCCACCCTGTATATCTATCGTATTATTGCAGCATCATCGATTCGAATTACGACGCGTGCGAATGGAGTTAAATAAACCCATTGAGTTGATGAATCGACTCTGAATGAGTAACGGCGGCTCTTGAATCCGACTGAGCGGACTAAGCTAGCTCACTCTTCGGGATCCAATTCTGCGGTTCGGTGTTGCATCGCGATGATCCAAGACGGCTCTCGAATTCAACTGAACTAGCTCGTTTTAGGGAGCGCTTGAATCCGTTGAATCCGACTGAGGTAGCTCACTCATCCAACTGCGAGTGTTTTCATAGGCGAGCACACGTATTCAATATATTTAAATACACTTGAAGTGTAAGCGCACGAAATGAATACGCGTTTACTATAATTTTGATTAAATATTTACTATTGCGATTTTATATAAGTTATGACTAAATAATTGCAAGAATTGTATAACCGAAATAATTAATCACCGTGTCGCTCAATTTAATAAGTTTTCGAATTAGATGGATTTCTAAGAGTCAGAACTCTCGGCGGATCGCTAGCTCGTAACTGAGTCATGTAACTTTTTTAGCCGGCTCACTAAACCAGCTCTTTAAAGTGAGTTAGATCTTGTAAACCAGCTCACTGAAAAGAGCTTCTACTATACAAATCACCCCGATGGCTCAGCACACGGTGGAACTGCCATCTTAATAAAAAAATAACATCAGACACTACTTATTAAACCCCCATTGTACAGATACTATTCAATATTAATACAATAGCAGATAAACTGACAACGAAAACAAAAATCAATACGAGTATTGAAAATATAAAATTTAATCCGCACTCAATGTTCCTATATCCAGTGACAGAGCGTGAGTTGGTAGGGATTGTGCATCGGTTTGGTAACAGGTCCAGTGCCGGTTATGATGAAATGTCAATAATAATTATAAAATGCTGCATGGATATTGTTGCGAAGCCGTTGTGCTGCCTGATCAATTCTTGCTTTGAAACGGGCGTCTTCCCTGAGAACCTCAAACATTCAGAGATAACACCAATATTTAAAAAAAATGATGGCGAAAACATCGAAAACTATCGGCCTATTAACATAATATCCTCAATTATTGAAAAACTTTCAGCTGTTCGGCTTATTGAGTTCTTTGCAAAACACAATCTTTTCCATAGTATCCAACATGGATTTGTTGAAGGAAAAAACACTGAAACAGCTATATTTAAAATAATTAATGAAATTCTAACAGCCTTAGAGAATAAACAAGTCACGTGCTATAATGATTGACCTCACGAAGGCATTTGACTGTATAGATCATCAGTTATTAATTTCTAAACTGGAAAAATACGGCATAAGAGGTAAAGTACTTCAATTGTTCACATCATACCTATACAATAGAACTTATTCGACAAAAGTAGTTGGTAAGAACGGTGAAAAACACCTATCTACGAAATCTGTAATGAATGTTCGGGTTCCTCAGGGAAGCATATTGGGACCACCATTATTTATAAATTTCGATAACAACCTTGGAGATGCAGTAAGTAATATGGATAACAGCGAACTCACCAGTTATGCCGATGACACTAATGTCATAATAAAAGCAAACACAATTATGGAATTAACTGATCTTAGTAGTCATACAAAAAAACTTATTAAAATCTGGCCAGAGGGCAACAAATTAGTGCTAAATGAAAGTTAAACAAACATTATTTTATTTAGCAATAATGCTAGTGAAGAATACCTTACGATTGACGGCACTCAATACAAATTAAAAAATCATTCAAAATTACTAGGTATAACAATAGATAACAGGCTAAATTTTAAAGAACATACGACGACTACATGCAATAGATTAGCGAAAAGCATATATGGATTACGAATTCTGCGTAAATGTACTAACTCTGACATTTGTAAAAAATTTTATTACAGCAATATATATACGGTACTACAATATGGAATCATTTTCTGGGGAGGAATTAATGCAAACCTACAAAAAGTGTTTCTTCTGCAAAAGCGTGCCATTCGAATTTTAAAAAAGATGCAATTCAACGAATCATGCAGAGACGTTTTTAAACGTGAACGGTTGCTAACGGTCCCTGCTTTGTACATATACAAATGTGTCATATTTCTGCTAAAACACAATAATTACTTTATTGACTTTAAGATAAAAAACAACTACTGTACAAGACAAAAAAATATATATGTAATCCCTAAGCACAGGCTTGCGGTATATGAAAAGAGTGTACTCTACGCTTCCATTAAAATTTAGAACAGAATGCCACTATTTATCAAGGAATCCCAATCTTTAAAACAGCTAAAAAAACAGCTATTTAAATACTTATGTGATCTGGAACCATATACCGTCATGATTTTCTTAAACAATTAGATATCTTTTGCCTATGATTTACTCAAAATATTATGATTACCTTACTATACCTCTGACACTATTTTAAGTTCTTATCATGTACATCGGCTGACTATATTACACATAATCTGTATTTGTATATATTGTATTACGTGTATCTGGTGGGCTTTAAAATAAAGAAATATTATTATTATTATTATTATTATTAATCCACTAGTGTAACCTTTGAAGACTGGACAGGTCCTATAACTAAAGCAGCTATTTATAGCCCTCCAAAACATAAAATCACTGCCGAAGAATATGAAAAGTTCTTTAACACCCTAGGTTGCTCCTTTATAGCAGGCGGAGACTATAATGCCAAACACCCCTCCTGGGGATCTAGAGTAATAAATCCCAAAGGAATACAACTGTTCAAAACCGCAAACAAGCTAAAACTAACTGAAACATCCCCAGGCGAACCAACGTACTGGCCTGCTGATCCCAAAAAGAAGCCAGACCTACTCGATTTCTGTATTTGTAATGGAATAAACAGAAAACATTTTACCTGCTACTCTAGCTATGAACTCTCATCGGATCATTCACCAGTCGAGATAATATTAAACAGGCGGGTGACCCTATGCGCGAAACCCTGCCGACTGCATAGGAAAAAAACGAACTGGTAACTTTTCAGAGAACAAATAGCTTCCACCATCAGCACTCATCTCCTCCTAAAAACTGTTACCGATGTCGAGGAATCATTAGAACATTTTAATATCGGCATCCAAACTGCTGCTTGGATGGCTACAACCCCCACATACTATATACCAAAAAGGGCCAATTTATTTGGGAGTGAAAGCATACAATAAATTACCGGAAAATATAAAATCTTTAAACAATACAAAGTCATATAAAATCGCACTGAAACATTTCTTTATTGAAAATCCGAACTATTGTGTAAATGAGTACCTTTACTCCGAAACAAATTGAATGGAAATATTTTAAACTATTAGTATGTATGTTCGTCTTATATGTAAGGGTTTGTTTTATACACATTATAAACGTCAGTGTTTAATCTTAACGTACATATACATATATATTATAAACTGACTAATTTATAAAAACCTGACATATATATGTGATTACGCACATATTGTATATTTTTAATTTACCACCTAGGCTGTATTATATATTATTACTCCATGTACATTGATTTGTGAAAATTATATTAATATAATATGTAACACCAACAATATATAAATAAATAAATAAATAAATACCGACTTCATGTGAAACAGATTCTCTTGAAACCAGAGAACTGATTGCGAAAAAAAGGCTGGCTAGAAAGCGCTGGCAACAGACCAGATTCTCCAGCGACAAAACAACACTAAACAGACTCACCTGCGAGCTAAAAGAGAGGTTAACAAAAGAAAGAGATAACTCCATAGGACATTATCTAATAAACCTTGACCCCACTGCGGCTACAGATTATTTGCTCTGGAAAACGACTAGGAAGCTAAAGGCCTCAACGCACCACAACCCCCCACTGCGTAAAGCTGACAACACGTGGGCCAGAAGTGATGCAGAAAAGGCGCAGGAGTTTGCAAACCACATATCCACTGTTTTTATCCCAAACCCTGATGAAGGATCCTCTAAAACCGAAGAAATAAAGAACTTATTAACCATTCCCTACCAACTCGACCTGCCTATACCCAAAACAACCTTCAAAGAGGTTGAAAAAATTATTCAAAAACTTAAACCAAAGAAAGCACCTGGCTACGACCTTATTATGACCAAGGTCCGTAAAGAACTACCAAAGATTGGATTCACCTTTCTAGTAAATATGTTCAACACCGTCCTGCAGAAAAGTAGAATTCCACCACAATGGAAAGTCGCATAAGTTAAAATGATCCTGAAACCGGGAAAACCACCTGACGAACCAAAGTCGTACCGCCCAATCAGCCTCCTGCCTATACTATCTAAAGTTTTAGAAATACTTTTCCTTAACAGGCTCCAACCGATAATCCAAAAGAACAATCCAGTTCCGGCCCACCAATTTGGCTTTCGTTCCAAATACAGCATGATTGAGCAAGTTCACAGATTAGTAAACAAAATCAACTCAAACAATACTGTACCTCCGTCTTCCTAGATATCGCCCAGACGTTCGACCTTGTCTGGCATGACGGCCTGCTACTTAAAATCAAAGCACTGATACCTTCAAGCTACTACATCTTCATAAAGGAATACCTCCATAACAGACACTTTTTCGTTAAGCAAGGGGACGAAACCTCAAAGCTCTGGCAAATCCTGGCAGGGGTCCCGCAGGGGAGCGTATCAGGACCTACTCTTTATCTGCTATTCACAGCTGATATCCCAACTGCTACAGGAACAATAATAGGCACCTTTGCTGATGACACTGCAGTATTAGCAGCAGATTGCCAGCCACAAATAGCCACTAAGAAACTCCAAGATAGTCTAAACAGCATATCAATATGGCTAAAGGACTGGCGCATCAAGGCCAGTGAACCAAAGTCCCTGCAAGTTACCTTCACCACCCGCACAAAAACATGCCCACCAGTCACGCTAAATAACAAAATGCTGTCCCAATCAGATACAGCCAAATACCTCGGCATACACCTTGATTGACACCTAACATGAAAAAAACATATTCTTACCAAAAGATTAGCTGTTGGGCTACAACTACGTAAACTGCACTGACTGTTAAATAAGCAATCCAAACTATCCCTGAGTAACAAACTGCTCATATATAAAAGCATCATTAAACCTAAATGGTCATACGGTCTACAACTGTGGGGAACGGCAGCTAGCTCAAATCTGGAAATTCTTCAAAGATTTCAATCTAAAGTCCTCCGGCAAATTACAAACTCCCCGTGGTATATAAGCAACTCACGACTACACTATGAACTTGAAATCCCCACAATCAGGGAGGAAATCAGAACCATGACTCTAAGCTACAAAGACCGTCTATAACCTGGGTCTCCAAACTATCTTCTTCGCGGGCCACAAATACAATTCTATATAATAAAGTCGGCCAAGATCCGATTAATTTTATAAAATTATGAAAAATGTAAGGAACAATTGTTACAATATTTCAAAATATGACATTTACAAAAAAAATACAAACAATCGCGGGCCGGATTAATGCAAGTCGCGGGCCGGATTTGGCCCGCGGGCCGTAGTTTGGAGACCACTGGTCTATAAAACCACTCAAACCACCTGGCAACTAACCTCATGGATCCGTGCAAAGCACCTGCAAGACTCAAAAGAAAGAAAACTCCACAAGCCTCCATGTGAAACTTATGACTAATTAATGAAAATGACCATGTCACTTGACGCGGTCATTAAATGCGTGAAATCACTTTCTTAGCTATTAGCTAAATATCCTAGGATAGATTGCTTTATAGATATACACAAAAAAAACTGAAAAAAGCCGTTTCGCCCGTCTCTAATTTGCACTCTGACTGATTAACTTTAATCAACCAATCATTGATTGAATCCCTGATTAAGTTATCACTCTAGAATATAAGAATGCTTTAAATTTGTAAATGTCTGTTTTATCATTATACGATTTTTTAAATAATATATACATTATGTATATATTATTTAAAAAATCGTATAATGATAAAACAGACATTTACAAATTTAAGGCATTCCTATATTCTAGAATGATAACTTAATCAGGGATTCAATTAATGATTGGTTGATTAAAGTTAATCAGTCAGAGTGCAAATTAGAGAAGGGCGAAACGGCTCTTCTTCATTTTCATTAATTAGTCATTAGTTTCACATGGAGGCTTGTGGAGTTTTCTTTCTTTTGAGTCTTGCAGGTGTTTTTAAGGAGTTCTAATCACTGATTAACTTAATTGACTTGGGTGCAAACGAGCATCAATTTATAACTCAAATAAAAAGAAGCAATAAAAATATTCAAATGTATATTATATAGAATACACGCATCTTAAGCAGTTGTCACGCTTTTCCCCGTTACGTACGTGGTAAAATGCCTGCACCCCGAGTTGCGTTATTCTGGGACAATGGAATCCCCGTGGGAGATTTAATGCTCGTTTTCAGGTAAAAAGTTATGTTGGAAAAATGTGGGCATACACGTGCAAACATGCAAAAGGATGATAATAATGATGATGACGATGGTGATACACCCCGACGACAATGCTCGGTTACCGGGGTATGATGTATAAACACGGAGCAATCCTTTTTGCAGTGTATTCACGTGAATAAAAAAAATATCTTTGTTGAGGAACATACAGATACTCTGGCATTATGTACCCATTAAGTAGTATTGAAATTATATTTGAAAATAGTAGATTTTTACAAATGCTACGAATTATTTATTTAATTTCCACATAAAATAATTATTTCTGATTAAGCAAATAATTCTGCGATATATTTGCCAGTTATTTTCGCGTATTTATTTATGTACATACAGAGAGTTTTATGTAACACCGAACATTTTTATAATGAGACTTTTTCTTTGAAGTATCCATATGCATACGTTGCACATATTCCGATGCTCGGTTTGATAAAAGAATCTAATTTGAAACTTTAAGCGAGTGTTTTCCACTCCCAAACTAAGCATGAAGTAAAATTTCGAGTTTAGAAAAGCCTGAAAATTTGGTTTGGTCGCGTAGCGCGAAGCGCGGAGCGGCCAAACCAGATTTTCAGGCTTTTCTAAACTCGAAATTTTACTTCATGCGCCACCGGTACAAATCACTGATTCAATGTAAAGTTTAGCGGTGTGTTTTAAACTTCGTAATATGTCAGTGTTTTGTACCGGTGGCAGTGGTGGTTTGGAAGAGAGGGGGCAGCGATTAGTGTAGATGAAATGTAGTATTATGCCAATAAAGGTCTGTTTTTTTTTACAAGTTTACCATAACCTCAAATTTTTCCATCATTCAATTAGCATTCTGGGCAACCGAACAAAAACAAAAAAAAATATGCCGCCTTCTCTAAATCACAATTTAAACGATCGCACGGTAAAACTGATTAAGCAAATAACTCTGCGATATATTTGCCAGTTATCTCCGCATATTTATTTATGTACATATGTGTATATAATGTGTCCGCAATGCTGGCAAATCGTAAAACGTGCACAAGGAGGGCTTTCCAGTGAAAAATACGTGAGAATCGGCCGAAGAGGCATACGTACACATTCGAGGGGGGAGCGGGGGGATTCCCCGGGGTTTCAAAAATTCCATTTGGAGAACGTCGATAAATATGAAAATTGAATGGATTACGCAGGGCGTTAGGATTATGTAGATGTATTTGCAAAAGGGTTTTGCGGTGAAGTGAAATCGCTATTGGCGTATAAACAAAATTATGTTATGCATTTCGAAGGTTTGTAAAGGATATAATACGAGGTTTTATGGTTACTTGGTTCGAGGGACTATAAAATATTTCAAATGTATTCCTCGCTTATTTTATCGAATTAGTAGTATTGCGTTTAATGTGAGTTTACTTTAAATTTTAATGTTATTTGTAACATTTTAAAAAATCCTACATTTCACAAATCCAACTTTTCAAATGTTGATAATAGACAGTTTGATTTTATTTCTTCACTAGTTAATCTTCACCTTTCTTTTCTAAATTGTGTTGTTTTATTGCTTTATTACTTCACGTAGTTCAAAAACAACAAATAGTGAATATTTTCAGATGTTGTTATACATTGAAAGTGCGATTCTTTTCGCAATCTACAACAAGTTAGACTTACAAAGACTATATCAAACACTCATTGAAACAACTACTTTCCGGGCTAATACCCCGACGGACATTGAATTATTTAACAAGTGTTTGCTGTTACACACAGTAACCTACTGCAAATGTAACAATTTGGGTCAAATTATTCAGGCTATCTATAGACGCGTTTCGAAATTTATCTCTCATCAGTATAGCTTCGCCATTCCCTCTAAACAATTTGACACCTTAGACTGGCGGTCACGTTACCGTTCAAACAAAAGTATAAATGAAATTGCCAATTCTCGGTTGCAGAATACTTCAAACATTAAAAGTGCGATTCTTTTCGCAATCTACAAGTTAGTTTTATACAGTCTTTGTAAAACTAACTTGTAGATTGAAATAACTACTTCCAGGGCTAATACCCCGACGGACATTGAATTATACAAAACGTGTTTGCTGTTACATGTTGTTATGTCAAGTATCTTCTAAACTCGTATGTTTCTCTGGTATCTGGTAAGGAAGAGCGCATTGCTGCACTGCAGTAAGACCTCATTAGGCCCATTGTGCTGCCTCCTACTACGGGTCTCCCATCCTCAGCTCAACCATCCCACCTTGTCTAGGTAGTCCAGTATTACTGAGGTGGGCAAATCCCTGATGACGTCCATCTCTCACCCAGTATAGATCCTCTCGTAGACGAGAGTGCCGGGCATTCGCTGAGGATGTGCCTGGCAGTGTCGTCTTTCATTCCACACCCTTTAAAAGATGAGGGTCAGCTATTCCCATCTCATATAAGTGTCTTTTAAGCCCGCATTGACCGGTTAGAACAGCGGTTATCCGTCTGAGGTTCCTTCTGGTCATCTGCAGGTACTGTTTAGCAGAAATCTCGTTGGGGTACAGTCATGTCTCCTTCGAGAGTTTGCAGCTTTCCGTATCATCCCAACGCTTTCTAAATTTATTAAGTGTGTTGGAATGTAACATGTTACATAGTGACAGGGCTGTCAATCGCACTAGCGGCTCCGGTGTAAATAAACATACCGGAGCCGCTAGTGCGATTGATACCCCCGTCATTATGTAACATTTTACATTCTAATGATTTAGACGCCACGATCTCTTGTTAGCTAAGCTGAATTATATTGGCCTTGATTCAAATGCTGTAGATTTAGTTAGTAGTTTTATATATGATCGCCGGCAACAAGTAATAATAAATCATTGCACATATAATGAATTAAATATCAATGCAGGTGTCCCTCAGGGTTAAATTTTAGGTCCTCTATTATTCTTGATTTATTCCTTTAGCGCTTGATTTTTGTGTTTGTAATCTGTATGCAGATGACACTCAACTTTTATATTGCTTACCTTTCAATAACCTAAACACGGCTTAAAATAATATAAATCAAGACCTATCGAATCTTTCATTGGTATCCAAAAGACATTCCCTAACAATAAATCCTACCAAAACATCAGCTATTTTATTTGGTCTTTAAAAAATAGTCTCATCTGCTAAACACCTGTTTAATATTTAGCTTGAAAACACCATGTGCTATTTATAGGCTCCGTACGGAACTTAGGAATAATCTAAGGCTCTGATTTACGCTTTAAGGCTCATATTAGTCGATGTATTTCGCGAGCCTACAATAATTTAAGAATGATTTATTCGATTAGGAAAATCTTAAATAAAAACACGAAACGAGTTTTCTGCGACACTTTAGTATTAAGTCATTAAATTTTTCTGATGTAGTCATGGTGCTTGCTTGGATAAAGAGACAAAATATCGTATACAGAAGGTGCGAAACTTGCATACGGTTAATTTTAGAAATCAGCAAATATGATCATATCTCTGGGAAGTACTCTGAAATAAACTGGCTGAATATGGTCAATCGAAGAACGGTACACTCTTAAACATTATATTATAAGATAATACACTTTAAGACGCCTAACTATCTCTACCGAAGAATTGTTTTTCGAACTGACGTGCACAATATTAATGTCAAGTTTCGCGGGCTTATCTCACCACCGAAGCACAAAACATATATCTTTCTAAGATGTTTTAGTTACAAAATTTATAAACTAAACAATAAACTCCCCTCAAATCTGAAATTACTACCAATTAAAGGATTTAAACAACAAGTGCGTAGTTTGCTGTTGCAAGGTGGTCTTTGTGATCGGTGCAATTAGAAATCAAATGTGCTCTAGAATATTGTTCTTTTCTTTTCTACTAATACTCACATTTATTACTTATGTTATGTTTTAAGCTGTAAAATATTGTTTGTTTTTTCTTATAAAATACTTACTCATTACTAAATTGAAGGATCACTCTAGATTACTAAGTATATTACCATTTTACAAAGGCTACAGCTCGAAGGACCAATCATGGTCTTCGGAGACCGAAGGACTGCATGGAATTGAAGTTATTTTACAAGAAAATAACGAATATCTGAAGGTTTACAGCATGGATAGAAATGAACACATCCAATTTTGAAAGATATCGAAGTTGGGTTGGTTTTTAGTGCGTTTTTAACTTCACTTCAAATCAGTGTTTTATACGCGTGGCGCATGAAGTAAAATTTCGAGTTTAGAAAAGCCCCGTGAAAATTTGTCGAGGGTCGCTGCGCGACCCTCGACAAATTTTCTACGCGGGGCTTTTCTAAACTCGAAATTTTACTTCATGCTTAGTCTGGGAGTGGAAGACACTCGTTAGTTTAAAATACATCACAATTGGTAAAATATAAATCGTTGGATGTCCGTCTTCAGGGGTGATATGTAAGCAAATTATGGGTCTTAGGAGTTGTCAAATAAGTGAGTTACTCAACTGTTTCTAAGGCACTCTTTACAAAAAACAAAAGATTAACATTTTACATATAAACTTCTATTATAAGAAAAGGAAAAACGATAGAAAAAATCTGAAAAGAGGTTCATAAATGGGATTGAGTAAGGTCCATTTTAATCCAAAATTGCATATTTTTCTAAATTTTGAAACTGAAGTTATGACGTTATCGAACATTTTTTTCCCAGAAACATACCTATATTTTTGGATATTTCAAAAGAGCTAATTTTTTTAATTAAACTTTGTACAGAAAAAAATGTTATCTTCCTTCGTTAAAAAATTAAATGCAAACTTATGTTTTAAGTAGGTTAAGTGGAAGAACAGTAACAGATACTGCTGACTGAACCTCGCCTACACTTTTATATATACTGTATCATACCTCTTTTTTAATAAGGGCATTTAATATTATTATTATTATTATTATTATTATTGAATTTCGGCACACTTCCTCAGCACTGGTGCTGGGAAAAATTCACCTTCCCCTCGCGGGGTCATGGGCGGGGAAGGCTCTGTGGAGAATGGGTTCTTCTTGCTTAATAGTTGAGCTGCTGTACTCTAGGAAGTGGTATTTTGTTCTACATATATAGATGTTCGATTTGCACATTGAACGGACTTCAGCGTCAAGTTCTTCTGTACATTAGTCAATGTTAAGGAACCTTCTAACGATGTGACACGTATCGAGTATGACTGACTTTTGGATTTTCGGTATCAAGTTTTTAATTTTCAGTATATCCAATTGTGTTATTAGTGACTTTGGGACAATTCCCGTGGCTGATACTACTAGAGGTCTAATGGTTACATTTTTGAGCTTCCACATTTGTTTGATCTCATATGCTAGTTCCGTGTATTTATTTATTTTTATGGCCTGTGTTGTTTGTATGTTCTTGTTGAGCGGAACAGCAATGTCGATTATTTCGACTGTTTTGGATAGTTTATCATAAACTAGAAGATCAGGTCGGTTGGCTTTTATTTTAATGTCTGTTCTGATTTCCCGGTCCCAGTACATTTAAAATCGGTCGTTTTCTAATACGGCTTGAGGTTCGTATTTATAATACGCTTCTGAGGTCGTTAGAAGATCTAATAATGTTGCCAGTTCTTGATGGATTATTTTGGCAACGTTATTGTGTCGTTTGGTATAATCCATGTGTGCGAGTGTTGTGCACCCGTTTATGATGTGGTCGATTGTTTCTGCGCTTACGTTGCATCTTCTGCACTTATCAATAATATTTTCTTTGAGGATATATTTTCGATAGTTTCTTGTTGCTATGACACGGTCTTGTATTGCCATCATAAAGCCTTTTGTCTCCCAAAATAGGCATCCTTTCTTCAGCCAGATGTTTGATGCTTCTCTGTCGATGTGATCTTCATTTAGATAGTTTGGGTGTGTTCCGTGAAGCTGTTTCTGCTTCCAAGTTATCATTTCTGCTTCCATATTTGGGTCATCAATAGGGTCGTTGGTATCGCCATGCTGCAGATCGCTCAGGTTTAATGGTGTTATGTTGTCATCATATTTGCATAATGTTTTGAACATCTTTGTTTGTTGTCTCTTTTTATTGAAATATTCCCTTAAGTGTATTATCTGTGACATACATAGTCTGTTTATGTCTATTATTCCCATGCCTCCCTCACTTGGTGGTAGTATTATCCGCTCGATAGCGGCTTTTGGGTGGTGCATTCTATATTTTGTCAGTGTTGTTCCTATATCTCGGGACATACTTTCAAGATCTGTTTTCGTCCAGTGTATTATGCCAAAGGAGTAGGTCAACAGAGGGATTGCATACTCATTAATAGCTTGGATTTTGGCGCACCCGTGTAAATAGGTTTTTAGTACTAGTTCCAATCCTTTGTGGAACGCACTTTGTATTTTCTTTTTGATTTCAGTTTGGTTTATGCCTCTTAGCTGACTGAATCCAAGATATTTGTATGAATCTCCGTGCTTCAGTTGTTCAATTATTTGATGGTTGTTCATTAGATGGCCGTCCTCTTCTCTTAGTAGTCCTTTTTAGAGGTGTATAATCTTGCATTTGTCGATGCCGAACTCCATGGCTATTGATTTACTGAAGCTTTCTGTTAGGTGAAGGAGACGTGCCAGCTAAGCTTCTGATTTGGCGTATAAGTTTATATCGTCCATATAGAGTAGGTGATTATAAATGCTTCTTTCACTATTCTTTCCTAGTATGTATCCACATTTTGTTCTATTTAGCATCCGGCTTAGAGGGTTTAAGCACATACAGAACCATAGGGCGCTTAACGAGTCACCCCGGTATATACCTCTGGATATCCTTATTTTCCGGGATGTTTGTGTATCTCCATTCATTGACATATTTAACGTTGTTGACCACCGTTTCATTAGGTATCCCATAAGCTGGATTATTTTCGGGTCTATTTTATATACTTTAAGGATTTCTATAAGGTAAGTATGTGGTATCGAGTCGAATGCTTTTCGATAGTCAATGAAGGCCATGCTCAGATTCCTCTGTTTTAAAACTGCATTTCGTGTTATTATTTCATCAATTATTACCTGTTCCTTGCATCCTCTCGAGTGTTTGTAGCATCCCTTTTGTTCTTCCGTCATAATGTTGTTATCGTGTAGGTGATTGTATATCTTCTCGCTCATTACAGCAGTTAAAACTTTGTAGATTGTTGGTAAGCATGTGATTGGTCGATATTTGGAAGGGTTCGAGGTGTCTTCGTCTTTAGGTAGGAGGTAGGTTATACCTTTTGTGAGAAAAGATGGCGCGTTTTCATTACCGTTGAGGATTTTGTTGAAGCATCTTGCTAGGGCATCGTGTACGCTCGTAAGTTGTTTGAGCCAGAAGTTGCGTATGCAATCAATTCCCGGTGCTTTCCAGTTGCTTGTTTTTGTTATGGCGTTGGATACCTCTTCCCTGGTTATAATCACTTCTTGCATATTCTGAATACTCTCTGATCTCCGTTTCTCTTCTTTTAGCCAATTTGCGTTTCCGTCATGGTTTTAAGGCTTTTCCCAGATGTTTGACCAGTATTCTGTTACATCTGCCATGGATGGTGAGTCCGTTCTTTGGTCACAATCTTTGTTTCCAAGATTTCGGTAGAAATTCTTCCTATTATGGTAGAATTGTGTGTTCTGCGTCTTGCGGGTTGTGCATATTTTGTATCTACGTAAACGTTTCGAGAGTGCTTGTAGCTGTTGGGTATTTTGGTCCACTAGTTCAGTAATTCGCTCAATGTTCAGATCTTGTATTGACATTGGTTTAATACTTTCCTTTATGTTCTTTATTATTTTTCGTGTTCTCACCCCTCTTCTGTATTGTGTGAGCTGACCTATTTTTGCTCTTAGGTTCGCAATTCGTCGCTCGATTCTTATAATCCATGCAGGATCCCGTTGATTGCTTGATCTCCTTTCCTGTGCTTTTAACTGTCGTGATTGCTGCACAGTATATTATCGCGTGTAAATGTCCCAGGTTGTCGCAAGTTTGTACTTGTTCAGGAATGATTTCTTCGTTCAGGATTTTTATAATTTGCTGTGTAGGTATGTCTAATGTTACTTTTGGGATCTTCATGAATGCGGGTAGGTCGGATTCTGCCTGTTCAGCCATGGTGGTGTTGAATTCATTTTTTATCTGCTTTCTTAAATCTTCCTGTCCCATCATATCCTCGTTCTTGTTCTCTCTTTCCACTCCTTCTTGAATTTTCTCTTCGTCGTTATTTTCACCTTCGTTTACGGTATCTGTTATATCCTCTTTATTTAGTTCATCCCTCGGGTTATGTTCTTGATTGGTTACTGAATTTATTTTTCTTAGTACTTCTTCCCTTATGTTAGAAATCTCGATGTGAGATATTAGGTTTCTGGTCATAATGGCTCTTTTTCTATCTGCCACATTTTGCTCACTTAGCCTCCCGGCAAGGTCCGGATAGATGTTGAGGAACATTTGATAGAGTTCTGTTCTATACATTGTTAGGTTAGTTTCTACCTTGGTGCTTCTCATATAGCAGCGTATTACATCTTGATTCATCTGTGTGGTCCATTTTATACGCTTCCTAATATGTCCTGCTTTGGTGGTTGATCGCTGTTCATCGGTCAAAACACTTTCACCGTTTATAGTTCGGTGAGCTGTTCCGTTTTCGGCTGTATTTGTTTCGGGTACCCCGGTAGAGACCCGCCTGGTCAGTGCTCTACCACAGGTGGTTTGCTCGGTGTCACGTTCAGCACCTGCTCCAAACGTGCCCTGGCGATCCCCAGGCAGCGGTCCTATTTCATTATCCATTTTTTCCTCCATGTCCATGGGTGTGCTACTTATTCTTTTGGGAGTTGGAGGGAGAATATGTAGCTCTATTAGACCTCCGGTGCTTGTATGGATATGTGGATGGGATGGGTATCGGTAATCATTGGGAGTTATGAGGGGCAGGACAAGGCCGTTGGGTCAGCGGTCAGCTGGCGGTGCTGGCAGTACCGACTTGGCATTACGGTAGCAAGTCGACACTGCTGGCAACAGTGCCTACATGACCAGACTACTTATTATTATTATTATTATTATTATTATTATTATTATTATTATTATTATTGTTATTATTGTTATTATTATTATTATTATTATTATTATTATTATTGTTATTATTATTATTATTACTATTATTACTAAACAAAATCAAGGGGAGGATTTATTGTTTTTCAGATGTTGCTAATTTTAACTCTTTTAATCAAGATTATCTGAAAGAGATTACGTACGACAATACAATTTACAATTCACAGTTCACAATCCACACTTCTATCCCTGATTCCCCACCCAGAACCAACTCACAAGTTATCAATTAGCCATTGAGACAGAATACGAAGTTGGGGTAATTTGCGCCAGTTTGCATCCGCACCAGGAAACTACACACATTCGAATCCACACACTCACACACAGACAGATATGCCGTACACAATGCCCCCCAGATGTAGATTAAAGGGGGATTAGAACGATTCAATTGTACGTAGTTGTCCTCGATTTTGAACACATGTACACAAAGAGAGGTAGTTATGCAAGTGCTCAAATAAGCATCGGAATTGTGTCGTTTCTGGATTAAATCCCGCCAACCGAATGCGGTTCTTGCTGCATTTCTATGTTTCGCGTTTAATTAGTATAATATCGTGTAAAAGGGGATTATTATTTAAATTTCGTTTTAAAATAAAGAACGTACCTAAAGGGTTATTCAAAATAATGTTATATTTTCAAATTGATTTATTTCATACAGTGCGATCGTTTAAATTATGATTTAGAGTAGGTAGCATTTTCTTGTTAACGGTGGAGGCTTCTACTTCGTTATACATCATAATTCACAAGTGAAACACGATTTTAACTGTGTTTGTATAACTGAGACGAAACTATAGTCACTTAGTTTCAGCAACTTTAACTTGTCATTTTCAAACTCAAAGTTTGAATTTGAAAATGACAAGTTGAAGTTGTCGAAACTATAGTCACTTAATAAAGTCTCAGTTATACAAACAAAGTTAAAGTCGTGTTTCAATAGTGTAGCATTTTTTTGTTTTTGTGCGCTTGCCCAAAATGCTAATTAAATAGGTTATGGTAAACCATGTGTTGACAGTCAGTAATGCCAATCTAATTTAAAATTCAAAACCTACTCTAAATCGTGTTTTAAATGATAGCACGGTTCTATAAATTGAAGGGGTCCGCCGGAAAACGTTATAAGTGCCAACTTTTGCGAAGTACGATTATACGGAATATCCTATTGAATTTTCCTATTATTTCTGGTTATTAAATGATAATCACGTTTTTTGTTTGGGAATTAAAGCTTAGAAATGAAAGGAAAACTTAATAGATATTCTGATATTCCGTACTTTGCAAAAGTTGGCACTTACAACGTTATTCGGAGGATCCCTTTAATTTTACAGTCTCTAATTAAAACAAAGTATGCTAGTGACAGACTTACTCGATTACAATGGAAAAACAAAAACTTTAAAACTGTTCACATACGCCCGCAAATACTATCAATTAATCTCTTTCCATTTAAATATCAATTTTCTTCTTTAATCAAAAACAAACAAAAAAATAAAACAATTCCGCATTCAATTTCACCCGCTTAGTTCCCATGTATTTCATCTCCACTTGTTTCATTCATTTAAACTATCCATTAATCAATTCCTAAATTTAACAATTAATTCAAACTTGTCCGAATACGAGTAAGAGCGATTAAATTGTGTGTTCTTTTTTACCTATTGTGGCAGGCGCCGCAAATTATTCTGACCAATCGGTTTTGCGAGCGGTCGCATTAATCAAGGTGGTCCGGCTTTGGGCAGCCGGGCCAAGGGGGCGACTGCACAAATTTACGATCGTTTTTTTTTTGTATTTCCGAGCACCCTTCTAAAAGCCAAGTACTCACCTACACTGTCTGCACTCGCTGCTGAAACGGTGCTGAAAGTGGAGGTCGGCTGCAGCTCTGTCGACAATGTGACTTTTTGCACTTGAGGTGTCTGCGTTGTTGCGATTGATGTGAGGGGCGGTTTTGTCGTCGGGGGTTGTCTGATCGTAGTTGTAGTAGTTGGCCTGAAAATTATATACAATTAAAATTACCTTAATAAAGGATAAAATATTATTAAAGAGATCGGGTGTGTCAAAATCAACGGACACGCTCTTTAATGAAGGTTGGCTATAATACATATAGTATTAATTTATTTAAAAAATCGATGTTGAAGTCATCTATTAGGAGTAATTTGCTAAAAACTAAAGAATAAAATAGCAACGCTGCCATAAGTTTACCTAATAAAATAATCATTAAGGATGATACCATAACGACACCAAGGTATTAAAAAAATTAAAATTCATTTTTAATTAAAAACAGCAAACATAGTTTTTTTTTAAATGAACCAAATGTTAAAACTATTAATAATTTCGATAGCCAACGCCATCTAATGTTTCATAGTGGCATCGTCAGTGACACGAATGCACAAAGTGCAAATACAGGTCACTGTTTCGTCCACGAGCGAGCAGAACTCTGTTTGTGAAACCAGAAAACACTGGGTCGGGACCACACTGAAGAGGACCTTGAAGTCCGAAACGCGTCTGTTGGTACCTGGATACAAATTCAATTTTGTTATTTGTTTTCTGGTTTCACAAACAGAGTTCTGCTCGCTCGTGGACGAAACAGTGACCTGTATATGCACTTTGTATGAAGCATTAGATGGCGTTAGCTATCGAAATCATTAATAGTTTTCACATATTGGCTTGAAATAGTCAGAAATGTTCAGTATTCCTCAGCACTGGGTCGGGACCACACTGAAGAGGACCTTGAAATCCGAAACGCGTCTGTGGGTACCTGGTGCCGGAATACTGAACACAAATTCAATTTTGAACCAAATGTTAATTAAATAAAATAATAACTTATTTAACAACTAAGTAAAACTACAACATATGAACGAACGTTTGACCATTACAAAGAATGCAAGCCTAAGCACGTCTTCTCATATTGTCTGGTATTCTTTGCAACATTTCCGCAGCAACTGCATTCGATGCAAAAAATACGCTATTTCAAAGCTTGTGTTGATTCTGGTATAGTTTGGTAAACTTTATCATTCATGAATGCCCAGAAAAACAAATCCATTGGGTTAAAGTCTGGTGACCTGGCAGGAGTATTGTCTATTGAAAATACCATTATTTGTAAACAGAGATTCGTCCGTCCATAGAATATTTTGTAATAAATCTTCAGGTTGGTCTAGAATCCACCTTGAAAATTCCATTATTGGTCCATAGTCTTGTGGCAGCAAAGCTTAAATCTTCGTAAAATGGTACGGATGTAATTCTTCATCCGGATGTACTCTGTTTACCGTTTTATACGGTATTTCCAGCAAGCGGCCAATTTGACGTACGCTTATCTCAGTATCTCAGATTTAGTATATATACCTGTGTAACCCGTGTTTTAACTAACTAAGTACTTTACTAAACTTTACTTTAACTATACTTTAAACTATACTTTAACTAAACTAAGTACTTTGAAAATGATTACCGTGTAATTGAAACAAGTCACGAAAGTAAAATAAAAGTGGTATAAAAAAGTTAACTGTTTTCTTTATATCTAAATTAGATATAATAAATGGTGAATGCGCCCGTCAAACCTATAAATTCACGTACCTACATGTATTATACATAGATATATTTATATACATATATATGTTTTTGACGACTCTAATCTTTAGGTGTCAACAGGAGTAAAGATTATTATTCTTATTATCAAACCTATATAAAATATACTACGAGTACAAAGTGTTTACAAAATTCCATTTGCAGATGACAGTATTCCCTTCCGTTAATTCACGTAACAAATGAAAGTCCCCTGTTAAAATTCTAAGTAACACCGGCATCGATAAATCCTCCTCAGCGTGACTGGTCCTTCCTCCTCCCACTCCTTTCTTTTTCGTTTTACCCCGTCTTCCTCTGCCCTGATGGATTTCCGTGTAATTTTTTTTTGGTATGAATTCCCCTTTAGGGGTAGGTAATAAGTTCCACAATAAAATAGTCCAAAACTCTCGCCGGGATGATTGATGGTGGTGTAAAGTGTAATTTTGTCGCGTGGAACGAAGGAAAGGGATGAATTAGGGACCGTCCTCATGTAAATTACCCCCCGTGTCATTTTTACTCGGCAAACAGGTATTTCGGGGATGAATTATTCATATTTTCTTTAAACATCCTATTAAACACCTTCCTTTTTCGCAGTTTCTCGCGACGCGCCAGCGCGTTCTTTAATCGTTTTTTTGGTGTGATTTGTTTAATTTAAATTGCGTTCGTTGGGAGTTAGGGTATTTATTTATGTTAAATAGTACGAGTATAATCCATTTAAAATGACATTTTTGATTTATTGGAGATATTCGAACTAAACTTAAAAATATGTACCCATTTATATATATATATAGTAGTATAACCTTTATTTGGCATAATCCAATACAAACAAAATTCTAAAAAAAACTACCATTTTTTCTCTTTATCCCTCTCCGTTCTCACACAAACAAACGCGTAGTACCTTTCATACCTATTTTTATCATCATTGGTGGGCATGCATTCATCCAGTGCTCCCATTCATCCTTCTCTCTCCCACAGAATACACATCTCCTATACAGAGAGTTTTATATAACACCGATCATATGTCGTACATTTTCCGATGCTCGGTTTATTAAATGAATTTAATTTGAAGCTTTAAACGAGTGATTTCCACTCCCAAACTAAGCATGAAGTAAAATTTCGAGTTTAGAAAAGCCTGAAAATTTGGTTTGGTCGCGTAGCGCGAAGCGCGGAGCGGCCAAACCAAATTTTCAGGCTTTTCTAAACTCGAAATTTTACTTCATGCGCCACCGGTACAAAACACTGACATATTACGAAGATTAAAACACACTGCTGAACTTTTCATTAAATCAGTGTTGTGTGCCGGTCGCGCATGAAGTAAAATTTCGAGTTTAGAAAAGCCTGAAAATTTGGTTTGGTGGCGTAGCGCGAAGCATTTACTTCGTGCTTAGTCTGGGAGTGGAAAACACTCGTTTAAAGCTTCAAATTAAATTCTTTTAATAAACCGAGCATCGGAAAATGTACGACGTATGTTCGGTGTTATATAAAACTCTCTGTATACTTCTCCCATCCATACCTTCCTTCCTCTCTCCTCCTTTACACATCTGAGCCGTGCTAGCGCGGCGGTCCTACTTGCACTTGAATTATTTTATAGTGAGGGTGGTAGCTGCTTTTTCTTATTTTTTCCAGGCACTCCTGTAGCTCAACATCCCTCAACCTCTCACTATATTCAACCTCAAGCATTTCCCCCTGCGTTATTTTCTCCCTCACCATCAACCCCGACCACCCCACTTTCTGGTCCAATCTTTCTCTCTCTATCATCTATCTAACACCCACACCTTTCTCTTGAAATTCCCTGTAACACTCATACCACGCTTCTCTTACCAGCCTTTCTTGCCCCAACCCACTCACCTTTCTCTCAAACTTTACCACTCTCTTCGCAGCCACCCATTCTACTGACATTCTCTGGCACTCCTGCAATACTTTATAATTTGGAGTCGTCCTCTCCAGGCCAATTATTCTTTTCAAGTATTGCAGGTGTACCCTTTCAATCTTATCACTCCTACTCATTCCCGATACTTCAACTGCATACAACAAAATCGCTCTTATATATGCATCCCATCATACCATTTTCCTCCCAACATTCCCCCCAAGCATATCCTCCCATATTCTTCGCATCCGTGCCATCGCAACTCTCACCTTCTTACATACAAAATCAATATATCTCTGCTACCATTTTCAGCAAACATATACCCAATATATTTAAATTCTCTCATACGCTCTACTTCCTCACCCATTCATCTAAGTTCTTTTACCTTCCTTTTTCCACCCCCATTCTTACATACCAACCACTTCGTCTTTTTTACATTCACAGTCAATCTCCTTTTCGCAAAATACCTTTCAAGGCTCTTTTTCATTTCTTTTAGTTCACTCATAGTCTTTGCAATTCCACCACATCGTCCGCATACGCTCCACACTTTCTAGCTTCCCACCACTATTCCACCTGCCTGCCCCAGCTCTAAGACTCTCTTCAAATCGGCAACGTACAGGTTGAACAGTAGTGGGCTAAGTGGACACCCCTGCCTAACTCCTTTCTCTACTTCAAAATACTGCGACACCTTCTCACCCATTCTGACATTGCACTACGTTTCCCTATATACTTCATTCGCCCAATTCACCACTTTCTCCGACACACCCAATCCTTTCAAACACTATCATTCGGTCATACGCAGTCATACGAAGCTTTCAGATCTACAAACAACAGGTATATTTTCCCTCTTTTGCACAACTCTCTCTCAATCAGCCAGATCAATATATCTATTGGAGCTATCTACTCCACAGTTGATCGTCCTCTCCTAAAACCAGCCTGGACTTCCGGTTATATATATAATATCTTTATTTATAGACTTTTAACAACTTGAATTTTACAACTAGAATAAGTAATTTTATTAAATACGCTATAAACGGGCTATCGACCATCGGTGTTTTAGCCTTGTACCCATTTATTATAAAAGAAAAAGATAAACATATACTGTTAATTCACGTTGCATTCAGAAAAGTATAAGATATCAACTTAATAATAAAGGATAAATTAAAAACACTTGGTTTGTTTTACTGTTTGTTTCTATTTACTCGACTAGTTTCGCTTTTTACGGCCTTATCACTCTTGATAATGGCGTAAAAAGCGAAACTAGTCGAGTAAATAGAAACAAATAGTGAAACAAACCAAGTGTTTTTAATTTATCTTTTAATATTATTTCAAAATGTTTCACCAAGTTATTAATGAGAATGTTGTTTAAGAAATATATTAACTCAAACAACATATTTTCATAAAATTTTAAAGTTTATTTAATCTTATAACATGAGAAAAAAAGCCTTCCAGCTTTACAACAGGGCCAAGAACAACAAGAGAAAACCAGACTAGGATGTTTACTGCCGCTAGACTCAAAAAAGTACTTTCCAAAGACCCCCACTACCTTGAAAGCATTAGAAAAAAAGATGGAGAACTTACATTAAACGAAAAGGAGACCCTCCAACAAATTCTACAAACGCATTTCACCGGGTGCGAAACACTAGACGTCGATACACACGATGTCAAGCAAAACTCAACCGAGCCGAAAGACGAGGATAAGATATTAGCTATGACAAACCAAACCATAACATGGGCAATTAAATTATTAAAACCATACAAGTTCCCAGGACCGGATAGGATATATCCGGCCCTGCTCTAACGGGGATCGCCTGGACTCACGACACTGCTCGGGGCCATCTACCGTGGCTGCCTGGAGCTCCGTTCCGTACCCAGGTCCTGGAGAATGGTAAAAGTAGTGTTCATTCCCAAACTTAGCAGGAATGACTACACGAACGCAAAATCATTTAGACCGATCAGCTTATCCTCGGTTATGATAAAAACGCTAGAGAAGCTATGTGATCGCCACATTAGAGATACCATTTTCAAGACAAAACCTATACACCCAAACCAACACGCCTACACACCAGGCAAAAGCACTGAATTTGCCCTACATCTGGCGGTCTCAAGGATTAAACAGGCATTGGCAAACAAAATAACCACACTCAGGACTTTTATTGATGTCGAAGGAGCCTTTGACAAACCATCCTTCCAAAACATACACAAGGCACTTAATAAATCAGGTATCGACAAAATGCTCTGCAGCTGGATAGGAAATATGCTACACAGCAGACAAGTCACAGCATCTCTTGCAGATGTAACGTTAAAGGCAGTAGTCACCAGAGGCTGTCCGCAGGGCGGAGTCCTATCACCACTTCTGTGGACACTACTGGTGAATAAACTGATAACGAAACTAAACATCCAAGGATTTTATACAGTGTGTACGCGGATGACATAACAATACTCCTGAACGGGAAATACGAAAACATCCTAAGCAACAGAATGCAGGATGCACTAACAACTATTGAAAACTGGTGCAACACCAACTCACTATCAGTGAACCCCACAAAAACAGAAGTTGTGATGTTCACCAACAAACAAAAGATAGGTTACCTACCTTGTTAAGCAAATAACTACCGCTATCGAAAGAAGTCAAATACCTAGGAGTATACCTTGACTCCAGAGTAAATTGGTCCAAACACCTTGAATATAAAACTGATAAAGCAAGCAATGCCTTCTGGCAATGTAGGAGAGGTATCGGTAATCCCCGGGGGCTATCACCGAAGATAGCACTCTGGATATACACAGGTATTATTAGACCGGCACTCGAGTATGGAGCTCTAGTTTGGTGGCCTAGGACGAACCAAACAGGAGCAAAAGCCAAACTAAACCACATCCAAAGGCTTTTCTCTCCATCTGTTGGTTTTTTATCGTAGTTGGACAGAGTCTCGAGGGAAGAAGTGAAATTATCGATAGTGGGGTTAAATGTTATCTATGTCTTGCAGGTTGTGGACAGCACCAGTTGTTCCCCTAGCCGCAGACGAGGATCGTCGGCGGGAAGAACGCGCTCTTCGGACGGTGGCTCTGGCAGGTGAGAGATAACAGATAGCACTAACCAGCCTCCACCCCCCAAACATCTAACCTAGAATAACTTGATCATTCATAAAACGTCCCCTAAAGGGGGATTTTCTGAAAAATATACTTAGTTCGTATTTGACTCGTAGAAATTTAGTGTATAGTATAGCATTAATCAACAGCAATATTACTATAATCTGTTTAATAACTAGGAGGAGCGTTTTAAATTTCACGCGCCAAAACCTACAACTCTGATTGGCCGAGAGCGCGCCCATTTTACACTATGCTAATTTCGTCATTATTAGACGCAACAGCTGACATAACCTTAATTCGACGCGTTACCTAGTTGCAACTTTGTCTGTTTCGTAATAACCTTTTGTGCGGTGTTTCTTTAGCATACTTAAAAGTAAGTTTTGTTTATATTGTTGTGATGTTCGAAACTTAAAAGTGAATGCTTTGATAAGAACATTAAATGATTGAAAATATTTTTAAAGATAATAATCATATTTTCAAAAGTTTGTTTAATATTGTTTGAAGTAAAACTGACATGGTAGCCACAATCTAAAATGTTAAATTTTTCTGACATTTCCCTAGCTAAAGATTTTTCCCCTGGCCTTTTAATATAACTTTCTTCTGTGGAAAACCCCCATTCTGTTTAATAGTTTTCATTGTTTTTGCCAATTTTTAAGTTAATTTTATAAATTTGTACGTGTTTTGTAATTTGCCTGCTGATTTTGACAAATTTAATAATATCATATGACTTTTTTGTTAGTGTTTTGGTCAATTTGAATATAATTCTATGACTTTTCTCTGACTTTCCCGGTTTTATGATATTCAGTGAATTTTCTATTTACGTAAATTTCAGGCATTAGTCGATTTTAAGTTTTGATCGAGTGTTTCCACTCCCAGGCTAAGCATGAAGTAAAATTTCGAGTTTAGAAAAGCCCTGTGAAAATTTGTCGAGGGTCGCGCAGCGACCCGAGACAAATTTTCGGGCTTTTCTAAACTCGAAATTTTACTTCATGCGCCACGCGTACAAAACACTGATTTGAAGTGGAATTCAGAAACACACAAATGCATCTTTAACCAGAGTATCTGGGAGTCAGATATTTAGTCTGTTATCAACGATGTTCAGTAGTAATAATAAATAATTAGGTTTTAAATATTTTTGTTAAAACAACTGGTAACGATATTTATATATTAATGGTTGCAAAAAAAATAATAAAATCAAATTTATTCTTAAAGGATTTGTATTCGTGATTCGAAAAAACAGGATTCGAATCTTCGATTCTATTCATATTTATCTCTTACGAATCCTTTATTCGAGTATTTGTAATTCGAATCATATTAGGTGATTCGGATTCGTGATTTGAATCCTTTTTACGAGGATTCTTCCCAGCTCTAATAGAGGTACATTATTAAACAAAATGGATATTTGATTTTATAAGAGTAATTATGAAATTAATTAAAATTCCCGCCAAATTTATCTAGTGATATTTCTGGTAACTTTTTATAGTGTAAATTGGGCTTTGGCACTTACTCCTTCTAGTTTTTAAACAGACTTTAGACGTCTTTAAATAGACGACAATATTTTGTTACTAATATATTCATTTATTGTTTATTTATTTCTTTTTAGGTGCTAGTAACATACAATGTTTTACACACGTCATTATAAAAGTATCGTACAATAATAACTAAAACTAAGACTAATGTTTAAAATATTGTAAAAACTAAGGATATTCTATCATATAAAAAATATAAAAAGAGGTGATACAAACTATTAAATATTTTAAATAAAAAAGTGTAAATAAATTAAAAGCATTATAATCGGCTTTATTCCTGTGCAAGGACTCTAAAATCGTAGTTCAAGTACTCATCCCAACTATAGAAAGCCTCCGCTAAAAAAACATCCATGATCAGTTTTAAGAATTGTTTTGCGTCGAGTTTCTTTACGGAATTAGGGAGCACATTCATGAATTTCACTGCATGATACCTTGTGCCAGTTTGGGATTTTGTTAATCTTTATGGTTTTATTTGTAAATTTGACTTAAATCTAGTAAGTGAGTTGGATAGCTAACGCTATCTAACGCTCCATAGTGGCATCGTCTATGACACGAATGCACAAGTGCATACAGGGTGTCCGTATTTCGAGGAAATGCATGGGGATCTCGGTTATTTGAAGAGTTAGAGAGTTGGTTAAATTAGGGCAAATATGTGAAATTTGTAGCCCAACAATAATCAAAAAACAGATTTAAAATATCTTTTTTTGTTTTCGAGATATTGCCAAAAAACTATTTTTTTCAAATTTCGTTTTTATTATTTTATTCAAAAACTATTGGATCTAGGAATTTGCAACTTTTACATTATAGAGGCACTTTTTAATCAGGAACTTAGTAGTGTACTTACATTTAAAATAACTTTAATATCTTCCCCGGAACCATAGCCAAGTTTTGTTTTTCTTATGGACGCCATATTGGATTTTCATATTTTTAGAAAGAACTTTTTTTTCTGAATTAAACGGTATATCACACTTATAATTTATTCTGCGTTTCATTTGAAACATAGCAACCTTTTGTTTTTTTGTAAAGAGTGCCTTGGAAACAATAATATTGATACGTTATTCAGTTATTGATGTGTCAATAAGATACGATCATTATACATAATACATAAAATAAAGTTAAAAATGGTGTTTTCGAACGAAGAAAAACGAGATATGATCGAAGTTTATTATACTTCAAACAAAAATGTACGTATTTCATCCGAAGTCTATCTACAGCGCTATCCAGAAAGGCAACAGCCAAGTGAAAGTCATTTCATAAAACTACATACAAATTTATTGGAATATGGTTCCTTCGTAAAGCCACGACAAAGATATGGATATCACCAACCCCATGAAAATGAAAACCAAATTTTGCAAGCGGTAAAATGATTTCATTTTAATTACAATAAGATAATATTTATTCCCCTAGATTCAAGATAACCCTTCTTCCTAAACGAGAGAACTTGCGAACCAGTTTGGTGTGACGTTTCAATACGTATGGAGAATTTTGAAAAAAAATAAATATCGCCCATTCAAAATTAAAGTTACTCAAGCTCTCCATCCTGGAGATGCTAGACGAAGGATGGACTTTTGTCGTATTTTATTGGGAAAATTAAACGAAAATCCGAATTTCTTGTCAAATGTGATATGGTCTGACGAATGCCGTTTTACCAACACAGGGATATTCAATAGGCATAATGAACATGTGTGGAGTATAAATAATCCTAGACAACATGAAGAAAGACGACGACAAGTGCGATTCGGACTAAATGTATGGGTCGGTATTTTGGGAGACAATATTGTAGGTCCATACATTTACGAAGATACATTAAATTCACAGAGATATCACGATTTTTTAAGAACATTTTTAAGTGATTACGTAGACAATAACATCCCCTTAAATATGTTAAGAAATGTATGGTTTCAACAAGATGGTGCACCACCTCACAACAGCCAAATTGTCGCTAATTGTCTGTCCGAAATGTTTCCAAATAAAGTTATGGCAAATAATGGTGATATACGTTGGCTAGTTTGCTCACCTGATTTGTCACCTCTAGATTATTTTCTTTGGGGAGCTATAAAAGAAAAAGTTTATAAAACTATTCCAGAGGACAAAGACGATTTAAGAAGAATTATAATAGTTACCATTCAGCAATTAAGAAGAAGAGACATTTTTCGGGCAGTCCAAAATTTAAGGAAAAGACTAGAATTATGTTTGGAGGTCAATGGTGATATATTCGAACACTTACTCTAAGTTTGTGATAATTTTAGTTCAAAGTTATTTAATTAATTTGTTTATTATTATTTAATATTATGAAAAACTTCATCAAGCAGGTGATTATTCTGGTTCCTTCCCTAAAAAAATATAGTTGTAGGCCTCAGGAATTTTAAAATGTGCAACTGTTTTCAAGGCACTCTTAAAAAAAAAAACAAAAGGTTGCTTTGTTTCAAATGAAACGCAAAATAAATTATAAGTGTGGTATACCGTTGAATTCAGAAAAAAAAGTTCTTTCCAAAAATATGAATATCCAATATGGCGCCCATAAGAAAAACAAAAGTTGGCTATGGTTCTGGAGAAGATATTAAAGTTATTTTAAATGTAAGTACACTACCAAATTCCTGATTAAAAAGTGCCTGTATAATGTAAAAGTTGCAAATTCCTAGATCCAATAGTTTTTGAATAAAAAAATAAAAACGAAATTTGAAAAAAATAGTTCTTTGGAAATATCTCGAAAACAAAAAAAGATATTTCAAATCTGTTTTCGGATTATTGTTGGGCTCCAAATTTTACGTATTTGCCCTAATTTAACCAACTCTCTAACTCTTCAAATAACCGAGATCCCCATGTATTTCCTCGAAATACGGACACCCTGTATATAGGTCACTGTTTCGTCCACGGAGCTATACTCTGTGTAACCACAGAAAACAAATATCAAAATTGTATTTGGGTTCAGTATTCCGGCACCGTATACCCACAGACGCGTTTCGGACTTTAAGGTCCTTCTCAGTGTGGTCCCGATGCCACTATGGAGCGTTAGATGGCGTTAGCTATCCAATTCACTTAATAGTATTTACATAGCGGTTTGATATAGTAAGAAATGTTCAGTATTCCTCAGCACTGGGTCGGGACCACACTGAAGAGGACCTTGAAGTCCGAAACGCGTCTGTGGGCATCCGGTGCCGGAATACAGAACTCAAATACAACTTGAATCTAGTTTCATAGCAGTGACTATTCGACTTTATATTGTTATTAAGTATGTTCTTCCTTACATGACTGAGACAGTGCAGTAAGAATAAGCATGGTAAAGTCAATATATTATGCTCAATGAAGGCTTGCCAACAATCATCACTTAAACCAATTCCAGCTATTATTTGAATGACTTTTCGCTGCAGTCCAAATATACGATGTCGAATCGCGGAGTTACCCCATATAATAAGCCCATATGATATGTCACTCTGAATTAAATAAAACTATGCGGTTCTGAGAATCGTATTTGATTCAGTTTGGGAAAGTCTACGTAACAGGAATATATTGGAACATAGTTTGCTGGCTAAAATATCCCCATGGGTCGTCTATGTTAATGTATTGTCAATATAAAGCTTAAGAAATTTTACAGTGTCTCTCTCACGATTTGTTGCTGATAGTGAGAATTTAAAAGTGGCTGACTTAGATTTATTTAGTTTTAACTTGTTATTAACAAACCACTTCTCAGCAAGAATTTGGGAATCCCCGTGCATCCTCCTAGCTTCATCCAAGTTGCCCGACGTGTGAATCAAGGTTGTATCATCTGCATATAAAACTAATTTTGCAGAATTAATGGTATCTGGTAAATCGTTTATATATATATATATATATATATATTAGAAATAGTAGGGGTCCTAAGATTGACCCTTATAGAACCCCATGCTTCAATGGCAAAGAGTTTGATAATTTACTATTAGACGAGGTACATTGCGTTCTGTCTGAGAGGAATGATACAAATAACCGGCAGCTGCTAGGATCCACATAGTAGAAGTATAGTTTTCTAAGCATGATTTGGTGAGACACACAATCGAACGCTTTGGATGTGTACGTGCACAATTAGTGCATTTAGAACAACACCCACCGCAACATTGGAAACGATACTCTGCCTCCCACCGCTTGATATACATATGAAAGAAGTAGCAAGAAATAGTGCAGAAAGACTGAAACCCATGGATACTTGGTCATTCTCAAATAAAGCCCGCCCCATCTGAGCGGCAAACTAGAGCAGAATATCCCCCAATATATCTTCAACAAGAAATTCACTGTGAACCCAAATGAGCAAACACAAACCACTTGATGTTCACAGATTGAAGCAAAATAAAAACAGACTGTGGAGCGGGCGTATACTCGGAAGCTCTAAACATCCGCAAATGTCTTCCCATAGAGAACCATGCTACCGCAACACAGACCGAAATGTACGCAATCATGGAGAGCGCCAAACTAATCTCAGAGAAGCAACTGAGAAAACAAAACATAACTATCGTCACCGATAGCAAAGCTGCATTAGCAGCACTAGAAAATTTTAAAATAACATCAGAACTAATATATGAATGCGTAGTGACACTGAACATAGCAGCGACACTCAACTGCATAACATTAACATGGACGAAAGGCTATAACAATAACGAGGGGAACAACAACGCTGACGAACTTGCGCGTGAAGCAGCATCAACAACAGCAACAAACTATGCCAAAGTAGGACTATCCCTGCAGTCCTTGAGTAGACCCATGCGCGAGTTCACCGCTAAAAAACACAAATCCAGATGGAAAAACTTAACAACGTGCGGCCAAACCAAGGCATACTTACCAACACCTGACCGCAAAAAAAAACAAAGAAGTTGCTAGAACTCTCCAAGCAAAACTTACGAACACTAATCGGCTACATCACCGGACACTACAGCTTCCAAAAGCACCTCGCAAAAATGGGGATCACCAACAATACCTTATGCCAAGGATGCAACGAAGAAGATGAGACAGCGAGTCACATACTTTACGAGTGTCCGGCCCTGTCATAACTAAGGGATACTATGTCAAGGGAAAACCCAGCCCAAACGTGAAGGACCCGGATAGAACTGGTCCGTCGCACAAATATTGGCAATTGCCAGTAGTGCGGAGTGGGTCTGACCATCAGGTTGGTCTGACCATCAGGAGGGAGCACACTACAATGGGCCTAAAACTTGGCCTAAGTGGGCGCGGCTGCGACTGCCCTCCCGACAACCAATTCTTTATCCTTATTTTTTTATTTTATTTTTTATTTGTTTGTTTGGCATGGGTTCTACCATTCAGCCACTAACGTTGATTTTATAATATCTACATTAACATATATTTCGACTAATTTTGACGTCACGACACATTCACACACACATCCATGGAACCGGAGACGAGTATTTTTCGTTAGAAAAATTACTCGCCTCCGTTGAGAATCGAACCCAGATCACCTCCGTGTCCGATTGGCGAAACCGGCGGCTCAACCGCTCGGCCACGGCGGGCCCTGTCCTTAATTTTATAACGAATGTTTATAAACCGTTGGCATCTCAGTAGGTTCTCACTTCTGAAACATACGTCGTAATTAGACATATAGTACCGATCAGCACTACTTGGATCTTTTGACGACTTTTGGCCTTCGCAGCCTTAAACAAAGGCGTGTAGAAGCTGACATTAAGTTAGTATTCAAACTACTTAATGGATATTTGGATTGCCCTGATCTGTTGGAATTGGTTGGTATACGGGTTCCACCGCGCTCTCTTCGGTCTGACATAACATTCCATATCGGCTACAGGCGCACGGATTATGCGAAATATTCCGCTTCTCTTCGCGTTTTGCGTCACGCAAATATTTTAAATTTTGACTTTTTTATTGGGTCTTTTTCATTATTAAAGCGCCTCTTAAAAGATTTGTAACTTTTCTTGCTTAGTTTTAAGTTTAGTGTTTGTACATATTTGTTTTTTTTTTGTATATTGTATTTTTAATGTTAATGGCAAGCCGTTGAAATAAATAAATAATTAAATTTATTTGATATTTCCGAGATTCACCGAATCGTATAACTTAATCTAAGATATGTAATTTGTTTTTCAAAGCAACCAATATGCAAACAGTTTATAGACACTCGTTGTAAATATATATAAAAAAAACGTAAATAGACCAATTCCGCAATGAAACGCGAAATTGCTTTAAATTAAACAAGCGCCGATTAAAGATGGAAATGAAGCGGAAACGGAGCAACCATCCGACTACCAAAGCTGCTAATATTTAATTATTTCACCCGACGCTCAATTTCCGCGCCTGTAATATTACAGGAACACACACACAGACACAAACGCAGATGGAGACAATAACGCAACAATGTCACATAAAGCACACTTTAAAATTAATAAAGCCGGCAAACAAATAATCTCATAATCAGCCTCTAACTGGATTTCCGACTAAAATAAATTACAATTTAAATGCAGAAGATAAATAAACAAATATATGTGTTTATGATGTGAAAACATATAGTTTAAGTTTTATTTTATTTAATAGTTTTTTTGAATGTAAATTTGAAATTTTAATAAAGTAAATTTATTATTCAAACATTGGCGTATAGTTAATATTTAATGATGTAGTTGTATTATGGATATAATAAAATATGGAACAATAAAACACACATTTAACATGCATTGTTTTCAAATATATTATTATATTTATTTATTTATTATAAAGTTTGCCTTTAAATGTTTTCACATACCTATTATATTATATAACGGGTGTTGACTTGGCGGACGCAACATAGGAAATCGCATGGTAATTTTAAAGTGATCAAATATTGGCTTCCCTATTTTTTTTAGAGACAAAATGTATTTCACTTTTTTGTAGAGGAAACAATTCTAAATTTATTAATGTTCACACTTAACACTTTACTGGATATGTTTGTCTCCTTACGCCCCAACAATTAGGTAATGATTTAATCCCCTTTAGGTTTAAAACGCACACCGCTCCTCTTGTAACATCATTCTTGTAATAACTTTGAAAATGGTCGTCTGACCGATACTAGTCAGTTTTTCAAAAATGAAACCAAATAGTGAAACAATAACCAAGGGTTTTTTTTATAAATTTTTTAAACAAAGTTTAAATCCGGTGTTTTAAAAAATGTTTCACCAAGTGATAAATGAGTCTACAATTAAAAGTTTAAAACTTTACGTTTGTCTAAGTTAAAATAATTAAGAAGAAATAATGTGCTTTTATAAAAATAATGACATACCATTGAATTGATACAACAATTGCGAATATTCCCTGTTTTTTTTTTAAAGTTCAATTTGAAGTTTTAAACAAGTGTTTTCCACTCCCAGACTAAGCATGAAGTAAAATTTCGAGTTTAGAAAAGCCCCGTGAAAATTTGTCGAGGGTCGCGCAGCGACCCGAGACAAATTTTCTGGGCTTTTCTAAACTGGAAATTTTACTTCATGCGCCACGCGTATAAAACACTATAATATTGTCAAATTTATGTATATTCGAACTTCACTTAAAATTAATGTTTTATATGCGTGGCGCAGAAAATAAAATTTCGAGTTTAGAAAAGTCCAGAAAATTTGTCTCGGATCGCTGCGCGACCCGAGACAAATTTTCACGGGGCTTTTCTAAAGTCGAAATTTTACTTCATGCTTAGTCTGGGAGTGGAAAACACTCGTTTATAGCTTCAAATTAAATTCTTTTAAAAATCAACGTATTATTCATTTTACTAATAGATAGAGTTTGCGTTCATAAATTAAAATAAATTATAATTTATCATGACAGTAACGACGAACTTCACATTTGTATTAAGAAAATATCTTAGTAGCAGAAACGAATACTTAAAATGAGAAGATTTTTTTCATTTGCATTGCTAGACTAGACCAGACTTTAATGACTTATGACTTATGAAAATCTAACGTTTTGAATTGTGTATAATAATAATTGTTTATGATTTGTTAGGAGCAAAAAAGCAGATACATGGGTATTTAATCTGTTATTTTGCATTATTTTAGTTGCCTTTGAGCTTATACGGGGAGTTTTTCTTTAAAGTATATAATAAACAAGAAAGGGACGCTCAGAAGTAAAGGACAAGATAGATAAAGGACTGCATACGCAGATGATCTGGTAGTGATAACAAAAACAACACAGCTTATGAAGGATATAGTTTAGGAATTGATTGAAGAAGGTGGGAAAATAGGACTAGAAATAAACTAAGAAAAAACTAAACTTATGAAAATCGCAAAGACAGCATACCAAGGAAAAATAAAAATAGGAAAATATCATTTCGAGCACATTAACACAACGAAATACTTAGGAACGGTAATTAGTAATGACAAGGCAGAGGACAGCGAAGTAGAAGAGAGAATTCCAAAAGCCCACAGAGCGCTGTATTGTAACCGAAAAGTTATGCTGAATAAAGGAATAAATAAGAAAGTAAAACTACAAATGTATAAGAGTGTAATAAGACCAATACTGACATATGCAGGAGAAACATTAACATTATCACAAAGTAGACAATAAAAATTAAGAATAGCGGAAAGAAAGGTAATAAGAAAAATAGTAGAACCAATAAAGATAGAAGATGACATTAGAAGAAGAACTAACAAAGAGATCTATGAAGAACTAGAAGAAAGAGACATAGTCACTATAATCAAAATAGCGCGAATAAAATGGATTGGACATGTATGTAAAGCAGGACCACAAAGCAGTATCCGGGCCCTAATGGAATGGGAAGTGACCAGTAAACGGAGAAGAGGCTAAAAGCAGATGGAAAACAGAGGTAGAAATAGATCTTAGGTCACAAGGAATATACAATTGGAGGGAAAAAGCACTAGATAGAAAAACATGGAGAAAAATAGCAAATACATATACCAGCCAGGAAAATCAATAAGACAAAAGGGGCTAATCCTCCCTAAAGATACGATGAAGAGAGCTTCAAGAAGGAGCCCCGAAACTCCATGCGGAGTGTAGTGTCATATGAATGAATGAATACATATCTTCAATAAGGTATAAATATTTAGATATTCGTTGTTTTCAGTTCAATTTAAAGATTAAAACGAGTGTTTTCCAATCCCAGATTAAGCATGAAGTAGAATTTCGAGTTTAGAAAAGCCTGAACGTTTCAACTTGAAGTTTCGAACGAGTGTTTCCACTCCCAGACTAAGCATGAAGTAAAATTTCGAGTTTAGAAAAGCCCCGCGTAGAAAATTTGTCGAGGGTCGCGCAGCGACCCGAGATAAATTTTCACGGGTCTTTTCTAAACTCGAAATTTTACTTCATGCGCCACGCGTGTAAAACGTTGAACAGAGACAAATTTTCACAGGGCCAATTGAAATTACTGCGCCGAGAAATTATTCTTCTAGAAAATATTTGTTCCAAAAATCCGAAACAGGCTCGAGTAGGCCCCATCTTGTTGAAACTAAAGCTTATTGATTAAGCATTAAGTAGAATTTCGAGTTTAGAAAAGCCTGAACGTTTCAATTTGAAGTTTCGAACGAGTGTTTCCACTCCCAGACTAAGCATGACGTAAAATTTCGAGTTTAGAAAAACCCCGGGTAGAAAATTTGTCGAGGGTCGCTGCGCGACCCTCGACAAATTTTCACGGGGCTTTTCTAAACTCGAAATTTTACTTCATGCGCCACGCGTGTAAAACATTAACTTCAAGTGAAGTTCTTAATATACGAATGACATTATTGTTTTTTGCAATCAATGTTAATGGTATTATTGATTAAAGCAGCGGTAGATTATTTCAAAAAAGCGAACATAAAGACTTATTTTGTATAAATTAGTATGTATTTAATTTATTAAAAATTATTCTATAATACGTGCCTGTATTTTAAGTAGTATGCTAAAGCAGTGTATTATGAACTTCCCTTGAAATCGGTGTTTTATACGCTTGGCGCATGAAGTAAAATTTTGAGTTAGAAAAGCCTGAAAATTTGGTTTGATCGCGTAGCGTATAAAGCGCTGATTTTAAGTGAAGTTCGCTTCTTCACATTATTTCAGCTTTTTCGGTGTTTAATACGCGTGGCGCATGAAGTAAAATTTCGAGTTTAGAAAAGCCTGAAAATTTGGTTTGGCCTCTCCGCGCTTCGCGCTACGCGACCAAACCAAATTTTCAGGCTCTTCTAAACTCGAAATTTTACTTCATGCTTAACCTGGGATTGGAAAACACTCGTTCGAAGCTTCAAATTGAACTTTTCTAAAAACAACCGATGGTTGAAAGTTTACAGCGCATACATCGGGATATGTATACTTACAAGAAAATGTCACTGTATGTATTTCTAAAAAGATACCGAGAAGGAGTCCTGGACTTTGTGAAACAATTCCGGAAGTTCTTTTAGGTGCTGTGCATACTGTTCAGGGTTTACCTCTAAGACCACATCTCCTAAATCCCCTACCCCACCATAATAATTTCCTCGAAGTGGGACATACCGTCCAAAAGTAAGTTCAGAAGGCGTAAACCCAGTGACTTCGTGCTTTGCAATGCGTAATGCAATACCTATTTCATGAATCTTTAAATCCCAGGTTCGGTGATCCATATTATTAACAAAAGATCTAATTGTGGTACCAATAGTGCGATTGTAACGCTCTACAAAATTAACTTGGGGGTGATACCTTGCGTTGAACCAGATCCTAACTGCATACTTTTGGGCTCAATCCGTCACAACCAGCAAATAGCAATGGCCATTCTTAGATCTCGGGAGCGCTCCGACAATATCAACAGCAATAAGTGGCCAAGGAAAGGATACAGCCTTGGGTGTTCCCATCTGACCTAGGGTACCGCTAGTTGATTGCTTCTGGGCTCCACACACCTGGCAGGAGCGAACATACCGTTTAACATCCTGGCGTAAACGAGGCCAGTAGTTTAAATCTCGCACTCGATTAAGGGTCTTGAGCACTCCAAAATGTCCCGCAGTGGCAACATCGTGACAAGCCTTCAATACATCATGCCTTATTGAAAGTGGAACAACTAATTTCCACTCCGAATAATTAGTTGTTAGACCATCCTTCCTGGTGACCTGCTTAAAAAGTTGATTATCGCAGATACTCCATTGTGGGTACTGCTCCGGGGATCTTTGTTTTGCGGATATCATTTTCTGGTACCAGGTATCGGCCGTGTAAGCCTCCTCAGGTATTTTAATTGAGTTAACCTGAACGGGTGCACGGGACAAGTCATCGGGTACGATGTTGAGGACACCTTTCCGGTGTTCGATCTCCATATCGAATTGTTGCATCCTTAAAGCCCATCGAGCGAGCCTGCCGGTAGGGTCTTTAAGGTTTTGCAACCAAATAAGAGAATGGTGGTCAGTTGTTACCTTGAAACGCACTTCCTCGATATAAGGTCTGAACTTTTCTACCCTAAGTAAAACAGCTAAACACTCCTTCTCGGAGCGCAAAATTTACGCTCCGATTCTGACAGAGTCCGACTGGCATACGCTATTGGTACCTCTTGCCCGCTAGAGCTATGTTGCACCAAAACACAACCTAGCCCAACGTCCGAGGCATCGCACTGGACGCTAAAGGGTTGGTCGAAGTCGGGAGTAGACAAAACTGGAGCGGTGCTAAGGGAATTTTTAATCAGGCTAAATGATTGTTCAGCCTCAGATGTCCACTCTATTTTATTAGATTTCCGTTTACCTTTGATTAGCGACGTAATTGGGGCAGTTAAGGTGGAGAAATGAGGGATGAACCTGCGGTAACAAGAGCACATGCCTATAAAACGCTTAACCTGAGTCGCCGTTTCAGGTTGGGGATAGTTCAATATGGCCGAAACCTTGGCGGGATCCGTTCTAAGCCCTAAACGGTCCACAACAAAACCTAGATAATTAAGTGAAGAGCGACAGAATTCGCACTTTTCCAAGTTTGCCGTCAGGTTTGCTTCCTTTAAGCGGTCGAAGACGTCTTTTAGGACTCGCATGTGAGATTCAAAGTCGGGAGTCGCGATGATGATATCATCGGGGTAAACGAAACAAATAGGCTCCAGGGCAGGTCCAAGCACTTGATCCATGAGTCGCTGTTGCGTCTGGGGTGCGTTGTTGAGTCCAAACGGCATAACAACAAATTCATATAGGCCCTTCCCAGGCACTGCAAACGCCGTTTTCTCACGAGAGCTTGGGTCAAGTGGGATCTGCCGATTTTAGGTCCACACTAGACAGAAATCTGGCACCATTAAGTTTATTTAATATGTGGTCCACTAAAGGGAGTGGATAAGCATCCTTCTTAGTCAGAGAATTTAATCTTCTGCCATCGAAGCAGAAACGCAATTCACCGCTTGATTTTTTAACAAACAATATCGGGGAACACCATGGACTAGACGATTTCTGTAAAACACCTAAGGATTCCATATGATCTATTTCCTTATATAAATGTTTTAGCATGTAAGGCGATATGGATACTGCCTCTGTTTCACAGGTATTACGTTGCCAGTATCAATGAGGTGAGAGATCTTATTAGTCCGGCCCAATTGAGTGCCAGATTTCCATGACAATTCATTAAATTGGCGGCGTACTTCCTTCAGTTGTGTCTCTTGACCTACTGTCAAGTCTCCCGAACCCTTCAAAAAAGAAGTACCAGTCACCTCTAAACTATGAACATTTATATTACTACCCTGAACAGCAGTGGAAGAAGGGCCACTGCGAACCTTAAATGACCAAGAAGGATAGTCCATTGCCACTCTAAATAACCGGGCAAAATCGCTACAGAAAATCGAAACGTTTGCTATAGAAGGTACCACTAAAACTTTAAGCACTCGCTTAACACCGCTAACCACAAGACGCAGTTTAATACAACCCGTAATTGTCTGACTAAACCCATCAGCTGTAGAAATTACTTTTTCGCCACAATTGTCTAGCTTCAAAGAAAATGATTCTATCATACCTAGACCTGGACCACCTAAAACAAAATGACTTGCACCAGAGTCTAACAAGGCAGTTACAGTACGGCCAAAAATGGCTACATCGATATACGGGCGATTATCTGGAAACTTTTCAACAAGAAGGGGGTTAACTTTAGGTGCAACAGATTTAGTTGGATCTTGATTTAAACTAGTGGTCTCTAAACTACGGCCTAGGGGCCAAATCCGGCCCGCGACTTGCATGAATCCGGCCCGCGATTGTTTGTAATTTTTTTTGTAAATGTCATATTTTAAAATATTGTAACAATTATTCCTTAAATTTTTCATAATTTTATAAAATTAATCGGATCTTGGCCGACTTTATTATGTAGAATTGTATTTGTGGCCCGCGAAGAAGATAGTTTGGAGACCCAGGATTTAAACAATAAAAATCGGCAACAACAGATAACCAATCATTCCACCTCTCATTTGGTTTAATTATTGATTTGGGCCTTGCGGGGAGCGGTGTTAAGCGAGTGCTTAAAGTTTTAGTGGTACCTTCTATAGCAAACGTAGCGATTTTGCCCGGTTATTTAGAGTGGCGATGGACGATCCTTCTTGGTCATTTTTCTCGACATCGCGAAAATGCAAGGCATCAAAACATGAGCGTAGCAACAAAATTGTGAGAATGCAAAAACACGTAACATTTCGACAAATGGAACGTTACACTTAATATATGTATCGTATATTCAATCAAATAAAACCTCTAGAGTACTATGGAATATATTGTAGGTGGGCAACTCTGAAATTATACATTATAATTATTATGTCTGACATCTTGTATGCCAATTTTAGGACGTGTATATTTTAAAAAAGATAAAATCATGCACTCTAGAGGTTTTTTTTATTGAACATACGATATATATCTTTATATATCAAGGAGTGACAATAACAGAAGATGGCAATGAAAACAGTGAAATATAATACAGAATAACAAAAGCTAACAGAACAGTAGGAATACTAAGAACAACACTGACGTCAAAAAAAGCTCACGGAGAGCAAAACTGAGAATTTACAAAACAGTAATCAGACCAGCAATAACATACGAATGTGAAACTTGGACTATGAATCAAACAACGCAACAAAAGTTGGAGTGGTGGGAAAGAAAACAGCTAAGGAAAATATATAGGGGAAGAAAAATGTACAAGAAGATCAAACGAAGAATTGAGGAATACGTATGGAGAGGGCGAAATAGGAGGAATCATCTGAAGCCAGAGGATAAGATTGTTCGGCCACGTGCAGAGACTCTCTTCTAGCGAACAACAAAGAAGGTCCTGAGGTAGGACCCAACAGGAAGGAGAAGAAGGGGCAGGCCAAGAAGAGGATAGAAAGAAGTGGGTGAGAAAGATTTGAAAAGGCTCAACGTCTCAAATTGGACAGAACTAGCACAGGATAGACAAGCATGGAGAAAAGTGGTGAAGAAATACCAGGACCTACAGGGCCCGTAGCGCTTAAATATATATGTATATAATATTTATCACTACAGTGCTATTATCTAGTTTCACACTTTAAGCTCATTGCAGTTTATGTTTATTTTTAAGTTTATATATTTACTCTGCTTGTGGGGTAATAGAGATAAAAACGTCACTAGTATAAAACAAACTAATCTGGAAAAAGAAAATTGACCATTGGAAAGCAGAATACCATCATAAATCCACCATTAGTCAATAGAGATAGAATAATTTTGCCTTCATTGTACATAAAATTAGGTCCAATAAGACAGTTCGTAATAGCCATAGAAAAAATGGCTAATATTTTCGTTATATAGCAAGGAAATTATCCTGTTTAAGTAAGGAAAAAGTAAAAAGTGATATTTTTGGCAGGCCTTAGATCAGGCTTTAACCAAAGACAATAATGTCATGTTTTCCATAAATCCTTTAGATTTACAGACTAAATATCTGATTAATTAATTATTTTAGTAAATAATGATATATGAGTTATTGAACTTCAGGATAAATCAGTGTTTTATACGCGTGGCGCATGAAGTAAAATTTCGAGTTTAGAAAAGCCCCGTGAAAATTTGTCTCGGGTCGCTGCGCGACCCTCGACAAATTTTCTACGCGGGGCTTTTCTAAACTCGAAATTTTACTTCATGCTTAGTCTGGGAGTGGACAACACTCATTCTTAAAAGTTTCAAATTGTAGGATCACTCTAGTTTTCTAAGTTTATTACTCAAAATACTGTTTTACAACGGCTATAGTTCGAAGGACCAATCGTAGTCTTCGTTGACCGAAGGACTACAGGGAATTCAAGTTTTTTTACAAAAAAACAACGAATATCTGAAGGTTCACAGCGTGGGTATGGACGGAACAAACCAATTTAAAAAAACATTTGAAGTTGCTTTAGGTTGGGTTGTTTTCAGTGCTTTTAACTTCACTTTAAATCAGTCTTTTATACGCGTAAAAGATTTGTGGTTTCCTAAACAATTTTTGACGAGATCGACAAAAGAAATCCAAGCTAACGAGTGTCTTCCACTCCCAGACTAAGCATGAAGTAAAATTTCGAGTTTAGAAAAGCCCCGTTAAAATTTGTCGAGGGTCGCGCAGATACCCGAGACAAATTTTCTACGCGGGGCTTTTATAAACTCTAAATTTCACTTCATGCTTAGTCTGGGAGTGGAAGACTCTCGTTAGCTTGGATTTCTTTTGTCGATCTCGTCAAAAATTGTTTAGGAAATCACAAATCTGTAAACTATCCTGAACTGATGGTGCTCACAGCGATTTGGACAAATTTTCCGAAAGCCTTGGCTCTTACAGTGAGGAACAATGGGAGAGGTTTCACAAAGACCTAGATGAGATATTTGTAGGGGTGGCCTCTTGGCCTGTACCACCGCGTCCTTTCCAGGTCTATTCCACAAAGATCTAACAAAATATAAGAGCAAGGTATCAAGGCCGTTGGGATGAAAACATGATGGCTGATTATTGCTAGGGAATCATTCGAGACTGTCCCGATAAATATTACACAAAGAAATCGCTAATTCGAAGCTTTCTCTGTGTCCAATATTAAAATTGGAGATTTCACTTAAATCAAGATGGCGCCTACTACCAGTAAAGCGTCCGCTAACTCATTGAAAATAAATGAAACTAATAGTACAAAAAAATGTGTGCGTGGTGCTGTTGCTAGAACGGGAGTCAAGTGTCACTTCTGTAAAACAATCTACCACAACAGCTGTGCAGAAAGGGCTAAAACCTGCTGTGGGTACGACCTAACCTCGCTGGTCCTAGCGCCTCTAACACCGACACCACCAGACATCTGGCAACTACAAGAGATTGACTTTACCATAGAAGCTTATCAACACCTAAAGGAACTGGTAAATCAATTAAAATTGAATAATGAATTATTGCTGGATAAAATTCGAGTTCTGGAGTTCGAGAATTCAACATTAAAAAATCCAGTATTAAACGAAAAGTCAAAATGTAAACAAACTGATGTAGACAACCATATCAACCAGTTAAATAAAAGGAATGGTCCGCCACATAGTATTAATAAACCAAATCTTACTGAAAATGTTAAGACAGTTGCAGCCGTACCAACCACAACCGCGACGAAAACTACCCCGAAGAAAAGTAGGAGCAATACTATACACGTATCTCAAGAGAACCCAACTCAACTACGTAGTCCGGAATTCGCGTCAAAGACCACAGAGAATGCTAGCAACATGGAACCAAATATTCAGGGATGGAAGCAAGTTACTTACAAAAGGAAGACGTACAACGCCGTTATGGGTTCTTCTAAAGGGGAGTCGATCAAGGGTGCACCTAGATATAAACACCTCCATATCTTCAGACTGGATCCCGAACTCAAGAAAGAACAACTTCTAGATTACCTTAAGGAAAAGAACTTCATTTTTATCGAATGCGAACAATTACAGTCTAAACATCCTAACGAATATTCATGTTTTAAACTCAGTGCTCACTCGGACATTATTGATGAAGTTAAGAAGCCCGAGGTTTGGCCTGAGAATGTGTGTATCAAATTTTTTTTTGATTACAGCAAGAATAAAAACAAAATAACGTGAATATTTTATTTCAAAATATTCAGTCCCTTCGAAATAAATTTAATGAATTGGACTGTTTTTTAATCGATCAGTCTCCCAAATTCGATATGATTTGCCTCACAGAACATTGGCTAAGCAGCATTGAGTGTGAAACATCGCAGATAAATACTTTAACGTGTAGTGCATACTACTCACGTCCTGGAAATAATTACGGTGGCACAATTATTTACGTGGACAGTCAGATCAAAAATAATAATTTTAACCATAAAACTAAATTATTTTCTAGAGAAAAAGATTGTGAAATATCCTGCAATTATGTCCCAAATCTTAATCTCTGTATCATTTGTGTCTACAGATCACCTTCTGGGATCTGGTCTGAATTTATGAATATAATAACGTCTTACCTAGAAACCTTAAGTACTAACAATTATTTTATTATCTTAGGGGGTGATTTCAACATAAATTTCAATTTGTGCAGTGACAGTAAAGTAACTTCTTTGTCTGATATGCTTCTTTGCTATGGATTAATTCCAATTGTAGATTTTAATACAACGGGTGTTAATAGAATAGACAATATTTTTATCAATTTTGAAACCGAGTACTCTATCAACCCCTGTAATACAAGTATGTCAGATCATATAGGTTTATCACTTAATATTTGCATGCCTAACTTAGGAGTACACATTCTGCCTAATGAGAATTGTCGCCCATTTACCAATAAAAGGAAAATTATATTTTACCAGATATTATCAAACGCTGACTGGGACTTTGTGCATTTTGACATCGATATTAATCTCAAAATTAACTTATTTATTCGTCAGCTAGCTGAAAAATATGAACTTGCGTTTCCATTGAAACAATATAATAAACACAAATTTGTAAAAATTGTGTGGTTCAATGATGAATTGGGGTATCTCAGAGAACACCTAAAATTTCTTAATGTAGTGTACGAACAGTATCCATCAAATGCTAATAAAATAACACGAAATGTTTTTAAAAGACGTTACAAAGAAACAATAAAATTAACCAAAAAACTAGCCAATGATAATTATATTTCAACATCTAGTAACAATCAAAATGCATTACGCACTGTCATTAACATTGCCAAAAATAAAACAAGCTGTGCTATTAATTGTGATATATCGTGTCAGAGGCGCAGCCACGGGGGGGGGCCGGAGGGCCCGGCCCCCCCCCCAAGGCATTTTGGACAATATTGAGAATCAAGGGAGCAGCCACGGGGGACCCGGAATTTTACTCTCAACGTGTTTAGATTTGTTACCTACTCCCTATCTAGTAACCGCAGCATATCTCACTGCCATATTGACGCGTATGATTGACATTATATACTTATGCACATACATGCACGATAAGTACATTACGTGCTGAAAGCTGATTGCTTAACGCACGGCCTGCGTGGCTTGGGCGCAACATATCCGCTAGTATGTAATATGTTACATAGCACTTTCGTAACGTAATGTAATATTTCACGTTTGAATCTGATGAACGCTACTCCGGCCATTTTGATTCTACGCAAGGCCTCAATAAATTAAGCATACTATTTTTAATGGCGACCGTCCGAACAATCGTGTATTGACAGTGCACACTTTTCTCTGGTGAATACGCCCTATGTTAACTCATTATATTGTGAGATTGTGCGTCTTCTTGACAAATACTGAGGTAAGTAATTATAAATTGTTCTGTTAAGTAAAAAGGGTGACGTGAATAAGCGAAGTGCGATCGCTATACAGGGTGCCCGTTTTTCAAGCGACGCTATGGGGATCTCGTTATTTGAATAAATAGAGAATCGGTTAAATGGGGGCAAAGTTGTGCATTTTAGTTGTTGTTAATAATATGCTTTCATATTTGAAATATCTTCATTTGTTTGGATGTACTTCGAAAAAAACTTAAATTTTAGATTTTTTATAATCGTCCATATCTCCGTTATTATTTATTTTTTTCAAATTTTGTGAAAACTTTTTAAAGTCAACTTTTTATGACTGATCGAATGGCGAGCGTTTAAAATATTCAAATCGATTCGTTTTTGTTTTATAGACTCAACTTTTGTTTCTCTTATGGAAACATACACATTTATCCACTTCATTAAAATGCATTTTAAATTCTGATTTCACATGTAGACTTTTGTTCAATTATTGTTGTTGTTCCAGTTGCCATGGCAACCAAACAATACCAAGTTGCTATGCAATAGTTCAAATGTTATTCAAAAGTAAAGCTATGAACCATTGGTTATCTTTTTCTACGCAAATAAATATTTTTTGTGGACTTTGCGCGATTGTTTCCATGGCAACATACCATAAAAACAATACATTTTTTGAAAGTCAACATGTGGCACATCATCGAAATCAACGTGGAAAATGCTGTTCAATGATATGCATATCTTCATATGCGCCCATAAGAAAAACAAAAGGTATGCTTCGAAAAACAAATACGAATCGCAGTTTTATAATTTACTCCATAGGTCGAGAAATAACGGAGATATAGACAATTTTTAAATATCGAAAATAACAGTTTTTCTTAAATTACAACGAAACGATTGAAGATATTTGAAATATGAAAGCAGATTATTGGCAAGCACTGTAATATGCAACTTTGCCCCCATTTATCCGATTCTCTATATATTCAAATAAGCGAGATCCCTATAGTGCCGCACGAAAAACGGGCACCCTGTATATACAGGGTGTATATGAATAAAACGTAACATGAGATTTTAAATATATTTTTTATATTGCAATATTAATTTCTCTAAGTATTTTAGAACAAATATCTAAAAATATTTGTTGTGGAGTAAAATATTCTGCATGATATTGTATTCCTTGAATTACATGCAATTTGAAGGTAATTAATAATATATCATGAATTTGCTCAACGAAAACACTAATGTGTTAATTCTCAATATAGAATATACAATATAAAAGAAGATGTTATTTCGTTGCAAATTCATTGTCATTTCATAGCAAACAACATAACATATCTGAAAAGAGATATAACTTTACTTTGATCTTGTAAATATTTTGAGTATAAGGATGATGACCAAATCATTATTGAATAAAATTGGGAATTCAACAACCAATAAATACAAAAAACAATTATGTTTTCTAGAAATACACAATTCAAATATTTTCAATTTTTTCGAGGAAGAAAACATTGTTAGAAATAACTGTATTTTGAATAATTATGGAAGATATTATTCCAATATAAAGAAATTAACATTGGAAATTCTATGTTCCGTTTTATCCATCTACGTCAGACGCCGTCTCGCATTGTTTTTTCAAAAGTATTAGTATAATTGCAAATTGACGAAAATTTAAGGCTGAAAGACTGACGGTCGATAGCCATCGATATTATATTATTATTATTATATAAGAATGTATTATTACACAATAAAGATGTTAGGATATAACATATTTAATTAAAAATACTGACAAAATTATTTTTTCCTTTTGTTAAAAAATAGAACATTGAAAAATAATACAAGTGGACATTTTAAAACGATTCAAAAAGAAAATCATGGCACTAAATGTTTTTTTTATTGAAAAATTCATGACATGTACGTTTAGTTACAGATATAAATTTACAATATGAAACGAACAGCAGAAAATACATTATATAGTTATTTTAAAAAAACCAACAAAGAAGCAACAACACCAGAACTCCAAAATGAAAATAATGCCTCCGTTGAAATAGAAAATCTAAATCTAAGGACCCCGTCTACGAGTGCAGAAACAACAACTTTAGGCAGTTCATATGATATCGCAAATTTTGTAAACACACACATGCCTACCGACGATAAATTGGATTTGGTTAACAAATTTTGGATACCGGATGATCACTTTAATTTCCCGTTCACCAATGTTAATAAACATAATCGAAGATTTCAATCAATTTGGCTAAAAAAATATTCATGGTTAACCTACTCTAAAATTCAAGATGGAGCTTATTGCAAATTTTGCTCCCTTTTTGCAAAAGATGAGGTTGGATTCAGTAATTCGCAAGAAACTGGCAAGTTAGTAAAAAATCCCTTCAGGAACTGGAAAGATGCATTAAAATCATTTAATAATCATAGCCAGTGTAAATATCACCAGAGCGCAATTCTAACTTTTGATTTATTAACCCAAGAAAAACAACAAAGGCAGATATCAGTAATAGATCAACTTAATCGATCCACTCTAAAACAGGCGGAAGAAAATAGAAAAAAACTGGTTCCGATTATTCAAACTGTGATATTCTGTAATAGAAATGGACTAGCTCTTCGAGGGCATCGTGATTCGGGAAGCATCGACATTGGCACTGGTCCACTTAAAGAAGAAGGGAATTTTCGGGCTTTACTTAGATTCAAAGTTGAATCTGGGGATTCCACCTTAGAGAATCACTTATTAACGTGTAAAAAAAACGCATCATATATAAGTTGGGATATCCAAAATCAAATAATAGAGTCCTGCAATACTATTATTCTAAATAAACTCGTGAGAGAGGTAAATAAAGCGAAATGTTTCACAGTATTGGCAGATGAAACAGCAAATATAAGTTGCACAGAACAATACAGTCTTTGTGTACGATATTACAACGAAGAAAAAAAATCACTTTGTGAACATTTTCTGCAGTTTGTTCCCGTTGTTTCTACTACTGGAAAAAACTTATCTACAGCATTATTAACGTCACTTGAAAAGTTTGGGATTGATATTAAATATCTTCGAGGCCAGGGGTACGATGGAGCACCAGTAAATACTGGAAACATTGAAGGTGTTGAAGCTTATGTTACCCAAAAATGCCCATCTGCAATATTTGTTCATTGCGTGGCTCACTCTCTAAATCTTGCCATATCTTCTGCCTCAACCATTCGAGAAATTAATAATTGCTTCGGAACAGTTGAACAAATTTATTCATTCTTTAAAACACCCAAGAGAAATGCAATTTTGATTGACAAAGTTAATGAATTTGCCCCAGAAACTAACAGACAAAAATTAAAACAATTATCTCCAACCAGATGGGTAGAAAGACACGACTCCGTAATCGTTATGGTGGAGTTACTAGAATCGGTGTATCATGCTCTGGAAGACATTGCAATCTGGAACGATAAAAACACTTCATCATTGGCAAATTTATTAATATCGGGAATACAAAAGTCAACTTTTTTAATAACATTATTAATAGTGCAGAAAGTTTTCAGCTACACATTACCACTATGTAAGTATTTACAATCCGGAAATGTCGATTTAATTATGACAATGCAACAAGTAACAAATGTAGAAAACATCCTTGTTAATATAAGAGAAAATGCAAGAAGTGAGTTTGATCCCATTTTCCAGCAAGCAACTCACATTACAGCCACTATTTTTGAAAACGAAGCAGGAATAACTGTTCCAAGAATAGTAAAGAAACAAGTCCATAGAAAAAATATTCCAGCTGATTCTCCCAAAGAGTATTATATTAAATCAATATTTTTACCATTTCTGGACTACGTTATTTCACAATTAAATAGCCGTTTTATAAAACACAAGGAAATTTTAGAGTCATTCCAATGTTTAATGCCGACTGGTGAAAAGCCAACACCCAAAAATATACAAGGACTGAGATATTTGATCAAATTTTACAAGGATGATATCCTCGTTATTAATACTGATGTTTTGATAAGTGAATACGAATTATGGTTTTCGAAATATTATAATGCACCAGCCAATATTCCAACAACTGCCATTGAAGCATTACAAGATTGTAACAAAAATATTTATGAAAATATATACAATCTTTTAAAAAATTTTGTCACTCTACCAATTTCAACAGCCACTCCAGAAAGATCATTTTCTACATTGAAACGACTAAATTCATATTTACGAAGTACTACTGGAGAAGGCCGATTGAATGGTTTAGCTCTTTTAAATATTCACTGGGAAGTGAATGTATCACCAGAAGAAGTTTTAAATGAACTGAAAAAAAAACCGAGAAAATTATTACTTTAAATCTTTTCGGTTAATTAATAGTACCTTTTATTGTATATACTATATGTGATTGTTATTAGTGTTAAATATTATTGTTCTTATTATTTTATTATTCAACATTAAACTATTTAATGTATATATGTGATAACTACTGCTGTGTTAAATATTTTTTTGTTTTTTTTTCTTATTTAATATTAAAGATATTTTAATATATTTATATGTATATAATATTCGTATTTAATATTTATTTGATTGGGCCCCCTCCAAGCCAAAATCCTGGCTGCGCCACTGTTTCGTGTAAAGATTTTAATTTGTTTTTTACGGGTGTGGCGGATCAATTACTGAGTAAGTTTCCGACTGATAAATTTTACCCAACCAACTTCACACCATACGTGGCAAACCATTTCACTTTTAAAAAGGTGTCAGAGATAGATATTAGAGACGCGATCGATGATCTGAAAAATAACAAAAGCTTGGATATCCATTGTCTTTCCAGTAATTTAATAAAATCAGTTAAGGATATAATTGTATTACCTCTCACTAAATCAGTAAACCAAATACTTATTACGGGTGAATTCCCCGATGAACTAAAACTTACAAAGGTAATACCAATTTTCAAAAAGGGTGATGCCAATCTTATTGATAATTACAGACCAATATCTTTAGTCTCGATCATTTCTAAAATTATTGAGAAAGTAATCAAGAAACAAATAACATTTTTTCTTGAACATGAAGGATTACTAAATAAAGAACAATTTGGATTTCGAGAAAATCGATCCACTACCTTGGCTATTGAAGCCTTTGTTCAAAATACTCTGGAATGTTTTGAGCGTGGTCAATATGCATTAGCCTCTTTTCTGGACTTAAGCAAGGCATTTGACTGCGTTCAGCATTCTGTAATAGTTGAAAAACTGCGCAAATACAAGTTTGATAATGTAAGCTGTAATCTAATTCAATCTTACCTATCCAATCGAAGACAGAAAGTATGCATTCGGGGGAAGTCATCGAGTTTCCGACGTATTAGTCATGGTGTACCACAAGGATCGGTGCTAGGGCCGTTATTATTTTTAATATATATTAATGACTTTCCCCTGCACCTAGAAAATTGTGATATTTTTCTTTTTGCGGACGATACAACAATTGTCAATGTAGCATCCTCCCTAGCAGATGTTCAAGACAAAAACAAAACTTCCCTTCTTAATGCTGAACAATGGTTTAACATGAATAAGCTTACGGTTAATCCGTCTAAAACCGTTAATATGATTTTTACACTAAAGAAAACAGATGCTGTCCAGCCCGCTAACACAAAATTCCTAGGCATACAATTGGACAATGCACTAAAATGGGAACAGCATGGTGCTGAAATAGCAAAATGAATGTCTTGGGGCATTTATCGGTTAAAAAGTCTGTCAAATTCGGTGTCTGGATGGATACTCAAAACTGTGTTACGAGTGTTGTCATTGCCATCTCCAGTACGGTATTTTGGTGTGGGGTCATTCGGTATCTCGACACAGGCTTTTCGGCTTAGAGCGCAAAGCTATTCGCACCTTTACCGGACTTGGATACCAAGACGACTGTAAGGAAAAATTCAAACAACTCCGTATTCTTACTTTACCAGCCATATTTATCTTGGAGTGTTTATGTTACGTCAAACGAAACTTACACGCGTACACAACTCATGAACACCATGAGTATCCTACCAGACACCGAAAGGAAATAAAGCTCTCCCAAATTAGACTCAAAAAATCACAAACGGGAACTAATTATTTCGGCCCGCTTCTGTTTAATAGATTATCATAAAGTACACGTAATTTCTATTTTATTAAATTTAAAAATGTCATTAAAGAATTTCTGCTGGAATTATCGCCTTACAACATCGAGGAATTTATTACTTTTGGAGGTATTGTTTAATGAAATAGTCCGTTTTAAAATTTATTTATTTATTTATATATTCAATTTTATCTTATTTATACAGTCTGTTTGATTTATTGTGACACAGCACATATGTCCGTTATTAGTACAGATAGAAAAAAAGGTAAAGACAATAGTTTTAGTATTTTTCATGATCTATTCAGTAGCATTGTCAGAAAAACAATTGAAAATCAAATAAACACGTGAAAGCTATTAGCTTCATTTTCTTTAATGGAACACCCTGTATATTTTGTTTATTTCAAATAGGTAATAACCTTAGCTTTATAATGATACCACATAAGTACCCCTTCAATCTACAAATAACGCGACAATTGCAAATAAATGAAATTTATCAGTTGCCATGGATAACAATTGACATAAAACAATTTGTTAACGCTTTAATGTCAAAGTGGTGTAGTAACTTCCCGTCTTGCGTGTTGTTGATTCAAATCTTTAGAGATGGGTGATATATACTATTCTAATGATGACAAAATGGATATGCTAAAGGTTTTCGTTAGATGCAACGATAATTCTAGAGAAGCTAGTATCACTTATGGAAACATGTATCCAGAAAGAAGACAACCACATTATCGCACTTTTGCAAGACTTGAACAAAATTTACGGAGAAATGGGTGTTTTAATAATAAATTACGAAGGAGAAGACAAGAAAGAGAAGATAATAATGAAGTATTGATATTGGCCTATTTTAGAGCACATCCACATAATTCAATACGCGAAGCAGTGGCTGACTTAGGAATAAGTATGCATAAAATATTTTCTATTCTGAGAAAACATAAAATGAGACCATATAAAATTAAGTTAGTACAAGGTTTAAGAGATGGTGATTCTGACAGGAGGATAGTATTCTGTAATAGGCTTAGCAACAATCAACATTTATTAAATTTAATTCTTTGGAGTGATGAATCAAATTTCAACAACAACGGAATCTCCAACCGAAAAAAACGACCATTACTGGGATACTGAGAATCCACGTCAAATTCGAGATTGCAGATTCCAACAAAGATTTGCAGTTAATGTGTGGCTTGGTGTGTTAGGTGATACCATTCTGGTTATGATGGCCAAATCATCCGCAAATGCTAAGTACTGATGTTTATTGTGGTATAACGGACTGTTATACCACAAATAACATCATTTTATAGAGATTTGCTCGCTTTATCACTACCTCCACTACGCGTATTTTAAAGTAAAGATTGGTGATCAAGACAAAGATTGGGCACCACATGTTGTATGTAAGATATGTGAAGAGGGTTTAAGGCATTGGGGTAATGGAACAAGGAAGCCCCTACCCTTTGGAATACCAATGATTTGGTGAGAGTCAACAAATGACTGTTATTTCTGTATGTGCAATGTACGTGGATATAACACAAAAAAATTAAAAAAAACATAATTTATCCAAACCTCAAGTCCGCAATTAGACCAGCGCCACATGGCCCAGACTTGCCAATACCTGAGAAACCAACAAATTTAGAAGATGTTACAAGCAGTTCTGAACCTGAAGTTGATGAAAACAACTTTACCGATGCCGATGATGAAATATCAAGCGTTTCTAAGCAACCGCGGTTATTTTCCAACACCGAACTTAACGACTTAGTTAGAGACTTACGTCTTCCAAAGGATCTTTTCGAAATATTATCATCCAGACCGCAGTTATTTTTCAAGACCAAACTTAACGACTTAGTTAGAGACTTGGGTCTTCTAAAGGATCTTTCCAAAATTTCTTGAATTAATTTCTCATCTGGCACTTGGTGAAACATATTAGAATATGTAAAGTTATTTAAATAAAAAAAACACTTGGTATTGTTTCACAAATTAAAACTTTATTCCGACTAGTTTCGGTTTGTTAGACCATTTTCTAAGGAAAAGTTTTAATTTGTGAAACAATACCAAGTGTTTTTTATTTAAATAACTTTACTTATCTTTCCAAAATTTTAGCATCCAGACTTCAAAATAAAAATTTACTGACAGAAGACGTTAAAATCTTGTATTTTAGGAAACGCGAGTCCGAGTATTCAGGCTCTTTTAAAAAAAGCGGTTGTCTAGTTTATTTCACCGACATTTCCAGTGTGAGAAACAAACTTGGGGGCACATACAATCCCGATGATTGGCGGCTTTTTATTGATTCTTCTAAAAGAAGCCTTAAAGCTGTTCTCTTGCACAATGGGAATGTTTTTTCATCGGTACCGGTTGCTTATTCTGTGTAAACGACGAAAAGCTACGAAAATCTTAAAGTAATGCTTGAAAAGCGCAAATACAATGATCAGAGTTGGAAAATGTGTGGGGATTTGAAAATTGTGGGACTTCTACTAGGACAACAGTCAGGGTATACAAAATACCCATGTTTTTGTGTGAGTGGGACAGTCGAAGTAGACGTCAACATTAAAAGAAAAAGGACTGGATAAGAAGAAATCATTTAATTCCCGGATCAAAAAATGTTCTCCACGAAAGTATTGTTGATTTAAAACGGGTTAGTAGAAAGTATTCAGGATTGGTAAGTATTCTTATCTAATCTAGTATTTTAAAAAGTTTTAGTACAAATTTCTGCAAAAGTTAATACGGGAGCCAATAACACAGGCCGACAAATTTTGACTTTTTTAAAGTTGATTTCGACCTGACCTGAAAAAGTTATACGGGAGACAATTATTGGCCTCTATAAAATTGATATTAGATTACCCATACAGAGAGTTTTTCTTTTAAATATACATATCTTAATATACTGTATACGCTGTAAATCTTCAGATGTTCGTTGTTTGTCCAATATTTTAAATTTAACTTTCAAACGAGTGTTTTCCACTCCCAGACTAAGCGTGAAGTAAAATTTCGAGTTTAGAAAAGCCCCGCGTAGAAAATTTGTCTCGGGTCGCTGCGCGACCCTCGACAAATTTTCACGGGGCTTTTCTAAACTCGAAATTTTACTTCATGCGCCACGCGTACTAAACACTGATGTAATGTGATGTTCAGAAGACATGTTTTTAGCATACTGCTTTAGTAGAATATTTTGAACTTCACCTAAAATTAGTGTTTTATACGCGTGGTGCATGAAGTAAAATTTCGAGTTTAGAAAAGCCCCGTGAAAATTTGTCTCGGGTCGCTGCGCGACCCTCGACAAATTTTCTACGCGGGGCTTTTCTAAACTCGAAATTTTACTTCATGCTTAGTCTGGGAGTGGACGACACTCGTTTAGAGCTTCGAATTGGACGATTTTGTAAACTACCTAAGTAACTGGTAACTACCCACTGAACACGGAAACATTTTAAACATTACTCGAATGTTGAACGTGATACTCATGTTATCCTATAGACTTCGCTTCACTTCACTTCTTTAAGACAATCACGAGACGAGTACGACACGAGCGCGAGACGTGCACGACACGAGATAAGCACAAGACATGCACGACAAGGGGCGTTCAACACACTCGTGTCGTGAACGTCTTGTGCTCGTTTCGTGTTCGTGTCGTGATCGTTTCGTCAAAAATATGGTATATTAAGATATGTGGTTCCAACAAGATGGAGCTCCTCCCTATAACGGAAGAAATGTCAAAGATATTTTAGAAAGAAAGTTTGGTTTGAAATTGATTGCAAATGGTGGCCCTATAAACTGGCCAGCAAGATCGCCAGATCTGTCTATTTTAGATTTTTTTATTTGGGGATTTTTAAAGCAAAAAGTTTATGTTACTCTTCCAGAAAATGTAGACGATCTGAAAAATCGTATTCGTATGGCATGTGGCCAAATAACACCACGGATGTTGCAAAAAGCACGACGAAATTTAATGAAGAGATGTGAAGAATGTATTGCAAACAACGGACGTCACTTTGAACAGACACTTTAAATAGTTATTCATGTCAACTGATAAATTTCATTTATTGGCAATTGTCGTGTTATTTCTATAATAAAGGGGTACTTATGTGGTATTATTATAAGGCTAATATTAATGCCTATTTGAAATAAAAAAATATACAGGGTGTTCCATTAAAGAAAATGAAACTAATAGCTTTCACGTGTTTATTTGATTTTCAACTGTTTCTCTGACATTACGATTGAATAGATCATAAATAATACTAAAACTTTTGTCTTTAACTTTTTTTTCTATCTGTACTAATAACGGACATATGTGCTGTGTCACAATAAATTAAACAGACTGTATATTCAATTTTATCTTATTTATATAATTCATTTTATCTTACTTATAGGTATATTCATTTTTATCGAATTTATATATTCAATTTATTCTTATTTTTTGACTAATTTATAGTAGATTGTTATTAGTATTTGTTTAATTTGCCACAATTATACACACATTCTCAGGTTTCATCTTATTTTATTATATATATTTGAAATAAAACAACACAGTTGGGAGGGTTTCACTTTTATTGTTGAACACTGCAACATGTTTCACCACACAGTGGCTTCATCAGGCAGATGAAATAATGATTTTACAAAGTACAGGTAAAAGCTTATATACTAATGCAATTAATATAAGCTTTTACCTGTACTTTGTAAAATCATTATTTCATCTGCCTGATGAAGCCACTGTGTGGTGAAACATGTTGCAGTGTTCAACAATAAAAGTGAAACCCTCCCAACTGTGTTGTTTTATTTCAAATAGTATTATGGAGTTTCATCATGTATCCGCCTCATCAATTAAATATTATTTTATTATGTTATTATCACTATTACATACTTAATATTTATCTTGTGTACTATTTACTTGACTTGTGTAAGGATTTTTCTAATACACTAATAAAGAATTTAAAAAAAATAAAAATTAATGCTAATAGATACAAATAATTGTGTTTTTTGTACCTTCTCATATCTCCTAAATTAGGATTTCTTTTGTCGATCTCGTCAACATTTTTTTAGGAAATCACAAGTCTGTAAACTCTCCTGAACTGATGCAAAGCATGTGGGAATGTTATAAAAAGCCCTGGTGTACCCAGCGATTTGTACAAATTTTCCGAAAGCCTTGGCTCTTACAGTGAGGAACAATAGGAGAGGTTCCACAAAGACCTAGATTAGATATTTGTAGGGGTGGCCTTTTGGCCTGTACCACCGCGACCTTTGCAGATCTATTCCACAAAGACCTAACAAAATATAAGAGCAAGGTACTTAGACCGTTGGGATGAACACATGATGGCTAATTATTGCTAGGGAATCATTCGAGACTGTCCCGATAAATGATATAGAAAGAAATCGCGAATTCGAAGCTTTCCAATATTGAAATTAATGCTAATAGATACAAATAATTGTGTTTTTTGTACCTTCTCATAGGAAAAATATATTATTACAGATTATCAGTAAATTACAGAATAAGCGTTTATCAGCTTATTTTAAAAATTTTCAATTAAACTATAAGCTATAGTTCTAATGCGATTGTAGAATATACGCAATTGCTGCGATTCGAAGTTTTATCTTATTGAAGGAACACAGTGAGTCTGCGGATATCAGAAATTTCACGAGCACTAAACCCGCGGCTTTCTGCCGAGATTAACATCTCTCTGAATTATTATTATTATAGGCGAAATGGTCTTTCGCTTACCCAAAAATTCCGATATTCCCTATCATTCCCAGGGTCGCGGGGTCGCGGGGGGAGGGAAACGACGCAGATGGGAACGGCGGAGGAGGCGCTCTGGCGTCGCGGCGCTTTATAATCCCGTTTAATCTTCGACGGCGTATAAATTCAGTTACTGCTCCGTTTTATATACTAATACACATAACGCGATTTCGCCTTTATCCGCACAAGTTTACTCACTCAATAATTTTTATCACATGATAAAATAGGAAAAAATGTTGTAAATGAAGCGATTATATATTTTAGATCTGTCTTCAGAAAAAAAAAAAACAGTAATTAAGAATTGATTGAGTGAGTTACGTAAAGATCGAATTTAATTGATAAATAAAGCACTAATAACCTTTCTTCACACTTTTAAAAGTGTGAAGAAAGGTTATTAGTGCTTTATTTATCAAGTAATTAAGAAGTAGTCGAATTTACTCAATCAATAACTTTCATCACATGATGACATAGAAAAAAAGTTATTTATCCATTTTTTGTATGTCTTCATGTGATGAAAGTTATTGAGTGAGTTAATTAGACTACTTCTTAGTTACTTTTTTTTTTCTTAGTTACTTATCTTCAAAGTAAAGGCTCTGTTATCCAACAGTGCGAATTTTGAAAAGAAATGTTGGTCGAAATGAAGCACCAACCTCGCTTGCTGTACGCAAATTTGTGAAAATAGTTCACAAGATTGGAACTTAAGTGGACCATAGAAGCCGCCATTCTCCTCATCCAATGCGCACAGACAAGAATATTGCTATTGTAGCCCATTCAAAAACAATAACTCGCCATTCTGGTCAACAGGAAGCACTACAGAGGCATGATTATCGACTCATGTGGCCAGAAATTGAGGACATAGACTGGAACGATCTTTGGTTTTAGCAGGACGGCGCGACAAACCACAGCCTATCAAACAATCTATCCTTTGTGCACGAATTGCGGTAATTGTGTAATTAGTCGTTTTGATAATATCAATTGGCCTTCACGGAGCTGCGATTTAATGCCGTTCGATTTTTTTTATAGGGTGCTGTTAAATATCTATGTTATGCAGACAATCCACCAACGATTCAGGCGCTTAAGCACAATATTAGTCGAGATATTCATGAGATAGAGCCCTCAATTATCGAAAATGTACTAAAATATTGGGTTGACATGATGGTTTTTGTTGTGCCAGCTGAGGGAGCCACATGAATGACATTGTATTGAATTATTAAAGGAAAGGATTGCTCTTGCTAACAAAGCACTAACATTTAAAAAAATATTTATCCAAGTTTATTTTCTTAATTAAACACAGTTATATTCCTTTCTTCACTTTTATTTTTCTTGCTTAGCAAGAAAAATAAAAGTGAAGAAAGGAATATAACTGTGTTTAATTAAGTGACTTAACACCTTCACGTAACTCATACAACTACATTAATTCAAGCTTATTTTATAGCATTTTTAAAAAGAAACCGCTAGATGGACCCTATATATTTTTCGAAAATATTAGTTACAAATAAAATCTTTACCTGACTATAACATGTTTTCTTTGTTATTATCTCTTTAAACAAAGTGTAAACTTTAAATATTTGTATTTTATCTATTAAAATATATTAAATTGCAAGTGTATTATTAAAACTTATATAATCTTTATTTTTCATCTATTACCCTCAACCCACGCACGATATATACCCTTGCAAAAAAAAAACTTAATAATTTACTACAGGGTCGATACAATTTTTCCCCACACCAGCACATCTCGAGGAAAATTGAGAAAAGAGGATGAGTAATTGACGGGGCGAAAGTTATGGCTCTAAACATAAATAAGGAAGTTTCGTCTCATCCTCTCGTATTTTTTTTCCTCTCCCTCTCGTCAGTGTCGAACTTGGCCGATTTTTCCTCTTCATTTCTGAACAACGCACTTTGAAGAGGTGGCGGTGGCAGAGGGCGAAAAAACAAGTCCCGGGGTTGACTCCGGGAAATCTGGGTTAATTAGTGTTTTGTAATCTCGGCCGCCTTATGCAAAACCCCGTCGTTTTCGGGGATGAGGAATTGGAATTGCCGACGAGAATAATGTAGTTTACCTTTTACCTTTGTTATTTGTACTGTATACAGATACTATCAGCAAATTCTTCTTCGAGTACCAAATGTTTTTTTTAACAACTTTATTGTGTTTTATCTATAAATTGTTAAAAATAATAATGTAAATATACAGACTCTTATGTAACACCGAACATTTTCATAACGAGTATTTTTCTTTTACGTATCTATATGCATACGTTGCGCATTTTTCGATGCTCGGTTTATTAAAAGAATTTAATTTGAAGCTTTAAGCGAGTGTTTTCCACTCCCAGGCTAAGCATGAAGTAAAATTTCGAGTTTAAAAAAGCCTGAAAATTTGGTTTGGTCGCGTAGCGCGAAGCGCGGAGCGGCCAAACCAAATTTTCAGGCTTTTCTAAACTCGAAATTTTACTTCATGCGCCTCCGATACAAAACACCGATATTTTACAAAGTTTTAAGCACACCGCTAAGCTTTATACTGAATCAGTGTTTTGTACCGGTGGCGCATGAAGTAAAATTTCGAGTTTATAAAAGCCTGAAGATTTGGTTTGGTCGCGTAACGCAAAGCGCGGAGCGGCCAAACCAAATTTTCAGGCTTTTCTAAACTCGAAATTTTACTTCATGCGCCACTAGTACAAAACACTGACATATTACGAAGTGTAAAACACACCGCTAAACTTAACATTGAATCAGTGTTTTGCACCGGTGGCGCATGAAGTAAAATTTCGAGTTTAGAAAAGCCTGAAAATTTGGTTTGGTTGCGTAGCGCGAAGCGCGGAGCGGCCAAACCAAATTTTCAGGCTTTTCTAAACTCGAAATTTTACTTCATGCTTAGCCTGGGAGTGGAAAACACTCGCTTAAAGCTTCAAATTGGATTCTTTTAATAAACCGAGCATCGAAAAATGTGCAACGTATGCATATGGATACTTTAAAGAAAAATTCTCGTTATTTTAAATGTTCGGTGTTACATAAAACTTTCTGTATAGTCCTTCTATAGCAATGCTAAACGTTTTTCGATACAACCAATTGTTTTCCAGAAATTTGAGAAAAACGTGTAGACTTCAATGACCGATGTACAGGGTGGCCCAAATTCGATGTTTTCATAGGGTAACTCGGTAACCTGAAGGGTTAGAAAAAAATTAATATAAACGTCATGACCTCTTTTTACGAAACATTAATAATGGCGTAAATAGATTATGGCTAACTTAATTAGTTTGGAAGATATCAGGCGTTTTTCAATTGTTGGCTATTTAAAAATATGTCTTTATCTTAATAACTATAAGATATACAAAAAAAAAACTCTTCAATCATTATTTATGTAGTTTTCAGCGTAGAATGCAGTGGCGAACTTATTTTTTTATTCGGACGTTTAATTTCCGAGTTATATATTTATTTATTTATTTTAACGGTGGGCCATTACATAATAGAATAACAATAGTCTTTTAACAAATCGAAATAATCGCACAAAATCACACAAACAATGTAAATAACGACTAAAACTAAATTTATATACAAATACAAGTATGCATACATGGAATCATACATACTATAACACTACGTACTACATTCAAGCACATTTTTACAATTACGCTTGAAACATTGTAAGCTTACACCAAAAACATCTATCAATCTACAATATGTATTAATATTATCAATTAATGCATTCCTAGGGCTGTTGGATGCATAATTTGTTGCGTGATACTTGCTAGCAAGTAGTTGTTGATGCCTAGTTAAGCGTGTAGGTACATATAGTGAAATTGATGCAAGTATTACAGAGCAATTTATTCTGCTATTTAATATGCGGTACGCAAAACACAAGGAAAAGTACACTCTTCGTTTAATTAATGGAAGAAGTCCAAGATATTTAAGTATCATATTATAATCATGATAAAATAGATGACATCGAAAACAAATCAATTTTATCATTTTTCGTTGCACATTTTCTAGACGATCCACATGACATTTATAATGAGGTGACCATATAATTGCGCAATAATCTATAATAGGCCTTACAATAGATATATAGAGAGATATAAATGTTCTAATAGAATTAAAATTTGAGCTAAATCTTCGTATAAATCCAAACATCTGCAATGCTTTAGCAGAGATTTTGTTGATGTGATCATTAAACTGTAGTTTAGCATCAAACAAAACCCCCAAATCATTAATTGAATCAACTCTCTCGAGGAAACTATTATTTAATGAATAATCAAAAGCTAATATTGAATCATTTTTACGTGAAAACCGCATGGACTTGCATTTTTTTATATTTAAATAGAGATTATTATCATTACACCAAACCATAATCTGATTTAAATCATTTTGAAGAGTATTACAGTCATATATGGACTTTATATTGCGAAATACTTTCATATCGTCTGCATATAGAAGAATATTAGAAGTAAGATGTTTGCCAATATCATTCACAAATATAAGAAAAAGTAACGGCCCTAAGTGAGAGCCTTGTGGCACCCCTGAGGTTGCATCAATTATGATATCAGATGTGATGTTATTTACTTTGACCAACATTTTCCTTTTACAGATAAAGAACCGTAGCCATTCAAGCATGCGTCCCGAAACACCATATGAGCAAAGTTTATACAGAAGCCTCGTATAATTAACCCTGTCGAAGGCTTTGGAGAAGTCAGTGTAGACAGAATCCACAACTGAGCCTTCTTCCAAAGTATCCGATATAAAGTTTGAATAAATAAAGAGATTCGATTCTGTAGATCTTGATGGAAAGAATCCATGTTGTTGATCAATTATTGTGGATGAAAAGTGCAGCATCATATGTTTATATACAATCTTGTCAAACAGTTTCGGAATACAAGATTGAATGGCTATGGGACGATAATTGTGTACATCTTTTTTGACACCCGACTTAAAAACAGGAACGACATAGCAACGTTTCCAGACATCAGGGAACTTACCATCTTGAAGAGATTTGTTAAACAGCCAGGTTAGAGGAAGGCATAACACATTAGCACATGATTTAATTATTGATGGAGGAATTCCATCCGGACCAGGAGAACTGTTATCTTGATATCAGAACTTAATTCTACGATATCAGATTCAGTAAGCTGAAGATAATTAAAAATTATATTTGATTCTACGGTAAAAATAGGACCCACACAAGAAATATCTGAGTGGGACTCTTGAAAAAAATGGGCGAATAAATTGGCTATATCTTTATTAGAAGTAGCTATCGCTGTTCCTTTGTGCATGCATGAAGGAAAAGTACCAACACTATCCCTTTTGGATTTGCAGTATTTCCAAAAGGCATTAACATTATTTGGTATGTTATTTTCAATATCACGAATGTAGATAAGGTGGTCATTTTGAATTAGTCTTTTGCAATCTGCTCTTAATTTAGAGAAGGTGTTATAGTCTTGAATACACCCAGTATTCTTGAATTTTATATGCGCAAGACGTTTATCTTTAATTAAGTCAATTAACGACGGCGAAAACCATTTAGGAAAATGGGACTTTAATTTTCTCCTAGCTGGAACATGTTTATGCAAAATATTGTATAATATTTCATAAAAAATATCAACAGCATTGTCAATACCATGAGATTCTAAATAGTACATCCAATTTACACTGCTTATTTCATTACAAATAGCATTAATATTACAGTTCGTAAAGTCCAAATAAAATTCCTCATTTGAATCATCATTAGCAATTGCAGCATCAAAGTCTATATGCAAAGGCGGGTGATAACCATCAGGCTTACACAAAGGGTCACCTATGGCGCAACTTATATGAGGATTATTAGAAAATATTAGATCTAAAACATTACAAGAACTATTTATGTTGTTATTAAATTGATATAGCCCATTGCTCATAACACTATCACACAAAACCCGGGCACAAGCACTTTCAACACTAGTTGGTAAGAATAGCACGCAGTCTTCTTCTGGAATCCAGCCAACACTAGACAAGTTGAAATATCCAACCTCAAATAACGTAAGATCTTCATATTTATTGATGATATCTGATAATGTATTTACGTGTTCAGTATAAGTGTCCTCATGAGATCGTGGAGGCAGATAAGCACAGCCAATAATATAAGAATTATTAATTAAAATCCAAATCTCCTCCCGATTTCGAGTATTGATTGATATTATTGACGAATGTAGATTCCTCTTCACAGCGATAAAAACCCCTCCACCTCTGCTAGTATCATTCGCAGCACAATCACGATCACAACGATGTAATATATAACGATCATCAATAATTTCATTATCTGAAATATTGTGATGTAACCATGATTCAGTTACACATATAATGTCATAATCATTGACTAGAGTATTATTATAAAATTCGAATAGTTTTGTTCTAAGACCACGCACATTTTGATAGAAGATCGATAATTTTCTTATATTTCTGTTTGTTGTATCCCGGCAGTTTGAAAATGGCGGTTTTGGCGAGGTATAAACTCTTTTAGAGCCACACCTGGAGGCCACTTCGAAGAGTCCATAAGAGAATCAAAGTGAGGTTCATCAACTCCAAGTTTAAAAGATGAAGATTGATCAGAATTCATAAGACGAAAACATTTAATATCCGCATTTACATTTAATATTGTTTTAGCATGATTAACAATCGTTTTAGGTTCAACGTTAGGTTCGACTCAGTAGACGTGTAACCATTTTTTCTTTACAATACTTGATTGAAAACCATAGTCTGGAACATTCGCTGATTCGTTAGCTATAACACTTGAACCAATTATAATCGCATTTTTATTACGCCTTTTCTTTTTATTCTCTACAGCGTTAGTTTTAGGTTTGGATAATCTATCATTAGCAATTGAAGAATTTGCATCAGTATCCGCACGCAAATCATTACTACTGTTGCTATTTAAGGATTCTATATTAATAGAAGGTCGCGGAATTTCTAAAGAAACGGTTTCAAGCTCAGTAAATTGTGTGTTTGCTACACTATTTATCAAATCAGCACATTTGCTTGCAGATATATTTTCTTTTAATTCAGTAAATTCCCTTGATAATGATTCCAATTTATCCATTACCTCCGTTTTAAACGAGTTGAAAGCGGAAATAAGGCCTAACAATTTATCATCATCATTGGAAAAAATATTCTTATCTACAGAATTTACACTTTTAGAACGGTTAGGTTTACGAGTACAACAGTCAACAACGCCTTCATTTACAGTCAACACATAATTTAGACGAGTCGCACAAGCAGAATGAAAAGTTGACTTACAATGAATACAACCAACATGTCTACCAGGCACAGCTATTGATTGTTTACATTTGGAGCAGGAAATATCACTAATATTAGGGTTGGACATTATTAATTATAGTAACGAGTAAAGACACAGGGACACACGCTTCACCTCACAGGGTCTGTTGTGAGGACTTAATAATTCGTAAGACAAAGGAAGACCACGGTAAAAGGTATAATGTTAAAAAAGAAAATAATGTAAATTAATTGTTCATTAATTAAAAAGTATCAATACTATTGCTTTAACAAAAAAGGAATAATGATTTAGAATGAAAATGACCGTAAATAAATCATTCATTAATACAAATACTATTGCCTTAACAAACAAAGTTATGATATAAAGTTACATTTTTTTAAATAGAACACCCTATATATTTTTATGTTATTTAATAGCATATTAAATTAGCTTTACATTTTTCTATTCATTTTTTTTATTATTAAAAAAATGTGTTTTTAACTTCGCGGAGCGATTAAACCAAATTTTAAGGCTTTTCTAAACTCGAAATTTTACTTCCTGCTTAATCTGGGATTGGAAGACACTCGCTTAGTTTTTTAAAAGAGTCGACGAATTTCCTAGATTTTAGGTAGTTTACAACGCTTTTTGTAAATTTTCAAGATTTCCTTAAATTTTTAAAATTCTGACAGTTTTCCTGAATTTCTCAGTTTTTGTTAACTTAGAACTCTTTACGTAAATTTTCAAGATTTACTTAAATTTTTAAAATTCTGACAGTTTTCCCGAATTTTTTAATTTTTAGTTAACTTAAACTCTTTACGTAAATTTTCAAGATTTCCTTAAATTTTAAAAATGCTGACTGTTTTCCTGAATTTCTTAATTTTTTGTTAACTTAGAATTCTTTTCGTAAATTTTCAAGATTTCCTTAAATTTTTAAAATTTTGACGGTGCATGCGAGTGTGCAACTTTAAAATGAAAAAATAAAAGAAGAAAATACTATATATACATATACAGGGTCGCTACAAAGTATGGAAACACGGCGGTGCATGCGAGTGTGCAACTTTAAAATGAAAAAATAAAAGAAGAAAAAACTATATATACATATACAGGGTCGCTACAAAGTATGGAAACATGGCTCTCACGTAAAAACGGCTAAAAACAGAACCACCAAAATTGGGATTTCTAAATGGGATATTTTCTTGAACAATTTGGCGTGAAAAAATCAAAAATGATTCTCAGAATTTTCACATACGGACGCCATCTTGAATTTTTTTAAATGGAATTTGATTTTTTTTATTTTACAACTTTTATAGACCTTAATTCTGATTACAACCATATACCTTTTTTTAAAAATACTTGTCTTTTCATCGATTAACCGGACTTTGAAAAGTATGGAAACAGCGAAATATTTTGAGAACGGTTTATCGGAATGTCCTGAAATTTTGCAAAGGTTTAGAGTACGTTAAGGCCTTCAACTTGCATTTTTTATTTTTTCATATTCATTTGTTTTGTAAATATTCTATTTTTGGTCGAAACTTAAAAATAAAAATTAACAATTTCAACTTAAAAAAATAGTTGCCTTTGAAAACAGTTTTCATTAGCCTGTCAAACTTGTAAAAAACATTAGTAAGTAACTGGTTGTTGCAAAAATGCCACATTTGAGTGAAACGGATCGCATAGAGATTCTCATGATGATTGGGTGTGGGGATAGAAAACGAAGCTTTGCCGAAGCTGCTAATCTTTTCAACGTAAATCATCCAGATCGAGCACCTATTTCCAGGTCAGTTGCATTTAAAACATGGAATAGGTTTAATGAAACTGGAACTGTTAAAAATCGTCCAAAAGTTGGACGACCAAAAACTGTTACAAATGAAGAAAATTCATTTAATCTTATGATAGATGTAGTTGAAAATCCAAAAACTTCGGTGCAGCAATTGGCTTTCAATAACAACATGAAAATTGAAAAGTATCATCCCTACAAAATTCAGCTGCTACAAGAATTGAATGAAGATGACTTTAATCGCAGAATTGAATTTTGCGAAACAATGATGAATAGGATAAACCAGGACGCCAATTTTATTAACCGTGTGCTCTTTTCCGATGAATCAACTTTCTGCTTAAATGGACAAGTTAACCGCCATAACTGTAGATACTGGTCAAACAAAAATCCACATTGGATGGAGCAGATTCATACGCAGCGTCCACAAAAAATTAATGTTTGGTGTGGTATAATTGGGCAGCATATTATCGGCCCTTTTGTTATTAATGGCAATTTGACATCTGAAACATATTTACAGCTTTTGCAAGAACAGGTTGTTCCCAGACTTAGACAAATATTCCCAAATTATGAAACTCAGGCTAATCCAGCTGAAAACATATGGTTTCGGCAAGACGGAGCACCAGCTCATTTCGGACTAATAGTACGTGAATATTTAGACGTAACTTTTCCCGGCAAATGGATAGGCAGGAGAGGAACAATTGAATGGCCTGCTAGGTCGCCCGATTTAACTCCACTTGATTTTTTCCTGTGGGGACATTTGAAAAATCGAGTTTATAACAACAGGCCACACAATATACAAGAATTAGAAGAACGCATAATAGCCGAAATTGCAAATATTCGTCCTAAAATTTTAACTAGTTCATTACAACACTTTGTCCAGCGTATTCATTACTGCCAAGAAGTTAATGGAGAGCACTTTGAACATATATTGTAAAATAAAAAATTATTTATTGTTTAATATTTTATTTTTTCATTTGACTGTTTAATATTTTTTTAAGTTTTAATCAAAAATAGAACATGCATTTGTGGTATTGCAGCATTTAGAAAAAGTACTCGTTTGGCTGTTTCCATACTTTTCAAAGTCCGGTTTATCGATGAAAAGACAAGTATTTTTAAAAAATGGTATATGGTTGTAATCAGAATTATAAGGTCTATAAAAGTTCTAAATTAAAAAAAATCGAATACTATTTAAAAAAAATTCAAGATGGCGTCCGTATGTGAAAATCCTGAGAATCATTTTTGATTTTTTAACGCCAAATTGTTCAAGAAAATATCCCATTTAGAAATCCCAATTTTGGTGGTTCTGTTTTTAGCCGTTTTTACGTGAGAGCCGTGTTTCCATACTTTGTAGCGACCCTGTATATGTATATATAGTTTTTTCTCCTTTTATTTTTTCATTTTAAAGTTGCACACTCGCATGCACCGCACTCACACTAGTTAAAATATAACTGAAAAAACTATTGTCGGGTCCATGTTATAATTGCAGGGTGTCAAATGGATAACGTACGACCAGCCCAGTCCGCGAAAATCAATTAATGTTTATATAAAAAACTTTATACAGTGATTGTATCGAGTACCTGAGATAACTTTTGTAATTTTTGTTTTTATTTTAGAAATATTCAAGCTTGCTCTGCTTCATTTGTTTTCTTTTGGTCAACCTACCAGGAATTCCTGTCTCCTATTTATTTTTCTGGTTTTCATAAATCTATTATCAAATATAATTTGTTACACCAATTATTATAAATACAGTCAGTTCTACAATAATTCATTTAGTTGAATAATTTGTTTAGGGTTGCGCTTAACCAGTACTGTTGTTTCAATTTACAATCGTTTAATAATATGAACGCGCATAATGTTGTGGTTTAAAAATATCTATTTTGATCAGGGTTGTTAAAAAGCACGTTTTTTTTTCATTTTAATTAAAACATACAATTTTTTTGTTAATAAAACATGTTCTTTTCTTTGAAATTAAAAAAAATGTTTAAAACTCTTTTGAAACGAGTTTTAAACAGAAACCATTAAAAATCGTGAGCCCTGATTTAGTCATCTACTTCATTAATATACAAAGTATAAAGTCAAAAGTAAATGAATTCGAAGCATTCCTTGAAATTAATAACAAAATAAATATATTATGTATAAGCGAGCATTGGCTCAAGGATGGTGAAATAAAAAATATGTCAATACAAAACTATTCAGTGGTGTCTAGCTTTGCTCGAGAGGAATTCATTCATGGAGGAGTGATGTAGCTATCTCAACACGATCTCTCCTGCAAAAATATAAATAGCATCAATAACCTTTCAGTTGAGAAACAGTGTGAGCGTCCCTCCTGCCAGCACACAATGCCATAATTATATGTATATATAGATCTCCTGGTGGCGATTTTAATATGTTTTTACAAATATTAGGCCATGTTCTGGATACTGTAGATTTAAATAAAACCGTAATTCTTGGAGGTGATTTCAATGTGAAATTCAACACGCACGATCCTCGGGCTGCGAGCGTATGTGATTTGTTGACTACATTTGCCTTGACAATGTTTTTTTGAACCTGGATGCGTCCAGTATTGCAGTCGAAGCTTGCGACTCTGGGTTTTCCGACCACGTAGGCATCATATTATCTTGTAAACTACCAAATCCCCCCTTTAACCCCCCCCCCCCCAAGAGTAACAAGGCCCATTACACAAGCAGGTATACATTCGTTTTATAATCTGTTAGACGCAGAAGACTAGGACTTTATCAGTAGCCAAGACATTACAAGTGAACATAAATTTTCGACATTCACTAATATCCTCTACGACATCACGTCATTCAGGCAAAGGCAGATAGTAACTCGGAAAAAAACAATTAAATGGTTTAATCGTAAATTATACGACATGCGGGAAACACTAATGTTAATTAAAGCAGCAAGCGACCGCAATCATGAATTTAAAACAAATTACCTAAGCTATAAACGGAAGTACCACATTGCTCTTAAAAATGCAAAAATCAGTGCTAATGCATCGTACATAAAAATTTTTAAAAAACAGCCAGAAAGCACTGTGGTCACTACTAAATAATAAAACAAAGAGTGACACGTACTGCGATATTGACCCCGATAAATTCAACAAATATTTTGCAAATGTGGCGAATAATCTAATTAAAGATATTCCAATGTCTACCCAAACACCCCTCACGCTCATGTCGAAGTATCAAGTTACGTGCTCAGAGTACTTCCAATTCAAGGAAACTACATTTATAGTAATCAGAGATGTAATAAAAAGTCTAAAAAACTCCCAATCGAAAGATATTCATTTTCTTACAGCAGATCTAATAAAAAAAGTTTCTGATACCATCACAGTACCTCTCACTAAGTTGATAAATTGTTGCAGTAAAGATTGCATATTTCCAAATTCGTTAAAAATGGCTCGTATCACTCCTATACATAAAAAGGGGGATAAAGGAGACACAAACAACTATAGACCCATAGCCATACTACCTGTAATAGCGATGATATTTGAAAAAGTTATGCTGGCCCAAGTATTAGACCACCTTGAAAAACATAACATACTGTCTGATTCTCAATATGGTTTTCGTAAGGGAAAATCCACTGCCAGCGTTATTGTCGACTTCACTAATAATGTCCTGCAAGGCTTCGAGTCGAATATGCATACCACTGCAACTTTCCTGGACCTCAGCAAGGCCTTCGACTGCCTGGATCATGGTGTTCTCTTACGAAAACTATATTTCTATAACTTCCACCCTAGCAGCTGTCAACTAATAGGATCCTACCTACACCATAGACGACAAATTGTCACCATAGATAGTAAACAATCGAGGGAAAAGTACCTCACTCATGGTGTACCCCAAGGATCTATTCTCGGGCCTGTACTTTTTCTCATCTACATTAACGATCTCTCGTCTACAGCAACAGCTTCCACCTTGTTTCAGTTTGCGGATGGTACCACCTTTACAAACAGTTCACTTGACCTTTTACACGCTACTGAGCAGCACAATTAATCAAAAAATGACGTCATTCATTGGTTTGAGACGAACAGATTAATCCTTAATCCAAACAAAACAGTCAACCTACTATTTTCTTTGCGTACAGACGCACCTGAACAAATGCCAGCTAAGTTTCTCGGTGTCTATCTCGACAATAGGTTGACATGGAATAACCAGGCAGAGTCAGTAGCTCACAAAGTATGTCGTTCCATATTTTTACTGCGGCACTTATAGGTAAGCCTCCCTCCGAGTGCTATACGTACTGCGTACTTCGCAGTATGCCAATCACACCTGGTATACGGGATTCTTGCATGGGGACACACACCTATATTGAATCGTATGTTTGGTCTACAAAGAAGGGCAGTACGTATAATTTCAGACCTAAAATATCAGGACGACTGCAAAGCAAAATATACTGAGCTAGGCATTCTAACTCTCCCCTCGCTGTACATACTGGAATGCTTAGTCCATGTTCGGAAAAACATCACAGAATACGACCTGCACTCGCTGAGACATCGCCACGACACAAGAACTGCGTCAAAAATTTGTCTAAATCACATGCGTCTCAATAAGTCACGGAATGGCACCAATTACTACGGGCCAAAACTATACAACTTGCTACCAGATATAATTAAGTCAGCAAATCAGGCAAAATTCAATATTACGATAAAGAAATACCTCGCTGCCAAAGCATTCTACACATTAAATGAATGTCTTATAAATGACTACAGTAACGTATCCAGCACAGTCGAATTTTAACACATTTACTCTTTATTTATTGTATGTAAGTCTTAAGTTAATTTTAATTGTAACTACTCATAATAAAAACCTGTACTCTTCTTATATTATTTTGTGCTTAAATGTATTTATTATTGTTATATGTCTTATTTTATCTTACTACTTATATATGTATTCTTGACCTGTGTAAACTGATTTAATAGCACCAATAAGTAAAGTAAAGTAAAGTGAAATAAAGTAAAGAACACACAGGGCATTTTTCTTTTGAGTATACATATCCCTAAGTTACAGCGTTTTTCAAATTTATGGAAATTCGTTCTTTAAAAGCGGTTAATTTAAGGCTTTTAACGAGTGTTTTTCACTCCCAGACTAAGCATGAAGTAAAATTTCGAGTTTAGAAAAGCCTAAGAATTTGGATTGGCCGCGTAGCGAAGCGGAGCGGCCAATCCAAATTGGGCTTTTCTAAACTCGAAATTTTACTTCATGCGCCACGCTTAAAAATACTGATTTATAGTGAAGTTCAAAAAACACACACATACAACAACGATTATAGGCAACCTAATATACGTTAGAGTTATTGGGTTGCCTATCACAGGGTGATCCTGTATAGTATTTGGTTATTTAATTTCATATAAAAATTTAATGTCATTTAATAAATCATTCGGTCTAAGCTGTATCGTTTCACAGTTATTTGACATTTATGTATAAAAATTACGTTTGCAGTGGTTTAGTATACGTAAAATATCAACGAGAGTAAATAAGATAGAGACTTGTGGTCTTTGTCATTATCTTGAGAATAAAGGGCTCTATCGGATGCACTATAATGTTGCGCTCAAGTTATTTGGCTATGAAATTAAAATAGTTACATTTATAAATTTTCAATCAGCAAATCAAATCCTTTGATTTATTTAATTCTTTTGATCGGGTTAATCTTTTTTACCTGTACCTTTAACAGTGCAGCCGATGGCGGCCTGTATTCTCAATGGAATGGAGAAAACTGCAACTCTATCATATTTTAGGTTTAGGATACCACTACAAATGTCATGCTTATTTATATATACCAAATAACTCTTAAACGGTACGACTTGGGATGCCCTATATGCCCCATTGAGTTTTTTTTTTATTGCACGCTACCACTGTTCTGGCCTGCTGGTTAAACTAATGACTAGTTTTCTCTTTTCATTTATTATTATTATATTCCTTATTCATTCTATATACTCAGTACTTTGTACCCATGAAAATAATTAAGTACTTATTGTTATATACTTGCACATATTTTGTAGAGTTGTATTATTCAAGTAGGTTATATGGGGTGTGTCAAAAGCAACAGACAAGCTTAAAGGGATAGACACCAACGGAGCATATAATAAAGAAAACATTTTTTCACAGGAAGCCACAAGACAAGCCACAAGAAGACACCCAGTAAAACTACAAATCCTTTCTAAAGTCTATATATATTCTTTTACAAGACATTTAATAAAATGGTCGAAAACTGATATTGTTCAATTTCTAGCACAATAATGGGGTAAAACTTCTGAATTTATAATTCTAATTTTAATGATGAAATTCAAATGTACAATCTGGCAACGTGTGTTTTTGTACTACATGCATACTTTGGCATAGCTATGCAGTGGCGTACCAAAGGCGGGGGGGGGGTTGCGGTCCGCACCGGTCGGCACATATTTTGGGGCGGCATTTTATTATTCAGTTTTAGTGTAAAAAACGACGTGTTCGATTGCTAGGAGAGACAATAGTTTCAAATTTAAAAAGTCCAGGCAGAAGTTCCAACCACGGCCGCATTGGCGCTGTTGCTTGTCATTTTGATTGTCTGTAGTAAAATGGCGATACAACAAGAAAAAGCACTTTGTGTGCTGCAGTTAGCCAAACTAGAATCTATTATTAAAGTTCAACGTGCTTTTTACCTCCTCGTCATAAGCAGATTTACCAGTGGCATTGAAAATTCGTAGACGATGGTTGCATCTACAAACAGAAAATCACGGAAAGTCCACGCACATCGAATGAAAATGTCGGGCGTATTCGTACAGTTTACGAAAGGAGCCCAACAAAATCGACAGCACGAAAAACACATAGTGCTCATATCGAATGCATAAAAAATTGAATTTTTCTCATTCCAGTAACGTTGGAATTGTGTTTCTATCTTTTGTAGTTTGGAAGAAATAAATGTTTAAATTCTGTTCCTTTATTTTGAATCACCCTGTACATAGAGCGTACATATCTTGGTGTTGTCGTGTTTATAATATAGGATATATTAATTTTTAACTTTTGTAGCAGATAAAAAGCACTTAATATATAAAATTACGAAAACGTTATTCGTGAAAATACAAACAATGTCTTAATTAATAAGACAACTTAAGACGATAAATATCCATTGAAACAACTATTAAAAAGAACTTACCTTGGTGTCGTCGTCGTGGTTGTCGTCGTCGTAGTTGTAGTCGTAGTAGTCGTCTTACTCGAAAACTTAATCGTACTCTTATTAGTAGTAACCGGCAGCGGTTTCTTAGTAGGCTTAGGTTTAAAACTAGTGGGCTTCAAACTACTCGGCTTAGGCCGCGTTTTCACTTTAGTAACGAACCCGGGTTCGGTAGTAACCTGCCATTGCGCGCCCGGTTTCGCGTTGCCGTGCGAATGTATCGAATTGTGGCCTGTAATGAAGCCCGGCTCTGTAGTGACCTGCCAGCCAGCTTTGGTGGTGAACCCCGGTTTCGTGCTCCAGCCGGGTTTCGTGTAATGCCCGATCGATATGCTGTTGGCGGGCTGGATCGAGTCCGTGCTCATGGGACGGACGCTGTGTCTTGGTGGTGTCGTGGACGGCCTGGTGTTCGGCCTCACGTGAAAAGATGTCGCCAGCGTGTGCGGCCGCGAAGTTGCTACACTAGATGATAATGATGGCCTCGTGTTTGATGATGATGGCCTATTTGGTTGAGGTCGACTGTAATAAAATTTAAAATAGAAATTAGTACTTGAATAATTAATATTATCAGAGCGGTAACTAGAGGCGCAACATTTTTGTTTAAAAATTTTAAGTTGGGACGGCCAAGTTGATAGACCTGATAAGCACACAATTCAGAGACTTTTTATTTAACATAAACTGTAGAAAATTGATGAACAACAATAAAAACGTATCAATTAGTGTGCCTTATTAAAACATTCTTTTAACTGATTTTAATGTATGTATTTTGAACGTTTATTTTATGAAAATATAAACATTAATAGTGTTGGTAGTGGGCTAGTTAACATCAATAAGTCAGCAGACAGGTTAACATCAATAATTGTTAATTTACCCGGCGCTTTCACCAGAAGCGTTGTTACCTAAACCGATGACAGTTAGTTGATTAATGACCAGTTCCATCAAACACGTTAAATTGGTTCAAATCTGAACTCTAGTTTAAAGTGACATTAAAACAATGAGAACTGTCATCTTGAACTCAAGTTCAGCTTGAACTCAAGTATAACTTTTATGGTGCAACTGTGCGTAATAGAGCAACTATCTCTGGGGCTAACAAAATATAATCCAAAATAGTTTTTGAAAGATATTTTTAAGAAACATTTATATCATATCCTTTAGATACGGCACAATATAATGTAAATAAAATAAGGTACCTAAAATAACCCACTATTAAATTTTTGTGACATTAGAACATTGAGAACTGTCATCTTGAACTCAAGTTCAGCATGAAATCAAGTTCAAAGTTTATGGTACAACTGGGCGTAATAAAGCCACTATTTCTGGGGCTAACAAAATATAGACCAAAATAGTTTTTGAAAGATGTAAACTCACTATTAAGTTATTGTGACATTAGAACAATGAGAACTGTCACCTTGAAATCAAGTTCAAAGTTTATGGTGCAACTGGGCGTAATAAAGCAATTATTTCTGGGGCTAACAAAATATAGACCAAAATAGTTTTTGAAAGATATTTTTAAGAAACATTATTACTCATTAGATAGGGCACGATATAATGTTAATAAAATTAGGTATACACACCCTAGTATTCATTATTAATAAGTGGTTTATTTAAAGTCTAAATCTTCGTAACAATAGCACAAGATGTATTCAAATATTAATACATTCTCGTGTAAATCTTTATTGTTACAGCGTATTCCTTTGTCTGGAACACAATTAGCATTATTTTTTTATTGTTCGATTAGCATATATGCATGAAAACACGGGTGACTTTCATTCGTGTCGAAATCGCGCCTTTAAAAGACAGAATCCGTGTCTTTGTATGCAAATCGGGACTGATCTAATTAATGTTTCACGTTCTACGTTTTATTGTTGTTACTAATAACACACAAACACGAATGATGGACGAGAACACACACAGGTGATAAATCATGCCGGACGTCTCGTAAAAATTAAAAGTTCGGCGATGATGAATAATGGTGAAATTTTTCGAGAGAGAAAATATGGAAGTGTGTATTAGGAACGTAAATAAAAATAAGAGTTAATAAAATTTTTTATGGGATTGATTATGATGGATTGTAAATTTCACTGGACATATTTGGAAAAGAAAAAATTAATAATATTTATGTTTTACTGTGTTTATTTATACCGTTCGTTTATTTTATCGTGCAAACTGTTGGGATTTTGTAAATTATTAGAGATATGAAGATGCTTATTTTATTAATTCTTGAATTTTAGAGGCGTTCACTTTGTGGTACATTTTCAATTTTGATATTAAGAAAACACTTATATTATTTTATTTATTTAGTTAGCGGAGTACATTTTAAAAATACAGAATTAGACAGAACTTTCCGTTTATTATAGAAAAAAAACTGCGCTTAGAAATTTCATCTAGCGTCATTTGTTTTCAAAATACGGCAAAAATTGTAAAACTTGACTATATCATCTGTTTTGCTACAACCCACGTATTTCAAATAATATCCAAAAAACTACAAAATTAACATGTTTTTTACAGTGTGTCCTATTTTCAAGATACGACATCAAAGTTCAATGTTTCTTTGTTAATAAAAGGCAGTAGTAGCAGACTGGCACAGTGAAAAATGTTTAGTAACGGCAACTAGAATGCATCTATTACTAACCACCCCTCCGCTGGAACTACCTGCGGGTAGCAAGCTAAAGCCCACAGAAAGCGTGAGGGATTGTTGAAATCAAAACTAAAAAATGTTTAATGAATTGAAAATACAATAATAGTAAGAGTGGAGTGATAATGGGTGAAAGGAGGGTGCGTAAGCCGAGTGGTTGTGGTTGGAGAATAATGTGTTGTTGAGGTAGTAAGGATGCCCTATAACCTAACCTAACCACCGCTCCGCTGGAACTACCTGCAGGTACCAAGCTAAAGCCCGCAGAAAGCGTGAGGGATTGTTAAACTCAAAACTAAAAAATGTTTAATGAATTGAAAATACAATAATAGCAAGAGTGGACTTATCACTCCACTCTTGCTATTATTGGGTGAAAGGAGGGTGCGTAAGCTGAATGGTTGTGGTTGGAGAATGATGTGTTGTTGAGGTAGTAAGGATGCCCTATAACCTAACCTAACCACCGCTCCGCTGGAACTACCCGCAGGTACCAAGCTAAAGCCCGCAGAAAGCGTGAGGGATTGTTAGAATTAAAATTAAAAAATGTTTAATGAATTGAAAATACAATAATAGCAAGAGTGGACTTATCACTCCACTCTTGCTATTATTGGGTGAAAGGAGGGTGCGTAAGCCGAATGGTTGTGGTTGGAGAGTGATGTGTTGTTGAGGTAGTAAGAATGCCGTGGATGGAGGAAGCAGTTTGTATATTAAAAGGACTCTGTTGCTCGCTAACGCTCACCCCAGCTCGCTTCGCTCGCTAGCCTGCTCGCTGCGCTCGCAAAAGGTTCGCTTGGCTAGCAACAGGCTCGCTTCGCTAGCAAGTTGAACCGCGCTTAGCTTCGATTAGCTTCTCTAGCTCGCTAACGATCACCCTAGCTCGCTTTGCTTGCTTGCCTGCTCGCTGCGCTCGCTAAAGGCTCGCTTCGCTCGCAAGGTGAATCGCGCTTAGCCTCGATTTTTACACATTTAAAATCTATGAAATATCGATAAATATGCTCTTCGTATTTATTTCGCTTAAAGAATAATTATTTTTAAATTTAATTTATAAAAAAAAACTTCCGGTCGAGCAGAAAAAAAAACACTTTCTGCGAAAACGTCATAGAAAAAAATAAGGATTTTTTTAGTACCATTAATAAATTTTTTTTTCCAAAAATCCAAGGGGCTACCCCTTGATTCAAAATTTAGCATTGAAACCCGCATAAGTCTGTCCTTTTCCCACTCATGGCTTTTGATAGCCAGCGCATTAAAATATTCGTAAATTGCTAAAAACTAAAAAAATATTTATTGCTACTTGAGCTAGATGAATGAAATTTTCAGCATTTATAAAAATTTATGTTTCCTTTTTATTGGTACAACTCTTATTATTGTACTGTAATAAATACTAAAGCAAAAAAATTAAAATAATTGATTTAATTAATTTGAAATATAAAAAAAATCTATTTGGTATCCCAATTGAGCTAGATGAATACATTTTTTAGCATTTATACATATTTTTATTTCCTATTTATTGGTATAACTCCTGTTGTTTCACTGTATTTAATACTATAGCAAAAAAATAAAAATTGTTTAAATAATTTAAAAAGTAAAAAAGAAATCTATTTCCTATCTAAAGCGAGCTAGGTCAATAAAATGTTTAGGATGTATAGAGATTTGTATTACCTATTTATTGATCAAATTCCCATTGTTGTACTAAAAATAATCCTGGAGCTAAGAAATAAAAATGGTATTTTTAATTCGTCGTTTTAGCCTGAAAAGCGGTTTTAAAGCGCAGAAAAAATTACCAATTTCCGTCCTAATAGAGCTAGATCAATGAAATTTTTAGCATTTATGCAGATTTGTATTGCTCATTTATGGTCCAACTTCCATTGTTCTACTATAATTATGACCCAAGTAAAAAATGAAAATGGTCGTTTTTCGTGATTTCGACGACTCCGCCAACATAAGCAGAAATATTTCAGGAAATATCTAAAAGATAAGCAGCGATCCGAGTCATATAAAAGGTACTACCCTAAAGTACGTTTAGTTAAAATTTCAGCCCTCTAAGATAAGCTCACAGGGAATGGTGAATTCTTTTCTTCGATTTTTCGTTAAAAAAGCAATATGAAACATTTTGAAAATTATTGAACTTTGTGAATTTTTGACGGATCCCCTGGGCCCTTCAAATGGCATTATGGGGCCCACAATCGAGAAAATATCCGGTCCTGTCCTCCGCCATTTTGTTCGCCTACGCGATGACTCATTCGATTGAAAAAAATACTTACAAATAGTCGAAGGTCACTTTTTATGGTGTACCCTATACACCATAAAAAGTGACCTATCGACTATTTGTAAGTATTTTTTCAATCGAATGAGTCATCGCGTAGGCGAACAAAATGGCGAAGGACCGGACCGGATATTTTCTCGATTGTGGGCCCCATAATGCCATTTAAAAATTTTTGAAAATTATTGAACTTTGTGAATTTTTGATGGATCTCCTGGGCCCTTCAGTAAGAGCGCAAGGGGCACACCTTAATAAGTGACCTTTCGACTATCTGTAAGTATTTTTATCAATCGGATAAGTCATCGCGTAGGCGAACAAAATGGCGGAGGACCGGGCCGGATATTTTCTCGATTGTGGGCCCTATAATGGGGCCCCGGTAAAAAGTTTGTACACCAATCGAAAGCCCTTTTAATGGGCTACAATTCCCTGAATCGAATATTTTTTTGGAGCTTCCGTTCGGTCGCTATAGACCTTCAAACTTGAGGCACATTTTAGTTTAAAAAAAAACCGTTGCCACCCCCGAAGTGGAGATCGGAGGCGGCGAGGCTGGTGTAATTCTTATAGAGCACGTCAAGAACTACAGTTACCGAAAAAAAGATCGACGTAGCTCATCGCATAAGGGCGTTATTAAGGTCCAAAGTTTAAAATTGTTTTAATTAATTGCCGGCCCCCGGGGGAAATTATTGAACTTTGTGAATTTTTGACGGATCCCCTGGGCCGTTCAGTAAGGGCGCATAGGGCACACCTTAATAAGTGACTATCTGCAAGTATTTTTGCAATCGGATGAGTCATCGCGTAGCCGAACAAAATGGCGGAGGACCGGACCAGATATTTTCTCGATTGTGGGCCCCATAATGGGGCCCTGGTAAAAAGTTTGTACATACTTTTAATGGGCTATAAGACCCTAAAATCGAATATTTTTTTGGAGCTTCCGTTCAGTCGCTATAGCACTCCAAACTTGAGGCACATTTTACTTTCAAAAAAACCGTTGCCACCCCCGAGGTGGAGATCGGAGGTGGCAAAGCTGGTATAATTCTTATATAGCACGTGAAGAACTATTATTGTGGCAAAGCTGGTATAATTCTTATATAGCACGTCAAGAACTACAGTTGCCGAAAAAAATATAGACGTAGCTCGTCGCATGAAGGCGTTATTAGGGTCCAAAAATTAAAATTGTTTTAATTAATTGCCAGTCCCCGGGGGCGGCAGATGTCTGAGTAGAAATCCATTCGAAGGAAAATTGCAAGGCGCATCCGATGCCGTTGACCGCGATTCGATCGGACGTCGCAGCTCGACGCTATGTTAAAAAAGGTGTAAACTCGGAAAACCGCCCCCGATGTATTTGTTTTTTTTTCCTGGCCCCCGGGTCAAAAACGCAGTCGTAACGATACGATGTTACGACTGCGCTAAGTATATGTATGAGTGATGTTCAGTGGCGAACGAGTGTTTTCCACTCCCAAGCTAAGCAAGAAGTAAAATTTCGAGTTTAGAAAAGCCTGAATTCAATTATTTTATTGCATAAATATGGCGCAGCCGTAACGATACGATGTTACGACTGCGCTAGGTATATGTATGAGTGATTTTCAGTGGCGAACGAGTGTTTTCCACTCCCAGACTAAGCAAGAAGTAAAATTTCTAGTTTAGAAAAGCCTGAATTTAATTATTTTATTGCATAAATATGACGCAGTCGTAACGATACGATGTTACAGCTGCGCTAGGTATATGTATGAGTGATGTTTAGTGGCAAACGAGTGTTTTCCACTCCCAGACTAAGCATAAGTAAAATTTCGAGTTTAGAAAAGCCTGAAAATTTGGTTTGGTCGAGTAGCGCGAAGCGCGGAGCGACCAAACCAAATTTTCAGGCTTTTCTAAACTCGAAATTTTACTTCATGCGCCACGCGTACTAAACTCTGAATAATATGAAATTCTAAATATTGCTTAGCAGTATATTTTTAATCCTGTTTCAGCAGTTGATATATTTAAAATACTGATTTAACAGAATATTATTCATTTCAAAATAATTCAGTGTTTAATACGCGTGGCGCATGAAGTAAAATTTCGAGTTTAGAAAAGCCAGAAAATTTGGTTTAGTCGCTCCGCGCTTCGCGCTACGCGACCAAACCAAATTTTCAGGCTTTTCTAAACTCGAAATTTTACTTCATGCTTAGTCTGGGAGTGGAAAACACTCGTTCTCTACTGTTCATACCTAGCGCAGTCGTAAGATCGTATTGTTACGACTGGGAGTGGAAAACACTCGTTCGCCACTGAACATCACTCATACATATACCTACCGCAGTCGTAACATCGTATCGTTACGACTGCGTCATATTTATGCAATAAAATAATTAAATTCAAGCTTTTCTAAACTCTAAATTTGACTTCTTGCTTAGTCTGGGAGTGGAAAACACTCGTTCGCTACTGTTCATACCTAGCGCAGTCGTAAGATCGTATTGTTACGACTGCGTGATATTGATGCAATAAATTAAATGTGTTATTACGGTAAAAATATAATTTTATCAGTTTACCTTGTTTGTTTCGGTCGACTAGTGGATGGCCTCTTGGTGGCCTGACTAGGAGGTGTGTAGAGGATTGAGGGCCGGTTCGACGAGGAAACTGGCAACACTGTGTTGTCGGTGGCGTTGTGGGCGCAACACGAACCGAACATGAAAGAGTCCACGCACATCCCTATGTGAAACCCTTCAGACTTTATGCACTCGTACACGAACATACACGTCCCTTCCATACCGTCCACCCAACACGGTTTCGGACTTATTTGATAACCTGGAAACAAAAGAAAGAATATATTTATTACATTTTACGAGTAGGATAAAATTTCCGTGACAGATAAGGTATGCAATATATTATGAGATCTGTTTGGGATTCAAAGGGAATTAATTTCGAAGGACCATTTATAAACTGCTCCTTAAAAGCATTAAGATCGATTTTAACTTTACACTATTTATCTAAGAACTTAAAGCTAAATTGATCTCTATCGTAGACTGTAAAATAAAATGAATAAAAATATGCTTTTGACGGTTCTGATTCTAGAAGGTGAGTGATTTTCCCTTTTTCTCGCGCTTCTCGCGAAATTGTTGGGGGTTGTGCTTCTCCCTTATTCCGAAGGAAAGGAGATGCCATCTGATTAGTGATCTTCTTTTCGGGGGAAGAAGGATATTTTCCACTGTTGCCGCTAAATTCTCCATACCGATGTCCCGTTCTCCCTAATCTGCACCCAGCTCACTCATATTGCTCTTTAGTTTGCCCAAAACGTGCTATCGCATAATTTGAGCTTAGGTCTTCCGCGAAGATCCTAATGGCTCCTGTCCAAGGGGGATCTTGTCCTTTACAAAACTGTAAACGTTGTAAAATCTCCAGGGTGCCTCGGTGGTCAGATAATAAGGGCCTCGTCTCTTTCAGGTAGCAATCCGCGCTTGTCGCGATCCTTCTAATTTGGGAATCGCGGATAAGTCGCGAATCGGCGGCAACAAGATCATTTTATAAATCATATACTATTGATATGATTCCAAACAAACAATTATTTTAATTTCAGATAAAAATTACATGTTATTTGATTGTCTTTTATCGAAATTAATGTAAACGCTATCCTAGAAATCGGTTAAGATTCTTGAAACAAAGCAAATATATTCGTTTTTCTTTTTATTGGTCAATCAGATCTAGTGATTTTATAATGTTGGATACTTAGTTGGATACTCTGGTTCTCATCTGACTTTTGCTTTTAAAATAAATTTGAGATTGTTTTCCACATGGTTGCCATATGTTTAATTAGCCTATCATAAAGATTAATTAAGTGGCGTAACATTACTTTCAGCATGTTATTAGCACTTTTCTGTCAAATAATTAATCAATTGCAACATTTTATTCATCTATCAATGTAATTACAAAATTCATTTTTCATTAAAATAATTAAAAACGCAGATTTAAAAGTAGTGGATGTATATTTTACCGGTATTATATTTTTTTTATTGGTCAACCAGATTTGGGATTTATTTTTCTTAGGGATTATTTTGTGTCCGAATAGATTCTTTTTGTGAGTTATCGATCTTTTATACATATAAAATTTTACATTTTTTATTATTTATTACATAATGTATTGTTTGTTTGCTTTTATTTATACACTTATTTTAACTCGTTTGTTTTGTCAATTTTTTGTCTTTTTACCACCTAATGTATACACTTATTTCAACCTGTTTATTATGTTGAATTTATTTTTATGTTTACATTATCTCTATATATTATATATATCCTTCTTGACATGTGTAAACTATGTATTGGTATTTGCACGAATAAATATATTATTATTATTATTATTTGGGTGTCCCACTAATTGTTTACATGACAAACAGTAGGGACACCCAAATAATCAAAGAATCTAAAAAAAGTTAATCCCAAATCTGATTGACCAATAAAAAAAATATGCAACCTGTAGAATATACATCTACTACTTTTAAATTGTAGCGTGTTATTTTTTATTAATTTGATAGATACTAGTCTAGTTTTTTTTTTAATTAAATATGGGTGGTTGCGAGGGAAAAAACAAATCTGAGCTTGTTAAAAAAGGAAAACAAAGAGCTCGAGTTTTGGCGAGAGTGAAAACATATCTTTGTCGATGCGATTGTTTGAGTTTGCGAGGCTTCTCTTTAAAAAAGGTGGGCGTTTTAAATTTCACAAATGCTTAGAGCTTATACGTGATTGTGTTCTCTTTAGAGGAGCCTTTAGTTTGGGTATCGCTTTACGGTTTGGTGCTGCACTTGAAGTGGCCAAGTTTGTACCCCTTGACTGCTGTTGCCGTCCGACTGAACGATAGAGAATCAAGAAAGAACTTGTAGCTGGGAACAGTCAATTTAAGATAAGTGTTGATTCTAAATTTGAAGAGCTATCCTCTATTTGAACATTATTTAACCGTCCTAGAACGGATTATTTCTAAGTTGCGCCCATGAATTTTCGTTATGATGTTTATGTTATTAGAAATTAATTAAAAAATGTAATTATTAATTATAAATTTATTCCTTGTGTTTCTTTTGTAATTTACTCAGACCCGCCCCATATATTACAACTAGCCGGACGTCTCAAAATCTGTGTTTTTCATTATTTTAATGAAACGTGAATTTTGTAATTACAATATGTGTAATATTAGGTTGTACAAAGAGTAAATTAAAGGCACGTGTTCTAATAAATAAATCAATTAAAACTAAAATTCAACTCATGAATGGAAACTAGCTTCTATAATCATTAGCAGATAAGAACTACACGACATAATAATTATGAAACAACGTGTGAATCGAATCGATTAATTTACAACCGCGCCTGTTACGTTAGTAAATCAACGCGACTGCGACTAATTACAATAATCGAAGCAATTTTCCATTAAACCAGCGACCATTATCGGCTTCTAACGGCAGCGGATTTCCATTTTATCTCCAAATTAATTTCCGAGCTTACGCGTCGCTAATGCATTCTTAATTGCGTTTTCGAAGGTGAAATTTCAGATAAGAGGAATGCGTTCGTTCCCTGTGGGAACCCGTTTTGCTCTAATTTTACTCTTGTTTTTTTTTTCTCTTCCGATTAGAGAACTCGTTTCGCAGTGATTGGCTCGTTTTTTTAAAGGTTGGAGTGATTTATTACCGCATGCTAATCGGAACTAATCGGATGTTGATTAGCCGTTTTGTATTTTGGGATTAAACTGGGACGAGGAATTCGAATTGGCTCGAAACACTTTCCATTAATTTCCCTCGTGAATGTTGAAATTTATATTTGAAATATTTTTATTAAACGAAGTTTCCTGTATGTTTTTGAGTTTATGTGAAGTGATTATTACACTTAAAAAGACTGTTTTTCCTTACTTCACTTTTTTATGATTTTGAGTTTACGTGAAGTGATTATTACACTACAAAAGACTGTTTTTCCTTACTTCACTTTTTATTTGTATCGTTAGATGTACATTTCGAGACACAAGGTGCTCATTATCAATAACAAACTCCTGGTTCTTTGGGGAGTGCGCTTTTCTGCACTGCACTTAGGCCTCATCTTAGGCTTCTTTAAAAACAAGCAGTATGTATTTTTCTCTATTATTAAAAGAACGATGAAAATTTTTATAAAATTTCAACTCTAAACATCGATTAATTAAAACCAACCAATCCAATTAGCAGTGTAGGTATGCAGAGTTAAAAAAAAATAAGTTGCATACAAAGAAATTTAACATTCATTATTCGTAACTAAGTGCAATTCTCACTTCACTTGAAAATCATTAAAATCATTCGTACATTAAGAACTTCACTTGAAGTCAATGTTTTACACGCGTGGCGCATGAAGTAAAATTTCGAGTTTAGAAAAGCCCCGTGAAAATTTGTCTCGGGTCGCTGCGCGACCCTCGACAAATTTTCTACGCGGGGCTTTTCTGAACTCAAAATTTTACTTCATGCTTAGTCTGGGAGTGGACAACACTCGTTCTTAGAAGTTCCAAACTGAAGGATTACTCAGTTTATTACCATTTTAAGAAGGCTACAGCTCGAAGGACCAATCATGGTCTTCGGAGACCGAAGGACTACAGGGAATTGAAGTCTTTTTACAAGAAAACAACGAATATCTGAAGGTTTACAGCATGGATAGTAAAAAAAAACATCCAATTCACTTTCAATCGGTGAAAAGCCCCGTGAAAATTTGTCTCGGGTCGCTGCGCGACCCTCGACAAATTTTTTACGCGGGGCTTTTCTAAACTCGAAATTTTACTTCATGCTCAGTCTGGGAGTGGAAAACACTCGTTTGCCACTGAACATCACTCATACATATACCTAGCGCAGTGCAGTGGCAGATTTCCCGAGTCGCAGCGAAGCCTCCTAGACGGTGATGTTCGAAATGCTCCTGTAGCAAGTCTGAATGCTATGTAAGACTTTTAACTAGAATCTTCGGGCTGATGCATAGATGGCACATCCGTAATCTAACTTGGAGGGAAACATGGCTCTTAGAAGTTCCAAACTGAAGGATTACTAAGTTTATTACCATTATAAGAATACTACAGCTCGAAGGACCAATCATGGTCTTCGGAGACCGAAGGACTACAGGGAATTGAAGTCTTTTTACAAGAAAACAACGAATATCTGAAGGTTTACAGCATGGATAGGAAAGAAAACATTCAATTTTGAAAAAAAAAAAACACTCGTTCGCCACTGAACATCACTTATACATATACCTAGCGCAGTGCAGTGGCAGATTTCCCGAGTCGCAGCAAAGCCTTCTAGAGATGGTGATGTTCGAAATACTCCTGTAGCAAGTCTGAGTGCTATTTGAGACTTTTTACTAGAATCTCCGGGCTGATGCATAGATGGCACATCCATAATCCAGTTTGGAGAGAACCAGGGCTTTATGTAGCACTTCCCTGCTTGCTGACCAGTTGATGTTCGATAGACACTTGATAACGTTAGGGACTTTTTTGCATCTACTTACGCGCATCTATCTCAGCGCACTTTCCAACACTAGTCTTAGGAAGCGATGGCTCTCGACTGAATACGGCACCGTCGGATAAGGATACGTGGGTCCAAGTGAGGTCGTTTAAGGCGACAGAAGTGGATGCACGCAGTTTTAGCTTCGTATAATTTAAAGCTTATAGCCTATACAAGATGGGGATAGTTGACTCTCCATCCTGCAGAGGGTGTAACATGGAAGACGAGACTGCCGGACGCATTCTCAACGATTGCCCGGCACTCTCATCAACTAGAGACTCCCTACTGAGTGAAAGATGGCCTACAATGGCCTACATTAGGGATCTACCCACCTTGGCTTTACTAGACTACCTAAATCAGGTAGGCTGGCTGAGCTAACGCTGGGTAATCGACGGGGGGAAGCACAATGGGCCTAATGAGCCTTAAGTGTAGTGCATAAATGCGCACTTCCAAAAGTACCAGAACCAGCCTCAGCATCATTTACGATCGTATTAGTTGCGTCTTGAAGTTTGTTTCCGCAGAAGTTTGTAGTGGCTCCACTAACGTGGAGTGCCAGGTCATCGACGTACAAACATCATTTCACTGGTGCTGTGACTGACGCGGCTATTCCATTAATTGCAATAGCAAGTAGGGTCACACTAAACGTGGATCCCTGTGGTATGCCGTTTTCAATTACTCGGAGGGATTAGAGCTCGTCTTGCACACGCACTCCAATTTTGCGATTACTAAGAAAGAAGGAAATTATTCGTAGTAGATTTCCTCGAAATCCCCACTGAAACACATCCGTCCCCACTTTCGCCATCACCTATGTCTCCTCATACACTCTCCTTACCCACTCAACCATCTTCTCACTCACCTCTCTCCTCCTCAAGCACTATATCAGACTCACGCTCGGTATGGAGTCATATGCTGCCTTTAAATCTAGGAATACCGCATATACACATCCTTTTTGTTCCATCACTCTCTCCACCATTCGCACTAGGGTAAAGACCTGCTCCCTCGTCCTCCTACCCCTTCTATAGCCCCCCTGCAACTCTGGCAGTATCCCCTCCTCCTCTACCTCCACCTCCAACCGATTCCTCACTATCATCATTGCCAGCTTGTACCCAATACTTGTTATAGTTACTCCTCTATAACTCCTCGCATCCTTCTCGTCCCCTCCTTTATACACCGGGCACATCATCTCCACCCTCCACGCCTCCGGTAAGCTCCTCTCCCCCCTCCACATCTGATTCAATAGCTCTCTAAATTTCTTCTTCCCCTTTTCCCAAATCTCCTTCCACATCACCGCTTTGAGAGCATTCCTCCCTGCCGACTTTCCACTCTTCACTTCCTTGAAGCCCCTTTCCACCTCCTCCTCCGTGAACTCTTCCCCTCTGTCTTCTCTAATCCCTCCTGGTACTCCGCTGCCTTCCCTGCATTTCCTTGTCCATTCTTTCAGTGACACCCCTACCTGCCTCATCCTTTCCCCTTTCCTCAGTATCCTCCACATTTCTGCCACGTTCTTACAGTCTCTCAATTCCCCGCTCGCCTCTTCCACTGTCTGCGGCTTCTTTTTCTCACATATATCCTCATATCTCGTCCTTACTTCCGCCACTCTCCACTCTCCTCTCTCCCGTTCCGCCTCCTACACACTCTCTCACTACCTTCCTAAAAACCTTTTTTGCCTGAATGCATTCCTGATCAAAACGTAAATTTAAAAAACGCTGTAATTATCGGGATGTGTATACTCAAAAGAAAAAGCTTTGCATATGCATACACTGTAAGTGTTAAGACAATCGTTGTTTTTTTAAAAGATTTCAATTTGAATGTTTAAACGGGGGTTTTCCACTCCGAGACTAAGCATGAAGTAAAATTTCGAGTTTAGAAAAGCCCCGTGAAAATTTGTCGAGGGTCGCGCAGCGACCCGAGACAAATTTTCTGGGCTTTTCTAAACTCGAAATTTTACTTCATGCGCCACGCGTATAAAACACTGAAATATCGTAAAGTTGCAGGTATTGTGCAGATATTGAATCCTCACTTGTGCAGGTATTGAAGGATTTTGTAGCTCCGGGTCGTCATACGCTTTCTTGAGGTTAAAAAATTAGGCAACTGAATGCCGACGAGCCATGAACGCGTTTTTCATAGCATTTTCTAGTTAAAGTGTTCAGTGGTTCCTAAATCCCGTCTAATAATCAGTTATGAGCCCCTTCGACTCGAGGAGCCACATCAGGCAACTATTCCATTAATTGCAATAGCAAATAGGGTCACACTAAGCGTGGATCCCTGTGGTATGCCGTTTTCAATTACTCGGAGGTAGATTTCCTCGAAATCCCCACTTGGGCAGTTATTGAAGGATTTCGTTGCTCCGGGTCATGTCATACGCTTTCTCGAGGTCAAAAAATTCGGCAACTGAATGCCGACGAGCCATGAAAGCGTTTTGCACTGCGTTTTCTAGTCGAAGTGTTCAGTGGTGGATAGACGGCTCCTAAATCCCGTCTGATAATCAACTATGAGCCCCTTCGATTCGAAGAGCTACATCAGGCGTGCGTTTACCATTTTTTCTAATAGTTTTCCTAAGCAGCACGGGAGATCAATTAGGAGGGTCTTTGTCTAGATAATACCCGTGTCCCATATTTTATTGAAGATGTTGAACATTCCAGCCCTGACATGAGCTGGTAACTGCTGAATAATTTCGTATGTACCCGTGTCCCATATTTTATTGAAGATGTTAAACATTTTAGCCCTGACAGGAGCTGGTAACTGCCGAATAATTTCGTATGGAATATCGTTCGTCTTCTAAGGCGGGTCTTTGCCAGGTTTAGCGATAGGCACGATTGTGGCCTCCTTTCAGGTTACCGTGTAATACCCGTGTTCCATATTTTATTGAAGATGTTGAACATTCCAGCCTTGACATGAACTGGTAACTGCTAAATAATTTCGTATGGAATATCGTCAGTCTTCTAAGGCGGTTTTGCCGGGTTTTGCGATAGGCACGATTGTGGCCTCCTTCCAGGTTACCGGGTAATACCTCTGTTCCATATTTTATTGAAAATGTTAAACATTCCAGCCCTGACATGAGCTGGTAACTGCCGAATAATTTTGTATGGAATATCGTTCGTCTTCTAAGGCGGGTCTTTATCAGGTTTAGCGATAGGCACGATTGTGGCCTCCTTTCAGGTTACCTTGTAATACCCGTGTTGGATATTTTATTGAAGATGTTGAACATTTCAGCCTTGACATGAACTGGTAACTGCTGAATAGTTTCGTATGGAATATCGTCAGTCTTCTAAGGCGGTTTTGCCGGGTTTCGCGATAGGCACGATTGTGGCCTCCTTTCAGGTTACCGGGTAATACCTCTGTTCCATATTTTATTGAAAATGTTAAACATTCCAGCCCTGACATGAGCTGGTAACTGCCGAATAATTTCGTATGGAATATCGTTCGTCTTCTAAGGCGGGTCGTCTTTATCAGGTTTAGCGATAGGCACGATTGTGGCCTCCTTTCAGGTTACCTTGTAATACCCGTGTTGGATATTTTATTGAAGATGTTGAACATTCCAACCTTGACATGAACTGGTAACTGCTGAATAATTTCGTATGGAATATCGTCAGTCTTCTAAGGCGGGTTTTTGCCAGGTTTAGCGATAGGCACGATTGTGGCCTCCTTCCAGATTACCGGGTAATACTTCTGTTCCATATTTTATTGAAAATGTTAAACATTCCAGCCCTGACATGAGCTGGTAACTGCTGAATAATTTCGTATGGAATATCGTTAGTCTTCTAAGGCGGGTCTTTCCCAGGTTTAGCGATAGGCACGATTGTGGCCTCCTTCCAGGTTACCGGATAATACCAGTGTACCATATTTTATTAAAGATGTTGAACATTTCAGCCTTGACAGGAGCTGGTAACTGCTGAATAATTTGTATGGAATATCGTTAGTCTTCTAAAGCGCGTCTTTGCCAGGTTTAGCGATAGGCACGATTGTGGCCTCGTTCCAGGTTACCGGATAATACCCGTGTCCCATATTTTATTAAAGATTTTAAACATTCCAGCCCTGACATGAGCTGGTAACTGCTGAATAATTTCATATGGAATATCGTCCGGACCTGGAGAACACTTGTTGGTGAGGTTTAATGCCTTTTCCAACTCCTCATCTGTGAATGCTCCGTTATACTCTATATCCGAGTTTGCCGAGTTTGTAGAAAAGTCAAGGTGAACCTCTATAGCTATCGTCCGACTCAAGAAATCTGGGTTATAGTTAGCTGACGAGCTTGTCGGGGAAAATGATCTGCTAGGATCTCTGCTATCTCAGCTGAGTCACTCACCATGACTCCATCCAATTCGATAGCTGGAAGACCCATACACGCCACGGCCCTCACCTTTCTCTACACATCGGACATAGATGCATCAGCGGTGACACCAGACACGTAGTCCTCCCACGACTTTCTTTGATTTTTCCTGATTAGTCTGGATCTCTTGAACGCTTTAAAGTTTTCTTTAATCATGCAACGTTTAAAATGGTTAAGACTTCGTCTCCATTTCGCAACTGCATTTTTCACTGCATCATTTCAGCAAACAACAGAAAATACGAGATAGAAAACGTCCAAATGTAGGGATTGAAATGGCTGCTGCCGACAAGATGCTGACTAAGTTCCATCACACCTGAATCAACGTCATCGGCGGCTGGGGATGCTATAAGCGAAGAGCGATACAACTCCCAGTCTGCTTAAGTAAGTCTTAGATACTCTGCCTGAGTAAGTCTTAGTAGTCTGGTAGTCTGCTGACTAAGTTCCAACACACCTGAATCAACGTCATCGGTAACCGGGGGTGCTATAAACGAAGAGCGATACAGCTCTTAGTCTGCCTGAGTAAATCTTAGATACTCTGTCTGAGTAAGTCTTAGTAGTCTGGTTCTCTGCTGACTAAGTTCCATCACACCTGAATCAACGTCATCGGTGACCGGGGGTGCTATAAGCGAAGAGCAATACAGCTCCCAGTCTGCCTAAGTAAGTCTTATATACTTTGAATGAAGTCTTAGTAGTATTTAGTCTGCTGACTAAGTTCCATCACACCTGAATCAACGTCATTGGCGACTGGGGGTGCTATAAACTAAGAGCGATACAACTCCCAGTCTGCCTGAGTAAGCTTAGATACTCTGCCTGAGTAAGTCTTAGTAGTCTGGTACTCTGCTGACTAAGTTCCATCACACCTGAATCAACCTCATCGGCGACTGGGAGTGCTATAAACGAAGAGCGATACAACTCCCAGTCTGCCTGAGTAAGCTTAGATACTCTGTCTGAGTAAGTATTAGTAGCCTGGTACTCTGCTGACTAAGTTCAATCACACCTGAATAAACGTCATCGGCGATTGGGGGTGCTATAAAAGAAGAGCGATACCTCTTCTAGTCTCCCCAAGTAAGTCTTAGATACTCTGCCTAAGTAAGTCTTAGTAGTCTGGTAGTCTGCTGACTAAGTTCCATCACACCTGAATCAATGTCATCGGCCACTGGGGGTGCTATAATCGAAGAGCGATACAGCTCCCAGTCTGCCTGAGTAAGTCTTAGATACTTTGCCTGAGTAAGTTTTAGTAGTCTGGTAGTTTGCTGACTAAGTTCCATCACACTTGAATCAACATCATCGGCGACTGGGGGTGCTATAAACGAAGAGCGATACAGCTCCCAGTCTGCCTCAGTAAGTTTTATATACTCTACCTGAGTAAGTCTTAGTAGTCTGGTAGTCTTAGTAGTTTTGGAAAGTGATCACTACCATGCAGATCATTAAGAACTTGCCATTTAATGCTAGAAGCTAACAGTGACGAGCAGAACGTTAGGTCTATTATTGTGCTAAATCTAAAGTGCATGGGGATCCTGTATTGAGAAAGATCAGGTTGGTTGTACTAATAACATTCTCGATCAGATCACCTCTCACATCCCTCTTCGCTCACTTCCCCAAAGAGGGTTGTGTGCGTTGAAACCTACCAGCAATAGTAGTGGCGTAGGCAGTTGTTTAATTAGTCTATCCAAATCTTCCCAACTCCAGTTTCCATCGGGGAGCTATGCTAACCAAGTCTATGCTCTGATTATAAGAAAAAGGTTTGGAGAATTCCGACTGAATATCATCGATCGTTTACTTATTTTATTGCTCATTGGAGATACATTCCATTTCACTTTATTGCCTCAATTATAATTTCCCAGGCCGTATTAAGATTTCACAACTGAAATGCATTAACTAACGGTTACAACAATGAGCTCGAGCGAGAAGCGATTTTTTTTTCTTCATCATCCGCGAGAACGAAAGAAAAAGAAAAATAGAGTCCAATTAGATTAATTTGCCGCGTGCAGACACCTTCACTTTGTTTTTGAAAGGATCACGAACAAATGTGCTCAAGAGAACAGACCTAGTTTTGTTAATAATGACATTAGTTTTGTTTTAATAATTCACATATAACAAACATAAAAATAATATCTATAAAAATATAAACTAGTTTATTGTATAGAAAACACTTAGCATACGCGAAATATCTTAATTACGAAAACTCTGCAGTGGCTAACCACTTACTAGAAACCGGCCAGAAAATCACAATAAAGAACATACAATTATTAAAACAATCATCAAATTATCGATTAAACATGTTAGAAGCCATTGAAATAAAAAAAAACATGAAAATAAAATATTGAATTTTTATTTAAGTGCACTTCACAATACATTATTAGATTTAATTGCACCACCCTAATCTGTATTTTTTCCCCTAATCCACTTTACCTGGTTGTACCGCCACCCTCATTCCTTCGGTTCACCTCTTAATTTACGCTTTTTCCCTTTTTGCACTCCCACCGCTTTTGTATTATAATCTGCCTGTCGATAAATAGTTTCAAATTTCTGTTTCGTATTTAGTGTTAATCCATTGATAATGGTCACTTTGTGTCCGAAATGTACATTTGGTAATTAAATGAAAGTGTGAAGAAAGGTTATTAGTGCTTTATTCGTGAAAGTATAGAGAAGAATTTAAACAACTAATAACTACTCTCCTGGCTAATATCCCTGCGGATATATGATTATACAGTGTAGAACAAAATGATTGTCATCAAGTTACATTTGGAATGTTTGTTATATTTTACAGCGTGTTACTGGGCCAGGACCATACTGACGAGGACCTTGAAGTCCGAAACGCGTCTGTGGGTATCTGGTGCCGGAATACTGAACTCAAATTCAATTTTGATATTTGTTTTCCGGTTTCACAAACAGAGTTAAGCTCGTTCGTGGACAAAACAGTGACCTGTATATGCACTTTGTGCATTCGTGTCATTGACGATGCCACTATATAGCGTTAGATGGCGTTAGCTATCGAATTTATTACTAGTTTTCACATATTAGCTTGATATAGTTAGAAATTTTCAATATTCCTCAGCACTGGCTGCTACTTTCAGGTCCTCGTCAGGTGGTCCCGCCACTAACGAGGACCTTGAAGTCCGAAACGCGTCTGTGGGTATTTGGTGCCAGAATACTGAACTCAAATTCAATTTTGTGTTATATTTGCTTAAAATATTTTATGTCAATTACGTCAGAACTAGAAAAATGAATAATAACAATAACAATAGAAATAAAGATAAAGAGATAAAGAGAAACAAAAAGAATACACTTAAATGGTTTCGTATAAAACATAATCGCTACCGCAAAATCTTTGAATGTGTGTTATTATCGAGGTTACATTGTTTAATTGGAAAGTGCAGGATGAAGATGGGATCTTCTTCAGTTTTATTGATCGTTAAAATTACACGTCGTCGCAATATCGAAAATCCGAAGGGTTTTTCGTCTTCGACATCTTGATTGCGGAGAGAAAGCGGAACGCAGGGCCATTAAAACGCGGCCCAAAACAAAAACGAAACGGCGATTACCAGGTGGATTTTTATCGCATTCCTGGTTCGATATTAATTTTTATATTCCGTACGAAACGTGCTTCACACAGGAAAAAAAATACAATCTTTCGAAGATGACAGCCATAAAAATGTTATAATTTACCGCAGAGTCGTTACAGAAAAATATGAATTTAAGAACGCTATTACTATGTTCTCATTAATCACTTAGCGCGAAGCATGATTAATATATACAGGGAGTTTTTCTTTTAAATATACATGTTTTAATTACAGCGTATATACTGTAAATCCTGAGATATTTCTTGTTTCTTTAAATTGTTCAATTTGAAGCTTCAAACGAGTGTTTTCCACTCCCAGACTAAGCATGAAGTAAAATTTCGAGTTTAGAAAAGCCTGAAAATTTGGTTTGGTCGCGTAGCGCGAAGCGCGGAGCGACCAAACCAAATTTTCAGGCTTTTCTAAACTCGAAATTTTACTTCATGCGCCACGCGTATCAAACACTGAAAACGCTAAAATATTGTAAACAAGTCAACTTCAATTGAAATCAATGTCTTGTACGCGTAAACTTTATTATAAATAATTTAGTTAGTTACTAAATTATCTATCTCAGCGGTTCTCAATATTTTTAACACGCGAAGAACATTTTTAAATATTTTTTTTTTAATAGACAGTTTGTAGAATAGGCAGACCGGTGGTTGATACCGGTTTGCCTATTCTACAAACTGTCTATTTAAAAAAATATATTTAAACATTTTCTTCGCGTGTTAAAAATTTTGAGAACCGCTTGGTTAGATAATTTAGAATCAAAATATATAGATACGTTTATATGTTTATAAAATCGCTTTAGATTATGTATCATTAACATTTTTAGCTGTACTTATTATTATCATCTTTTAAATACTTTTTGTCCATAAAAATGCAATCAAGGTTTTCAACTAACTGCAGCGGCGATTTAAAATTAATGAAAAAAAAATAAAAAACAGCGCACACACTGGCGACTAATTAATTTCTTAAGTGCTTCAACATCAATTAGTTTTAATTTAACGAAGATTTGCCTGAAATTAATTACAAGAAAACCCTGTGGGGTACGTTATTAACGTCTTGTGCATTCCTCCTGAGTGAAGGTCGCAATCATTTAATCGGCGATAAATTAAATTAGCGCCAGACAGATGTGGAATACTTGAAAATCCACAACACTCTTTTTTTATAATTAATTAAAAAAATTAAATTATCTTAATTAATTTCGTTGATATTCCTTAAACAAATTGCATATTCACTTTATACAAACAAAATTCTAAATAACTATGATTTTCAAAAAAGTGTGTTTATTTTCACAACAATTGTTTCGCAAATTTATTGCTTTTTCAGGTGAATAAAAGTTTACAGTTTTACAGTGAAATGAGAAATCTTAGAACTACATACAGTGTGTCCGCGGATATAAGGTGATCTTCATGTTCTGAGGATCGCTCCTGCTTAGTTTCAAACTAAGATATTGCAAAAATGGGCCAAATCAATTAATAAACATGTTGTTTTTTTGGCGGAATTCTAAAAATTAGTCAAGAGTAAACTGTCTTTATTTTAGCAGATATAACAAAAATGTAAAGGGTGTCCCAACAAGAGCGCCGGATTTAATTATAAAGAAAAACATATTTATTTTTTGAATTAAGCAAACATTTTTGTTTCAACATAAAGAAAAATAGTTCCAATTAAACATGAAATACAACATCAGGCAAATGGCAACCACGAAACCTTTGGCACAGGGTTATTCTTTTGTTGAAATTTTGAATAACGTTTTCGCATAAATGTGGCTGTATTTCACCAATAACGCGCCGGATATCCTCTTTAAGATGTTGAACTGTTTCAGGCTTATTTGCATACACCTTTTGCTTCACATAGCCCCAAAGAAAAATGTCCATCGGCGTAAGATCGTACGATCTTGGTGGCCAATGTTGATCGCCAAATCGAGAAATGACACGGCCTGGATATTTGGTCTGCAGTAACACCATTGTTTCACGTGCTGTGTGGCAGGTCGCACCGTCTTGTTGGAAAAACATGTGCTCCACATCAATTACATCCAATTCGGGCCACAAAGACTCCGTTAACATTTCCCGATACCGCACACCAGTAACAGTTAGCGCATTTCCAGCCGCATTTTCAAAGAAATACGGCCCAATCACTCCGCCGGCCCAAAATGCGCACCAAACCGTTACTCGCGGTGGATGCATTGGCAGTTCGAGTACTACACAAGGATTTTCAGCACCCCAAATCCGACAGTTTTGTTTATTTACGTATCCGTCGAGTTGAAAATGTGCCTCATCTGAAAAAATGATTTTCTTCGAAAAATCCGGATTAATTTGATGATGTTCCAACACCCAATCAGCAAATCCACGGCACCCTTGGCTTGATTTCTTGCACCAATTGAATCTTGTACGCGTGCAAATGCAGATCTTTTACCAAAATTCGTTGCATAGTGGTTTTGGAAATGTTTAATTCTTGACCACAATACCGAATGGAAGTTCCTGGATTCTCGGCCACAGATTCCCTTACTGTGTCTATATTTTCGAGTGGACGACAAGGACGACGACGGACAATGGTCTTCTGATCCATCAGCGTAAATTTGGTCTCAAATTTTGTAATTAAACGCCTCACTGTCGATTCATTTGGCGCATAATGGCGACCGAAAACTTGACGTAATATGCGAATTGTTTTCGCAAAACTTTCACCATTTTTGTAATGTGTTTTTACAATAATTAAACGTTGTTCGTTTGAATACTTCTCCATATTCTTAAATCGCGTGGTCCGTACTTGACAACTGTCAAAAAAAAATCACCGTACAACTCGTATTAACAAAATGGCGGCAAATTTAAATCCGGCGCTCTTGTTGGGACACCCTTTATTAGAAAAAGTTGTTTAGAATTAAAAGTTATGGAAGACCTTCAATTTTTGTATAAATCAGCCTACTTTAATTTGTATCATCAGCATCCAATACTTTTAAACTCATGTTTGTAACAAAAATCAAAGTAGGCTGATTTGTATGAAAATTGAAAGTCTACCATATCTGTCAAGCTGATATGTCTAAGACGTGATTGTTATTTTACACGATTTACTGATTTTAAAATGTTAACAACAGAACAAAAAGTTTTTATTGAGCAGTGCTACGGTTTGGGTGACCAGTATTCGTATCACGGAGTAACAAGACAATTTCGTAAACGCTGGCCAAATTCTTTGGTGTCAATTAACGGTGTACAAAAGATTGTGTCAAAATGTATGCTTACTGGGAGTGTGAATAATGTTAAAAAGAGTAAATCCGGCCTAAATGAAGAAGATAATACTGCAGCTGCATTAGCTATGGATTCTGTAAGGCGCTTTCCACAATTGTCATTAAGAAGGAGGGCATTAGAAATTGGAAATATTGGTAAATCGCATTTGCAAAATATTTATAGTATTAACAAGGTGAAACTATTTAAAGCTAAGTTTATACATACTTTAGAAGAAAATTATAAGTTTTGTCCAAGCCGAGCTAGAAGAAAGACGTGCCGTGTTAGTGCTGCGTTTATAAAGTGATTTTTGCTGTCTTATCCCCTGTCGATAATTATCATCTTTGGTGAGACGATTATTCATCACAATAACTAAACACTGTCAGAATTTGATTACGTTCTATTTACTCGTTTTATAGCAATTTAGTTATTAACAAATTGCAATAATATACATTGCTGAGTGTATGAGTCACGCTGAGTTTTTTTTATTTTACTTTTTTGGTACTTGTACGCTGAATGCGACCGGACAAATACTAATCATTTATCTGTTTGTTATCGTTTCGACCTTTCGATTTCGATTAATATTCAATACAATTAATCCCTCCACTGTCCTCTGTTACATTTAATTGTTTAAACCGTGGTCCATATCTGTGCTGTGTTAGTTAGCCACTGCGAAGGACCGTGCAGTGTGAAGGGTGCCCTTGTCTAATACCTTATCCTTAATTATTTGTGTTAACCTAGTTGTCTATTTATTCTCTATGAAATGGGTGATATTTCCAACAAGGAATTATTAAAGCAAATGTCTACTGAAATATCACGTTTGAAAACCGATATAACTAATGAACTTACTAATCACTTCACTGCATTAATTAATACGATAATCGAACCTCTTCGCAAAGAAAATGCGAGTTTGAAACATCAACTCGATTCCATAAATAAAGAGCATTTAGAAATCTGCAACTCTTTGAATAATTTTGATAAGCAACTGAGAGCAAATAATCTAATTATTGAAGGTCTAACGGAAAACGATAACGAAGTTATAATTGACGTTGTTAACGATTTATTTGTTAACAAATTAAACGTCACATTATCGCTATACGATATTGCCAATACCCGCCGCTTGGGTTTTAAAAACACAAAAACGCGTCCTGTTCTGGTTAAATTCAACAACCCCGACCAGAAACACAACGTGCTGAAAAATGCTATGAAACTAAAAGGGACGGGAATTTATATCAATAAAGATCTTACTCCTGAGCAACGATCAATTCGAAGTATACTTCGTAAGTACCAGAAGATTGTCCGCGAGTCTAGTCATCGCGCACTTATTGTCGGTAATTCTTTAAGAGTCGGCGGTAAGATCCTCTCCACCAATGATATCAACGATAATTTTGACATGAGCTCGTTTATACAATCTACTGCCGCTGATTCTGATGGGGCTACTTCCGAAGTGATCCTGCATAACTCTCCGACAGGCACTTTAATTAAATCAATCTCTGCGCGACCTGGACTCCGTCGTTATGATACCCGTAATGGATCGAAAGTTACAAATTTTCGTTAATAAATGTGTATCGGTAAAGGTTTACTATCAAAATGTTCGCGGTTTTAATTCTAAATGTAACCGAGTTTATCATAATACCGCTGTTAGTGATTTCCCTATTCTTGCCCTTACTGAGACGTGGCTGACTGAAAACGTGTCCAGTTGTGAACTATTTGGAAATAATTACAATGTGTTTCGTAATGACCGTGATTGTATCTTGTCTCAGAAGAAACGCGGGGGTGGAGTTTTAGTGGCTGTACATTCTTCGATAAACGCATCTGTAATACCAGTTGACCACTTTATACTCTCTACAAATAAAATCGAGTTATTAATTGTAAAAATACTAATTTCGAACGCCACTCTTTACATTATTAATATTTATGCATGTCCGCCGGTTTCACTAAATCAGGTTGCCACTATTACTGCAACTCTCGAGAACTTGAATTTTTTATTCAATAGCAATATTGTAATTGTCGGCGACTTCAATCTAAGTGAGTATGTAACTAATCCAACTCTAAACTAACCTAATTTATGTTTATATTATTGTATTCAGTTTCTTGGACTCGAACAATATAATATAATTCATAATTCGTACAATTGTATTTTAGACTTAGTCTTTAGTAGCTCACATTGTGTAATAATTCGTGTTCATGATCCTCTAGTTGCCGAAGATAAACACCATCCTTCGCTTGAACTTAATATCGGTTTGTGTGTAGATATAAGTAATGCTCATTCATCAGCAATATTCAAAAATAATGTCTCTAATCGCTCTTTCAATTTTAAAAAAGCTAATTTTATTGATTTATACAATTCAATTCTTGCAATAGATTGCTCTGATATTCTTACAATTCAATCTGTAGAAAATGCGTGTTCGTTCTTTTATAGAAAATTGTATGAAGTATTTCATGACAATGTCCCTTAAGTTCCTATAAGTCCTTGTAAATTTCCGCCTTGGTTTTCAGGTAAGCTTAGAAGCAAGATTCGGGAGAAAAATAAATACTTGAAGTTAAAAAATTCGCATCCTCTCTCCCAGTTTTTTAAAATTCGTTACTCTAAATTAAGGTCGGAAGTAAAATTGCTTTCCGAAGCTAATTATACCTCTTTTATAAGTGATACTGAAACCAAGATTTCCAAGGAACCGGGCAAGTTCTGGAACTTTATCAATTGCATCCGCCATGAATCCTCTATCCCTCCAGTCATGGAATATGAAAATCTTTCTCTATCTTCACCACTTGATATAGTGAATGCATTTGCTGCACACTTTTCCAAATCATTTACTGTTTCCACTAAACCTGTTATTAATGCTGTTTATAATAACCTTAACACTGTAAATGATTTTATTAGCATTTCTAAGGTCACTGATGATTTAGTAATTGAAGCCCTTAGTAAGCTAAGTAATAAAGTTACCGCGGGCCCTGATGGTGTTCCTGCGGTAGTACTTAAGGATTGCCGCAATATGCTTGCACTTCCTCTATCTCATATATTTAATTTATGTCTCCTTCACAATACCATTCCTAACCGCTGGAAAAGTACGCGCATTGTACCCGTTTTTAAATCTGGTAATAAAAGAGATGTCCTTAATTATCGACCTATAGCTATCATCTCAAATGTTGCTAAATGCTTTGAGTTGACATTATGTAAATTCATAAATCCCTACATTAATAACAAATTATCATCTAGGCAACATGGGTTTAGACCTAATAAATCAACGTTATCCAACATTTTGCAAATGACGCAAACTCTCTCGGATTATTTAGACAACCGAATCCAAGTCGACGTAATTTACACCGATATATCAAAAGCTTTTGATAGAATCGATCACGGTATACTTGTAAATAAGCTAAGCCTAGTTGGGCTCTCAACAAACCTATGTAAATTACTTTACAATTACCTTACCAACAGACTGTTATTTGTAGAATACAAAGGGTTTAAGTCTCATCAATTTATTGCTTCTTCGGGTGTCCCCCAAGGCTCCAACCTCGGACCGGTACTGTTTAATTGCTTTATTAATGATATTGCTGATGTAGTTAATGATAACATGTTAATGTTTGCTGATGATTTGAAAATGTATCATCCTATAAATACTTTAGACGATTGTGTGTATCTTCAGCATAATCTCGACCTGATAGTAACGTGGTGCAAGAACAACAGCATCACTTTAAATGTTTTAAAATGTAAGACATTGTCTTACACTAGGAATAAGTCACAAATAACGTTCGATTATATGATTAATGGCTCTGTATTATCCCATGTTGAGACTTTCAAAGGCTTAGGAGTGTTATTTGACAATAAACTATCTTTTAATAGTCATGTCATGAAAGTAGTATCGACCGCAAATCGTTCGTTGGGCTTCATAATACGAAATACTAAACCTTTTAAGAATATCGATGCCATTAAAATACTATACTATTCGTTTGTAAGATCTAAACTTGAATATGCCTGTTGCGTTTGGGATCCATACTACGCAAAATATTCTTTGATGGTCGAAGCCATCCAGAAGAAATTTGTCAAATATCTTCACTTTAAGAAGTTTGGTTCATATCCTGGGACTGATTATAATTATATTGAACTATTGCGTGAATTCAACTTACACTCCTTAGAAAGTCGCCGAAAATCGCATGCAGTGACCACCTTGTTAAAATACTCAACAATCGTATGGATTGCTCTGATCTACTTGCACGAATTAATATTAATGTGCCTGTTAATATAAGGAACAAACGTCTTTTCCAGTTATCAATCCCTAATACAAATATTATGCTCAAGTCACCAGTGTATTCAATGTGTTCATTATATAATAATGTGTTATCACTTTATCCGGATATTGACATTTTTAATTGCATATCTTCTAAGGTTCTTCGACTTGATTGTTGAGTATTTCGAATAATTTTCGCTCATATTGTATTGTATTTAGCGTATACTGTTTTTTCGTTTACTGTTTAGTGCCAATCTTTATTTTATATTGTCTCATATCTTTTAATCAATCTGTAACTGGATTCGTCCGTTGATTGAAATAAATAAATAAATAAATAAATAAATAAATAAATAAATAAATAAATAAATAAATAAATAAATAAATAAATAAATAAATAAATAAATAAATAAATAAATAAATAAATAAATAAATAAATAAATAAATAAATAAATAAATAAATAAATAAATAAATAAATAAATAAATAAATAAATAAATAAATAAATAAATAAATAAATAAATAAATAAATAAATAAATAAATAAATAAATAAATAAATAAATAAATAAATAAATAAATAAATAAATAAATAAATAAATAAATAAATAAATAAATAAATAAATAAATAAATAAATAAATAAATAAATAAATAAATAAATAAATAAATAAATAAATAAATAAATAAATAAATAAATAAATAAATAAATAAATAAATAAATAAATAAATAAATAAATAAATAAATAAATAAATAAATAAATAAATAAATAAATAAATAAATAAATAAATAAATAAATAAATAAATAAATAAATAAATAAATAAATAAATAAATAAATAAATAAATAAATAAAATAAATAAATAAGGCAAAACGATTACATTTTTGTTTGTGGTACGGTGATAAGTATCTTGAAAATCAAAATTTTGGTAGAAATATAATTTTCTCTGACGAATCCACTTTCACCACTAATGGGGTGGTAAGTTCGCGAAATTTACGGTATTGGTCTACCGATAATCCGAAATTTCGAGTTCACTGTAGAAGAGAATACTATAAAAAAGTAAATGTGTTCTGTCTATCGTTTAGTGGTATGTTATTCAAATGATCTTGAAGAATACTTTCCAACATTTCCAGATAGCTGTCTGGTTCATATTTCGTTTCAAAAAAATATGGGCCAATTATCCCATTGTAAGAGATACTCTTGGTATCTCTTACAATGGGATAATTGGCCCATATATTTTGTAAGAGATACTCTTGGTATCTCTTACAATGGGATAATTGGCCCATATTTTTTTGAAACGAAATATGAACCAGTACAGCTATCTGGAAATGTTGGAAAGTATTCTTCAATATCATTTGAATAACATACCACTAAACGATAGACAGAATACCAAATGAGGACGAGTTTACAATCGATTTACAATAGGAAAAAATAAAGGGTTGCATTAGTAAAGCAGCTGATACACAAGTAGGCATGCAAACAAAAATGTATCGAAATGAATGGTGGAATGATCAATGCCAAGAAATAGTAAATGCAAAAGCTGAGGCCAGATTGAACTGGTTAAAAACCAAAGAACACCATTACCGTCAGGAATATAAGGACAGAAGACGAGACAGTAAAAGATTGCTAAGAAATATAAAAAGGAAATGGCTAGAAAATAAAATTAAAGAAATAAAGAAAGCACAAAAACGCAAAAAATGCTACCAGAAAATAATTGAGCAAAGAAAAACAAGAAAAGGAAATGTAAATGGCATAAAAAATAAGACAGGAAAATTGGCCAAAAATTAAAAAGAAAATATGAACAGATCACTTCAAGGAGCTATTAACAATGGAACAAGAAAATGATGAAATAGTTCTAGAAGAGGAACATGATGGAAACTGAAATTGATAATATAAAAAAACCCACAGAAGAGGAAATTGCTGACATAATAAATAAAAGTAAGAATGGAAAGTCGCCCTAAACGCAGAACTAATCAAGCATAGTGGAAAACAAATAAAGAAAACGATATGCAGGCTAATTAAAAAAATCTGGAAGAGTAAAAGAATGCTCGAAGAATAGAGCTGTGGGATAATCGTACAGATACGAGTACACAAAAGGGAGACCAACAGATATGTGCAAATTATAGGGATAATACTGCTAAACACCACATACAAAATATTAACATCTCTAATTCAGAAACGATTGGCAGAAGAGGCTACAACCATTATTAGAAATTACCAATGTGGCTTCATAAATTGAAGATCGACAACGGACGCAATACACATATTAGAAAAAACATACGAGCATAACATTAAAATAGAAATACTCTTCATTGACTTTAAACAAGCTTTTGACACAATTAAAAGAGACCAATTAATGAATGCCCTGAAAGAAATGAAGATTGGAGGAAAGCTGAGAAGACTCATTCGAATGACGATGAATGGAACAGTGGCCTGTATTAAAACAGACTATGGGGAGACAGATGTTTTTTTATATAAATCAGGGATTACGGCAAGGAGATACTCTTTCAGCAATTCTGTTTAACCTAGCACTGAAATATATGGTCAAAAAAGTTGATAAAAAGACTTTGAGGACTGAAGGTACTCTGATAATAGCATATGCAGACGATATAGTGATTATCACCAAGCAAAGATAACTCATGGTAGAAGTACTCAGCGAAGTTGAAAGAGAAGCAAAGAAAATGGGAATGGAAATTAACACGGATAAGACTAAAGAGCAAATTAAATTATTGTGCTCCGATTTGGTCGCCAATATATGATACATACGTGAACTATTTAGAGACGATCCAAAAAAAAATTCTTAAAATATTTCTTCTTTTCAGCGCATGGCACATATCCCGATAGAGGGAGTTATCTTACTTTAATTAACCCTTTCAGGACAACTGGTTACTGCTGCTAACCACAAATTTAAAATAAATTGTCTAAGTGTCTACTGGTTTCTAGTTAAAACCACGGTGCAATATGTGTTGCCTATGTAACAGAAATAGTGCTTGTATAGATTTCATGTTGGTATCATTGTCTTAGAGCTTATTTCAGACTATGTATTGTGGCGATGTGCACATGTCGGGATACTTATAGGTTATGTGTATCTCAGTTCATCAATTTTGTGAGGTTACTGAACGAAATAAACAAAATGACAGGTGAGTTATAGTCATAATAATACCAAAAATAAGTAGCTTTATATATTACCTCCTATTTTCAAGAATAAATGCTTTTTTTTATACTTTTTTTATACTTTTATACTCAGTATAATATAGTACAAATTTTGTTTGTAGCCATGAATAAAAAGTGGAGTATTAGAGAATTGGAAAATATGACGCAAGATGAAATATATGCCTTTATCGATGATATACCAAGTGATGCCTCAGAATCTGATGAAGAGGAATTGGAAAATGATGAGTTATTGGTGGAAACTGAACGTCATGAAGATGATGATGAAGATCTTATAATTAGTGATTGGGAAAGCGAGGATGACGTACCGCTATCCGTTTTGCAAATGCAACAGCGAGGGGATGACGTTATTTGGACAAACAATTCTTCAAATGTAAGAAATGTAAATCCCTTTTTAGAAGATAGTGGACCAAATATTCCAGAAGACATTGAAACTCCAACCGAAATATTTAAATATCTGTTTCCAGAGAGGTTGATGGATGAAATTGTTTTTCATACAAATTTGTATGCGACACAGAACAATGGTGGTAACAACAATTTTGTGCCCACAACAAGTAATGAAGCAAACACGTTTTTAGGCGTAAACATGATAATGAGTTTGAAAAAGATGCCTAGCTATCGTGATTATTGGTCATCAAGAATGGAAATGAGGGATAGCTACGTCAGTTCGTCAATATCAAGAGACAGATTTTCCTGGTTGCTTACCAATTTGCATCTTAACGACAATGCTATGCAACCTAAAAAAGATCATATAAATTATGATAAACTCTACAAAATTAGGCCCCTCCTCAACACCTTATCAGAAACTTTTATAACATCACTGAAACCAAGCGAACATCAATCAATTGATGAGTCGATGATAATATTCAAAGGTCGAAGCACTATTCGACAATACATGCCGATGAAACCGACGAAACGAGGGTACAAGGTTTGGGTGCGAGCTGACCGAAGCGGTTACATGTGTCAATTCCAGATTTATACTGGAAAGGTCAATCATGGGACTGAAACAAATTTAGGCAGTCGGGTTGTAAAAGACCTAACGAGAACACTAGTTCGTAAAAACCATAAGGTGTACTTTGACAATTATTTCAATTCTGTCAAATTGCAAAGAGATTTTTTACTTGCAGAATGTATTTATTCTTGTGGCACGGTCCGTAAAGGAAGAAAAAATCTGCCCTAATTCAAAGCGGACAAGCAATTGAAGAGAGGAGATTCAGACTGGCGGGTATCAACGGATGGTATAGTAGCTCTCAAATGGATGGACAATCGCAGTGTTTTGTTTCTTGCGAATTATATTGATCCCTCAAATAACTCTATTATCACAAGAAGAAAAAGAGATGGGTCTGTAGAAGAGGTTTCTTGTCCCCTTATATGTAATCTATATAACAAACACATGGGATATGTGGACAAATTTGATATGTTACTCTCACTGTATCAAATCGACAGAAAATCCCATAAATGGTGGCATAGGATTTTTTGGTTTTTTGTAGATGCTTGCGTTGTAAATGCATATGTTTTATTTCGAAATAGATGTCCAAACGAGATGCCATTGAAGATGTTTCGCCTTTCAGTTGCGAGCGGCCTAATTAGTGCTGCACCAGAAAACCTAAAGCGTGGTAGAAAATCTAAAGATATGCCAGGAAACAAGTACAAAAAATATGTGCCACAAGAACTAAGGTATGATAAAGCTGCACATATGCCTGAACGGGTACATTCTCTAAGATGTGCACACTGCAGCACAACAAAAGAAGTGCATAGAACAATTTGGAAATGTTCTATTTACAATGTGGGCTTGTGTCTTAATAAAGACAGGAATTGTTTTACATGATTCCACACAAAATAATAAGGTACCACAAGTGCCTCCTGGTTACCAGCGCTAACCACATCCTGGAGGATAATCAGGACATGATTTAAACATTTTCTTCTCATAATTTGCTATATACACTTATTTGTAAATAATTTCTAGAAATAAAAATGTTTTAAGTAAAATATTTTTATTCTGTCCTCAAAGGGTTAAGCATTTCAACTTCATTTCGGTTCATTCTAATCATAAAATTTGCTCCATACTTTACCTATATAAATTGCTAAATAAGTATCCACTTTAATGTACCCAGATCGTCTATGAGAAACTGCCATACCTTCAGGTACACTGTTCCTAACACGCGCCATCACACAAATTCTCCACTCATTAAAATGTGTATAATATACAATGAACTTCAAAGAGATTGCGATATTTTTGGTCAGTCATTGGATGATTTTAAACAAAGTGTTGTGCAATATTTTTCAGTTTAATTTACATTTATTATTATTATTATATTATTAATATTTATTTTTTTTATTTAGGTTTTTTATTTTTTTTTTGTGCATTTGTATTTATGTTTATTATATATATATATATATATATATATATATATATATATATATATATATATATATATATATATATATATATATTATGCATGATATGGCATTCTAAGTTTGTAATTTAGATTTAGTATTTAGCTCTGTTATTGGACTGTACTTAGCCTGTTGGGCAAAAAAGCATTATTATTATTATTATTAAATATATGATATGTGGAGACAATTCAAGAGGAAATGTAAAAATTGGTTCACATACTTTTGAAGTGGTGGATAAATTCAAATATTTGGTAGTACATTTAACAAACAACGGAAAGAGACAGGAAGAAATAAAATAAAAAATACAAGCGGCCAATAGTAATAAAAAGATACTCTGGAATAAGACAGCAATAAAAAGAATAAAAACGGATGTGCCCGAAACCATGATCAAACCAATTATGGTCTTTGCGACCGAGACAATGACGATGACTCAAAAAGATCAACAGGAACTACTAATAATGGAAAGGAAAATAATGAGAATAATACTTGGACCTATAAAAATTAACGAAAATGAATATCACAGAAGGGCAAAAAGGGAAATACGCGAAGAATTAGGAGATGAAGACATAATTAGCGACATAAAGAGGCAAAGACTCAAATGGTTCGGACATGTGTGGAGAGCAGACCCTACTGCAACAATAGGGACTGTCCTTGAGTGGAACCCAGGAGGAAAAAAACGACAAGGAAGGCATAGATCTAGGTGGATTGACGAAGTAGAGGAAGATCTCAAGAAGATGGGGATTAATAATTGGATAACAAGAACAAGCAATAGAAAAGAATGGAGAAAAGTAGTAGATACAGCTGAAAGTATTTTATAAATCAAAATTGAATACAAAACAATTGGTATAATAGGGACCGATCCACCCCACAAAACCGGATCATGAAAGCTTCAGAAAAGAAGCAGACTCCACATGGGGTGTAGGGCTATTATATCGAAATGATAGACAGGCAGTATACTTTCCACAAGACGGTCACCCATCACATGGGACACGAATCGTTCGGGAATGGTTAGATCGTCAATTTCCTGAGCGGTGGATTCGACGGTATAGTGGAAAACCTTGGCCTCCCAGAAGCCCCGATCTAACCATAATGGACTTTTACTTATGGGGCTATCTTAAACAGAAAACCTAGGCGGCTCTATTAAACAACAACCTCTATCTGCTAAAACTCAGGTTAAGAGAAACAATTAATGCTATTCCAATTCAAGAAATTCAAAATGCTTACAGAGCATTTACTAAGCGAGTCGAGCGGTGTGCAGCGGTTGGTGGTAGCATATTTGAATATTCTCTTTAATTGTTGTTTTTGCTCGTTTCTTTTTGTTATGTTAATAATAAGGTTTAGTATTTTTTAATAAATAATTATTTGTACTTTGCTTAATAACTCTTCATGCATGGGTCATTAAAACCACTAATAAAAAGTCTCATGTTGATAAAAAAAATCAAAGTAAGCTAATTTGTACAAAAATTAAAAGTCTTCCATAACTTCTAAACAACTTTGTCTAATACATTTTTGTTATATCTGCTAAAATAAAGACAGTTTACTCGTGACTAATTTTTAGAATTCAGCAAAAAAAAACACCTCATTTGGCTCATATTTGTAATCTTCGTTTGAGAGTAAGCAGGAGCGATCCTTAGAACATGAAGATCCAACTCTAAAAAATTTGTTATTTACACCTTATATGCACTCAATCCGTGGACACACTGTATATACCGGGTGTTTGATTAAGCGTGGCCATCGGCTGTATCTCAGAAACTATACATCGTAGCATGTTGCAGCAAATTTTTTTATTGTAAAAGTGGCCAAGAGAAATCGCTGGAAATTATTTTTAAGTTCATAGCTTCTCCGTAAGAGGGCGCTATCTCTATAGTAAAGGAATTAATTTTTTTTTATCAAATAAATGCCAAATTAAGCGTTGTGAAAAATATAAAAATCTTAATCTAGGGTAAATTTTACCTAATTTTAACTATCTTTCCATTTTTTTATGTCTCACATAAAATGCGCGAGAGAACAAAATTACTTAATTATTTAAACGCCTGTAACTTTTGTTAGGTTCTACTTATTTTTGATTAAAAAATACTTAGAACCTTTCTTCAATACTTTATTTTGTAACCAAATGTACATTTCGGACACGAAGTGTCCATTATCAATGGTTTGATACTAATACGAAAAATATACATTTTACACTGATATATATACAATCTACTTATTTTAATATACTTGGGCTCATATGATAGATAATTGAATGCACTTTAAAACATAATTCACACTGATTTATTTTAGTTTCGATAATAAGCGCCAGAGGGTGGTTGAGACAATAATCGTATTTTCTCCATTTTTTTTTTAAATTTCTAAATTGGAAGGTATACGTAAGTTACGATAATTAAAATAAGAAATAGTGTGAAAACTAGTGAAAACTGCATGCCGATATCTTCATCCAACCGGAGATATATTGAAATTTGTGCAGAATGGGGCATATTTTACTAATACCGCCCTCTGATGCTTACTATAGACACTAAATTAAATCAGAATACACATTGTTTAAAGGTTTATTTAGTTATTTATCAAGTTAGTCAAAGTTTATTAAATTCGGTTAAGCCTAATTAAAGTTACAACCATTTTAATGATAAGACTTTTCCATTTTCCTGCGCATCGTATGTAAAAGCAAAAGAAACGAGAAGGTAGTTGAAATGAAGCAAACTTTAAAGTAGATTAAAATTTACATATTTTCAAGCTTAATTTGGCATTTTAAATAAAATCTTGTTTTATCCTTGCGATAGAAATTGCGCTCTCTACTAGCGAAGCTAGATTTAATTATTGTATTTGTTTTATTTTGTTATGTTTTGTTTGTTATTGTTTTAATAAAGTAAGTACGGGGTGTCTATAAAAGAACTCCGGGGTTTTAAGACAAAATATTTTAATAAAGTAAAAAACGTACATACATGTTTTATACATGATTAGAAAGCTTACATTTTCTAGATTTTTTAACAACTTAGTAAAGTTCAATGTGAGCTCCGTTAGTGGCACGGCACACGTCGAAACGGTAATCTACCTCTTCCCATGTCCTGGCGAGCATGTCTGGGGGAACGGACGCCACGCAATTCACTATTCGTTCCCTGAGATGGATAACATCTCGAATTTTCTCTGCATACACAAGATTCTTGATATGCCCCCAGAAGAAAAAGTCCAACGGAGTCATATCAGGGCTCCTTGGTGGCCATGGAATAGGTCCTTCCCTTCCAATCCACCTGTTACCGAAACGAGCGTCCAGTGACTCACGCACACGCAAACTGAAGTGTGGCGGCGCCCCATCTTGTTGGAAGTAAACTAAACCTTTCTCCGCCTCAATGTCATGCAACTGAGGATAAACATACTCCTCTAACATGTCACAATAGACATCACCATTGATAGTCCTTTCGGCAAAAATGAAGGGACCTATGACTCTGTCATGCATAAGAGCACACCAAACATTCACTTTGGGCGTGTCACGTTCGTACTCAATAAACTCATGGGGCGGCTGTGAACCCCAAATTCTGCAATTATGCCTGTTTACAGTTCCGTTCACATGAAAAGTAGCTTCATCACTAAAAACCACACTTTTTAAAAAATCATTATCTTCATTAATTTTATTCAGCATGGAAACAGAAAAGTCGAATCTCTTAACCTTGTCTGCCGGTTTGATATGGTGTAAAAGTTGAATCTTGTAGGCAGTTAAACGAAGTCTTTTACGAATTACCTTATGGACTGTTGATCTTGGTAACCCCAATTCCAGACTGCGTCTTGTTAATGATTTCTTAGGGCTTCGAGTGCATGAAGCTCGGATTCTGTCAACCTTCTCTTGAGACACACGCGGCCTACCCGGCGACTTTTGCTTCAAAACACTTCCTGTTTCCTTGAACGCACTTAACCACTGACGAATTGTTTTGTCTGTAGGCGGGTCAACACCATAGCTACGACGAAAGTTTCTTTGTACAGTAACAACAGAATTAGTTTCTATGAGCCAAATAACACACTGAGCCTTTTGTTGAGGCGTCGCCATAGCGCGGCAGTCCAGACGACACTGACTGCCTGCCGCAGCCGCTACGTAATTTCAAGGTCAACGCTCCGCAGCGCTGCCAACTGTTGAGAGAAACATTCCCAATTGGTATGAGTAAAACTGTTTGAGCTGCTTGTTTCAAAGGAATTGATCAAATTTTGCTATCTTTTATAGTTTAAAAAATATTAATTTTTTAAACCCCGGAGTTCTTTTATAGACACCCTGTATTGTAAGAAGTGTTTTTAGTTTTAGTAAATATACGCTGTTTTAAACATTTTACTAATCTCATAGCCTCCTATACTTTGAGATTTTAAATAATGATAGATTTACTTACATATTCGCTTTCTATTTCATTTATTTCATTTATTTACGGTATCACCTTTGTACAATCAATATACATTTAAGTATAAAACACTATATGTAAAACTATAACAATATTAATATGTATACCACAATGAGCACTCTGTATATAAAAAAAAATATGAATATAAAACAGGCTTAAAGTAAGACAAACAAAAACAAAATTACTAGCAAAAACAATCAGCAAGTATTATATAAACCAAGTATGAAATATATATAATCATTTGTTTATATCTGGCAAACACATACGACGCAGGCTATTCTTAAATACAGAGATTGAATCTGCAAATATGTCGAACCCAGTGTTGTTCTGTAGTGCATTTGCCTGACGCATAAACCGATTAATTGGGTTAAACATTCCATAGTTGGTGAAATGAAATGTTAACCGGAATAAGGGTTTATGTCTACAATTAACTCCTCGAGGAATATTAAAATTTAACTGATTAAGCAGTGTACCACAATCAATAATCCCATTGGCCAACTTATGCAAAAAACATAAATCCAGCAGTGCCCTCCTGTCATGTAACGATCTCAAGCCAAGTTATCCACGCATAGAACTGTGGCTGAAGTTGACTAATGCCCCTCATTCTACGATGAACAATGCTCAAGAATCTATTCTGTACTGACTCTAATTGCTGAATGGCGCTCATAGAATAAGGAGACCAAACCACTGTGAATCTACAAACAAAGCCCAACATTTTTAAAGATAAGTTACAAATGTTTGTGTAATTTTTCTTAAAATTAAGCTTTGAAATAAATACCACGCCTAGGTCGATATTCGATACTTATTCTGCTACTTTCTTGATGGAACCAAATTTTCAAATTGGGTAAAGTACTACACTTGTTATGTTCTATATTTTTATTTTCAGTTGCCTGACACGTGTTTCGATCCGTTACGATCATTTTCAAAGTTAAAACTAATTCGAATTTGACAAATGTTCCTATATATGTACAAATATAGGAACATTTGTCAAATTCGAATTAGTTTTAACTTTGAAAATGATCGTAACGGATCGAAACACATGTCAGGCAACTGAAAATAAAAATATGGAACATAACAAGTGTAGTACTTTACCCAATGATCTTTAATTAGGTAGCAAAAATTTGTATACGAGCCTCGACTAAATGTAATTTGGAAACATTTGTTCAAATTCAGGTAAAGATTATGTCTATCACACTGTTCAGCATTATTGTGTAAGTCCAGCTGTAGTCGTTTCTGATCCTCAATAGTTCTTAATACTCTAAATAACTTAAGATCATTAGTAAACAGGAGGAAACTGCTAGACTTAATACTCAAGTGTATAATTATTATAAAAAGCAAAAACAACACTGGCTCACACTGAGAACCCTGCGGAACCCCCGAAGTTACATCTACATTCTTCGAATACTTCGATTCAATACAATCGCACTGTGTTCTATTGCGCAGGTAACTAGCAAGCCAGTTAATTACTAAATCTCCCATTCCCATCGCTTGTAACTTTCTTAATATAATACTATGTTGTACACGATCGAATGCTTTGGAGAAATCGGTGTAAACTGAGTCTACTTGTAATTCCTTTTCCAAAGCATTCGATAGAACAGTTTTATAAGTAGTGAGGTTAGTTGTAGTAGATCGGCCTTTAACAAAATCATGTTGCTCATCTAGGATTATATTTTTGCATGACCAAATGATTTGTTGGGATATTAAAAGTCTAACATCTTAGGTATCACTGACTGAATGCATATGCCTCTGTAATTATTAATATTTGATCTACAGTCACTTTTGAAAACAGGCATTAGAAAACTGTGGTTCCAACAATCTGAAAACAAACCAGATCTGAGGGAATTAGTAAGAATAGCATTGATAGGCTTTTCCAGTGTGTAAACGCACCGTTTTAGAAAATATTCAGGGATTCCATCAGGGCCCACACTACACTACATTCAGTCAAAGACGAAATTTTGTCAAATACTTCTGGAAGCGTGACATTAAAGTGATTTAAATTCACTGAGCTACCAAAGTTATCAAAATCTGTATTAGCTTGCGCGTTATTCGGATCAACATAAAAGGTAGAGAAATGTAAAGGAAATAGATCAACACAAGCCTGCAAATTATTGCATACAACATCATTTAGATACATCTGCTCAGGATAACCATTTGTCTTGCGATATACATTTACGTGATTCCAAAATCGATTAGGATTTGAGTTTATATTCTCCTCTAAGCGATGAATATATTCATTATATAAAGAATTATTAAGTACATCACACTGCGATCTTACTCTTTTAGATATTAAGTAGTCAGATTCTAAACCATTAGTTTTATATTTTTTATGGACTGCCTTCTCAGATTGAATTAATTTTATTAATTTAATATTAAACCACGGGGTATAATTGTGACGTTTTAAAAATTTAACTGGAATAAATCGATTGAAGCAGTAATATAAAATATTATTGAAATCTTGAACATTTTCATCAATACTAGAACCAGAAAAAACCTGATCCCAGTCATCTGAAGCGATAAAATCATTAATTCCCGGGTAATCCCCTAATTTAAAATTAAATACCCAGTCTTCATTTACATTAACAAAATTAATAGGTAACATAGCTAAACTTAAGCAATACTGAATATGATGAAAACTAGAAGAGCATAAAACATATAAATGGGAAAAGAACATATAAATTATGAAAAGTAATTTTCATTATTCTTTAAATTATTGTTATTGACCTTTCGAACATAAAACAAAATAGCTTAAAAGCCTACTAGATTTTCAAATATATTTTTATATGGTGCGTGGTTGAAAATGGGCAAATCTACCAGACTGTTTACTATATTTTTGGTTAGGATAAAGATATAAGGATTAGGTTTTCAGCAATTTTTTCAGTATTCCTTTCTGTAATAAACTAGCGTAAGAGAACTATAGGTTACCATTTGATTTTTTGAGAAAATCTATAAAATATGACGGTTGTTCCAAAAACGCCCTCTGGTGCTTTCTATAAGAACTAAAGTAAACAAGAGCAAACAGTGATTTAAAGTACATTTAAATACCTATCTAATGAGACTAACTTGATTAATTTTGGGTAATCCTAACAGAAGTTAGTTAGAAGTTTAATGATCACACTTTCCTGCTTTGCCCTGATTCAGATGTGCGAGATAAAGAAACAAGTGAGTAGTTAAAATTGAGTTAAATTCAGCGTAGATTACGATTTGTATACTTTTAATCTAGCTCAATTTAGCAGTTTTTTTGATAAAAATCCATTTTTGTATTTAGCGATAAATGTTACGCCCTCTAGCGGCGGAGGTAGGGACTTAAAACTAATTTCCAGTTATTTATTTAGGCCACTTTCACTTTGCAATTTTTTACTTCAACATGATTTAGTTAACTTTAAGTTATGATTTATTTTCGTTGATAATTTTATTTTAATATTATTAAATGATTATTAATTTAAACAAATTTTACCAACTTTTTATTATTTTATTTCAATATTATTCGGTTTTTCTAGTTTCTTGATTTAGTTAGGAAGATTAAATTTATTTAAACCAAGTTTCTCATAAAGAAAATTTAACATAAAGAAAAATTGAGTTTGTCAATAGTTTGTGAAATACAGCCGGTGGCCACGCTTATTCAAACACCCGGTATATACAATAAAACTATTATATTTATTAATTACCCTACATAAAAGCACAAACCTTTATTTTCATTACATCATGTGTAAAATCCACAAACCCGTGTCAGAGTTCATTGTTAATTAATCATAATTAACGTCCCCCTATACAATATATAATTTACGAGTGTATGAGCATTATGAAATTACGAAATTTACAACAGGAGTCGAAAAAATACATCAATATCCACAACAAAGACATAATTTATTATCATTGCCCATTATTTATAGCGCAAGAAATGCATTGTGAGTACATTTTAATCGCCATCAACTTCGAGATTTATGGTAATGAAATTTAATGTTTCGCGTGGGACTGTAAATCAAATTCTATTAACCATTAGCATAATTTTTTTTCGAAACTCGGCGTATTTTGTGAACTCGATGACAATGGCGGGTTCGTTCGATATGTGGCTCCGCCCACTAACATGTTTTTGATTGAAAATAATGTGTGTTAACAATAAGTCGTTCAATAAGGATTTGAATGGATTGTATGTTAATATTGAAATATGCTAATACCGTGCGATCATTTAGAACGTGATTTAGAGTAGGCTTTAAATTTTAAATTTGGCACTACTGACTTTTAACACATAGTTTACCATAACTTTAAATTTATTCCACCATTCAATTAGCAATCTTGGCAACTGCACCAAAAAAGTGCCTCCTACTCTAAATCATAATTTAAAAGATCCCACGGTACATCTTAACAGGTGTGAGTTGACAAGATACAAATATCAACATTGAATTTGTGTTCAGTATTCCGGCACCAGATACCTACAGACGCGTTTCGGACTTCAAGGTCATCTTCAGTGCGGTCCCGACCCTGTGCTGAGGAATACTGAAAATTTCTCACTATTTCAAGCCAATATGTGAAAACTATTAATGGATTTCGATAGCTTACTCCATCTAATGCTTCATAGTGGCATCGTCAGTGACACGAATGCACAAAGTGCATATACAGGTCACTGTTTCGTCCACGAGCGAGCAGAACTCTGGTTGTAAAACCAGAAAACAAATATAAAAATTGGATTTGTGTTCAGTATTCCGGCACCAGGTACCCACAGACGTATTACGGACTTCAAGGTCCTCTTCAGTGTGGTCCCGACCCAGTGCTGAGGAATACTGAACATGTCTGACTATTTCAAGCCAATATGTGAAAACTATTAATGGATTTTGATAGCTAACGCCATCTAATGCTCCATAGTGGCATCCTCAGTGTCATTGACGATGCCACTATGGAGCATCAGATGGCGTTAGCTATCGAAATCCATTAAGATACAAATAGTTTATTTTTATACATTCGTTGCAATTTCAGTCGCCTATATGCAAAACCAGGCATACAAGTTGACAAACTTGTAACAAAATGACAAAATTATTGTGCAGCGATTTTTAAATAAATCAAAATAGTGTTAAACACAATGCCTTTTCGAAAGAGAAAAAAAAATTAATTAACATTAGGTTAAACTTTAGCAGTGTGTTTTAAACGTCACTTTAAGACAGTTTTTGTACGCGTGGCGCATAAAGTAAAATTTCGAGTTTAGAAAAGCCTGAAAATTTGGTTTGGTCGCTCCGCGCTTCGCGCTACGCGACCAAACCAAATTTTCAGGCTTTTCTAAACTCGAAATTTTACTTCATGCTTACTCTGGGAGTGGATAACACTCGTTTAATCATTAATACAATTGATAATTGAGGAAATACGTTTATTGTTGTTTTATTTTCGGAGAAAGTTCTATGACATTAAAACGGAATGTCAATTCTTTACGTCAGACGTAAAAGACTAACCTAAGTTAACCTCAAAATGCCATTAGTGAAACTACACTCACAATGTTGTTGCAATAGTTATTTAATGATAAAATTACTATCGCAGTCAAAAGGCTACGTGAATTTAAGACAATATTTTGTAATGGCCAACACACAGTTAACACAGTAATGTCACAATAATAAGGGATACTCAATTACGTCACGTCAAGTTCAAATGTTATAATGGTTAAAAGATGGGTTAGATTAGAAAAATAACGTTTCTTTCGCCGCAACTTGTCATTTAACCAAACTCAATTTTACTAAATTATAAACAAAACAAATTCTTAACGGTGGAGGCTTTTACTTCGGTATACATTTACATTTTATAAGTTTAAAAATGGCAAGTAAATGTTGTCGAAACTATAGTCACATAATAAAGTCTCAGTTATACAAACAAAGTTAAAATCGTGTTTTATTTGTCCTTAAACGTCATCGTTATTTTAATGAAACTAGTGAAAATAATAAGAGGTTTCAAAATTTCATTTCACATTCATCAACTTTAATGCTTGTTTGCACTAAAGTCGATTAACTTAATTTGTGATAAGTTCTTCTTAAAAACACAAAAATTTTATTTATAAATTGTTTACACAATCGCATATTGATTAAAGAGATATGTTTAGGATATCTTATAAATTTATAACATCCTTATATTCTAGAATCTTGACTTATTCAGAGGTTTAATCAATGATTATTAGATGATTAACGTTAATTAGTCGGGGTGCAAGTGGGCCTAAACCATTAAATGAAACACCCTGTATATATTTGTATAGTATTGAGCGTTACTACTTGGTAATCTATATTAATTAACCAATATTGAGACGTGTTTTTTACCACTTTATTTAAATAATTCTACGACTTGAGTTTCGACATATTTTGTGTCATATTCAAGTTTGACAATTTACAGTGTAAAACTTTTGAACGAACAAACGGATGTGTTGTATTCACCACTGCTTAATACTTTTTCGCTATAGAAACACTGTAAATTGTTAAACTTGAAAATTACACTAAATATAGTACTTTATTATTTTAAATGCAATATGAATATCACATTTCATTAATCTTAATTTAGTTTAATCTTCATAGACCCATGATTTGGAGGCAGAGGTCCATTCGACCTGTTCCTTTTCTGAGAACCAGAGGTCGATTTCTTTCTTGGCAGATCCGAGCCATGGATGATGTTGCGGCCTACTTAAACGCAGAGGTCTCCACGGATGGTTCCAGGGGCACTGTCAGCTGGGTTGGTTGCACCTAACAAGACACGTCCAGTTTTGACGGAGTTGAGACCTTCCCAAACCATGGGTACAACTGGTCCACTGCTCATGTACTTGATGAGACCAGCGAAGAAAGGTTTGCTTGACAAGTCAGCGTAGTGCTTTTGCAAGAGTTCTTCACCGGGCCACATAAATTTAATCGCGATGAGTTTGAAGCCTTTCTGTTCGAACCTTTTAATGATTTCCCCGACGAGTCCTCTTTGAACGCCATCGGGTTTGACCATGATGAAAGTTCTTTCGCGGTTAGCAGCCATTGTACTTGAAAATAAGGAGAAAAAAGCCAAAATCGAAGCTATCATACAACTGCTTGCCGGCTAGCACTCAAGTCGTAGAATTATTTAAATAAAGTGGTAAAAAAAATGTTGAAACACGTCTCAACACCCTGCATATTTTTACATATTTTAACTTAGAATTCAATTATGCAATGATCTTCGTTTGTTTTTAAATAATAAGAAGTTTTTAATAATAGTTCAAGGGATGTTATTATTAAGAATTATCAACATTGAATTAAACATTTATTTTATGTATTTATGATAGTTTTAAATGCTATTTTGTTTTTGTGAATGAAATCCTAATAAATGTATCTACATATTGACAAACTAATAATAAATCGAAAATCATAATATAAACGAAAACTTCGTAAATAGTTAGGAAATTAATAAAAATATCAAACTTTGTTTCCACTGAAATATTTGGCCTACATACAACTCCCTTCAACCGCCCTTTTCCAAAATCAACGAGGAGTGTCAATAGTCGCAGTGAGGCGCGAGATAAATTTAGGAAAAGCTAATCCGCCAAGAATAAATCATATTATGAATAAATGCCTGCGCTGTACAATTGAGCTTCCTTCCGTTATACTACACATTTTTCTTGTTTATGTACACCATTCCTCGCCCATTGAAAATACCATTTTCACCAAAACCTCCCTCTACGATCATGCTATAGTAATCGGCGATTTCAATGTCAACAAATCAAAGAATAAACAACTCTCTAACTTTATGTCTAATTCCAACTTTGTCCACGTCCATACAAATCCCACTTTTATCATGTCAAATAATCAATCCTCGACCCCTGATATTATCCTGTGTACTAGCAACATTGGACACCTCATTCACGATCTAGAACTAACACCCGATCTAGGATCAGACCACATGTCTATTAAGTTCTCCCTTGAGGGTTAACCCTCCCATTCCTATGCCTCCAAAAATATTATACCGACACAAGGACTGCGATGTGAACAAAGTGACAGAGGACATGACGAGGTTCATTGAAGGCCATAAAAAATTACTCCTTCATCCGTTTCACTATTTTTTTAAACTCTCTCCCACTCAATTAAACAAAATACTTCTATCTCCTCCGAAAAACATTACAAGTACCCACTGCCTAAATATATCCTACGATTAATTAAATGCAAACGACAATTATACAGGGACATTAGATTGACGGACGAAAGTAATTTTAAATCTAAATTCAATAGACTTACTAAAGACATAAACCGTCTTATCCAAGAGTATAAAAAGAACCTTTGGATAAAAACTTGTAATGACATCAATGAACAACACGGAAAAACATTTTGGGACGAAATTAAAAATACAGGATCCGACAACACAAGCGATCATAACAAATGACCGGTTAATAGCTGACACATCGCAGACTATTAAAAAAAAAACATTTACGGTGACAGATAACTATACCTTCACACCGAAAAGAGTTATATAAAAGGAGTTTCAGTTATAACATCTCAAACTATTATAATAAATATAATTTTTCACAATCGACCTTCTACCCGTTTAAGACTAATTTAAAAAAGTTGCTATTTCACCAGCAAATCAATTGACTATTTTATTTACGATCCGTATCCACGTCTCTATTTATATAAGAATTATTTTTTAATTTTTTTTTGTTTCTATGTATTTTTTTCTATTGTTTTTGTTTTCGTTTTGTTAGTACTAATTACTATATTACTGTTTAATATTAAAAATTACGTTATTATTTATTATTGTTAGAATTTGTTTTTAATTTATAAGGTATTATTTCTGATTTATTTATATTACTATTATTATTATTATGCGAACTAGAGGAAGTAACAGCAATATCAGACTAGCGTTTGATACACAAGCTGATCTAGTTTCGCTTTTGTTGCTCGGTAGTATAATGCTTTAGTTTGTATTTGTTCTGTATCTAAACTGAGTATGCAAATAAACAATTTATTATTATTATTATTATATGACAAGACATTCCTTGATACAGTCAACACATAGTATCGTATGTTCAATAAAAAAAAACCTCTGGAGTGTCATGATTTTATCTTCTTTTAAATTTAAGTTTAGGAATTGATATATAAAACGTCAGACAGAATAATTATAATGTATAATTTCAGAGTTGCCAACCTACAATATTTTTCATGGCACCCTAGAGGTTTCATTTTATTGAACATACGATATAATTCCTTTAAACATAATACCCAGTCCCATATCACCCACGATGAGATAAAAGAAGAAGAGTACTACAAATTACTACATAATGGCAAAAATACATCGCCTGGTTACGATAGCATACCTAGATTGATCCTTAAATCCCTTCCTGATAACGTACACGAATACATCATCCCTATCTTTAGTTCCATTTACCAAAACTAAATTATTCCAAACAATTGGAAGCAGGGTATCATCATTTGCATTCACAAACCCGGTAACGACTCAACGTTGGTATCAAGCTACCGCCCAATTACCCTGCTTCCAGTCCTCGGTAAATTATTTGAATCCATTATACAGAAAAAACTCATTTTCCACATCCTAGACCTTATCCCACCTTTGTCGATACTCACGTCGAATTGCCAGACAGCGCACCTCGAAGGCCAAAAATCAGCCATATTATTACTAGACGTACAAAAAGACTACGATTCGGTCTGGCATCGAGGTGTGTTGTTTAAGTGAAATTCACTAGGCGTCCCTCCCTATCTAATAAATATTTTAGACAGTTGCCTATCCAATTGGTCCTTAAGTGTCAGAATCCGTAACTCCTACTCCTAATCATTCATTCCTCAACTATGTCTGCCCCAAGGATCCCCAGTTTCTCCCTTATAATATAACATATTTGTTCACGACCTTTACAACCCCGATCCTTTCTATATAAATCTATCCGCCTATCCTCTGTTAAACGCTGACGACACTGCGCTCATAGCTCACGCCCCCACTATTCCAAAGACTCTAAGCACTCTCCAAGGGCTGATCGATACCATTCAAACTTTGTTTGCGAAATAGAGAATTTCTATCAACCCTAACAAAACACAACTCCTTATTCCTTACCATCGCCATCTGAATTCTCCACACCATATATTGATTAACAATTATCACATCTTCCCATCTCCTAAATTCAAATACCTAGGCATTACACTTGATCCAAAGTTTACCTTTATCACACTCGCACAAAGCAAGCATCAAGAGCAGTGCGCGACATTTTAGATCATTGACGTATGAAAATAAAGTGATTTTTACAAAAACAGCAATAGAAATATATACAATGATATGTCGACATCCCCCCCCCCCCCCAATATGCTACTATCCTATTCCATAATCCTCGCCTAAATGTGTTAAAAAACCTCGAAGTTGCGGAAAGTTCAGCCCTGAGAATGCTTACAAAAATCAGGCATCCCAATAATCCTTTGCATAACCCCTCCAATATACTCCTGTATGAAATGTGCCATTCCCCCTATCAACCAACGCCTAGAACACCTCTCCTTAAAACTTGCCACTATTCCTAATATAACCAATATTCTTAACCACCGTTGTATCCCTCGCAGCCCAAACATACATATAAATTTAAATTTCCTACCACAACAATGTTTCAATTTATCTCATTTTATCAGCCGGACGCAGACAATGACGTTAGCGATCATGACGTGTAGAACATGAAAACTACAGAGACAGAGACTAGATAAAGACAGGCAGAAAGACCAACTACGGTCGATAGCCAATTTCTGAATTTAAAAAATGCAAAATTGAGTGTAGATTATGTTAATGAATTGTAAAATTAGTGCTGTGGAATTATAATTCAGAAATAAAGATATTTATGTATAATTATATATAAAACTTTGAGTTTTCTTATTTGATTGAATTAACAAAAAATCATGACAGAATTTACTAAAAATTATGAAATTAATCAAAATCGATTTAGGATTAAATAAGCTTTAATTTTTTGTACAATGTGTTTTTTTATTCAAAAATTGTGCTTAGGACAGTCGCGTAAATAAAGATTTTATCATGATTTTAAAAGTTGAAAAACGCCATGAAATAATTTTTACGTGCAAAAAAAGCTGGCAACATTGTTCCTTATGTTTTTGACAATATATGTGATTTTTTTAGGTTTCAGGTTTTTGAGAATATGCAGGGAGTTTTGCTTTAAAGTATACGTATTTCAAATTCAGTTTATTTTCTTTAAATCTATAGATATTTGTTGTGTTTTTAACGGAGTTAAATTTGAAGCGTTAAACAAGTGTTTTCCACTCCCAGACTGAGCATGAAGTATTATTTCGAATTTAGAAAAGCCCCGTGAAAATTTGTCGAGGGTCGCGCAGCGACCCGAGACAAATTTTCTGGGCTTTTCTAAATTCGAAATTTTATTTCATGCGCCACGCGTATAAAACACTAAAATGTTATAAATTGTATGAATATTTGAACCTCAATTAAAATCAGTGTTTTACATGCGTGGCGCATGAAGTAAAATTTCGAGTTTAGAAAAGCCCAGAAAATTTGTCTTTTTCACGGGGCTTTTCTAAACTCGAAATTTTACTTCATGCGCCATGCGTATAAAACACTGATTTCAATTGAAGTTTAAAATATATTCCTCAATGTTTGACCTCCCATTAATAAATTTTACAATTGCTAGCAGTCTTCTAAATGAATTAGCATAAAAACTTATTCAAAACCGTGTGAGCTTTCAATTAAAACCTGATTAAGTTAGCATTCGTTAGTTATGAAATAATTAAGTCATCTATTTTCAAAAACCCCTAAATCCTTAAACAGATTTAGAGGTTTTTCTGTTTATATCGTATGTTCAATTAAAAAAATCTCTAGAGTGCCATGGAAAATATTCTAGGTTGGCTACTCTGAAAATATACACTGTAATTATTATGTCCGACGTTTTATATGTCAATTTCTAAAGTGTGTAGCCAACTTAAATTTGAAAAAAAATTAAATCATAGCACTATAAGGATTTTTTTTATTGAACATATGATATCTTGTTATATAAATATAGAACGAGTATATCTGTTTGGGAAAGTAGGCAAAAAATCAGGTGAGAGCCCCGGGGGCATCGAGAGCCGAAGAGTGTAAGACAATAGTCAGTTTTAGATTGATTTCCTCTTTGTGGTTGATACCACCCACACTTACCTTGACCACGTTGTAAGGCGGCGCCCAAAGAACCAATCCATACCAGCAGTGGGCCCAACAACCGGACCATACTTCTTCCTGAAACAATGAAAACAATGCAGGAATTATAAACAGTCTTTATTATTTTTTTTTTGTTTGTTCTAATGGATAAAATATAAATCGGTATTGCAATGCAAAACTTACAGCAACTGAATTTTGTTATGTTTTGAGTATACACTTTCGAGTATACGTTAACCCATTAATTATGTAATGTTTGCTTTACATAATGGTTTTTAGACAAATGGTTACTAAATAATTTCGATAGCTCCGCCATCTAATGCTTTCGTATTGAAATGCAGCCGGAAGGCCCGCTGGGTGGCGACGGCAGAACGGTCATTTTCTGACTGCGAAGCCTCGATGTTCTTCAGACCAAACTATGGTAACGACTAAAAACGGCACGACCCCCCCGACACAATGATACCCCTCCCAGGTAGGTACCCATACCACACAGGATGTACTGGGCGTTCCAAACTGCACTGTCTGTTTTGCCGCACCCTGTATATTGGTTTTTAGACAAATGGTTACTAAATAATTTCGATAGCTACGCCATCTAATGCTTTTATCATTGACGATGCCACTGTAGAGCATTAGATGGCGTAGCCATAGAAATTTATTAATAGTTTTTACATATTAGCTTGATATATGATGAATTAATTTCTCACTTAACCCGTGGTGAAACATATTTAATTAATACGCTTTGATTAAAACACTTGGTTTGTTTCACTGATTTTTTATTTTTACTCCAACTAGTTTCGACCTTAGGTCATTCTCAAGGAGATATATACATATAGACATATCTCCTTGAGAATGACCTAAGGTCGAAACTAGTTGGAGTAAAAATAAAAAATCAGTGAAACAAACCAAGTGTTTTAATCAAAGCGTATTAGCTTGATATAGTCAGACATATTCAGTATTCTGCGTCGGAACCACACTGACGAGGACCTTGAAGTACGAAACTCCGCCTGTCTACAAAGGGTTAGTCAAACAATTAAACAATAATTCTAATCACTTTCATATCTTCATATATTTAACTTCGGTCGTTTTACGACAGGTTTTTTTGTGTTGATGCTGTTGGACGTATTGTTGTCCTGTTGAAAAGTGCTGTAGCCATTTGTGCTGTTTCCGATCCCCCCGAGTGCCCTGCTTGTTTCTGGTATTGGAACGGGGAACTTGAGGAATCAGGGATTACGATAGGAAGCCGCGGTAGCCCAAGGGAACCTGCTGAGAGAGGGAGTACGGGAGGAAGCCGCAACAGCCGTGTCAATGGAAAACAGATAAGTTTTGGTCCGTGTTTGATTTCGTCAGGATCCATTTGTTGTATTTCGAGGGGTGTCACTTACCCCCGTCGAAAAGAAATCGGAGAATTCCGCGTTTTGTTTCGGGCTAAGTTGAGAGACGTTCATTGCGAACCCGGGATTAGAATTTAAGGAATGGCATTTTTACGTTCTAATGACTGGTTGCAAGAAACGAATTATTGAAGGGTTAGAGTAATCACCCACATCTATTGTATTGAAAATAGATAATACGTCGTTGAGTTTTGTTTAATATGTTAAGTTGTACTTAATTTTGTAATTCTAAAGTGGACTTCAGAAACCATAATTGTATTAATTTTTTTTTTTGTTAATTTGTTGAATCAAATAAAGGGGGGTCGAATAAATGATAATTTTTGGGTTATAATATATTGGAATTTGTTCTTGAAACCTGTCGTATACGAGTATTGGTGAAATTGTCAAGTTTCGTAATTTTGACTTTTGTTGGCTTACTTTGATTATCCCTTTACTAAATTACGTGGCGCCCTTAGGTAAAGATAAATTAAACGAACCACCCTGTCTCCACTCAGCGAACTGGGTGAGGGATAATTAAGTTATAAAGTAAGTCCCTCTGAGTACACCGAATTATCACCGGTACGCGTGAAGAAAAAAAAAATAGACGTCACAGTATCTACGTGAAACAATTAAAATCATACTCCCATCACCTTGTATAATTGTAATATTTAACAGCAACAATGTATCATTAAAAACTAACTGTACTAAGATTGGTACATCGATGATTAAAAACGCTATTCGATAAAGAGCAAGTGATTTACGAAATGATCTGGTATCCCACGAGGATCAAAGATAATTTTCGTGTCCGTGGCCCAATTCCAACGGGCCGGAATTTTTGCGAGGCTCGCCAATCAGCAGAGGCGATCTTCTTTTGTGTTGACCAAATACAGAGGCCGGACCTGCTCCCACTAATTAATGTCAACGTCTTAATCATTTGGATAATTGAAAACTGGTTTATTTTAGTGTATAGTTTAGAGTATTGGTGGATTTATTTCTTTGAGAATCGTAAATAAATATAAAGAGTATTTGAAGCCAAAATGTTTAGTTCTATCAACTGTAAAATAAAGATATTATAACCCACTGAGCAAACATATCAACATTGTAGCAACATTAAACGTTGTTTTAATGTTGATGAAACATTACTTAAATGGATTTGCTTAGTGGGGACTGTCCTCTAATTAATAAATTAAAAAAACATTCTTTTAGGTATACATATCCCGATGTATACGCTCTACAGTTTTAAAAGTTTGTTGTTTTTAAAAAGCATTCACTTTAAAGTGTTAGTAAAAGCCTGAATTTTTTGATATGTGCTGCAAATCTTCAGATATTTGTTGTTTATTTTAATGGTTCAATTCAAAGGTTTAAACGAGTGTTTTCCACTCCCAGACTGAGCATGAAGTAAAATTTCGAGTTTAGAAAAGCCTGAAAATTTGGCTCGGGCGCGTAGCGAAGCGAAGCGACCGAGCCAAATTAGGCTTTTCTAAACTCGAAATTTTACTTCATGCGCCACGCGTATTAAACACTGATTTAAAGTGAGGTTCAGAATACAGGGTGTCCACAGATTCAATCTCAACATGGGGATCTCCGTTATTATAAGAGATAATGATTTGGTTAAATAGGATGAAATACTTCTTAGCTAAAATTCTGCTAAATCCCCATGAAAAACGTTTGTATTTCACGGCGTTCAGGCGCTATATGTTTGGGGGTGGTTTGTGCTAGATATGGGAAGTTCGAATCTTTTAGGTGATTCGTATCAACCGAATCATTTCTTAAATGTGATTCGTTCTCTATGAATCGTTCTTAAACGAATCACAAAGCGGAGTTAAGGATGTGCGTGGATTCGAGCAAACGAATTAGTCATCTGATTGGGGCGGACTCAGATTCAGATCGCATGTACCAAGCTGTTAAAGTTGTGCGCGGATTCGAGCGAACGAATCAGTCATCCGATTTGGGCGGATTCAGACAGCATGTTTAAATAATTATCGGGAATACGATTCCACTCGGCCAAAATCGTTTAGTCGGTCGTCTAGAGTCCTTAACGAATCAATTCTTCTTGAAATACGGATTCAGTTCATTCAAATTACCGTATAGAATCGTTCTTTTCGAACGAATCATTCACGAACCACCCATATCTAGTTTGTGCCTTATGAAATATTGTATCTCGCAGCGGGAGCTGCCGTGAATTTCATAGCGTTTTTTTTGCGGCGGCCGACAACAAACAAAGGAGAAATTGCTAGGGAACGGTAGCGAGAGGAGACTGGCCTTTGATGTGTCGGTATCCGGGTCCTTACAGCTTCTCCTGAGGGTGTAGTTCCCAGGTGATCGTCACTACTTAACTAATCTCCGGGGTGGCGCGAGATCGACCGTCGCGTGTCGCTGTACATTTACGACTCTTCTCTCTCGATCAGCGGACCGAACACGGATGGGGGAAGTGTTGTGCATAGCAAAAAAAGGGTGAAATAGGAAAATGCGAGCATTTTGATTAGAAAAACCGCTTGTTTGTACCGAACACTAAACAAAGTAAGTTTTCTGTTATAACTCATATATTTTAGTGTATACTTAAGAGTATTGGTTGATTTATTTCTTTGAGAATTGTAAATAAATATAAACAGTATTTGAAGTCAACATGTTTAATTCTAAAAACTGTAAAATAAAGATATTATGACTGTCCTCTAATTGATAAATAAAAAATAATACATTGTAGGACGTTCAATTATTCGTTTTTTATATGGTTTTCATGGATTTTGTAGAATGTAGAATGTTGTTCAGATTAAGAAAGAACTTGGGTTATCTTTATTTTTAAAAATACAAAAATTATGGCATGACCTAATATGTCAATTATGGGATAACCTAATATGTCAACAGGTTCTTGTGTTCTAAAGACATATTAATTATTTCGCGAGAGGCAATGCACGTAAGCATTAATGATTAATTTGTTAATTATAACACACACATTTTAAGATGGATTATACTAATATATTTCTCTGTAAAAACAGTATGTTTCTGTACAGAAAAAAAATATTACTACTATTATCTTAAGATACATCCCTAAATCTCATTTCATTAGCAACTAACTAATTCAAACACTTGCCCAATTAATAAACAGAAGTGTTAAATTCACTCTAATTCATTAGAGCATAACAAACATTCATATAACAAACTATCGTGCAATAGCAATACTATATCACATCGCTAAAATATTCGAGAACACTCTATGATCAAATCTATTTCCACGTTTGTCCATACGTGGCTTCTCAACAGCATGGCTTTATTCTAAAACGTTCCACAGTAACTAATTTGACCATTATTACGCATGATATAGCCAAATCATTAGATTCAGCGGGGCAAATTGATGTAATATATACTGATATGTCAAAAGCGTTTGACAGGGTGGACCATCAATTGTTAATAGGTAAACTTAGCTACTTTGGTTTTTGTAACAATTCAACCTCGCTTATAGCATCTTATCTTACAGATCGTGAATCGTATGTCGCACTAAATAATTTTAAATCGAACTCATACTTTCCAAGTTCAGGTGTACCCCAAGGCTCGATTAGGGGTCCCTTACTTTTCAACCTTTTTATAAATGATCTTTCTTATTTATTAAAGTGTAAACACCTCTTATACGCGAATGACTTAAAGATTTACTCAACAATTGCTAACCCTGCTGACTGTCAACGCTTACAAAATCAACTTGATGTTATCTCGAATTGGTATAGTATTAATAATCTTAATTTGAATAGCAATAAGAGCAAATTTATATCCGTTAAGAAAAATCTAAACCAATCTCATTTAATTATATAGTTAGCAATAATTCTATTGAGCAAGTCACAGTCTTCAAAGATTTAGGGATTTGGCTTGATGACAATTTTATATTTAATCCTCACGTTCAAACACTTGCTAAGAGTTCCTTCAAAGCATTAGGATTTATACATCGTAATTCTGCAAATTTGCGAAATCCGAATGCGTTGAAATCTCTATTTAATGTTTATGTCCGTTCAAAGTCAGAATATGCATCTATAATTTGGTATCCACAAACTCAACTTCAGATTAATCTGTAGAAAGTGTTCCACGTAAGTTCCTGAAGTTTTTGCTCTTTAAAGTTGAGGGACTTTACCCTGACAGAGGCTGTGATCATTCACTATTGCTAGACAAATTTAAAGTCGAATCTCTTGAATGCCGACGTCACAGACTAGGCATCACGTTCTTACACAAGCTTCTGCATGATCGAATTGACAGCCCTGATATTTTACAGCTAGTTAACTTGCATGTTCCAACTTTTAATAGTAGATATAAGACCACATTCAATATGAAGTATGATAGAACTAATTTTGGATTAAAATCATCGATTAATGTGATCTGCAATTCGTTTAATCAACTTCCACCAACTTGTGACGTATTTTGCAACCGTTGACGTCCTTATTAGAATTTTGTTAGTTACAAAGTAAAATGTTATTATTTTTAAATTTTGTATTGTGGAGGCTTCTACTTCGTTATATATGTTAATTTATTAATAAAAAACGGTTTAACTTTGTTTGTATAACACAATTGTGTTATACAAACAAAGTTAAACCGTTTTTTATTACTGTTTTTAGTTTATAGTTTTAAAACTTTTTTGTTTATACTAAATTGTCTTGTAATTGGGAATTTGTTTTCTGTTGGGCAATAAACATTATTCTTATTATAAACATTATTATTATTAGAGGACCACCCAAAGAAGAAAGTGTTTAAACAGCGCTCACCGTATTGGCCGTTTGACATTACCATTTGAGTAGCATACCTTTCGGATGCCGGGTGGTGACCAGAGGCGGAAGAGGTTGATAAATCACGAGTTCGCCTCATTACACCGTTAAAACTTCTTCATCTCACTTGGTGTGTGTGTGTGTGCACCGACACGACGTGTTTTCCTAATTTCGTGCGACACACTTCCATAGAAACCTTTCGGCCACACGAAAGAGTTCCAGGTATTCCAGATTTGGAAAAATGAAAAAAAAAAAACGAGAGTCACACACTTGTGTGGTTCTTGGTAATTATCGGAATAGAATTATTAATGCAGGTGGGATTTATGGGAACGTCTATTATTTCGTTAACACGACCGCACCAGGTGTAAATAGAGGGGGCGGTAGAATTTGTATTACTTTTTGGACATAGCTGTCACAATGTTTACTAAATTATGGTTTAAATAGTCAATATGATCGTAGTTAACACGGTAAGATCACAGTCAGTATAGTGTACTGTTTTTGTCTTTTGCGGAATTTTGAAAACTGTCAACATCACATTTTTTAAGTAAAGGAGTGGAAACAATTCAAGAAGACGGAATTTTTAAGAGGCAGAACTAGTAACGAGTGAGATACGTCAAATTAGGTTAGAATTTGCCAAGGAATCGATTGCGATTGTCAAAACTGACGACGTAATAAATAAAGACAGTTAACCTCAACAGACAGTCAAACCTCGAAAATAACTGAGTTATGCTGAGTTATTTTTGAAGTTAGATATGCGGATTCGTAATCTACGGCGAATATTAATCAAATTTCATGTAACATACAGTGAACTATTATCATATACTTAATAATTATTATAATCCTGAACATTTTGTATAGGGAATACTTAAAATTTCGGTTCACTAAGCTTAATTTTGTTTTACTAAGTTCTTATAACTAGTATTTCAATAATGAATTTATGTTCAGTATTTCAGAGTGAAATAACTGGAAAAGTTTCAATAGGGTTTTTATCAATTTTTACATATTAAGAAAGAACAATATTTTCAGAACATACTTACAAAATTTTATAAAAATCTTACGCTATATTTTATAGTTATGATTTTTTAAATTTATGTAATCTATAAAATATGATTTATAACCGTACTTTTCAACATTCAGACTAAAATGACTCAAAAAGTATCAATGAAAAGTTTCTCAATTTTTACATATTATGAAAGAGCAATGTTTTCTTAAGATACTCACAAAATTTCATGAAGATTTTACACAAAATTCTTAAGTAAGGATTTTATTAAGTTTTTAATCGATAAAATTTGATTTATAACCGCACTTTTCGATAATTAACTCAAAAAGTATCAATGAGGTATTTTTCAATTTTGACATATTTAGAAAGAAGAATGTTTTCTTAAGATACTCACAGAGTTTCATAAAGATCTGCCCCAAAATTTTACAGCTAGGATTTTTTATAATTTTGGAATCCATGAAACTTGATACATAATTGCACTTTTTGATTTTCAGAAGGAAATAACTCGAAAACTATAAGGAATGTTTTAATTTTTACATTTTCAGAAAGAACAATATTTTATTAACATACTTACAAATTTTATAAAGATCTCTCGCGAAATTTTATAGTTATGATTTTTTTAAATTTATGTAATCCATAAAATTTCATTTATAACCGCACTTTTCAACATTCAGACTGAAATAACTCAAAACGTATCAATGAAAAGTTTCTCAATTTTTACATATTCAGAAAGAGCAATGTTTTCTTAAGATACTCACAGAATTTTATAAAGATCTGACGTAAATTTTATAGCTAGGATTGTTTTAAATTTTAGAATCCATTAAACTTGATTCATAATCGCACTTTTTGATTATTAGAAGGAAATAACTCGAAAACTATCGATAATAACTCAAGAAGTATCAATGGGGTATTTTTCGATTTTAACATATTCAGAAAGAGCAATGTTTTCTTAACATACTCACAAAATTTTTTAAAGATCTCACTCAAATTTTAAATGTTAGGATTTTTAAAACTTTTATAATCCATAAAACTTGATTCAAAACCGCACTTTTTGACTTTCAGGCGGTAATAACTCGAAAACTATCGATGGTGTATTTTTCAGTTTTCACATAATCGAAAAGAGCGACATTTTCTTAACATACTCACAAAATTTTACTAAGATCTTAAGCAAAATATTGAAGTTATGATTTTTTTAATTTTTATAATCCATAAAATTTGATTTATAACCGTACTTTTCAACATTCAGACTAAAATAACTCAAAACGAATCAATGGGAAGTTTCTCAATTTTTACAGATACAGAAAGAGCAATGTTTTCATAAGATACTAACAAAATTTATTAAAGATCTTACTCAAATTTTGAAAGATAGGATTTTTTTAACATTTATAATCCATAAAACTTGATTCATATCCGCACTTTTTCACTTTCAGGCGAAAATAACTACAAAACTATCGATGGGGTATTTTTCAGTTTTCACATATTTAAAAAGAGCGATACTTTATTAACATACTTGCAAAATTGTATAAAGATCTCATGCAAAATTTTGATGTTATGATGTTTTTAATTTTTATATTCCATAAATTTTGATTTATAACCGTACTTTTCGACATTCAGACTGAAATAACTCAAAAAGTATCAAAGGGGTATTTTTCAATTTTTACATATTCAAAAAGAGCAATATTTTCTTAAGATTCTTACAAAATTAAAGAGTTTCTGCGATGATGTTGATGTTACATAAAATAATTAATGGAGATGTTTATTGTCCAGATATTGTCTCACAATTAGACTTCTATTTCAATGCAGAAAATAGATTAACTGGCTACCGCCCATTATTTCGAATACCATTTCAGAAAACTAATTACATCATGAATAGCTGCTTTAGTATGCTTTTACGTATTCGTAGCCATTTTTTAGTTAATCCCAGCTTTGATTTGTTCTCGATGTCACGAAGCGAATTGTTGCGACACTTAAAAGTTAACGTCGTAAATGAAAATATTATGTAATTAGTAAATTAGTCTTAAGTTATTATTTGCGTAAATTTATTTTATTTAAAATGTTTGTTATTTTATTTGTAAAAATGGATTTCCGTTAATAAATACGTTTTATATAAGTATATATTAACAATAATGATAAATTGTAAATACACCCCTTGGTTAAGTGGGTTGTCATTGTTGTTCTTTGCTTATTTGGGTGCGCTAAATCAGAATCCGAGGCCCGTTTTTTGATTTTAAAAGTCTACATCTGTGCCATTAAAGCGCGAGATTACTCGCCGGCCAGATGTCACGGGAAGTTTAGTTACTGTGGGCGGAAAAATGCCACAAATGGCCCATTTTACCAACTTTGAGATAAGATATCTCAAAATCTAGCGACTTAGGGCCCAAACGGGCCTCGGATTCGGGTTGAGCTTGCCCAGGTTGGTGGAGAGCAACAATGAAAACTCACTTTACCATATTGTTGTAAATCAGTGTAATTATTACAATAGCACTATAAATATGTTATTGTATTAATTGTGGGGGTGGAAAAAGTACGAGTGATTTTTGTTGTTAAACGCTTTGTGTTAGGCAAACTTAGATCTTTTAAAATATGTTAAAAACAAAAAATACCCCATGTATGAGTTATCTTCAATTAAACGTTAAATGAGAGTATTTTTATGTGAGTTATTAGGAATGTTAATATTTAAAACTATCACAGTTTGGGTTATTTTTAAGATATCTTTATGTTTCTTTCTGTTAATATTAAGCAAACATTGTTTTTTCAAAATATGCCAAAAACAGAAAATACCCCATCTATAGTTTTCGAGTTATTTTCATTTGAACGTCAAAGGAGAGTATTTTTATGGGAATTATTAAGGAAGTTAAGATTTAAAATCACCACAAATTAGATAATTTTCAAGATATCTTAACGTAATTTTCTGTAGATATTAGGAAAACATTTTTCTTTTAAAATGTATCAAAAACAAAAAATTCCCATCTATAGTTTTTGAGTAATTTTCATTTGAACGTCAAATTAGGATATTTTCATGTAAATTATTATTGATATTAAGATTACATATCATTACAGTTTAGATGATTTTAAAGATATCTCTATGCAATTTCCTGTGGATACTAAACAAACATTGTTGTTTTAAAATATGTCAAAAGCATATACTCCATTTATGGTTTTTTTCATTTGAACGTCAAATGAGAATATTTTAATGTGAATTATTAGGATTGTTGAGAATTAAAACAATCACAGTTTGGGTAATTTTTAAGATATCTTTATGTAATTTTCTGTTAATTTAAGCAAACATGGTTCTTTCAAAAAATATCAAAAACAAAAAATACTCCATCTATAGTTTTTGAGTTATTTTCAAGTGAACGTCAAATGAGAGTATTTTTATGTGAACTATTAAGAAGTTAAGATTTAAAATCATTACAGATTAGATAATTTTCAAAATATCTTTATGTAATTTTCTGTGGATATTAAGAAAGCATTATTCTTCTTCAAAATATGTCAAAAGCCAAAAATACCCAGTTTACAGTTTTCGAGTTATTTTCATTTGAACGTCAAATACGAGTATTTTCGTGTGAATTATTAGGGATTTTAAGAATTAAAATCATTACAGTTTAGATGATTTTAAAGATATCTTCATCCAATTTTCTGTGGATATTAGGCAAACATTGTTATTACATATTTAATTATTGTAAAAAACAACAAATACTCCATTTATAGTTTCTGCGTTATTTTCATTTGAACGTCAAATAAGAGTATTTTTATGTGAATTATTAGGATTGTTGAGATTTAACACAATCACAGTTTGGGTAATTTTTAGGATATCTTTATGTAATTTTCTGTTAATATTAGGCAAACATTGTTTTTTCAAAATATGTCAAAAACAAAAAATTCCCATTCTATAATTTTTGAGTTATTTTCCTTTGAACGTTAATTGAGTGTATTTGAGATATTACAACAATCATAGTTTAGGTAACTTTTAAAATATATTTATGTAATTTTTTGTTGATATTAAGGAAATATTGTTTTGTCAAAATATTCCAACAAAAAAAATATACATTACTAATAGTTTTGAATTATTTTAAATGCGTTGTTTTTTAAAGCAATTTGAAGCTTCTAAAGAGTGTTGTCCACTCTTAGATTAAGCATGAGGTTGGATTTCGAGTTTAGAAAGGCCCGAAAGTTTGGATTTAAACACTAAGCATCTAAACCCAAATTCAGGCTTTTCTAAACTCTAAATTTTGCTTCATGCGCTACGCGTATTAAACACTGATTGCAAGTGAAGTAGAAATATAATTTTAAAAGCAATACTTTCAGACAGTATATTTTAAACTTTGCAGTATTTCAGTGTTTTTCTCGCGTGGCGCATGAAGTAAAATTTCGAGTTTGGAAAGGCATTGGAATTTAATTTGATCGCTCCGCTTGGCGGAGCGATCAAACCAAATTTTGGGGCGTTTCTAAACTCGAAATTTTACTTCATACTTGGTCTGGGAGTGGACGGCACTCGTTAGAAGCTTCAAATTGCTTAAAAAAAAAAACAAAAATCAACAAATAATCAAAATAAAAGAAAAATTCCTTGTATACAAGAGTTATAAGGAATGTAAAGATTTAAAACCATTACAGTTTGGCTAATTTTCACGATATCATTATGAAATTTTTTGTGGATATTAAGCAAATATTGTTCTTTAAAAATATGTCAAAAACAAAAAAATACCTTATCTATACTTTTTGAGTTATTCTGAATTGGACATCAATTGAGATGAGATGATTTGTATGCAAATTATTAGGGGGCATTAAAATTTAAAACTATCACAGTTTTGATAATTTTCAAGATATCTTTATGAAGTTTTTTGTGGATATTAAGCAAAATTGTGGTTTAAAAATATTGCAAAAATTAAAAGTACCCTATCAATAGTTTTTGAGTTATTTTAAGTTGAACGTTAAATTACTACTCCAATAATCGAATGATAAGAACATGTAATTTAGTTTGTTCCTCCCTAAAGAAAACACTTGGTTAAATTTCACTAATATTTTCGTTTTTTACTCCAACTAGTTTCGACTTTGAGTCATTTGAGTCATTCTCCTTGAGAATGACTCAAAGTCGAAACTAGTTGGAATAAAAAAAAATATTAGTGAAATTTAACAAGTGTTTTCTTTATTAAATAATTAATTCTTGATAATGGCAGTAAGCCGAAACTATAAGAAAATAAAATACATATAAGTGAAACAAAATTAATTGAACTCAATTTACAAACTAATATATTTTTAAGATTCATAAATTTTAATTTAAAATAAGTTAGAATATTAAACATCTGTGATATTTCTTTACTAATTATTGAATTGCGTTTAATTTTAAACAAAATTCGTAAGTTTTAAAGAGAACCAAACGCGCATTGGATGTTTTACATCTTCTTGCAAACAATTATTGTCAAATAAAAAAAAAAACAACGTGAGTTTTAAAGGGATTGAAAAGCATGTTGAATTTTTACATTTTTAAGATAAATATTCTCTGTATCTTGAACAAGTTTCTCATCTTGCACGTGGTTTAAATCATAGATATTCTCTAATTATATTTATCTAGTGATTTTTCAAGATTATAGTTTTTTGCAAAAACTTCAGAACTGTGTAATAGGTCAGTAGGGGTCATGTGCAAATATTATTTTTGACGAAATTAAATTAAAATATTAATACAAAAATCACCCAAGAAAATAATAAAGAAAAATCAACATCCAGTAAATACGAGAATAACATTAGTCGATCAAATTGTTTTTTATGTGAAAGAAATAACAAATGCAGCATCGCCTTAAAATAATAAACAAGTACCGGCGCGTGGAGAAATGCTAAGACATACAGAAAGATTCAGTTCAGGGTTTAACGAACGCAAACACAACAAGTGTGCAGAGTCAGGGAAATTACGTTGACGTCAGAGAGGGATGGGTTTTGTGACCAAATATGGTAGTAGATAAAGTCTAAGCAACAAAATTTGGGGAGGGGAGAACTTTGAGAGCAGCAAAGAAACAATTATAAAAATCAGTTAGTTTTGGGACAGGGACTAGGACAGTCAGTATTTGAATTTAAATGGGGACAGTTGAGAATAGGAAGTTTCAGTGGGATGTGAGTTAGTGAAGTAATGTTGATAAAAAGAGTTAGGTATTCAGAATAGAGTTAGAAAATGGAGAATGGAGTTAGGGATAACAGCACTGGAGAGACTATCACGTAAGAGTAAAATTAATTCTACATCAAACCGACTAAGTTAAAATCAAACAAACAAAACCAGCGAAATAATTTAAACATCTGAGAAAAGGGGAAGATTGGGGGGGGGGGGGGTGAGAATGAGGGGTGTATGGTGGTTGATGTGTAAGGCCGAACTGAGCGAGAAACCGAGGTATGTCCTACTAACTAATCGACCCAGTCGATTGATGTGTAAGGCCAATCCGAGTCAGTATTGCGCTAAGTGTCCTACTAACTAATCACACGAGTGAGGGGTGTATGGTGGTTGATGTGTAAGGCCGAACTGAGCGAGAAAACGAGGTATGTCCTACTAACTAATCGACTCAGTCGATTGATGTGTAAGGCCAATCCGAGTCAGTATTGCGCTAAGTGTCCTACTAACTAATCACACGAGTGAGGGGTGTATGGTGGTTGATGTGTAAGGCCGAACTGAGCGAGAAAACGAGGTATGTCCTACTAACTAATCGACCCAGTCGATTGATGTGTAAGGCCAATCCAAGTCAGTATTGCGCTAAGTGTCCTACTAACTAATCACACGAATGAGGGGTGTATGGTGGTTGATGTGTAAGGCCGAACTGAGCGAGAAAACGAGGTATGTCCTACTAACTAATCGACCCAGTCGATTGATGTGTAAGGCCAATCCGAGTCAGTATTGCGCTAAGTGTCCTACTAACTAATCACACGAGTGAGGGGTGTATGATGATTAATGTGTAAGGCCGAACTGAGCGAGAAAACGAGGTATGTCCTACTAACTAATCGGCCCAGTCGATTGATGTGTAAGGCCAATCCGAGTCAGTATTGCGCTAAGTGTCCTACTAACTAATCGCAAGTGTGTCGAGTGTGTGATGCTAGCTCCGAGATGGTTTTTGTGGGTTTCCCATCTCGTAATGCAAATGCAGGGGCTAGTTAATTTTGCTCCCACAAGTAGAGTCATACATTTTTTTGAGTTTAACCAAATGCACAAGACTTTTAAGCATAAACGTTGGGTAATATATTTTGTGAATATAAATAATATAAGACATATCAATTCATTAGAAATGTCATGAAAGGTCAATAAACTTTGCATACGTTAAGCTCATATCCTGTTTTATTTATTGTCCACACATCCTCCTAGTCAAATTAAAAGGGAATAAAGACACAGTATTTACGATAATACATATTGACACAAACAACGAACCTGGTAAATAAATAAAAGGGTTACTTACATACACAACACAACGTAAACAATAATACAAATTATAAATATGTATAATACCTAGGGTCGAATCATTACAACTGTAAATGTTAAGAAAATTCCTCCTTAAAGATGACCAATGGTTGAAACTAGTCGGAGAAAATATAAATTAGTGAAACAAACCAAGTGTTTTAATTAAATATCCAGAATTTGAAAAAGTGTAACAATTTACCAAATCAACAAAAATGTAAAATTCCAAAGGAGTAGAATTTTACATACATTTTAGAACTTTCTTTGAAAGATAATTGAAGTTGACAAGAATGATTAATGATATATTTATATAGATCAAATCAATATTTATCATATGAGGATTACAGTATATTACATTTTAATTCATTTATCATGAATATGTGGCATTAATTCGCCAATTAAATTCATATACATATTACCATCAAATTACACGGCTTGGCAAAGATTTATAGCAATAAAATTTCTAATGGTTTATTTATGGGTCGGGCGATTCGCGGATCGGCTTATTAAATCTAGATTTAGATGATTGGTAGATGATAATGTCGTTGATCTCTGGCTAATTAAAATTGATCGACGCTTCGAATTCATGTAAATCCAATCGCTTAAAGCCGGACTGGATGAAATTATTTAGCGAATGATAATTATTTTAACTGAGACAGTGATGAATCACGATGATTTTATCTCTCAAAGTTGATAAGTTTAGATGGAAATAAATGTGTTTTTTTCTACGCTATTCAAATTTAAAGAGTTCGCTTTAAACGAGTATTTTCCACTCCCAGGTTGAGCATGAAGTAAAATTTCGAGTTTAGAATAGCCTGACAATTTGGTTATATGTTGCAAATCTTGTTTATTTAAATGGTTCAATTTAAAGCTTTAAAGGAGTGTTTTCCACTCCCAGACTGAGCATGAAGTAAAATTTCGAGTTTAGAAAAGCCTGAAAATTTGGCTCGGGCGCGTAGCGAAGCGAAGCGACCGAGACAAATTAGGCTTTTCTAAACTCGAAATTTTACTTCATGCGCCACGCGTATACAACACTGTTTTTAGTGAAGTTCAAAATATACGTCTTTAGTATACTGCTTTCGTAGTATGCAGGGTGTCCACAGATTTATTCTCAACATGCGGCGTGTTTGAATATCTTTTGTAACTCATTTTATACCATTGCTTTATGTTAAGTATAAATATTGTTTAAGGCGCTCTGTTTATAATATATAACTATTATAGAACAATTGTTCTTTATTCTTTTGTTTTCAGAGTCTTCAATTGTCAATCTGTCAGTGTTAAAATAATCTATTTTGTTGTTTTTGCTATTGTTCAGGCCATATAATAAGTGGATTCAGTTTACTGACATTTTCAAGTCGCTAATTTACGAAAACGACACACTTGACGACATTCAAAAATTCTATTATCTACGCTCGTGTCTCAAAAATGAGGCTGAGAGCACTATTGAATCTCTCTCAATTTCAGCAATTAATTATAAACTATTAATGATTTCGATAGCTAACGCCATCTAATGCTTTATAGTGGCATCGTCAGGGACACGAATGCACAAAGTGCATATACAGGTCACTGTTTCGTCCACGTGCGAGCAGAACTCTGTTTGTGAAACCACACTGAAAAGGCCCTTGAAGTCCGAAACGCGTCTGTGGGTACCTGGTGCCGGAATACTGAACACAAATTCAATTTTGATATTTGTTTTCTGGTTTCACAGAGTTCTGCTCGCACGTGAACGAAACAGTGACCTGTATATGCACTTTGTGCATTCGTGTCACTGACGATGCCACTATGAAGCATTAGATGGCGTTAGCTATCGAAATCATTAATAGTTTTCACATATTGGCTTGAAATAGTCAGAAATGTTCAGTATTCCTCAGCACTGGGTTGGGACCACACTGAAGAGGACCTTGAAGTCCGAAATGCGTCTGTGGGTACCTGGTGCCGGAATACTGAACACAAATTCAAGTTTGATAATTAATTATAAAACTGCGTGGGCATTGCTTGAGGAACGCTTTGATAATAATATTAACAATTTTGAAGCATATTCAAATTATTGCCGAATCACCCACTATAAGAAAAGATTCACATCACTCTCTCAGATCATTTTTAGATTCACTGCAAAGCAATTTAAGGTCACTTGAATTACTACAAGAACCTGTGGATAAATGGAGCAGCCATCTCATTTATTTAATAGTTCTAGTCAACGTGAGTGGGAATCTCAAAACAAATTACATCGAATGCCTAATTTCAAAGACCTTCTAGAATTTTTGAAACAAAAATGTGCGCTTCAAGAAACACTTTTTTCAAATAAACCACACAACTATAGATACAAAAAAATTCCAAAACAAAGATGTAACAAAATTTAACGTAAATACGTCAATATCTAAAAATCTTAATTGTAACGTTTGCAATGAATCGCATACAGTATTTTCATGCGAACGCTTTATTTCATTGCCAACTATTGGTAGACTCGAAAAAGCCAGAGAATTAAAATTATGCACTAATTGCTTATCAAAGGGTCCGCCTAATAAATTCTGTAAAATACGCTTTGCTTAAAACACTTGGTTTGTTTCACTGATTAAATCAGTGAAACAAACCAAGTGTTTTAATCAAAGCGTATTAATTAAATATGTTTCACAACGGGTTAAGTGAGAAATTAATTCATTATATAATTCTGTAAAAGTCTACACTTACGTAAAAAAATGCTCAAATCGTCATCATACACTTTTGCACATAAATAATGATTAAAATACAATTACTGATTCTCAACCTTCAACTTCATTTATTTTCAATCACAGTTCAAAGTCAAATTCGTACATGCTGTTAGCTACAGCTTGCATTCAAGTTATTGATAGGTTTGGGAAAGATCATAACTGCAGAGTATTACTCGACTCGGGCTCTCGTGCTAATTTCATCACAACCAAAATATGCAAAAAACTTAACAGTCGTTTAGAAAGGGTCAATGTAAACGTTGTAGGAGTTAACAGCAATCCAGTAAACAGTACTTACAAAACCAACAGAAACATTGAATCTAACCATACTGGATATAATAATTTAATATCGTGCTTCGTGTTGGATAAAATTACTGAAAATTTGCCAGTGGCAAAATTGTCCATACCAAAAAATATTGCACTGGCAGATCCCACATTTAACAAAATTGGAGAAATTGACATTTCATTTGATTTTGCAAAATTGTCCATACCAAAAAATATTGCACTGGCAGATCCCACATTTAACAAAATTGGAGAAATTGACATTTCATTTGTTTTTGCAAAATTGTCCATGCCAAAAAATATTGCACTGGCAGATCCCACATTTAACAAAATTGGAGAAATTGACATGCTAATAGGCACTCAATTATTCTGGAATTCAATGTGTATTGGCCAAATCAAATTGGGAAATAAATTGCCTATTTTACAAAAAACCGTGTTTGGGTGGATTGTTGGAGGACCGTTCTTAATTGATAATAATAACTTCAATTTTAATTAATCATCCAACACTGCTGTCAATTTAGAGAAACAAATAGACACTTTTTGGGAAATTGAGCAAAATCTCAGCAGTCGTCATCCACCTTCTTCAGAAGAAACCATGTGCGAAAATCACTTTATAAAAACTACATCTCGATCAGCAAATGGCAAATTTATAGTTAGCATTTCCATGCATCAAAATGTCAATCAATTAGGTGACACTCGTCAAACAGCACTTAAACGCTTTCACTCTCTCGAGACAAAATTATCACGTAATCCAAATCTAAAACTGCTTTACTCAGATTTTATGCAAGAGTATAAACAATTAGAACATATTTCAGAATTCAAGCCCGAAATAAATCCTGTATGTTATCTTCTACATCACCCGGTTTTCAAACAAACAAGTACAACAACGAAATTATAGGTTGTATTCGACGGTCCCGCTAAATCAGATAGCGGCTTATCATTAAATTCAGTTCAATGTGTAGGCCCAACAAATCAGCTTGATCTTTTTTCTATACTACTTCGTTTTAGAAAAGATTCATTTGTATTATCAGCCGATATTGCAAAAATGTATCGGCAAGTGGTGATATTTCCCGATCAGAGATCATAACAAGGCATTTTATGGAGATACAAATAAACCACTTCAGTGTTTCGAACTGAACACAGTCACATACGGTACAACATCCGCTTCATTTCTTGCAATCCGCAGTTTACATCAATTAAGTATAGAAAATCGCCAAACATATCCTACCGCTGCTTCTGCAATACAAAACGATTTCTATGTAGACGATCTTCTTACTGGAGCGAGTACAATCAACCAAGCAATTTTAATTAAATCGCAAATTTCTACTATTCTAGAGTCTGCTGGTTTCGTTTTACGCAAATGGTCATCAAATGACAATTCTATTCTAAACGACACCATCTGATCTCGTCGATTTGGCAAATACAGATAAAGTCAAAACGCTAGGTATTGTTTGGAATTGTAAATTAGACAGTTTTGATTATTTAAACAAGGACTTTACTAATACTCGAGTCACCAAACGTCTTATATTATAATCGATAGCTCAAATATACGACCCTTTGAGACTATTAGTGCCCATAATTATTGTCTCTAAAATTATTATGCAACAATTGTGGTTAAATTGGGATTAATCTATTTCCTCTTATTTACACACTAAATGGGTTAATTTCTTAAATAATTTAGATCATATTCATGACATGTATTCTGACTGACATGTTTTATGCGATAATCCTCAAACAATAGAGCTCCATGGGTTTTGCGATGCCTCTGAAGTTGCTTATGGGGCTTGCTTGTATGTAAGATCAACTGATGAATTTGGCATGATACATGTTAATTTATTATGTGGAAAATCTAAGGTCGCGCCTTTATATAAAACCAGTATTCCTAAGTTTGAGTTATGCGGTGCTCTTCTACTAGCTAGGCTTGTACATAAAGTTAGAGAGGTATTAGGAATAGAATTTAACAAGGAATACATGTGGTGTGATTCCACAATTGTATTAAGCTGACTGAGATCACCATCTAATAGATGGAAAACATTTGTTGCCAATCGAGTTAGTGAAATTCAAACCACATCTAAAGTCGATAAGTGGAATCACAAATTTTAACCCCGCTGGTTTAGTTTCACGTGGAACAACTCCTCAAATTTTATCAAAGTCATCTCTTTTGAGAAATGGGCCCGAATGGCTAACCACTAATTGTGACACGTGGCAAATTAATCCAATCTGTCCTCCCGTTGACATTCTCGAGGCGCGAATTCAAATAGAAGTTTGCGTTTCAGCTGTAGATTAGTTTAACATTTTTGAAAGATTTTCTACATTCTTAAAACTCCAGCGTACTATTGCTTTTTGGTTAAGAATTAGATTGAATGCCGCTAACCGTCAGGAACTCAGGCTTTATGATACTGTATCGGTAAATGAAATCAATCGGGCCACAACAAAATTAATTAGTATTGCTCAATCTCAATATTTTAATGCGGAGATCAAGGCACTAGGCGCTAACAAGGAAATTTCCTCTAAGAGCGATTTACTTTCACTAAATCCTATGTTAGACGATCACGGTATTCTAAGGGTAGGTGGATGATTAAAAAATGCACCATTGTGCTATAATAAAATCCATCCAATAATTTTACCTGCTAAGCACACCTATTTTTCTTTTTTTTTGGTTTGTTTGGCATAGGTATTACCATTCAGCCACTAACGTTAATTTATAATTTCATATTAACATATATTTCGACTATTTGGACGTCACAACACATTCACACACAGCCTCCCGTTGACATTCTCGAGGCGCGAATTCAAATAGAAGTTTGCGTTTCAGCTGTAGATCAGTTTAACATTTTTGAAAGATTTTCTACATTCTTAAAACTCCAGCGTACTATTGCTTTTTGGTTAAGAATTAGATTGAATGCCGCTAACCGTCAGGAACTCAGGCTTTATGATACTTTATCGGTAAATGAAATCAATCGGGCCACAACAAAATTAATAAGTATTGCTCAATCTCAATATTTTAATGCGGAGATCAAGGCACTAGGCGCTAACAAGGAAATTTCCTCTAAGAGCGATTTACTTTCACTAAATCCTATGTTAGACGATCACGGTATTCTAAGGGTAGGTGGACGATTAAAAAATGCACCATTGTGCTATAATAAAATCCATCCAATAATTTTACCTGCCAAGCACACCTTTTTTTTGGTTTGTTTGGCATAGGTATTACCATTCAGCCACTAACGTTGATTTATAATTTCATATTAACATATAATTCGACTATTTGGACGTCACAACACATTCACACACATCCATGGAACCGGAGACGAGTATTTTTCGTTAGAAAAATTACTCGCCTCCGCTGGGAATCGAACCCAGATCACGTCCGTGTCCGATTGGCGAAACCGGCGGCTCAACCGCTCGGCCACGGCGGGCCCCAAGCACACCTTAACTGAATTAATACTAACTGATATGCATAGTAAAAACGTTCACTGTGGCCCTGAGACGTTATTATCAATAGTCAGATGTCAATACTGGCCTATAAGCAGAAGAAACATTTGTCGTCGAATAGTGCATAAGTGCACTAAATATTTCCGTGCTAAATCTGCTTTCATACGTGTGGCGTAGATTACGCAGGACCTATGTTCTGTAATGCCGAATAATTGACAATCGTCATGATTTTGCAGTAAATTATTTATGTAAATTGTTTTACTATTTATTGATCTAACGTTCATATCGATTAGTGATGCGGTTTTTTTTCTAGATGATGATAGTATATCTATTTACATTATTGTTGTATGTGTTCTCTTTCGCTCGGGAAAAAAGAGTATTGTTGTATTTTTAAATTCGTAGGCCACCTGCTGGGCTGTACAAAGAGTTCTTCGTGCTGTTTTTCTATTTCTATTTTAAATGCAGATTCAAGTTCGCTTCGAGTTGCTAATTTTGTTGCATTTAAATGTCCTTTCGCATAAATATTTGTTCGTATGTAACCTTTAATATCCTCTTCAGTTGTTTGTGGATGAGCTCTTCCAATAAAATAATAAGCAAGGCGCGGAAATGCAGTACATTTTTCGGTGTTTGTTCCAGTCCCCATAATTACTGCACTTCTTCGCTTCTTTTTTGGTATTACTGTTTTCCAATCGTTTGCTGGATATTGTTTTTTGTGCTGTTCTTGATTTGGCAGTTGTGTATTTACTTGGCTATCCTTTTAATTTTTTATATTGCTTTCGGACGCATTTTTATAAGTTTTTATGGATTTATTTATTTGGAATTTTTGGTCTTGTATGTTTGTTTCGGTATATGGCCTTATCGGTCTTTTTTTATTATTTTTTATTATTTTTGTCCCGTTCTGATGAGGCATTACTTTTACGGATTTCTGCAGTTTTATTGATTTCTGCAGTATCGTCGAGAGTATTGATTTCTGTAATATCGACGATATTATTGATTTCTGCATTGTTTATTTTGCATTTAATGTTTCTATGAAATATTTATTTGTTATTAATAATGAATTATTATTTATCTTTAGTGTTCCTAAAACACCTAAAACAAAATCGAATAATAAATTAAAGTCAACATCGATTCATGCCTCGAAAATCAGATGAGACTGCAATCTGCTCTTTTGTTGGCCATATTATATCCGAAATAGACAAAGCTAAGTTGGTAGTTGATTTGCTCTTTGACTTAACTCGTGCATTTGATAGTGTTGACCCAACCATATTATTATAAAAACTCAATGCATACGGTTTCAGGGGCCACATATCGAATTGGCTACTATCGTACTTAACTAAAAGGCGTTTTTATGTTGAAGTCAACCAACAAAAGTCCTAAGTTAAATATACATATTACGGGGTACCCCAAGGATCGGTCCTTGGGCCACTTTTATTTTTACTTTTCATCAATGATTTACCAAATTACGTCTCAGGCAACATTTCATTGTTTGCAGACGACACTGCTGTCATAGTATCATCTGATAATCCCATTGACCTGAAAGCTAACATTGAAAAGGTGATAATTGAAATAAACTCATGGTGTAAACGCAATAAACTGCTGCTCAATTCTGCAAAGACTATGTGTATGCATGTAAGCAAAAGAAAACAATTACTAACCAACTTCACAATCAATGTTGATAATGTGGAATATATTATGAGCGGTTGTGTAAAATATTTGGGTACTTATGTGGATCATAGCCTCTCATGGAAAACTCAAATAGATCATGTATGTAAAAAGCTAAGTCAAGCCCACTATGGGATTCTTCAAATGAAAAAACAAACAGATATTGATACTCTTTTGTCTATCTACTATGCTATGGCCTACTCCCATATGTCATTCAATATCCTGGCTTGGGGCAGGAGCTCTCATTAAAATAAAGTATTTATAGCCCAAAAGAAAATTATCAGGACTATGTTCAATCTAAACAGAGCAGAATCATGTAAAAATGCCTTCTTAACTTACAAAATATTAACGTTTCCAGCAATCTACATCTACAAAATGGTTTGTTACATTAAATCTAATTTAAATCAGTTCGCTACCCATAGCGAAAATCATAATTACAAAACAAGACACTGTGACTTAATACGAATTGATAAACACACTACTACTCTATATAATAAATCATTTATAAACGAAGGTAAAAAAATTTACAACACATTAGATAACGACATTAAAAATCTTGGTTTTCCACAATTTAAATAGGTCATAAAAAATATGCTACTAAATAGAGTTGTATACACAATTAATGACTTCAAGTTTTAACCTCGATCGGTGGCAAAAGTGTACCTGTACATACTATACAAAGTTTGTTTTGATATTGTTTTGACGCTTCACATCTATCATATACAATGTATTGTATCATTGCATTATGTAGCATACGTGAATAAAGCTATTATTATTATTATTATTATCTTCTAGCTTTGCAGCATATATCCAAATATTCAGGCTTTTCTAACACTTTAAAGTAAATGCTTTTTAAAAACAACAAAAAACATAGGGAAATTTCAGATAATACGCCCGATTGATGGCGGCGGATAAAAAGTTGATGGTAACATTTGTCATCAAAAATGACTTCGACCACTTCAAAATTCATTGAGCATTAGTCTCAAAATTAGCAATTGTTAATTTTATTTAATCATCATTATAAACACTATTAAAAATTCATACTAATCATCATCTTCATCACCAACATCTAATGGAGCTAAGTTGTCGAAAAAGTGGTCAAAATTTGCTGCAGGAGACTATGGATTGTCAATTTTCCAAGCATGTACAAGATACCAGATAACTGTCATGATGTGACTGCAGCAACCAGCAGTTCAACTTCCTGCAAAACAACCACATGTATAACCAACAATCAGATCGAGATCAGAACCGTTCAAATTGAGAAGTACATTTTGATAACAGTTTTTGTTCTTCTTGTGTCTTGAGAACAAACGATAGTTTATGAAAATATAGTCAGCGTTATTAATATCAAAGTAATCATCGTAGTCAATAATCTTGTCTTTTAGAACTCGATACTTGAATGAACCATTATGTTTAATAGTTTAATAGTATGACGGCGCTTGTCGAAGCTGATAAGTTCCAAGTGCAAATGATCTGAGCTGATCTAGCGTACGTGATGGTATGTCTAGTTCCTCCATCGATTTCTCTATGAACCAGGACTTAGTGCCATTGATATTCTTTGTTTCCATCACTTTGTCTAACTTGTTTAGCATATGTAATGTAATCTGTCGTGCTAGCATACAGATTCAATTGAATTGCGAGTATAATTATATATTGCACAGGCAACCATAAAATCTTGGGACTCATGTTCGATGTTGGTATTCCTGATGATGTCATGCAAATAATGCAACTTGCTCTTCAAATAACCATTAACTGTTTCAACCACAAATCGAATTTTTATTATGAAGCGTTGTCTATTGCTTTCAAGTGTTTACTAACACATGGTATCATTTCAACCTTAAATTGTTTTTTTTAGCAACCATTTCTCAGCATTTCGAAATCCTCGATCTAAAACAAATATATCACCAGGTTTGCAGAATTACTTGGCTTTCTCAGTTTGAAGGAACTCAACTAATATCTGGCTATCTGACTTTTTACCAGAATATAGCATCGCAACAGACACTATACGTCCTGAACTAGTGACCATCATCAAAGGTTTCACACAGTTATAGCTTTTGTATGGACACCAAGAATCGATTTAAAAGTCATAGTTAGAACTTTTCTCACATTTCAAGTACGTTGAGTCGCATATGACAATTAAACTTGAGCTGACATCAGTTGTTACTTGTTCAAATAACACTTTTGCAAATGATGATTGATCATCTATTAGCAACGTACGTCTCTCTTCAGTCATTCCCAATTGCAAAGGTACAAATTCTTCATACAAAAGGTTTCGTACTTTCTCTAATCTTCTACTGATCGTTCGCCGATCGAGATTGAATTTAATGCCAAGAGCTTCGTACGTCATATGTCGTCTTAATCGCATCATAAATAAACCAAATGAAAAACGTTCTTTCTTTGTTGTACCAATACGATCACTGAAATAGTTAAACTGTTCACGAGTCAAACCAGTTTCATATCGCAAAGAATCGGCTTGAATATTATTGAAATAAGCTTCACTGGTTTCATCCTTTAATCTTAACAATTTAACGAAACTGTCTAGTATCTGCACGATTAATCGAGTCGAGCTGCATTTGTTGCTTGTGTCAAATCAGGTAGTTCTTCGAAGTTCAACTGACCATTTTTATGGAAATGTTTGACGCACGCTCCTAATCTAATGTCAACCAAGATTCCTGTTTTCATATATAATAAGCAAAGATCCTTTTTCTTCATATCCTTACAATCTTGTTTTTCTTGACATTCAAAAATGCAATCAGTAACACCTTTTGAATGTCTTGCTTTTGGTATATTGATCACAATTGAATCAGCGCTTAGCGTCTTTCTGCTTGTTCTCAAACTTGAACGGCTTTGTTCTCTTGATTTAGAAACATATTTGTTACAAACACGCTCGCCTTCAACTAATGTCCATCTTTGAGATCTAGTTTTGCCCCGATTTCTGCAATTATTACAATTAGAACGAGAACAAACGTTCAAACTTTATGAAGACATCTTCAAAAAGTGAAAAACTAGCCAACGTCACTCTTGAAAAACCAAACAAAGAACTTAGGGACAGTTCCTGAACCTCAATATTTTATTTAATGTTCATGATTGAAATATCAACAGGTGTCGCGTAGAACGCTAAAAACGGAAAAAGAGCAATTATCGTTTTTCAGACTGATGCTCACTGAATATCGACTTGACTTTGAAGTGGTCGAAGTCATTTTGATGGAAAATGTTATTATCAACTTTAAATCTGCCGCCACCTCTCGGGCATATTACCTCAAATTTGCCTATTGTTCTTTCTGAAACTGTAGAGCGTATACATCGGGATATGTATACTTAAAAGAAAAGAAAAAAGCTATTTGCATTCGTTATTTACTCACATTGCTATTTTTATGTACGAGTACAAACAAATTACTACTTCCTTCATATCTTTATTAGTAATATATGTATGTAATAAATTATTATATATATATATATATATATATATATATATATATATTATATTAAACATTCAATCTACTAAATCATGAGTTAATTGCTGAAGTTAAATAATAAACATACGAGTCGTAATTGATACATACTTAATTATATTCAACGAGTCATAAACGTTTGGTTAATGAATTTGGTTTTAATCTCCCGATTTGAGAAAATTGTGAAAGAGAAATGCGGCTGCGGAGTGGATAACGGTGGTCTTCCTGGATTTAGTGGATTTAGTGCTCGCCTCGCATATCTCACATTATTTCAGCATTCCCCTCTTAATTGCCCAATAAATTATGGTTAACGAGCCTGGGCAGCGTCCCAGATGAAGAAAATCGGGTGTGTGTACGCATCTTAAAAAAAGTGCAAATCTGTTCCAATTCTCGAGCCTCGACGTATGCCAGATCATCTAGATGTTTCTGATATGGTAACAATTGCCAAATATTATGATTACAAACATCTTGAAAATTGTGCAAAACGAGTTAAAATAATGAATTACCTAAATATATTAATCAGTTCCAGAACTTCATGGGTTCTTAATAGCCCAATAAATTATAGTAAACGAGCCTGGGCAGCGTCCCAGATAAAAAAAATTGTGTGTCTGTACGCATCTTTAAAAAAGTGCAAAACTGTACCAATTCTCGAGCCTCGAGGTATACTAGATCATCTATATGGCCTGGTCAAGGACGTGAAACATGTAAAACGCTAAGAGATGACCAATATTTAAGACTTCAATCATTACAAAATCGCGCCTTTACAGCCCCGCATCTTAATATTAATTTAATTAATGCAAGACAAGTCAACGTATCTGCCAAAACGGTATTAGGAGGTCGGCTTAAAACCAAAACGTCCTGCTAGAGCTCCTCAGCTTCTCCCACGTCACAAAATTTGACGGTTAGAATTTGCAAGAGCACATGCTAACTGGGATGAACATCAGTGGGAAAACATTATTTTTACAGACGAAACAAGATTTGAATTATGGATACCTGATGTACGTAGTCGAGTTTACAGGTTAGGAGAATGTTTCGCAGAATGTAATCTTGCACACAATGTTAGTTTTGGTGGCAGTTCAATTATGCTATGGGGTGGCATTAGTTAGGAGAGTCGCACAGAGCTGATTGAAGTAAATTTAAGAATGAATGCTGACTGGTACATATGCAACATCCTAAAAGAAAATGTTTTTCCTTATGCCGGCTTTATTGGCTACGATAATTTTGTGTTAATGCATGATCTTGCCCGAGCAATACCGACCTTGAGGATGTCGGTATTGCGGCACTTGAGTGGCCAGCAAATAGTCCTGATGCAAATCCTATAGAACATCTATAGAACAACCTAAAAAGAAGTATACGAGCACGAAATCCAGCTCGTAACTCAATTGCAGAATTAAGAATTGTTGCACAGCAAGAACGGAATCGCATTCCCCAAGAAGTTATCAAGGATCATTTGCGCAGCATGGATAGGCGTATGTAGGCTATCATTCGAGCAAGAGGAGAAAATACCAAGTATTAAAATGTTATTATGTTGCATTTTTATTGTGTTTAAGTGTGATTAATGTTGTTGTTTTCTGTTAAATGTTTTAACTATATACTAGTTGTTGTACTAATTCCTGTACGAATTTGTTGTAAAATTTCAATGTGAATTTATTTGATTAATATTAACGTAAAACACTTCAGTAGACAAGATTTAGCAAATGAAAACCACAAAAGTTAAAAAATAGAAATAATATAGATGAAAAATAAAATATCGTCGGTGTAATTCTAATACTTTGTAAACCAATTTTTGGATTTTGGGGTTATGAGCTAATTCTATAGTAAAAAGTGTACTAAATTGAGTGGAAAATACTTCGTAAGCCATATAGCTGCAGCACAACTACTAATTGCTTTATGGCTTACGAAGTATTTTCTACTCGATTTAGCGTATTTTTTACTATGGGAATAGCTCATAATCCCAAAAATCCAATAAAAAAATGAGGTATTAGAATTACACCAACGATATGCACTATTTTTGTCTATGAGTGTATACTTAGGTAATTCATTATTTTAACTCGCTTTGCACTTTTTTCAAGATTTTGTTATTCATAATCCTTGGCAATTATTACCATACCAGAAACATATGGATGATCTGGCATACCCCGAGGCTCGAGAATTGGTACAGTTTTCTTTGCTTCTGGGAATCCCAACCAAAGACGGCATTCCGGATAATCAAAAATTTCTCTAATAAAACGTTTTGATAAGTGGCCGGTAATGAATGCGTGCGTTCATGTGGCTAATTGGCGTGTTTTGTGTATGTGTGTGTGTGTTTGGAAAGAAGAACAGTATCAAATGCAGAACACGGATATCAAGCAACGCATGACCGTTTTCGATTACGATTGCGTTCATGCTCTTTGGGTTTCGAACCGAAATGTGCGACCTAGATGATCATTCGCGAAATTCAAGTGGATATCGAGTAACTCGAATTGACGTTAAAACGTATATGACCAAAATATAATTAGAGAGTGAAATTTAGCCTAATATAAAAGTGTTCAATGGGAGTATTATCAATGCCTGTAGTGGATATCCCAGTTACATTACTATTTTTTCTCGAAATGCATATTAAGCATAAATACATGTTTTTAGTGAAGAAAGTGTTTTATTAAGTTTAATTATATCATATTTAATTGAATCGGTAATTTAATATTACTAAAATACGTTACAAGTGTACAATCTTGTAACGTATTTTAATGATATTAAAGTTAATGCTTGTTGCGCTATACTCTTGATGAAACCGGATATTCAAATTTGGTGAAGAAAAACACTTGTTATGTTCTATTATTTAAAATAATAGAACATAACAGGTGTTTTCCTTCACCAAATTAGTGATATTAACTTAACGATTCAATTAATTATGATATAACTTAATAAAACACTTTCTTTACTAAAAACATTTATTTTGGCTAAATGTGCTTTTCGAGTGCTATTTAGTTATTATCAATAGTTTACTGAGTAAATAAACGTTTTTAGTGAAGAAAGTGTTGGTGCTTCATTAGGTTTAATTAAATTATAATTAATTGAATCGTTAACAGCATCCTATCAGAGAGAACATCCCAAATCAAAATCAGGCAATCATATTAATTTTTATTCCCCCTCGTACAAAGTGTCCCCCAAGGTTCTCCCTTATCTCCAGTATTGTATAATTCATACTGCTGTGATATATATAACCCAGACCCTATATACTTCAAGAAATATGAACTACAAATGGTTTTTTTATCTCAAATGATTGTAAATTTAATAAATAAAAAACATTATGAATCATATTTTCCCAAAATCGCCAAACTCGTCAGAATCAGAATCACCTATTTTGGTACAAATACAGAGAGAATTGCTCACGTTTTCAAAAGACAGGGTCATCGAGTAGCATTAAAACCAAACAGAAAATTGTCAACATTACTCTTCAATTCTAAGGACAGAATAAACCTGTACAAAAAGTCTGGAGTGTACCAAATGTGTTGTCCCGATTGTAATAGTTTATATGTCGGCCAAACGGGCCGTAGTTTAGAAACGCGCTATAAAGAACATGTCCGCGCCTTTAGACCAAATCAAAATTCCAGTTCATTTGCCAACCATTCACTAGGGTGTAAACACAAGTTCCCCGAAATAAATAATGTAAAATTTCTCCATAACTGTACTAAAGGCACAAAATTAAAAGTGTTAGAAGTCGCCACAATTAAAACAAAATTTTGCGTTATCAACAACTGTCAGTTTTGACTTTTCGTAAAATCGCACTCCGTTTCGATATTTAAATACGCTTTTCAATTAAGTAATTCATAATAATGTGTTATACAATTGCTGAAAAAACATATTTCTGAAGTAGTTTTATTCCGGTAATAGTGTAAATGAAGTTCAAAAGTTGTTTGTTGGTTTATATCCCGATCGGCCGATGCCCGCTATTTCCACGATTCAGACCAAGCAAAATATGGATCCGTTTTTAAACCCTGCCAGCCCTGTTTAAGGCATACTTCAAATATAGCCGAGGAAGAAGAAATTGTGCAAGATAATGTAAACGAAATAAACGTTATTTCTGCGGTCGCTGCAAATACCCGCATTGGTATTCGGCAAATTGGCGACGATTTAAATTTGCACAATACAGCCGTTCTTAAAATTTAAAAGAAGAACAAGTTTAAATCGTATAAGTTTTCGAACCACCAGGAGACAGGTATTCTAGAATGGTTTTCTGTGAAACACTAATGGAAATTGCCAATGTGGATAGATATTTCATTAACAACATTTGTTTTTCTGACGAATCGACCTTCACCATAAATGGAGAGCCAAATGTGCAAAATTATCGCCATTGGGATACGGATAACCCGCATTTGGTGATCGATAATCATTCCCAATATCCGCAATCAGTCAACGTATGGTTAGGAATATACAGATCTAATATTATACTAAACGCCAACCGGTGTAAAGCGGCCCACGACTTACTAGATCACCAGGTAACTAAATCGAAAATCGACATCGTTCTGTAAAGCGAACCTAATGCCAAGATGCTCAACAGCACCTAGCTATTTGACGTTAATGGAGGGGATGTAGCTATCCAAGCAAGGGGACGACTAAATATCACAGCATGGGGCACACCTAGGCGAAGGATCGTGTGAGCGAAGATCGACGACACTGTGTACTACAGCTGCTATATATCGCCAAATATTACAAATATAGAATACAACAGCTTTCTATCGGCCCTTGAAATAAGCGCAAGAAGACAGAGCACGCCATTACTAATTGGAGGAGACTTTAACGCGAAGGCACCTCAGTGGGGCTCAAAACAGGTGGACCAAAGAGGCAGAAACCTCAGAGATCTAGTGGCTTCTCTAGGGCTGGTAGTCTATAACCGCGGCAGAACTCCAACCTTCAGGAGAGGTAACAAGTGCTCTGTGATAGATGTCACACTTGCCAGTTCGATGTTGTACAGCAGGGTAGTCGACTGGAGGGTGCTAGAGGAGGAATCGTTGAGCGACCACAGCTACATCACATGCACCGTAGGCGACGACAGCGCTGTGGGGCAAACAAACGACACACAAACGAGATGAATTATATCGAAAATTGACATCGAGAAACTGGCAAGCTGCATACAAAACACCCGTATACACCAGGGCGGCGCGGAAAACATGGCCAATAGCCTACAGGCCATGATACTTAAGGCTTGTAAGAGGTCAACTCCATGAGCCTTAATATCCCAGCACCGAAACAAGCACTGGTGGTGTGACGAAGTGGCCAGGGCTAAGGATATAGCAACCAGGACACGGCGCAAGCTGCAACGGTCAAGGGCACGGCATAGGGAATCCACGGAACTAGAAAGATTGTACAACGAAGCAAGGAAGAATCTACGTACCGAAATCTACCGTAGCAAGAAAAGGTCATAGAGAGAACTCTGCCAAAAGGTTGATGCCGACCCATGGGGATTGGCTTATCGCATAGTATCAGGCAAACTGGGAGGAAAAACGCTAGGGCCGGATGCACTGGTAGACGGTGGTCACAACGCTCTTCCAAGAAAGAGACCAATACTCGAATACTCTAGCGAAATTTACTGTTCAGCCGATCGGCGTACTACTTGTCAGAACAAGCGAGGTGTTGGTAGCGGTAAGCAACATGCCCAATAAGAAAGCCCCAGGTCCGGATGGGTTACCAAACGAGGTTATAAAGGCGGCAGTACAGACCTGCCTAGAGGAAACAGCGATGGTATGTACCGAATGCCTGCAAGAGGGCCACTTTCCTACCACTTGAAAAAGGCGAAGCTAGTACTGCTCCCCAAAAAGGGTAAGCCCAGCAGTAACTCCAGTGCATATAGGCCCATATTTCTACTGGATGGAACCGGCAAGATTCTGGAAAGAATAATATCGGAAAGGCTGATAGGATACATAGAAAGCCAAGGGGGATTCTCACCGAATCAATTTTAATTCTATACGTCATAGCAGCCGTAAGAAAGCAGCGCACTTGGCAAACATTGGGCCGTTAAGAAATAGGGAGCACTGCATCGTGGTCGCCATAGATAATGTTCGGATCACTACCACATAACGCCATAAGGGAGGAGCTTAGGCGGCGGAAACTGCCCATTATATCCAGAATATAATCTGCGATTACCTGCAGGACAGAGCTTTGGTAGTAGACGGACATGGACTTTTCAACATAGGGGCAGTAATACCGCAAGGATCAATTCTGGGACCTATGCTGTCGATAATGGTCTACGATGGAGTCCTGAACCTCAATCTTCCCCCAAATACTCGACTGGTGGGATATGCCGACGACCTTGCGCTCGTAGTACGCAGCAGGAAGATCCCACAACTCAAACTTCTCGCCCATAACGCGACCAACAGAATAGCCATGTGAATTGAGGAAACGGACTCGAGATTGCGGTCGAGAAAACGGAAGCAGCTTGGCTCTCCACAAAACAGGCAGGAAAAACGGCATGCAGCACAATCCCGATCCTAGGTGCCGAGGAAATGGTCCAAACATCCATAAAGTACCTAGCGGTTACGTTGGGTATAAACCAAAACTTTAACCCTCACATCGTTCAGGCCGCAGCCGCTGCCAGTCGCACGGAAATGGCGGTAGGAAGGATTATGCCAAACATTGGAGGCCCGGGCGAAGCAAAACGGAGGCTGCTTACGTCGGTGGCAAGATCTAAGCTACTATACGCCGCCCCGATATGGTCGAAGGCAGCAAGCACTAACGTGAATAAAACCAGGTTAAGAATGGCACTGAGGCCGGGGGCGCTCAGGATAATCCAAGCATACCGCACTATCTCAACAGACGCAGCTGAAGTACTGGCGGGGGTAGTACCAGCGGACAAATGACACGCTAATGAAAAATGACACACAATAAAGGATGGCGTTCCTAAATCGGCGACCAAACGCGCAGCACTTAGCTGGACAATGGTCTCGTTGCAGGCAAGATAGGATATCTCCCCCTCCAAATGGACAAGGGAAATTATCTCTACGTTAGAACCCTGGATCAATAGAAAACACGGCGACTGCTACCACCTCACACAGCTTCTCACAAGCCATGGGTGCTTCGGGGCATATCTAAAGAAAATCGGCAAGGCTGGGTCATCGCAGTGCTACATGTGTGCATCAGAGGCGACGGACGATGCAAGGCACACTCTAATGGACTGCGAAGCATGGGGACCGGAAAGAGGGCAGCTGACCGCAATGGTGGACATGTCATCGCCCGCTCAAATAATCAACAGCATGCTGGAATCACCCGAGGCCTGGGAAGGAGTGTGCTGGTTCGCAAAGACAGTCCTGATCAAAAAAGAGGAAAGGTACGTTCGGCAGGGTGAAACATTAGGGACGCAATGACGGTTGTACATTTCTTATATGTATTATGTATTGTCTGTATTATAGATATCTAAAAATAAAGTTAGTTGTTTTGTTTTGTTCTGTTCGTCGACAAGGCTCAGCTCACGAAGTATACCTTGGTGATTCTTTGAGGACTGAGCCGATATCCGGGGGACCACTTGTTCTGTTAGCCGCGGCGCAGACTACGCCCCCCAATAAAAAAAAGATCTAATATTATAGGCCCCTTCTTGATTGATGGGCACTTAAACGGGGGAAAATACCTTGAGCTGCTTCAATAGAAGATTGGCCCCGCCATAGATGCTGTCGCAAGAGAAAATGTGGTATGGTTTCAAAAGGATGGATGTCCTGCGCATTTTGCAAGAGACGTCACTGAGTATTTAAATATTTGCTATCCAAATACCTGGATTGGACGAGGCAGACCGGTGAATTGGCCAGCTCGTTCACCAGACTTACCACCAAACGGCTTCTTTATATGGGGCCACTTAAAATCAAAAATATACGGTGCTAGACATGCTAACATCGAGGTTCTGAAAAACAAAATTACGGAAGAATGCAACAAAATAACGAACCGGCAACTTGCAAATATTCGCAGACATTTTTATGATAGACTTGGTCAATGTAAAGCTGTTAATGGAGGTCTCTCTGAGCATTTAATTGGATTTTATTAAAATCAACTGATAGTTGTTGATGACGCAAAATTTTGTTATAATAACATGGGTATTGTTATTTTTAACAAATTATTACTAATTTATATCTTAGTTTTCTTGTACTATTAGTCCTATTTTGAAAATAAGTACTGGCCTATCATATAGCATTTGAAATTCTGAACAACTTTGATCTATGCTTTTGCTCTAAAATAATTAGGGGGGCAGGAAACTGCAAAAGCGTGATTTAACATGTGAATTGCTATTATCGAGCGGTCGGATCAGCACCCGGTATATTAAATCGTAAATTTAATATCACTAAAATACAGTACAAGTGTACAATAGAAACAATAGTAATGTAACTAGGATAGGCACATCAGGCATTGACAATACTCCCATTCAACACTTTCATATTAGGATACATTTCACTCTCTAATCAAATTTTGCTCATACACGCTTTAATGTCAATTCGAATCACTCGATATCCACTCGAATTTTGCGAACGATCTGGCCTAGATGATCATTCGCAAAATTCAAGTGGAACGAGTAATTCGAATTGACATCAAAGCGTGTATGAGCAAAATTTGATACATAATTATGATTCAATCCTTTTCGAGTAGAGTATTCAAATGCATCTTTTAAATCCTCTAAAAGGATTGATTAAAATCTTTCCCAGTTAATTTTTTTAATTGCAGAAATATTCGCAATTATTGAAAGACACTTAATATAATAGCAGACTATTTATGATTTTCAACTTTTTATTTAACTCACTACAATTGTTTCGCTACACTGTAGCTTCTTCAAGTGAAGAAATATAATACAATTTGTACAAACTAATTTACATTATATACAGTTTTCAGAAGTGTGGGTGGAGGGGGTGGGGGTGTTTTTCTTCAGTTTAAGTAGGGTGAGTTGGAGAGTTCAAGCTGGTTGTTCAGCAAGTTTCCTGAATTGATGTGTTTATTTATCTCTAAATTGTCCAATAAATTTTGTTTCCGTCCTTTATTAGAGATGTGGAGGATTTTGAAGTTGTTGTCAAATTGGTGGTTTTCTTCAATTAGGTGGTTTGCGTAAGTTGAATTATCTTTTTGATGAATGAACGCTTTTTGGTGTTCACTTATTCTTTCACTGAATGCTCTCCCGGTTTGGCCTATATAAATCTTCGGGCAATCAGCACAATTAAAGAAATAAACCCCACAGCGTTGACCCTTTTTAGTTTTACCCTTATTGTTTTTTATTATTTTTAATAGTGTGTTGTTAGATTTAAACGCAACATTTATGTTTATTTTTTTTTCATTATTACTGATTTTTTGGCTTAAATAGCCATTATAAGTTATTGATTCATAATTTTCAACCTTGCATTTTCTTGTGGGGAATATTAATTTATTTATAATTTCTTTTTCTTTGTTAATTATTAATTTATTTATTGTATCTATTTTAAAATTATTTCTGACTGCAATGTATTTCAAGACAAACAAAATTTAAAACTGATTTTTTGGCTTAAATAGCCATTATAAGTTATTGATTCATAATTTTCAACTTTGCATTTTCTTGTGGGGAATATTAATTTGTTTTTAATTTCTTTTTCTTTGTTTATTATTAATTTATTTATTGTATTTCTTATAAAATTGTTTCTGACTGCAATGTATTTAAAGACAAACAAAATTTAAAACTGATTTTTTTAGCTTAAATAGCCATTATAAGTTATTGATTCATAATTTTCTTGTGGGGAATATTAATTTATTTATAATTTCTTTTTCTTTGTTAATTATTAATTTATCTATTGTATCTATTTTAAAATTGTTTCTGACTGCAATGTATTTAAAGACAAACAAAATTTAAAACTAATTTTTTGGCTTAAACAGCCATTATAAGTTATTGATTCATAATTTTCAACCTTGCATTTTCTTGTAGGGAATATTAATTTATTTATAATTTCTTTTTCTTTGTTAATTATTAATTTATTTATTGTATATACTTTAAAATTATTTCTGACTGCAATATATTTAAAGACAAACAAAATTTAAAACGGATTTTTTGGCTTAAATAGCCATTATGAGTTATTGATTCATAATTTTCAACCTTGCATTTTCTTGTGGGGAATATTAATTTATTTATAATTTCTTTTTCTTTGTATATTATTAATTTATTTATTGTATCTATTTTAAAATTGTTTCTGACTGCAATGTATTTAAAGACAAACAAAATTTAAAACCGGTTTCAATCAATAAATTCGCTTATCACCAAACACGCAAAAAAAACGCGACGAGATAATTGCACCTTGACGTATATCAACGCCTCTATTCACTCACCTTTTCAATCTTAGTCGAGTTCGATTATTCACACGGCGTATTTCGTTTTCTTCGCTTTATAGAAAACAGTGATCGGTTTTCGAGTTTTATTTTGGGTTTTCAAGAGCTAGAGTGTTTATTTATTCATCTACGACAGTAATAGCTGTGGCTGGTCGACAGAGCTGCAAAACTAAGGCCATTAACTACGCAAGAAGTGCTAGTGTTTTAATTCGTTAGTGAAGTTTTGCTTTAAAAGAAAATCCTGTGCTAGAAATTTGGATTTAAGGATCGCCTTGCATTAATTAAAAGGTTAGTGCAATGCATCATTAAAGGATGTTGATCGACAGGGCTTTGAAGCCAGGGCCATTAATTTCGCAAAAGACGGGGACTGTTTTTGTTGAAACTGTTGTTGAATTTGAAAAATAAATAGTTTCAGAAAAAGTATAGACAATTCCTTGAATTAATTTCCTATCTGGCACTTGGTGGAACATATTAGAATATGTAAAGTTATTTAAATTAAAAACACTTGGTATGATTTAACAAATTAAAACTTTATTCCGACTAGTTTCGGTTTGTTAGACCATTTTCAAAGGATAATGGTCTAACAAACCAAAACTAGTCGGAAGAAAGTTTTAATTTGTGAAACAATAATAATAATAATAATTATTATTATTTATTAACGGATAAGCCATTTACAATGTAGAGCCAAAAACATATAACTAAAATGTAACAAACAAAACATTAATCACAAATATGCACAAAGACACATATGTTAATCTGCGTAAACCACAATAGGGTTATAACATTTAGTGTACACCGTCCGCGAGACTCCTCCTAATTAAACCTAAAGATGAGTTAAAAAAGTCAATACCGCTACAAATGTCATTAGCCGTGCGCGTTAATCGAGTCATGGGGCAATTTAAACTGAAGTCGTCCTGCAAAATTCGTTATGAAGTAGCATGCGGCTACGTGCATGGCTAGGTGGTACCAAGTGTTTTTAATTTAAATAACTTTACATAAAGTATAGACGTTTTAAAACAGAAAATTACCGGAACACTTAAAAATTTATCAGATTTTCTTTGTCTTTGTCATCAGAAAGAATAAACGTATTTAAAATAATTATCTTGTCTTCAATTTGGTTCTTATTAATCACTTGATGAAAGATATTTACAATATTGATAATTAAATAACTCCATACTCCTTGAGAATGACGGTAAGTCAAAACTAGTCAGAGAGAATACAAAAATAGTAGTGAAACAAACCAAGTGACTTTTATTTAATTATCAATATTTATCTTGTTATTTTAGAGAAAATTTGCGATGAAGATATAGATAACATACAAAAAAAAAAGGTTTTAAATCGCATTAATGAATATGAATAAATAATTAACGACCAATTTTATTATTATTATAAACCGAGATGCCGAACGATGAATTAAGAAATATTTATAAACATACAAATTACGATAGAGCCTTCGGCAATTTCTGCCGGTCATAAAAATAACGTTAAATGTTATTATTAAGTCGCTTTCTATACGTCGGAGTAAATATTTACACTATGCCGAAATGAGAAAAACTGGGAACATGAATATTCACCTTTCGTTAGGTAAAAAAAAACGGCTAGTAATCAGGCGCACCTAATGGCCAATTTTGGGCAATTTTCTACTTTCTTCCCCCTTAAAAGCTGCAATTTCATTATTCATCAACTTTCTAGTATTTATATACTTGTGAGTATTAAAAGTAACAACGAATCGATCAATTTTAAAATCGATTTTCATATAATTATAGGATGTGATTTACAGAGAAATCAATTGCTTTATTGTTATATAAATAACCTCAGAGTTTTTACTACGTATTGTGTTGTACATAATAATGCCTCGACATAAATAAATATTAAACAGGCTGTCCATAAATGACACAAAGACTGCGAACCTTATGTTCTCCTTATCACTTACTATCCCATTAGGAGTTGTGAAATTTCTAGGCATACACTTAGACTCAAAATTGAAATGGACGCCGCATGGTGACGATACATGCAGTAAACTATGCCGTAACATCTATCTCTTGAGACATTTGTCATGTTCACTGCCTCAGAAAGCCCTAAGATCGGTATATTTTGCACTTTGCCAGACTCACTTGACCTATGGTTTGTTGTCGTGGGGACACTCGAGCATCACACCTCGGTTATTTGGTCTACAAAGACGGGCAGTAAGAATAATTGCAGGTGCTGGCTATAGAGAAGACTGCAGAGAATTTTTTAGACAACTAAACATATTAACACTACCCTCATTATATATATTAGAATGTCTCCTTTATATATTTGATAATAGAGATAAGTATGTTACTCATACGGAGGTACATTCGCACTGCACTAGAGGAAGAGACAAGATCTACCCTAAATACGTAAGACTCTGTAAGACAAAGAATGGTGGTAACTATCTCGGTATTAAACTATATAACAAGTTACCCACCAGTGTCAAAAATAAGTCCAGGACTTTTTTAAAAAAATCAATCAAAACATCTTACATTAAAAACCTACTATAGTATAGAAGAATGCTTATTGGACAATTTTCACGATTTTTTAATTTAATTTGTATTCGTATTGTTTTTTACAGTTCTAACTAACTTATAAATTATTTTAATTATGTGATAAATCTACCTCTTAGTGTAAGTTTTAGAACATTTATATAGTGTGATTATTTTTAAATAGCTCTACACGAATCATTTTACTTTATGTGATATCAATCTACTATTAATTGTGATATATAGCGCAAGATATGATATTGTGACTTGTGTAATGGCCGTGCTACCTATTATTATTTGATTTGGTTGGCGTTCACTTTGTGGTACATCTTTATAAAATAATATTAAAACACTTAACTTAGTTTGATAATGATTAGCTTGTGTTAGAAACTATAGTCACTGTAAAAAGTTAATTAAAGTGGTAAAACAAGGTAAGTGTTTTAGTATTATTTTATAAATAAATATGTTTTTTGCTAACTTTCTTGTTGTTTAAACTACTAGATATGAACTTTAACCTATTAAGCGCCATTGGTGCTTACACGCAACATTATACATTTTTTGATAACCAAATTACAAAATGAGTTAATTTTGTATATTATATTAGTTGACCTGACTTGAAAATGTATGAAAAGAAATGTGAATATTTTGTTGTTTAATTTTTTCGATTATTACTCATTAAAAAAAAATACATCAGTGTATTTCTAACTTCACAATATTTCAGTGTTCTATACGCGTGGCGCATGAAGTAAAATTTCGAGTTTAGAAAAGCCCCGTGAAAATTTGTCTCGGGTCGCTGCGCGACCCTCGACAAATTTTCTACGCGGGGCTTTTCTAAACTCGAAATTTTACTTCATGCTTAGTCTGGGAGTGGAAACACTCGTTTCAAACTTTATATCGCTCGTTTTTATAAAAAATCGATTAATGCCTGAAAATTTACAGTGTATAAATTTTGCATATTTAAAAGAAAAATTCTACATACTGTGAATTTTTCTTTTAAATATGCAAAATGTATATGTTTGAATGTTTCTTTATTGAACGGAATCTCCTTTTACAAAAAATAAACAAATGTAACTTATAATAGTAAATATTTAAATAAATAATATTGCTGCAAATACAAAAAATAAAAATATTAAAATAAGAAAAAATATACTAAACATAAATATATGCATATACATACACACATACATACATACATAGATATATGTACATAGATGAGGCATTCTTTTACAAATCGAACGGATTTTATAAAAAATATTGGGTCTATTTTTTTATTTGCTTCAATTTTTTTTCATGCGGTTCTTATACAAAATAAGCCGACCCGTATTTCTGCGATTTTTTTTTTCATCAGTATTTTCGAAAATACAGACGGTTAAAGTTTTGAAAACTCGCTGATTATGTATTTCTTTAGATCGTGATATCTCCGCTTCTGTTCATCGTATAGAGCTTAGCTATAGCTCACTTTAAAGGTAATAGAATTATCTTCTTAATAGTGTTAATTATTATTACATTTATTGTTAATTTATAATTATTATAAACAATTAAAATATTTAATGTCATATTGCTTCTAGATGTCGACACAGTAAAAAATTTAAAACAATACCATCGTATTCCTCGTTTCATTCTATATAAAAATCATATCTATTTAGAATAGTCATTTGGTTCCATCAGTATGAAATACAATAATTTGTACGGTAGAACGCAATATGCGGCGCGCGGCTGCAGGAGCTGGGTCCGTGGCGTCGCACAGTGGTCGATTTTCAAATTTAACTGAACATTTCGTTATTATTTGTTTTGTTTTTTTTTTTAATTCTGTCTAATAGAAAGAAATTTTTTTTCAATTAAGTATTTAATTGTCATTTATATTATGGACACATTTTCCACCCCACTACCAACCCCTAATCAAAGATTTTTTTGTAAAAAAAATCTTTTTTTTCAATATTTTAAACAAATATAATGAGTCATTCTTCGTAAAATAAAAAAAAAAATAATAAAAAGTTTTAAACAACCCCCACCCGTCTGATTTATATAGAAAACACTCTCATATTTCAAAATAATATAACATTTTGTAACAAAATATGAGATTATTTTACTTGGAATGGTTCCTATAAAGATTACATGTTTATTTTATACTAGAAACACAAGGCCGTAGCTAGGGGGGTAGGGAATAGGGGGTTTGAACCCCCCCGAAATTATGTGCGAAAATATAAAACGTCTTAGCGAATTTTGTAGACTTGTATGAAAATAACAAAAAACAAATTGTTTTGTAACCTCCCCCCCTCGTTCAAAATCTTTTTTTATTTTATTTTGTGTTTAAGGGTAATCCAATTAATTGCATTAGAGAATGTTTCTATTATTAGAAAACTATATATTTACAACATTATTTACACAAATATATTATATATACATATTATACATGGACACACTATATACACATAAATATATATACACATGTTCAATTGAAACCAGAATATTAGGTACATAATGCAAATACACATTTACACCAAACTATTCAGTATCACTGTCGGAGTTTGAATTATCTGATAAATCAAAATTATTTGAAATGTGTACCAATTTAACAGCCTCATCGTCAAATGTTTTAATTCTAGCAGATCTTGATATATGATTTCTTTTTGATATAGTTGAAATATATGGATCAGAAGAATATAACAATGTATGAAATAGGTCTGTGATGGTTTGTAAGCGGGAAAATTTTCGAGTGTGATGTTCTCGGTATTTCCTTAAATCTTTATTGCGAGCTTCTAGTGCCTCTTCGGATAACATCCCAATTGGCAATGTTGCTGATTGAATTATATCCGCACCATGAATTAAAATTTTATGCAAAGAGGTGGGCATCTAATACCATGGATATAATTCGATATATTTTTTTGCTGTTTCATCCAAATACAAACGAAACGCTTCTATATTTGTAGCTTCCCCGCAAGAAATGACTTGCAAAATTATTTTAATTCTTTTTAAAAAAATTTCGTCTAACCCTGTAATTTTTGATGTTGTCTTATATTCTTCAAAGAAACGACTTGCGGTATTACCATCATTTGTTGTTCCGAAATTAGGTTTTACCACATCAACTAATAATCCTAATTTAGATTTTAATTCCTTTTGAATTTTTAATTTTGTAATTTCTAATGTTTTTTTTTTTCATTGATATCTCGAACTTGCAATTTTTTGATATCGAGACGATATGCTATATGCAGCATGCATTCTAATGAACGAATCCAAGCATGTAAAGAAGAAATACCATAATCATAGTATTTTTCAATTTTCGGTAAATTTTTTACTTTTTCTAATTGATTCATTATTTTAGGGGTAGCTCCACATATAGCACACGTTTGAGTTGAAGTGTCTGTAACTGTGCTATAAGTCTTGCCATTAATCATAGTCATTTTAAAACTATGATTAATTATAATTTGTATATTGTTTAACTCTACATTCGTTGGTAAAATGGTTTCATTTTGATTTTCAATATCATGTACCACAAGTTTTATAATTTCTTTAGACTCCTTTTCAAACATAATCTTAATTGGTCTACAAAATCTAGTTGAGGATGGTTTCGGATTTTGGCATAAAATATTATCATCTTTTATTGATATTATTTGAAGAGGCACTAAGCACGCAGAAAATATATATTCATCACTTTCGGACTCATTAGAGAATTTTTGCTTATATAATGAGTGACCTGAACTACCATCACAGCCCCATTTGTACATAATTTTAAACTCGTTTCCAATTTCATCAAATGAACTCAAATTTCCCAGAGAAATGAATAATCTTTGACTAGTATGGTCGACCAAGGCTTGCAAAGTAACTTCTGCAGCAGTTTCAGTGTATGATATACTAACTTCTGCGGGATAACATGCTTTTTTTGCTTTCAAAATACTATCATAGCTTGGGTAAATATTTGCATTACGTACCTTAGCTCCAGATTGTATCAATTTATAGGAATGCTTTGTAAATCTTCCGTCGATATATAACGCCAAGGCTTCTTCTGGTGTATATTTTTGAACTTTTTGTTGGGGTGATTTCCAAGCCTGCTTAATACTGGAACCTCTTGTTGGTGAATTTGTTGTAACCTCGTTCACTATTTCTGCACTATCCCTCTTTCCAGATGCTCGTAAATTAACCAGAGTGGCGAACGCAATTTCCTCTTCGGAATAATTTTCCATCAATGGCCTAACTTTTCTTTTTTTCGAAAAATTTGATAAATCACTAAATGATTTGTACGGCCCTCTCGAAGATGGTCCAGGTACAGGTTCATCGATTGTATCAGTCAAAGAAAATGTCTGTGTTTCGTTTAGCCACTCTGCATAATTATTTTCATATCGGGAACATACTCTAAATACTTTTTGCCACTTAGAATTTAAAGATGACGTAAAAGAACGTATTTTATCTTTTAATATATTTATATTTTCATTTTGGTCTTGAACATTAAAGTTCATTAAATCAAAAATATATTTTTGAACGGCGCTGTTTTTCTCTTCCACCGTGCGCTCCATACGCCAAACATTGAAGAGAGCGCTTCGGCGAACGGTTACGCGGCCTGAAAAAAAATTATTACTTGAATGGTTGCACGTGGCTGCATATAATTTTTGTTTATATGATAAGTTAAATAGTTGCTCTATAACTGAAAAAAATCCCAATGCGTACCGCTGCGTACGGAATATACTTTTTCTCTATCATACTTAAGAAATTTTAATTTACAATGAAAAATTGTATGAGTAATTTATGTCATTATTTATTATTGTTGCATAAAAATATAAAAAGACAAATAAACACAAATGATAAATACATACCAGTAGAATGTATATCCATCGTTGTTTTAAAAATTTCACTTCACACAACTGAAAACTAAATATTTAAAACTTATGCGTTTGAGAGCGTCCAAACAACTAATGATCGGTGTCTCAATAGGGTGTACTTTGGGTACCGATAATTACCAGGAAAGGTAATGATATTTACACAAATATTCGTTTTTCTAAATACTTTATTTTTTGCGAAATGTTCGGCTAAATTTGAAAATCGACCGCTCGTCGTACTGTACCTGTCATTAAATGTGACAGAAATTAAAAAAAGCTAAAAAATATAATAATCGACCATTATTTATTATTATTCCATAAAATAATAATAATGATACGATTTTTAATTGTATGATTGATATTAAGATAATAATGAAACTGGCAGTAAGGAAAGAAATAGGTTGGGCAAACTTTAAATAAATAAGTGAATAAATCCAAAATAAATTAATAATCTAAATATATTTATTAACCAAACGTCACTGATTTATTATACATTATCCATGTTTACTTTTTCATAATATTTGCATATATAAATATGTCGTGCAATGAAAATTGTTTTGCTTGCAAATTGTTTTTGCTTAATGGTATTACACAATGAAACCCTAAAGTATCTTTGATAGTCATACCTTTCTTGAAGCGTGTTTCTAGAATGTTTTGTTCCTTGTCATACTCTTCGTTAGTAACAAATCGGCAAGCAATATTTGGCAACGATTCACTTGCCCAAGTAAACAAATCTTGCGGAGTTTGAATCGGATTGTTAATCCGTTGAAGGCTAGCCCTAGAGGCTAATCTTTTCAAAGTTCCGCCCAAACCATCACACGGTCCTTTGCCATGAGACGTCGGGAAGAAGTGCCATTCTCCTGTTAAGCCAAAGTCTTTTTCGTGGCGACATAAATTAATGAAATTCTTCTTATTTTTATACTGTGCGCTTGCCCCATCAGAAAAGTAAATAATTTTTTTAATGTCTATCAAATAAGTTCTTATAAATTGAATTAAATGTCTTTGAAAAACGTGAAACGCAATGACATCATGGTGCAAACATTCAGAAATAATGATCAAGCTTTTCATTTTTATTTCATTATCAGTATCGCGATAATATATTGCAAATGGATGCACTGTTGCTTGATCATTGTTCCAGTGTATGCCTTGAATGGAATTTTGGATTACAAAAGCGTAGTTTTCCGAAAAGTCGCAGATAACAATACATTCGTTTCGCGGCAGACTCTGTTTTTTATTATTCAAAAATTCATTTTGTTTTTTTACAAGAAACGAATGTAGTAATAATTTGGATAAACCATTTTCTAGCTTTTCTAAGTACTCTTCAACGGGAGATATTAAGGTCTGCAACGTAGTCCTGTCAACAGTGGTCCATTGCTTGTATGGTACAGAATCAATGAGATTATCGTCACACGATTTTTCTATTTGTTGTATAACGTTTGTGATACCAGGACACGTCACATTCTCCTAGATAACATACTGTTGAAGATGGATTACATATCATACGATTTAAACAGTCATTGTATTTTTTTAATGGTTGCGGTGAATCTCCTGTTAATCTTCCAATATTTGCACCATCAATTAATAACTTAACATTTTCATGGATGGCGCAAACGCAGACAGAATGGGTACCACTTGCTCCCGCTAATACGCAATGTTTTGGTCGCAAAGTTGCAAATTTTGAAAAACTGCACTTCACACCTGGATTTGCAGTCTTAAATTCTTGGAATAGTTCTTTTAAGTTATTCAAAACCAATCTTTTTTGCATGTGAACTTTTTGTCCATCGATTTTTACGGAAACTGTATCCGTTTGTCCGGGCAATACTCGGCTCTGCGTATCCGATTGATAAAATGCAATTATAGATTCTATTACGCTCCTTTCTAAGGTCGGATGGGTTTTAGGATTTGGAGTTGATAGTATTCCCTTTTCAGCGGCAGTTCTTTTTGCAACGATAATAATGTGATTTGTGGCTTCAAAATGTTGTTTAATTTTTCGGAAAGACCAATGACTGAAAATTGTCAGTATTCGTATCCGCATGGTTCTATCTTCAGTTGTATTGTATCGTTCTTTGAGTTTTTGTATAATATTGGCCTCATTTTCATCTTCATCTTCATCGCCGGCTTTATCACTTTTTCTATCAAGAGGAATATTACTAAAAACTTTCGTTTTTAGTGCTTCAGTTATATTTTTTAATCTTTTTGAAGAATATCTCCTTTGACGCATTTTGTCTTCTTTGATAGGGGAAGTTCCTGTAAAAATCAACTCTTTATTTAGCTCTCGCACTGACATTTTTGAAACTTGTGGGTCTTCCGTTGAATATGGTGAACTCTCTCCACTTTCAACGACGTTTTGGGCATCTTCACTCGTACTCGAGGATTCTGCCGCTCCAGGACTTTTCTAAAATGTACAATTCTATAATTGCCTTTAGAATTACCCTTTTATTTATAGGACATTATTCGAGAAATCAATGCCGTATTAATAAAATTAACTACGACAAATAAAATAAATGACCTATAAGAGGAAGTAATTCATGAATACCTGTTGGTTTTCCCTTACAATTGTACTGGAAGGTGTACGTTGTCGGATTCGACAAGAGGTACAAATAAGCATTTGTAGAAATTCTTCTGTACACTTTATGTTTAATTCGAGTAGTTTCTTTTTTGTCACTTTTCTCAATGTCTGTTGTCTCGTATTCGGACGGGGATCCAGTTTATATGGATTACAGCACGCATCCCTCCGGACTTTCGGCAATTTTTTTGATGTTTTCGGCATTGTAATTCAATCTTCACTGTAAGTATGTACACGATAGAAAATAGAACTCATTGGATACTAAAATGCGCTTCATTGAATGATAATACGCTACTTACATTTGATCACAAAATATAACACTTCAATTCACATACTGCATTTAAAAATGCACACTGTTAAAATTAAGTCAGCGTATAATAAAACTTAAACTGTAAGAATCGAATTCGTTTACATTCAACAGTCAATGCTATACTGTCAGATTTAACGACACCAGGCGTGACAACATACAGATGTTTACAAATAGAGAGAGATGTTTAGTGTCTTAAAATAGACTACCGTACAAATTGTTTTATTTCATACTGGTGGAATCAAATGACCATTCTAAAAGGATATGATTTTTAAATAAAATGAAACGAGGAATACGATGGTATTTTTTTTTTATTTTACAGTGCCGACATCTAGAAGCCAAATGACATTAAATATGTTAATTGTTTATAATGATTATAAATTAACAACAAATGTAATAATAATTAACACTATTAAGAAGATATTTCTATTACCTATAAAGTGAGCCATGGCTAAGCTCTATACGATGAACAGAAGCGGAGATATCACGATCTAAAGAAATGCATAATCAGCGAGTTTTCAAAACTTTAACAGTCTGTATTTTCGAAAATACTGATGAAAAAAAAATCGCAGAAATGCGGGTCGGCTTATTTTGTATGAGAAACGGCTGAAAAAAAATTGAAGCAAATAAAAAAATAGACCCAATATTTTTTATAAAATCCGTTCGATTTATAAAAGAATGCCTCATATATACATACATACATACATACACACACATGCACACACCAATATCCCAATTAATTAAATCATGCAAAATATATAACCGAATAATTATACTAATAATTTTTTTTTATCAAATCAAATACAAATAGTTAGATCAAGATGATTCAACCGTCTCCTAAATTGTTTAATCGGTTCATTAAAAATATTCAAATTATAATTCGCAGAAAGTACATTTAGATTTCTCATGATTCTTGTTATTGAGTTATTTAAACCATAATTCGTAGTATGAAATGGTAGTCTGAACAAATCTTTGAACTTCGTATTTCTTGATACATTAAATTGAAATGAATATAACAGATAGTTACAATCAACAAGCCCATTAATAAGTCTGAAACCAAAATGTACGTCAATTACTATTCGCCTAGTTTTTAATGGTTTTAAATTCAGAAGAGTTAACATATTCGAATGGCTAAAGTCAATTCTACTGTAACCCAATTTAAAATGAACAATTCTCAAAAATTTACTCTGTACCATTTCAATTTTGTACGACCATTTTTCATATGTAGGATTCCAAATAATAGAGCCGTATTCAAGTTCAGATCTAACTAAAGATATGTACAACAACCTACTAGTATTTGCATTAAATAAGGATGAGAATCTTTTAATCAGACCGAGAGTTTTGAGAGAGTTAGATACAAGGTTGTTGACATGTGGAATAAATGTCAATCTATTATCAAATATTATACCAAGATCTTTAATATTTTCAGTAGTACTTAGTATTTGATTATTTAAATGATACATAAACGGTATTGATTTTGAACGGCAAAATGATATGGTAGTACATTTAGAGATATTTAAATGTAACTTATTGGAAGTACACCAATGTGAGAGACGAGTTAAATCATCTTGTAGCACAATACAATCATTAACATTTTTGATAATTTAAAATAGTTTTAAGTCGTCTGCGAATAGTAGATAATTGGAGTACCGAAAAGATATCCCAATGTCGTTAATAAAAAGTAGAAACAAAATTGGAGCGCAATGGGACCCTTGAGGTACATTGATTGCTGTTGACAGATTGTTATGAATCTTAACATATTGAAAGCGCGATGTAAGAAAACTTTGAAGCCAGTTAATTACAAGATTTCCGAAGCCTAGTTTTTTGAGTTTGTTCAACAGTAAAACATGGTTGACACGATCAAACGCTTTCGAGAAATTGGTTTAAATAGCATCAACTTGATAACCGTTCTCGAAAGCGTATAATATAAATGTTTGATAGCACAATAAATTGCTGATCGTTGATCGATTTTCCATGAACCCATGTTGTTCCTCACATATGATATGTTTGTAAGCCCACATCAATTGTTTAGAAACAATACTATCTAGCAGTTTAGGAATTGTAGATTGTATTGTAATTCCCCGGTAGTTTTTTATATCAACTCTATCTCCATTTTTGTATAATGGATTAATATATGAGTGTTTCCATAAATCTGGAAACACGCAATATTTTAGCGAACGCTCGAAGAGCATATGAACAGGTTTTGTTAAAGAATAAACACATCGTTTAAGAAAATAAGGGGGCAAACCATCGGGGCCACACTGACAAGAATCAGGCAAAAGTTTTAAACCTTGAAACACGACAGAAACATCTACACTTAGAGAATTTAAAGAAACGCACTCTTTATTACCAGTATTTAAATATGTGGGAGTATCATCATTGCAGTATACTGTAGAGAAAAAACTAGCAAATAAATTTACACAGTCTACACCGTTGTCACTGGAATTATCTCCGTAAGACATATGTTTTGGAAACAAATTAGTTTGGTTGCATTCGTAAACGTGACTCCAAAATGACTTAGGATTATGGTTAATATTTTGTTCAATATTACTTATATAATAACTTTTGCTTAAATTATCACATTGGGATTTAAGAGATTTAAATTTTTCGTAGAAGAATAAATTACCAGATGATTTATACCGAGCGTGAGCTTCCTTCTTTTCATGAATAAGTTCGATTAAATCACGTTTAAACTATTTGGGATAGGTAGATGACTTCCTTCTTTTTATTGGAACAAACGAGTTTAAACCTGTATTGATAACCTCATAGAAGTTCTCGGGAGCAACATTTAAATCATTAAATTCTGTATTGTGGAGGCTTCTACTTCGTTATACATGTTAATTACACAATGAAACACTTTTAACTTTGTTTGTATAACACGTTTTATTTAATGTGACTGCAGTTTCGACAAATTTAGCTTGTCATTATCAAACATGGAAACACTCCATGTTTGATAATGACAAGCTAAATTTGTCGAAACTGCAGTCACAATAAATAAAACGTGTTATACAAACAAAGTTAAAAGTGTTTCATTGTGTATTTAAATCATTGTTATCAACAATAATATCCCAATTTAATGAATTCAAATATTGATTAAGCGAACTATAGTCAACTGCCTTCAAATCAAAGTAATATAAATCCGCATAAAGATGTTGACCGCCCGACGCATTTTCCACCCTAATTGAGTAAGGGTATGTGATGAATACTTTTTTCAAGAAGCCTGTCAATAGATTTATAAATACTAATATCATTAACATTCGAAAAAACTAATTCAAGACACCTCTTGAATTTGGGATGTTGTTTATCTGCTTTAAATTATTAAAAGCTAAGCAATCGCTAACACAACTCTCTATAGCTCGACAGATATAACTAGCATTATTTTTAACGAGTGAACTTCGTAGGTTATAATCACCACAAAATATATACTTTAAATTTGGGTATTCGATGCATAATTGATCAACACTCATGGTGTGATTTTCATAGATAGACAGAGAAGAATTAGGAGAAATATAAGTGGCGCCAATAATAAACTTATTACAAATTTTTACAAATAAATGTTCAACATTGTCAAATGTAGAAACTAGTATAGTACATTCAATAGAATTCTTCACTGCGGCTTTATATTTAGTGCTGGTTAAGAATGATCTATCACATCGAAATATATTATAATTTGAGAGTCTCATTTCAGCATCACTTATTGAATTATCAAACCAAGTTTCAATAATAATAATAATGTCATAGATGGAGCAATTACATACATTGTGTAAAATATTTAATTTTGCCGCCGATATTGTGAAAATAAATATTTAGTTTTTTGTATTAGAATGAATAGCACTGTCCATTTCTACTCTTTTTGGCATACCACGAACATATTTAATGCCTAAGTTTGTTTCCCCATGTTTTTTCCTCTCCTTTAGTTCTGCGTTTAAGGTTTTTATAAAATCTCGTTGGTTGTTTGTTGAATCTGATTTGAATTCAACATTCTTCGTTTGTGTAGATCTTGAGACCTTTAAGAAGTCAATCGCGGCTTGTCGGTTTTTAAAACATATTTTGATAGGTCTTGGTTTTGTTGATGGCTTGCCTATGCGAATAATACTAGTGGGATCAAACTGGGTATCTTGACCAACGATGTCCCGAATAGCAGCTTTATCCATTTCGATTTTACGGTCTGTAGATCCTGTTTTTTCAGGGATATTGTAAGCCATAACATTACATGACCTACGCTGTCGTTCTTCTACTTCACTAATTACTTCTTCGACGTTGAACTTATTATTTGAATTATGAGTCATAATACGATTCTCAAGAATATTTATACGGCTCTCAAAGTTAGTTAACTTATTCGAGAATAACTGAAATAATTCATCCTTAATTTTTTTGAAGTAATCATCTAATGTTTTGTTAAGTGCACTAGGAGTTGGGGAATCAACTCGATCTTGACCGATATCATTACATTTTTCACAATGCCATTTAATATTCACGTGTTTGCTTATACATGCAACTTCTGAATCATTCAGATTAGTACATTTCATGTGAATTGATCGACGACATCTTCCTTCACATTTTATGTATGGTGTGTTTGGCGTGACGCCTTGATCACAGATTCCACATTTATTTACCATTTTAACTATTAATAGATAATTAGACTGGCCCCCATTTTTACCACTCCATTTTACCACCGTCCCTTTTTTACCACCAATTCTTTTTACCACCAACGTATTTACCACCGTATTCTTTATACCACCAATATTTTACCGCTATTTAAAATCGAATTAGAATAACAACTGACAACCTCAATTCGTAACCTGTCAATGTCATTATCAGTTTGTCATTCGCCTAAATCGTTGGTCACTCGTCAAAATTTGCATCGTTCTGTAAATCATGGCAAGTTATCAAACTGTTGAGTTATTACAAGGCGTAAAAAATCCATTCCTCCATATCGATGGATATATGTATCACAAAACGGAAGAAAAAAAAAGGAAGAATATTTTGGAGATGCAAGCAGTATCCGGAATGTAGAGCCAGGGCTGTGACGCGGTCACAGCGAACGCACGGACAGGTTGTGGAAGTAATTAGAGGTCTTGTGCAATCGCAGCACGAAACCCACGCCCCGAATCTAGAAGCTGTCGAAGCGGTAAGAATAAAAAATCGATTAAAAAGACGGGCGGAAGAACATCCGGAAGCTCCACCGGCTCAGCCGTTGAGGACTGAACTTCACCAGGTTCCGTGACGACTTGTTTTTGTTTAAAATAAAGTTACACAAAATTTTATTATATTTTAATTCATCAGGTTTCGTCAGGCGTTTTGTCCCAACTCCAGGAACGACAAAATTTAACTAAATCGATTCAGCGGAGCCGATTAAAAGATACGCCGACAAACCCAACAACCCTTGAGCAGTTGGGCGACCTGCCTCAAAAGTTTAAACAAACTCTAGGTAGAGAAGAGTTCCTCATTTATGATTCTCGCAATGACGACGCGATTGAGTCGGTTGGACGACTCATGATCTTTGCCACAAAAGAGAACTTGCGACAAATGGCAAGCAGCACAATCTGGTTCGTTGACGGGACTTTTAAAGTCGTCCCGACAATATTTTTTCAAATTTTTGCTGTGATGGCTGGATTTCGTCAAGTTATACGTGGAACCGAACAAAGAGTGGCTTTACCCGTTGTTTATGTGCTGATGGAAAATAAAACAGAAGCTGCATATCAAACGTTGTTTATCAAACTATATATATGTACAAATGTATAACTATAAATATAACTAAAACTTCTTTCCAGGTTTTTGATGTTGTAAGAGAGGAGTGCGACAGGTATGCTTACAGGCTTTCTGTTACGACGATTTTAACAGACTTTGAAGTTGCGATTATAAATGCAGCCGAAACAGTGCCTGGAGCAAACATTAGAGCCTGCTTTTTTCATATGCGGCAAGCGATTTTTCGTCGCTTACAGGCTGAAGGTCTCCAACAGGCATATAATGATCGTGAAGATCGTTCAATCAAAATCGTGGCGCAGATGATGTGCGCCACAGTCTTTGTGCCTGTAGAAGATGTCGAAGAGGCTTTTGATATATTTCTGGAGGATGTTCCAGATGCCTTTGCTGATATTGCCGACTACTTCGAAAACATTTACGTACGAGGCAAACCAGCAAGAGGAAGACGACGTGCCACATCCCCGCGATATCCGCCAATGCTGTGGAACATGTATCAGGCAGTTCTGCAGAATACGGCACGCACGAACAACATGTCTGAAGGATGGCATAACCGTTTTTCTGTAGTGTTCGGCCGGGATCATCCTAGCCTATATGCTTTTGTCGTCGAGCTTCAAAAAGATCAGGGAGACACCGAGGCAATGTTCCGGGAATTGGACCTTGGGCGAAAAATTAAACGTACGGAAAACCTTGCCAGAATTAAAACTGAGGATAGGATTACAAATATAGTCCGAGATTACGATTTCAGAACAGAAAAAGGGGAAATTGCAGAATACTTAAGGGCGATCGGTCACAACATACAATTTTGAATAAAACTGATTTTATTTGTAAAAAAGTGTTTTATTGTATAATTATTGGTACAAATATTAGTGGTAAAACTGTATAGCGGTAAAAAAGTATGGTGGTAAAAATGCGGTGGTAAAAATGGATTGGTAAATTTGGAGTGGTAAAACTGTACCCCTAGAGGATCAAGACAGGGTTACACACTTCACACTACAGGGTCGTTCGTAGTGACTTTGCAAAAAACAAACAAGGGCAGGCAGACCGCGGAAGAAAGGTAAACACAAAAGGGTAATAGTACACAGGAATCAGTTTAAATGGAGTTATATTGATAAAATAAATAAAATTCACTTAATAAAACCTGCAGACCGCTCGAATTAATTAGCAAAAAAGAGACCGTGTTATTATTAAATTTAATTAAATTTAGTGAATAAAAACAAGGCGGTCAAGGTCGAATTAGTATAAAAATGGAATAATAATTAAATAAAAATACTAATTACTAGAAAACTGCGGTAGATAACTAAAAAGTAATTTCACCAATATAAATAAACACTTATTCCAGTAGTTGTTGATAACCCACACTTTAAACTGACCTGAATAACACCCCTTACTAGCACTTTTCTAGGAGCAAACAAATACTCTGCAGCACACAACAATATCTTTTTACAATTATACACTGTACATTTTTAGTCAATAATCGATTTTTTTATAAAAACGTGCAAAATGAAGTTTAAAACGAGTGTTTCCACTCCCAGACTAAGCATGAAGTAAAATTTCGAGTTTAGAAAAGCCCCGCGTAGAAAATTTGTCGAGGGTCGCGCAGCGACCCGAGACAAATTTTCACGGGGCTTTTCTAAACTCGAAATTTTACTTCATGCGCCACGCGTAAAAAACACTGAAATATTGTGAAGTTAGAAACACACTGATGTATTTTTTTTAATGAGTAATAATCAAAAAAATTATTAGTAAGTTATTCATAGAAATCATAAAGAGAAGTGCAAAATTTTACCAAAAATCAACTTCTAAAGTTAAAACAAGATAAATTCAAATTCAAAACTATTTGAATTCGAGAAAATAAGCTTACGCTTCTTATAGTTTGCACACTTTAAACATAATATATAAAATTACGAAAAAACTATTCGTGATAATGCAAACAGTGTCTTAATTAATAAGACAATTTAAGACGGCTATTTATCGTCTTAAATTGTCTTATTAATTAAGACACTGTTTGCATTTTCACGAATAGTTTTTTCGTAATTTTATATATTCTAAAGTTAACTCTATAATTGTTTGGCCGTTAATGGGTTAAGTAAGTGATCTTGAATAAAAAATGCCTCATTCAACGAATTGATCTTAAATGTTTTCTTAACGTATCAAATGATTATATCACACATGCTGTATACTTGTCTAATCTTGTTTTCAAACTATCCTCTACTTCTCTAAGTAATTTTAAAAATATTTAGATATATTACCGCTGACGATTGCTTTTAACATTCACAGCTTATTCGGTGTTCCCCTCATGCATTATTTATAATTTTCATACTACGTTTCACTTTCTATGAAGCGCGTGCTGCGTTTGCACTTGTTAAACTGTCGTTAATTTCTCGATTTTGAAGAAATCCGATTGTTGGCAATTCGCACCGCTGCACCTCGACGGTAAACAATGGACGTTTTTTCTTCTTTCTTCGCACTCAAATGACAAACAGTCGCCAGACGCGGGGATTCGTAACGGAACGTAATTTCGAGAGGAACACGCCTTTACTTTCACTAAAACAACAACAATGACACCGGTATTTAAATAAACAATTAGACGTTCGTTATTTTCCGCTTCTTTAAAACCACGAGCAAGCCAAATTTTCGGCCTTTGCCAAACTCTAAATGTTTAATTTGGTTGGCGTTCACTTTGGGGTACATCTCCATACCAATTTAATTAAAACACTGTTACCGGCGTTTTATCGAAAACGTCGTAACTTGATTATATTTCATTCTCATTCGCGAAAACATCGGACTCCAATTGTTTTGCTCATTTTCATTTCATCATAATCATTTTAATTCCAAATGATTCAAGTTCGTAAATATTCATTCGATGTTCTTTTGTATATATTTTTGTAAATATTATAAGTAGGTAGTTGTACATTTCGCACCGGAACGTGACCAACACAATACGGCTACGTATTAACAAACATCCCCATCGTAAACCGCGCACCAAGCCAAACGCCCGAATTTTACAACCCCGAAGACGCACCGTCATAAAACTCCGCACCTCCGAAGGCCACCATTATAAACCTCCTGGCGAGCTGTAGATATTTACGACCAGGAAGACAAAGCCTTTAGAAATATTCGTCGGGTTTGGGAAAAACTCCGAGAACAAAGGTTTAGGGTTGTAACATCTGCAGCACATCTTCGACACGCCAGAACAGTCCGAAACCAGAGGCCCAAAACTTTTGGCCTCTGGTAGAAGTTGCCACTGCGCAACCCCATCCCGAAACTTCCTCCACCACATTCTTCGACCAATCACCATGACCCCCAAGATACATGGCGGGGGTGAAGACATCGGTGGTTGGGAAGATCGAAGAGGGAAGAAGAGAGTTATCCTTGGAACATCATCAAGAACAGTTGAGTCTAGACTCAAACAATAATCGTTTCATCGCGAGTCGAATCGAGGGCATCATGGTGCAAGTCACGACATCTTCAAGACAGTTCATCAGTGCGTGGCGTGTCCGTGTCATCAGTGTCCGCGTAAATCGTTTTCCGTCGTTCGTCATTTCATTTGTCAGTATTCATTTTTGTTAATCGTAAGTCGTCGTCACTGTAAATTATTGTATTGTCATTTCATATTTGCGTTCATTTGCTTTCTTTTCGTCTGTATATTCATTGTCTTCATTCTTTTTCATTTTTCGGTTTGGTTGTTGTAATGGATTGTATTGTTGTTGTTGGAATATTGGCGTTCACATGTTCATTTTATTCAAACTAGATTGAACCCGAAAATCAAATGAAGTGTGTGTCCGAAACCAGACAAGGAGACGGCGAGGAGGTCTGAGTGGGTATATGTTTTTGTATTTAACTGAGCTAGCGGAGTGTTGCGGTGGAGCATCTTGTGAGTGCAAGGATCATGCTCTGCATTTGAGTGAGTCAGCGACAAGGCACGAATATTGCAAGACGCCACAACCTCCCGTTAACAACACTTAATCGAAACGATCAACGGAAACCGCTATAGGACCATGATAGCAAACTTTTTTTGGGAGCAAATTGCTGGTTTGAATGTGGGCAACAACTGGTTCCAACAAGATGGGGCAACGTGCCACACTATCGATTTATTGCGGTCAAAGTTCGAACATCGTGTAATCAGCCGTCGTGGAGATCAGAATTGGCCAGCAAGGAGCTGCGTTTTGACGCCCATGGATTTTTATCTCTGGGGTGCCGTTAAAGAACGTTGTTATGCCAACGATCCAGCAACGATTGACGATCTCAAAGTCAATATCCAAAATGCTGTTGCTGAGATAGAATCGCAGATGTTGGAAAATGTTCTGAAAAATTGGGTCGAGAGAATGGACTATTATAAGGCCAGCCGTGGCAGCCATTTGGCTGATGTCATATTCCATGTATAACCGAATACTCTTGGCTACAAAATAAATTCAAGATCATGAAATTTTATCTAGCCATTTGCGTTTTATTACCATTTTAAAAAGATGGCCTACCCTTTACAATCTGACATTTATGTCAGGTCTGACAAAACATAAATTAAGCTGCGACTTTACTTTTTCGTTAAATTTCCTTATGTCAAAACGGCAACGTCTTCTCGATCTGATTATTAAATGAACAACTAAATTTTCTCAGTATAATATTTTAATTAAACGAGGTGCTAGTAGTATTAAGATTGATGTTCGCAATTAAAATTACATAATTTTCTAGCGTAATAAAACAATAACCAAATGCAATCATAGGAATTCCTATCGTTTTTTTTTTGCGGAAAGCCCGCATAAATTACACACAAATACCAACATATAGTCACAGATCAATGTTGATACGGGCAATTAACCCAACCTGTCTTGTCGTAGGTGTCCTTCGATTTGCATGAGCGGCCGTCTTGAATACGTAATAGGTAACAGCTCCCGCGGAAAGCGAAAAGCGAAAAGAGCGAACACCTATTTAAGTATTTATAGGCTTAAAGATAGCTGAGCGCACCAGCAGACCGGAGCAGTTGATGAAGATCGAAAACTGTAAAAACAAACACTTCGACAAGAACAAAAAAAAATCGTTTGCTCCCCACCTCCCCACTATCGGGAAATTATCGGTTGGCCACCGAGCCGATAAATAATCGCAATCTAAGTGGTGATGTTTAATTCATCAATAAATTCCTTAGTAAGTTATGGACGCCCAAGAATGTCCCGCAGCATCCCCGTAAATTATTCGCGTAATTGAAAGTGTAATTCTTAGCATTCCATTCAGTTTTTAACACTGAAATTGCTAATAATTACTAATAGAGAGAAGGACTTTGTAAAATTGCCATACGAGCGAAAAGTTTTATCCTCTAGCATGCTATGACTTTTGTTTGTATTTAAATGTGATTCTTTTCGCAAATCTACAACAAGTTAGTCTTACAAAGACTATATCAAACACTCGTTGAAACAACTACTTCCCGGGCTAATACCCCGACGGACATTGAATTATACAACAAGTGTTTGCTGTTACATAGAGTAACCTACTGCAAATGTAACAATTTGGGTAAAATTATTCAGGCCATCTATAGACGCGTTTCGAGATTTATCTCTCATCAGTATAGCTTCGCCATTCCCTCTAAACAATTTTACACCTTAGACTGGCGGTCACAACCAAGAATTGGCAATTTCATTTATACTTATTTAAATGTGAGTTGGTACCACTGACAAATCCGCCTGAGTTGCCTCGCGACAATAAGGTTGTGCAAAGTACGATTCACTGAAATTGCTAATAATTAATAATAGAGAGATGGACTTTGTAAAATTGTCATAGGAGCAAAAAGTTTTATCCTCTAGCATGCTATGACTTTTGTTTGTATTTACCTGTGAGTTGGTACCACTGACAAATCCGCGTGATTTGACGCGTGACAATAAGGTTATGCAAAGTACGATTCACGAGAGGTGTCCCAAGGTTTCCTTGATTTGTAGTGCTTTCTGCACAAATACATGTAATACGAAAATAGTTTTATGTCATCAGATTACATGTGTGACAGGAGACAGAAAACTTCATAATATGTCTGCTATCGTTTTTAGATGGAGCATGCGAAAACGTATGTTCAGGTATGCAGCTATAATGTTTTAAGGTTAAATGTCACATTTCGACAATGTCTTCGTAAAACTAAATCTGCAAAAACCCAGCCACAAATCATTTTAATTAATGTGCACAATCGTTTTAATTGTGAGTCTAAGTAGTATAATTCCAATTTCCACATCTACTAAATAGTTCAGGTATTTATAGAAATAAATAATGCAATTATGTTGATTTTGTCAAAGCTCAAACGAAAATGTTAGTTGAATCGATTTCAACGCATTTCAGTAGATTTGGCAAATACTCATCGGATTAATCTGTTGTATTAACAGATTAATCCAATGACTATTTGCCAAATCTGTTGAATGCGTATTCGATTCAACTAACATTTTCGTTTGAGCTTACACAATTTTTTTGTATGTATATATACTTACATACAGCGAATTTTCTATTAGGTATACATTAGGGTGGGTCGAAAATTTTAGATTTGAGACGGGTAGTAAAAAAATGATAGTTTTTATGATTCTATGTAAGGGAGCGACCGTGGTTTCGATCATGGGTTTACCCCCAGCTCGCACAAATGCCTCAAAAATGGCCATTTTGGTAGTTTTTTCATATTTCACCCAATAGATCATACTGTACATGTTATATGTGCGACTTTTTGGTCACAAATTACTCATGGGTCTTCAACCTTTAGATAAAGTCCATTGGAACCATATTTTGATGGTAAACCGGTGGAGTTATTGCCCTCTGAAAATATCGATTTTTGGGGGTAAAACTGCGAGATGCTTGTTACATTCATAAATAGGTAACAATTAGCTTTTAAACCACCTCATTTACTAATTTAGACTCTAAACTGCACCGCAAGCGCCTGAAGTTGGTTTTCGACCGAAAAAAAACTTTGTTTTTGACATTCATTTTCGATTTTTTACCTCAAATTGGCGAAAAAACACGAGACTTTTATTAAAGTGATTAATAGGTGATGATTAGCTTCTATCCACTCATTGTTTAAATTTAGAATCTAAACTGCACCGCAAGCTTATGTAGTTAATTTTCGACCGAAGGACAATTTTGTTTGTTTTTGACATTTAGTTTCGACTATTTGGCTGAAATTGACAAAAAATGTTGAGATTAATATTGCTGTGATAAATTGCTTAAAATGGTATTGTAAATCAATCTATGTACAAATTCTGCATTTAAATTTACTTGTTAGCATATCAAGCGATTTTTTACCAAAAAGAACTTCACCGATTTATAAGTCTACTTTGTAAGCATTTTCAAAATGTTGTTTTCAATTTTATTTTATTTTTTTCTACACAGATTGATCTTTGAAGATATGTCATGAAATTATTTTCCAAGCGTTATTCAAGCGCAGACAATATAGATGTTTTACTGAAATCTGAGAGCTGTTGCGGCCGTCGCATCGGCCGCCATTACTGTTCCATAAAAATCCGCCGCGGCGCTGCTAGTCTCAATACCTCTGACAGGTGAGGCACGCGCTTCACAGGAACACTGTGTTCAAGCGGTGCAATATCGCAATGTGAAGTTGCCTTTACAGAAAGTGTCGACTCTGAGAAGCACCGAACGTTGGCTCCGACAGCACTTTAGATTAGTTGGACATAACGTGGGTTTGACGTCTTCAACTAAGTGAAAATGTGAGTAATTTTACAATAGCTTGTTTGGAGAATATTATCGATTTCTAGACACTATCGAACGTTCCGAATTGTTTGTTTACATTTAAGAAAAACAAGTTATTTAACTAATCATATACTATGTAAAATATGTTTTATTTATTCATTATTTTAAAACACCTACATTAAAAATAGTCACATAAAAAAGTAACTATTCAAAAATAAAATATGATGTATTTCAATCAATTAAAATATGATTGCTTGTTTCAGAATTAATACGATCATTTACGGTGTTACATAAAGATGAGATCACTGTGGAATTGACGCTTTTAACTAAGTGAGTATGTTAGTAATTTTGCAATAGTTTGTGTGATGAATATTTTGTATTCCTGAACACTATTAACGCTTCCAAAGGACTGGGGGACATTTTTCCCCACCCGTTTTTCCCCACCTACATTTTCCCTACCATTTTTTCCCCACCTACATTTTCCCTACCATTTTTTCCCCACTACTTATTTTCCCCATCGTTTATTTCCCCATCATAATTTTCCCCAGTAAATAATAATTTCCCTGCTATGAGAATACATTTATTACAAAAGATGTAAAAGGTACAAATACATGTGTAAAATTGTAAAAATGTGTAAAACTAACAAAAATGAATGTTGTAGCCAATGGATTCCAAATATGTTAAAACGTCATCATCAGTATCATCAGTATCGTAATTTGCAGCAAGTTTTAAAATTCGATCTTCTTTCAATTGTTGAGTTTTGGGTTTTAATTTTTTAACAACGCGTCCTAGTCGAAGTTCTCTCTGCATAGCTTCAGTGTCTCCTTGCTCCTTCTGAATCTCCTTGATGAAATTGAACAAACTGGGATGCTTCTTTCCAACCACCACACGAAATCGGTTGTGCCACCCCTGATAGGTTATTCGTACGGGCAAGATTCTGGATAACCGATTCATGGACGCTCCAAAGAGACGGTGGGTATCTGGGTTTCACGGCTTTGCGTCGCCCAACTGCTTTTTTTCCGCGTACATAATACACCTAATTAGATACAGTAATTAAAATTAAAGTGAAATAGTGAGACTAACTTGACTAATGAGACTAACTTCGAAGTACTCTGCAATTGGTGCAAAATTTGGTGGAATATGTCGTTTGAAGATGTCAAAGCAGTGTTCTACGTCTTCGACAGGTACATATGCGAGTGCCGTCATCATTTGTACATTTTTTTTAAATGTTCTGTCTTCGGTGTTTGTGTATTCGGTAACTAAACCCTCACTTTGAACTTTACGATACACTGATTGCTTTAAGTGGAAAAAGCATCCTTTACAGTTGCGTTAAAAGTGGCGCATGCATTAATTATTGACAATTTGAAGTCCGACATGATGTATTGAGGTTGCATGGCAAGACCAAGTTCCCGGCCTTTAGATAAAACCACGTCGAAGACTGTTGCATACGCTGTTTCATTTTTGCTCTCTAGCAGCGCGTAGATGAAGGGTAAAGCTATTTCTTGTTCTAAGCCAGTGTTAGATACTTGAACTACGGAACCCATTATAGCAACTAATTGAACAAAAATTGAGGGTGCCGTTTCGAAAGTTCCGTCTAAAAACCAAGTGCGACATTTATCGAGTGCGTGTAAATTTTGTTGAGTGCTGAAAATCACAATTCGTTCCGAATCTTCAACTTCTTCATCCGAGTCCGCCTCCTCATAGGAGTCGTAAAGCAGAAATGCCTCGCCTATAGTTGGAAAAAGGAATTAGTGACGAATTACTGGAAATCAGATGATGAAAAATTACCACTCAAAGCAGTTTTGTAAATCGAAGGAATTTCGCCCAAATCGGAAAGATTGACTGGATTGGTAGGAAGATTTTTGTTTCGTTGTCTCGTGATGATTTTCTTCAAGTTGCTTCTTTCGGGGAGCTCTGCCAGAACTTCTGAAGGCACTTCGCTCAAAGCTCGCCTAATCTGCACTGGAGGAGCTTCGGGATGTTCGAGAGCCTTTCTTTTCATTGCATTGATGCATTTCAGCGCGCTAACCTCTTCCGCATTTGGAATACATTTGTGAACAGACTCAAGCGGTCCCCCACGGACAATTTCGACAGTTTGGCCGCGTGCAGTTGTGGTTGCCGAGGCATAACAACGAGGTTTCTGCTTGCACTTCCACCTGACATTTCCTCCTGATGTTTCCGTATGCTTATAATAGAGGTAACCGTCGACGTGCAATAGAAATCCAGTTTTATTAGGAATCAATTCAATTACGGACATATTGAGAGCACAACTGATTTTGGTGACACAACTGACACAACTGACGTTTGACATTAAATTTGTTTGACATGAAGGTAGACGTGACATGAAGAAAAGAAGTTCGAAAAAAGTTCGAACAATCGAATGTTTGAAATGAGTGGGGAAAAAATAATTCCGATTTTAAATAGGTGGGGAAAAAAGACATGGGGAAAAACAGGTGGGGAAAAATGTCCCCCCCCCCTTCCAAAGTGTTTGTTTACATTTTACCTTCCTTTGGTCGCGCTTTTTTGCGTCCTTGTTGTACAGATAAAATACATTCGGGCTTCTTTTTCTACATGTTCTCAGAACACGGCGCGACCAACAGAAGGTTAAGTAAAACAATTTGTATGAATTTACGTTAGTTGAAAAACTGATTGTAATACCATAATGTGCAATAATAGAGTATTTACGAACTGTTTAAAATAATTATATTCCATTTACTGTTACAAAACTTCCGAAATTTTGTAAATCATTAAATAAAGATAGAAAATCAAAATAAAAAATGAATAGTTAGTATTTCTACCAATCAGTATGTGATTATTTGTTTCAGATGTAACACGATCTTTTGGGGTGAAACATGAATACAAGATCCCAGAAGAAATGCAAGCACACCGATAACTTTATTAAACCATCACCCTTTTCTAGGGATAGGCTACCCACGTGCATGGACGTTGTGCAATTATTCTTGTTGCATCGATTGAACTCGGAGGGTAGCACCACTAACCGACTTGTATAAAACTGTTGCGGAGGAAATCATGAAAATCTGGAAGAATGTACCCACTGCAGTTATCACGTTGCGAACGATCACTGGAAAAATTAAATGGCATGTCCAGAAATACCAACAGTTCGCAAAATACCCACGTGATCGCAAATTATCAGCAAAAGCGACACAAGTTTTTGATTTGTTTTTGAACGATTTGGAGGAATTGTTCGACATCAGCGTCTGCAAGTGTACACCAGGCAGGATTTGTGCAACCAGATGCGAAATGGGAGATGTGGTCAAGAAGTTCTTGGAAGATCAACGTACAAAGCGTCAGATGAACTTCGACACTTTTAGACGAGACTTGGCTAGAGTACCACGGAATATCGCAGAAGACACTCCAGAGAATGATACTCCATTGAGCTACCCGTCGACCAGTGGCCAGGGCAATAGTCCGGTATGTCAATATTAGTGTTAAAAAAATATTTATATCGCAAAGACTACGTATGTTATGTAGAATATCTCAAAAATATATTCCCTTTCAGGATTTTGATACGTTACAAAGTACAGACCAGGAAGTCCAAAATCGTTTCAAGTTGACAAATCTCGTTATGGCTATGGACAGATGCGGTATTTCGACTAGATGTGCGGCTATCCTAGCTAACGCGGTTCTCCAAGATGTCGGTCTTATAACTGTTGACGATACATCGATGGTAATCGATAAGGCCAAGATTGATCGCGAGAGACAGGCGCACCGCAAATAAACTGAATATTCAACAACGACGGATTCCCGGCTTCGAGGATTGTATTTTGATGGACGAAAAAATAAAACCAGCGTGCAAGAGCAGAGAGGTGACAAGTACTACAGAATGGAAATCGTGAAAGAGCATATAACAGTCCTCGAAGAGCCAAGTCAACACTATTTGGGACACTTCACCCCATCCTCTGGAGCTGCGGGTCAACTCGCAGGCGGCATATGCAGTTTTCTTGATGAAAAGCAGCTCGATGCTTCCACTCTTGGTATTTTCCACGTTAAAATCTTATTAATAAACTTTTACACAAAATCCCAAGCGATAATATCTTCTACAATTTATTTTATTCATATTAACTAAAATAGCTAACTTCAAGATAAAGACATTGAATCATCTTTTGAACACTAACATTATTTTTCTAATTACATGCTTACATTGCTTACAGTATTTGCAGTTGCGGTCGGATGTGACGGAACACCAGTTAATACGGGAACCAGAAACGGAGTCATCATACGGCTGGAGAAACACTTTAATAGACCTTTGCATTGGTTCATTTGTCAGTTACATGGCAATGAACTGATACTTCGTCATCTGTTCGAATCGTTGGATGGTCGTAAAACAGGACCGGTTGCATTTTCAGGACCCATAAGCAAATCAATAATGAAATTTGAAGAATTGGAAATTGTCGACTTTGAACCAATCAGAAGTAGCTTACCAGATATTACTGCTGATGATTTGAGTAAAGATCAGAAATATCTTTTGGAGATTAGTAGGGCCGTGGCAGCGGGTCACTGTTCGCAAGACTTGGCAAATAGAAATCCAGGTCCTATTTCGCATTCCCGATGGGTAACAACTGCTAATCGTTAACTCAGGCTGTATATTGGGACTGAAAACCCCTCTGATAACTTGCAAACTTTGGTTGAGCTAATAATGAGAGTGTGCGTTTCAGCCTGGTTCACAATTAAAATGAATCCCTGGTGTTTTGACGGTGCCAAGAATTTGTGGAAAGTGATCTCGATGTCGCGAAATCAGCCAGAAAGTGTGTTGAAAGTAATAGATCCGGACATACAGAGAAATGCATTTTTTGGTCATTCGGAAAACGTCTTATTGGGTATGATCGTTGACGATCTGTTGGACGTTAGACTCAAAGCCTTGGACATAATTTTTGAATGGCGTGAATCAGCTGGAAATGGTGTCCGTGATTTTAAAATCCCAACATTAAATTTTAAAGCTGCAGATTACACGGAATTGATAGATTGGTCAAATGTAACTGAACCTCCCCTATTAAAAAGAATTCCCAGCGAAATATTGCGGGAACTTGTGATAGAAGGTCAGACAGAATTGATAGACATGTTAAAATTTCCTTGCCATACACAGGCCGTTGAAAGGCATATCAAACTCGTCACTCGCGCTTCGCATCTTGTGTGCGTGCAAAATGCTCGAGAGCAAATATTAGAAACACTTTAGATTCTCAGAAGAAAATGCCAACGTTCGAGACAAAACGAGATTATAGACTGTAATATTATAAATAAAAATAAATCAAAAAATAATAATGAATCATACTTTTCATTACACTTCTTTCAGTTACATAGTTGTGTGCCTCTGCAAATGTATCATTTTCCTTAATTCCATATCCTATGAATCTGATATCAAGTTATTGTGCTCAATGAGTGTAGAGAATTAGTTTAGTACACTATATTCAACATTTTGTTAACCAAACCTGACATAGGCACATCAGAAAATAAAAAGTCAAAAATAGGCTTAAACAAAAGTTTTCTTCGATCGGAATTCAGTGTAATGAGCTAACGGTGAAGTTAAGATGTTAAATTAGGACAGAGAGTGGTTTTTAAATCCACATTTAGACAATTTATCACAGCAATAATCATCTCGACATTTTCGACGATTTAAGCTAAAAAGTCGAAAGTAAACGGCAAAAACAAAGTTTTCCTTTGGTCGAAAGTGAACTACATACGCTTGCGGTACAGTTTAGATTCTAAAAATTTAAACAATGAGTGGATAGAAGATAATCATCACCTATTAATCACTTTAATAAGAGTCTCTTGTTTTATCGCCAATTTGAGGTAAAAAATCGAAAATGAATGTCAAAAACAAAGTTTTTCTTCGGTCGACAACCAACTTCAGGCGCTTGCGGTGCAGTTTAGAGTCTAAATTAGTAAATGAGGTGGTTTAAAAGCTAATTGTTACCTATTTATCATTGTAACAAGCATCTCGCAGTTTTACCCCCAAAAATCGATATTTTCAGAGGGCAATAACTCCACCGGTTTACCATCGAAATATGGTCCCAATGGACTTTATCTAAAGGTTGAAGACCGACCCATGAGTAATTTGTGACCAAAAAGTCGCACATATAACATGTACAGTATGATCTATTGGGTGAAATATGAAAAAACTACCAAAATGGCCATTTTTGAGGCATTTGTGCGAGCTGGGGGTAAACCCATGATCGAAACCACGGTCGCTTCCTTACATAGAATCATAAAAACTATCATTTTTTTACTACCCGTCTCAAATCTAAAATTTTCGACCCACCCTAGTTTACATATACATACGCTTTTTTGGAAGAGTTCAATTTTAAGCTTAAAACGAGTGTTTTCCATTCCCAGATTAAGCATGAAGTAAAATTTCGAGTTTAGAAAAGCCTGAAAATTTGGTTTGGTCGCGTAGCGCGAAGCGCGGAGCGGCCAAACCAAATTTTCAGGCTTTTCTAAACTCAAAATTTTACTTCATGCGCCACGCGTATTAAACACTGAAAGCACTGAAATATTGTGAACGCCTAAACTTAGCTTGAAATCAGTGTCTTATACGCGTTGCGCATGAAGTAAAATTTCGAGTTTAGAAAAGCCTGAAAATTTGGTTTGGTCGCTCCGCGCTTCGCGCTACGCAACCAAACCAAATTTTCAGGCTTTTCTAAACTCGAAATTTTACTTCATGCTTAGTCTGGGAGTAGAAAACACTGGTTTAAACTTCAAATTGACTTCTTTTAAGAAAACAAGGAATATTTAAAAATCTACAACATGTAATTGGGATATGTATACTAAAAAGAAAGAAATCACAAGAAATTATGATTTAAAGCTTTTCTAAAAGGAAGAGCACTAATATACTCGCGACCTAAACAGTATAACATTGTCATATAACGTCAAAATTTGACACAAATAGGAAAATTCGTTGCAGATACAACTGTCGCCATACTTTCTAAAAAATTTGAACCACACATTCCACATCGATGGGTCAAATGACATCTCTCCCGAATTCCACTATATGTATGTATTTTGTATACCTACAAAATATTAACAGTGACAATTGCAGTAAGAATTATTATTGCTTTCAATAATTTGTCACTAAAATAATATTTTTTTTAGAATTGATTCCACAGGATTCTAGAGGATAAACATTTTAGCTTATATAAAGGGTGGGCCATCTATTAGTTTCTTATTAAGTGAATTGGATAGCTAACGCCATATAATGCGTTAGATGGCGTTAGCTATCCAATTCACTTATTAGTGTTCACATATCGGTTTGATATAATATAATAATAATACTTTATTTACGCTAACTGCATTTACAAGATAGATTAAAAGTAGATATATTTACACAATATAAAACAAATTACTATACTATGATAAATTAATAATAAATAAGGTCATTCAATATGTCTTAGCTGGGCCTTGAACGTTGAAAAGGGAATCCCAACCACCTCGAGTGACGAACCCGCGCTGTTAACGTTTCTGGCGATCCGCGTCATGGAACCATGCATGCCATAATTAGTCCTGTGGTGATTCACGTACAAGAAGTTCTTGCATCTCAACTCACGACTTGGTACATTAATATTGACTAAATTTAAAAGATGTTCCGAGTCAATTCGCCCATTCAGTAATTTGAATGTAAATGTAAGGTCCATTCTCTTCCTCCGAGTATTCAGCGAATGGAGGCCTACGTATGCACTGGATTGCTGGAGTGTAAGGTATATTCCCGAAGTACTGAGTTTAAATGCAAGAACTTTAGTAAATTTGTTTTGTACCGATTCTAATCTATCTATATGGGTTTTGTATACAGGTGACCATATAAGGCAGCAGTATTCAAGATGTGATCTTACCAACGAGTTGTATAAAATAACTAGGGCACGTATGTTGCTAAAATCACTCGTACTCCGCTTAACGAACTCTAGCATTTTATTGGCCTTATTTATAGTGTGGTCAATATGAAAGTTATATGTCAGCTTAGGATATAATATTACACCGAGGTTCCTTATGTAATTCACCCTACTAAGTGAAATACCGTTTAAATTATAGATGTAATTAATGGGTGTTTTACTGCGTGAGAAAGGCATAAACTGACATTTATTAATATTAAGTTTCATATTGTTAGACACGCACCAAGTGTGAATTAAAGACAAATTACTCTGGAAAATAGAACAATCATCTGCTTCACTGATTTTCAAAAATATCTTTAGATCGTCTGCAAATAGCAAATGCGGGCAGGTAAGTTCTTCAGATAAGTCGTTGATAAAGATGGTAAATAGTAATGGTCCCAGATGGGAACCTTGGGGTACACCCGACGTTGCGTAAAATGTATCTGAGATAAAATTGTTTATCTTAACAGACTGAGCCCTTCCTGTTAAATATGACTTTATCCATTTCAGTAAAGGGTCGCCTATACCATAACCACACAATTTTTGCAATAAGATAGAGTGACATACGCAATCAAAACCTTTGCTGAAGTCTCTGTAAATAGAATGCACTTCAGCTCCACTTTCGATAGCCTTGACAATGTAATCAGTGAAAACAAGAAGGTTAGTTTGTGTTGAACGACTCCTAACGAACCCATGCTGGTTTTGCGTGATAATATTACGAAAAGCGTCAGCCAACTGATTATATAATAATTTCTCAAAGACCTTGGGTATAACTGACAGTATCGAAATTTGCCTATAGTTACTTACGTTGAATTTAGAACCGGATTTGTGGATTGGTGTTACAAATGATAATTTCCATTCATCCGGGAAGATACCGGAAGTTAAGGATAGAGAGAACAGTTTGTATAGTGGATTGTAAAGCGATCTACTACAATTACGAAGAAATAACGGAGGAATATTGTCAGGGCCAGGGCCAGAGGTAACCTTCAACCTTGAAAGTTCAAATAATACTTGATCGGGAGTTGTATACACGTTATTTAAGTTTGTTGTTAAATTAGGAGTAAAAGCTGTCGGTGTTTCATCAGTATCTGGATTGTAAACTGAGGAGAAGTACTTCGCAAATAAATTCGATATGTTGACACCTGCTGTAGCACTATCGTCTTTATAGGTCATAATCATTGGAATACCAGATGATTTATACTTATTATGAACAAAAGACCAAAAAGACTTAATGTTATGCGGAATGGAAAGTTCAATGTTATCCAAATACCGTCTGTAGCACAGCATTGTTTCAGTTTTACATTGGGTTCTAAATAATTTGTAGTCAGCCGAATTAGAGGTTAGTTTCCATTTTTTGTGAGCTTCTTTTTTAGATTTTATCATAACAATTAACTTTTTCGAAAACCAGGAAGGGTAACAATCAAACTTTACAGGTTTTTTTGGCACATACAGGTCAATTACAAAGTAAATTATATCATAGAAAATCAGACTAGCAGAATTAATATCGGAGCACTTATATAAGTAAGACCAATCCACACAAGACAAGAAGTTATTTATGCTGTGATAATTTGCACGTTTAAAATCTGGTTTGTATTTAATGCTATTAGTTATCATCTACAATAATGTTAGCGTACAGTGGAGGGTGATATCAATCAATTGGAATTATAGGAGGACAATGACTTAATGAGAAGCAATCATAATTTGAGAAACATAAGTCCAATGTCCCTCCAAATTCATTCTTAATACCATTAAATTGATTCATACCTAGAGAGCTAAGACAGTCACAAAGTAACACATCGGCAGTTGAACTTATATTCGTTGGAATTAAGCCGCAGTTCTCGTCATCGTTGATCCAAGTAATATTTGGTAAATTTAGATCACCAATGATAATAAACTTATAATCAGGATAATCCATCACAAGTTTATCAAACATAATGCAGTGATTTTCATAAACAGTTAATGCAGAATTTGGCGGAATATAGCAGCAGCATATTATAAGTTTAGCAGAACCAGTATTCATTTTTATGGATATTACTTCCAAAGTGTCGTCAGTTTCTAAAATGGCCGATTTTAGGTTTTTCCTAATTGCGAGAAAAACACCGCCGCCTCTGTTTTTTGTACTTGTTTCAGCTGAACGGTCTTTACGATAAATATTAAAACGGCAATCAATTATCTCACTATCCATAATAGATGCATGCAGCCAAGTTTCAGTAATAGCTATTATAGTGTAATCTTCCGATAGACAGGAGTTAAAGAAGTCAACTAGTTTCGTCCGAAGACCTCTCACATTTTGATAATACAATGATATACTATCTGCAGTAATATTAGATTATTCAGATCCATGGGTCGGCTGAGTTTCCTCTTGGAAAATTTCCCGTAGAATACTTATTACTGCGACGAGGAAAGAATCCTTTTACCGCCAATCCAGTTGGCCACAAAGATGGATCCAGTAAAGTCTTTATAAGTGACTCTTTAACTCCTACTTTATAAGAACAAATATCCTAATTTTTAGTAAGTTCGAAGCATTTGGCGTCCTTTATATCAAGGACGTTATGAACATAATCCAGGACAGAGCTGACTGTCGATTCAGGACTACATCTACCGACATATATCCATTGACGCCTTTCAGCTGATGTAAGGTTAGAAGTAACGCCGTTGGGATCAGTATCAGAAATATTCCTATTACCAATGATGATTTTTTTAGGAGCTTGGATTATCTTGGTAACAACCTGAGCATAATCTGAGGACGATTTGGATCTAGTTTTAGTTTTAGTTTTATTTTTGCTGTCAGCACTATTTGATTTAACGAATGATAGTTTATCATTTTCATTCCCAGATACATTTGGAGTCAATAACGTTTGTGCGACAGTTAATTGTTCGGTTCCAGAATCATTAGTATGAATAGTAGGAGATGTGATTAATGAACACTCATCTTTACTAACATCCATCCTTAATGTGCTCAATATTAATAAAGATAGCAACTTTATTAATATTGAGCACATTAAGGATGGATGTTAGTAAAGATGAGTGTTCATTAACCACATCAATAATGCTGCTTAATTTGACAGATACACTATTCTCCTTGTCGATACAATCCTTACACGTCCATGATAAGCTTTTATTATCAAGTAAGGCCTTGCAAACGGTTTTATTTAAATTAGTGCATTTAGAGCCATGGAATAAACCATTGCAAGTGCGGCAATGAACTGTATCTTGATCAGTAAGTGCCACAGCTGTATCACAAGACTTACACTTAGACATTTTAGTTTATAATTACAGTAAAATCAATGTATCACAGAAATATATCAAAAGTAAAATGAATAAAAATAGGTTAGACAAAAGACACGCTTCACCACAAGGGGCCGATCATGTGGACTATAAACTACAAACACAGGTAGGCCACGGATAGGAGAACACAGTGTTTTACAAAGGAATATAAATACAGATAAAAGTATTAAAAAAAAATAAAAGTAAAGATTAATTAGTAAAAATGGATTATAGACGATATGAGAAACACATTAAAATGTATAATATAATACAGTATAAAAATATAATAATGTAGAAAAGACAGGCCCGTACGGGACGCGAACTCGCGATTTCTGTACAAGAATCGTCGATGTATCACCTAAACCAACAAACACTTCCTTATTTTAATTAGAAAATTGCACGTCAATTGCAAAAATAAGTTTTATCATGTTAATGATGTACTGTAATTTACCATAAATATAAATATTGAGGTTATGTTAAGAATAACAAACCGAATTTAAATAAGTCTGTTATAAGTATATTATTGTTACTCACAGTACTCACAATGAATCCGAATTAAGCACTTTTAGCTGTTGGATAGCAGTAGACAAATTAAAAAAACGTTAAAATAAGAAATTATTATATATTTAGTTTTGACCTTCTAACCTTTTACAAGAATTCGAATGATTTGATATAGTAAGAAATGTTCAGTATTCCTCAGCACTGGGTCGGGACCACACTGAAGAGGACCTTAAAGTCCAAAACGCGTCTGTGGGTATTCGGTGCCGGAATACTGAACTCAAATACAATTTTGATATTAGTTTATTTTTGAACTGAATGTTATTTCCACATTGGCAACACTGACGCGCTTGACATATTGACATGAATGTAGTGTCAAGCCTCGGCTGTAAGATATGAATCGTCTTAATCTAAAACACCTTTAAGAAATATTGACAAATTATTTCCAAAGTGAGTGCTGTTCCGCAGTAGAGTGCGTTAAATGCTTAATGATTTTTTGTGACCGCAATTAGACGATTTCGACTTAGACACGATTTAGTTCCAGCAGGGTGGAGCAACATGCCACACCAGCTGTGAAACTATCGACTAAGTTTGGTATCCGTGTTATCAGTTTTAGAGACATTAAATAATTGGCCATCGCGCAGCTGCGATTTGTCGCCGTTGGACCATTGTTTGTAGGGATATGTTAGGGACCGTTGTTACCCCAACGATTCACAAACAATTGACGCCCTGAAGAAAAACATTCGTCAAACTACAAATACAGTTAATTAAACACAGTTATATTCCTTTCTTCACTTTTATCTTTCTTGCTAGATGCACATTTCGGGTACTAAGTACCCATTATCAATAGCTAACTGAATAAAAACCGATAAATGTTTACAATATATACCTACTCGGACTAGGCGGAGAAAGGACTGAAACAATCAATAGCTCCCCAGCAGGTACCAATAGAGGATTTAATCAACGACCTGGAAATTGCCGCGACGAAATTAAAAGAAGAAGAAGCAACAGCGTTCCGCATTACCACAAAAGAAACAATACAGAAATGTTTAATGAAGAACAAAGACAACCGTCAGCGCAGAAAATATAACCCGGAAATAAAAACCTTAAAGAAAAAGACGTTTTCTACCTGAAGTCGGATAAAGGTAATGCGATTGTAATTGTCAACAAATCTGATTATTTTGACAACGTGAAACAAATGTTAGAATCCGGCGCATATGTTGAACTAACAAAAAATCCTCTAAAAACGTATACGAACAAAATCAATAACTTCCTTAAAACTCCAACATGTTTAATTGATAAAAAGCTCGCCTATAAATTAAAAATCAGTAATCCAAAATTACCAAAATTATATTGCCTACCCAAAATCCACAAACCGGGAAATAAATATAGACCTATTGTCTCCAATATCAACGCACCCACGTACAAAATTGCAAAATGGCTGGTTCATGAATTCCAACAATTAAAAATAAATAACGACTTTTCCGTTGAAGATTCTTTTCAATTCACAAACAAATTAACCAACACAAATATTCAACAAAATGAACAATTAATTTCATTTGATGTAGAGTCACTGTTCCCCAGTATACCTATTGATATAACCATTAACATTTTAAAAGATTTATTAATTGAAAATTGCGTCCCAAAAGACAAAATAGATAATTACATTAAACTCACCGAAATGGTCATGGATTTTAACACATTTGAATTTAACGGAAAATTCTACAAACAAACATTTGGTACCGCTATGGGTAACCCGCTTTCACCATTTTTAGCAAACATTTTTATGAACCATTTCGAAAATCAGGCCAAAAACACTCTAGATTATTTTCCTAGAATATGGATAAGATACGTAGATGATATTTTTGCTATTATTGAACCAAACAGAGATATCAAACAATTTGTCAACAACCTCAACAACTTATACCCCAGTATTAATTTCACATTTGAATTAGAATTCAACAACGAACTTCCATTTTTAGATTTAATAGTAATTAAAAACAAAAATAAACTAGATTTCAATATTTTCAGAAAGCCCACACACACTTTCAATTATATTCACTCAAGTTCACACAGCCCATTTAAACATAAATTAGCTTCTTTTAATAGCATGATCCACAGAGCAGTAAAACTCCCATTTTCAAAAGAAAATAGGAAAAAAAATTTAAATTCATATTTAAAATTGCAGAATATCTAAACTATAATAAGAGAACAATTCAAAAATTAATCAACAGACACATAAGACATCATAACATCCAATCCACAACCACTTTAGAACCAATTTTAGAAACAGACAACAATAAGAAATATATAAAAATAATTCATGAGCCAAAAACCAACCAACATTTAAATAAAATATTCAAAAAATACAATTTCATTCCTGCACATTACACCAATACCAAACTTAAAATGTTATTGGGTAATACTTTTGAAAAACAAGACCAGTTGCTGAATTCAGGGATTTACTCAGTCAATTGCAATAATTGTACTAAATTGTATATTGGACAAACAAAAAGAAATGTGCACATTAGATTCAAAGAACATATGTACCACATCAGAAGCCAAAACCCTGACAAATCAGCAATTGCTCATCATACTTTGACAACAGGCCACGAATTCAACATAAATAAAGTTAAATTATTAAACGAATCCAGCAGTTATCAATTAAACATGTTGGAAGCGATAGAAATGATGAAAAATAAGACAGAACTACTCAATTTCGATTTAAGCCCAATAATGAACCCCTTATTAAATTTATTACCCAACAGATAACCCTCATTAACATCATTGTAAACCCTCCCAAGTCCGAAACCGAATAATCCCCAACACCCCCATTTCCAAGATACCGCATTCGTTTCAAAATGCAAATTACTTTTTTAGTTTTTCCGCCTAGTCCGAGTAGGTATATATTGTAAACATTTATCGGTTTTTATTCAGTTAGCTATTGATAATGGGTACTTAGTACCCGAAATGTGCATCTAGCAAGAAAAATAAAAGTGAAGAAAGGAATATAACTGTGTTTAATTAAGTGACTTAACACCTTCACGTAACTCATACAACTACATTAACTACAAATACAGTTTTGATATTAGTTTCTTTTTGAACTGAGTGTTATTTCCACATTGGCAACACTGACGCGCTTGACATATTGACATAAATGTAGTGTCAAGCCTCCGCTGTAAGATATGAATTGTCTTAATCTAAATCACCTTTAAGAAATATTAAAAAATTATTTCCAAAGTGAGTGCTGTGTCGCAATAGAGTGCGTTACATGCTTAATGATTTTTGTGTGACCGCAATTAGACAATTTCGACTTAGACACGCTTTGGTTCTAGCAGGATGGAGCAACATGCCACACCAGCCGTGAAACTATCGACTAAGTTTGGTATCCGTGTTATCAGTTTTGGAGACATTAATTAATTGGCCATCGCGCAGCTGCGATTTGTTGCCGTTGGACCATTGTTTGTAGGGATATGTTAGGGACCGTTGTTACTCCAACGATTCACAAACAATTGACGCACTGAAGGAAAACATTCGTCAAACTATTCGTCAAATAGGGACTTAATTAAAAATGTTCAGCAATATTGGGTGAAAAGGATGGACTACTTTCAAGGTAGCGGCGACGGCTGTTTAACTGAAATTGTTTTACATAAATAATCGGAAGGTGTACTTTCTTCAATAAAGCAACAATCATTTAAAAATAGTCAACGGTGTAGTTTTAATAGCAATTTTAAAAAGAGATGGCCCACTTTTTAGTATTTAGACCTCTGATTTTGTTCTTAAACAACGGGAAAACGAAAACATGGTAGTAAATTAAGATACACGGATTTTTTTAAAAGTATAGTAAGTAGACAGACTAACTATTTATTTATATGTATATAATAGTATATTGTGTATCTAGTGCGTGAAGTAGACTTTTTTACACAAGAGTGAAGATTGCGAAAGTATTTAGACCTCTGATTTTGTTCTTAAACAACGGGAAAACGAAAACATGGTAGTAAATTATGATACAAGGATTTTTTTTTGAAAGTATACCCAGCACAGGGCAGATAGACCGTTATTCGATAGCCCTTGGAAATTACAACAAACGTTATTGAATCAGTTAATATAATTAAAAATAAAAAATTCAACGAAATACAAAGTGCCATTGTTAAATTAGATAAGATATTAGCTTTAAAATTATTGAGTAAAGGAAAAATATTTAAAAATTGGAAATACTGGTACATTAAAAAATTTTACACTCCACTTAAATGTTTTAAATGCAAAAAAATTGGTCATCTTCATACTGAGTGCCTAACAGAAAAATTTATAAATCACTGTTTCAATTGTCTATCATTTGAACATGAGAGTAAAAATTGCAGGGAAATACCAAAATGTTATCTATGTAATTTGGATGGGCATAAGGCAGAATCAATGAATTGTCCAAAATATCGGGAATTAGAAGAATTTAGAAGAAAATGACAATATTATTACAAACAAAAATGAGCATTAAAATCATACAAGTTAACTTAAACAGAGATAAAAGAGCAATTAACCTCCTGAAAACAAATATTATTAAAAATAATTACGATTACGCTCTTGTGTCGGAACCAAATAAAACCTTTATAAACAATAATTTTAGATGGCTATCGGACAAAAATGAAGATGCAAGCATATTCATATGGAATAAATCACTAATAATAAACAAATTTGGCAACCAAAAAAACTTTGTCTGGCTTGAAACTAAATTTCTTGTTTTGTATTCGTGTTATATATCACCAAATTGTACGATTACAGAATTTGAAAATGTGTTAATGAATCTGGGCGATAATATAAAATCACAAATTAAACCAATTTTACTGGGAGGAGATTTTAACTCAAAATCAAAATTATGGGGCTCAACGTCTGATGACAGAAGGGGAATAATTCTAAAGGAATGGATGTCAGAACAGAATCTAATCATTTTAAACAATAATGAAACTCCTACATTTGAAAGAAGAGGACAAGAATCTTTTATTGATTTAACTTTTTGTTCTCCAAATTTACTCAAATATAATATTTCTTGGAAAGTAGATCAATCGGAAAATTTAAGTGATCACAATAATATTATTACAGAAATATTCCTGAATAAAAATATAAAAAATTACATATCTAACAAATCGAATGCGTGGAAATTCAACGCAAATAAAGTGGAACCTCTCTCAATTCACTTTAAAGAGAAACTAAAATCTAATAATAATGTAAATATTAACAGTTATCATTTAGATAATACTTTAAAAAATGCATGCACAAAATATCTTACAAAATTAGGTTGTACTCATTTAAAAAAAAAACAAAATTATTGGTGGAATGATGAACTTTCAAAAATTAGATCTAATTGTAATAAAACAAGAAGACAAATAACACGTAATAAAAAGAAAAATAGACTGGGTAATTTGGATGAACTAATTAATAATCTCGAATTAAGAAGAAAAGAAGAACAACAAATATTCAAAAAAGAAATTGACAAAGCCAAAAGAAAATCATGGCTAAATCTTTGTAAAGAAGTCGAATCAGATGTTTGGGGAATTGGATATAAAATCGTAACCGACAAACTTGGCCTTAGAAGTAATTTACAACTAAGCGATGACATTCAAATTAAGGAAGCCAAAAAATTATTTCCTTTTAAAACTCAAATTACATGGACACCCTTAAATATCAATTCCAACGAAATTCCAGTGTGCAGCGAAGAGGAAGTGTTAGCTGCTAGTAACAAACTTAGCAATAAAAAGGCTGCAGGACCAGATGGGATTCCACCCGATTTAGCGAAATTAGCATGCAAAGAAGGAACAAAATATATTAGCATTCTTTTCACAAAATTTCTATTAACAGGACTTTTTCCAAAAAAATGGAAAATTGCAAAATTAATTTTACTTGAAAAACCTAGGAAAAATAATACAATAAGCTATCGTCCAATTTGCTTATTGAATAAAATTAGTAAAATTTTTGAAAATGTATTAAATAACAGAATTAAAGATGAATTAAACATTAATAACGGTCTATCAGATAACCAATTTGGATTTAGAGAGGGCAGATCCACCTTGGACGCAATTAAAAAAGTATTAAACACTGGGAAAAATTCATCAAAATTCTCTATTTTAATATGTTTAGATGTTAAAAATGCCTTTAATTCTGCGCCATGGAATCTTATATCCGACGCATTAATTAAAAGAAATATTCCAAATTATTTGTTAAGAATCATTAGGGATTATCTTTCGGACAGATTTATCTTAATTGGGAAAAATACAAAATTCAAAGTGTCATGTGGGGTACCTCAAGGTGCCATTCTTGGACCAACTCTCTGGAATATATTTTACGATGACATTTTGAATTTAAATCTTCCTGAAAATTCTACATCAATTGCTTTTGCAGATGATCTTGCAATCATCGTAAATGGTGAAAATAAACAAGACATTGAAAATAAAAGTAATCAAACAGTGAATATCATTAATCGTTGGATGGACAAAAATCATTTAAAAATGGCAAATGAAAAGACAGAAATTTTAATATTAAATGGTAAAAATACATTAAAAGAAATTGAAATTAACATGGGCAATAATACAATTGTAAAATCAATTAACAAATTAAAATATTTAGGAATACATATTGGCAGAAATTCAAGTATGCGTGAACATTTCATTCAAACTTCCAAAAAAGCCGAAAAATCTGTCAACTCACTAATTAAATTAATGCCAAATATTGGAGGGCCATCAACTTGGCATAGAAAAATATTAATATCAGTTACAAATTCTATATTACTTTATGGAGCACCCATCTGGGTAGATTGGCTTAACGCTGCCAAATATAAAAAAATGCTACAAAGTGTCCAAAGAAGAGCTGCTCTACGTATCGCACGGGCGTATCGTACAGTATCATCTAAAGCAATACAAGTAATAACAGGATCAATTCCTATTGATCTCTTGGCGAAAGAAAGATCAAAAAAATTTAACAATAGAACAATCTCAAAAAATGAACTTAGAAACAATAGCATAGAATTATGGCAAAATAGCTGGAATAATGAAATAATTTTGGGACAAAGAACAAAATTGTTAATACCAAATATAAATTCTTGGTTAACTAGAAAACATGGAGAATTAAGCTATGGACTGACACAATTTTTAACAGGACATGGTTGTTTTAACTATTACCTCCATAAAATTAAAAAAATAAATTCTGACATATGTAACTATTGCAATGAAATAGATGATTCAGAACATACTTTTATTAAATGTAATCGTTGGGATAACGAAAGAAAAATTATTGTAGATAAATTTGGATTTTTTGTAAATAGTTTGGATTTAATCGAAATTATGCTTAACGGAAGCGAAGAATGGAATATAATTCAGAAAGTAATAGACACAATAATCATTATTAAAGAAAACGAAGAAACAGAAATATTTAAACATTAATATTCAATAAATTATAGGCGAACAACTTGATGGAGTGCGCAAGCGATTCCAATTTATTCTGCTAGATAACATAAGAGTGAGGTTTTAGTGAGTAAAGATCCTTTCGATAAGGTCGAGTCTCACACACCCCAGGTTGACTGGCAGTGTATAAAGCATTTCCTCCTCTTCAAAAAAAAAAAAAAAAAAAGACAGACTAACTATTTATTTATATGTATATAATAGTATATTGTGTATCTAGTGCGTGAAATAGACTTTTTTACACAAGCGTGAAGATTGCGAAACGAGCGAAGCGAGTGAAGCAATCACGCGAGTGTAAAAATGTCTTCACGCACGTGTTACACACTATACTTTTTCTACGACTACACGATTTAATAAATTCCAAAACACAAACAAACTATTAACGTAAAGTATTTATTTATCTTTGTAATAATTATTATTAATTGTTACAGTGCAGTTGGTTAGGTACATTACACCAGAACTTTCGTTGGATGTAGTATTTAGACAACTATTGTTATTATTATTGCTAATATTCAAAATTTTGTTTCAAACATCTTGCTTCTTTGTTATCGAATTTTCAACATACCTTTCTGTAACAGCAGAACTTTTCCAGCCTCCGTGCTTTTTTAAAGTTAACAGATCGGCACCTGCTTCAACTAACAGAGTTGCAGAAGAAAGCCTAAAGCAATGGCCGGTATATTGCTCAAGATTTTGCAATTTTAAAAATTTTGCAACATCTGCGGGTACCTTTCCAATTTTATTAATGCCGATAACTTGACGGGTACATTTCCCTTTTTGATAATTAATGAAAAATTTCTTTTCAGCGTAATTTTTAGGGCGTAGAGCTAAGTATTTTCTGTAGTATTCTAAATGTACTGTTACAGCAAATTTTCTTGAAATTTTAGTTTTAGTGTCTGGTACAACTATGAGAAGAGATGATCCAAAATCTTGAATATCCTCTACATTCAATTTATATAATTCGTCTCTTCTCAGGGCACCAGCAAGTCCAAAAATCAAAACGACCTATAGTAAGAAAATAAATAAGAATTTTGAAAACTATGCTGCATTCCACTTACCTTATTTAATAAATATATATTATCGGGTGCTTCATTTATAAATTTAAGGATATGTTCTTTATCTAAAACTCGAGATTTCTTTGGAGTATATCCTTCACTTTTTCTCTTTAAAAATGATATTACTTTAGTATAATTACCAATGTTTATGTTATGGTTGACATTTATTGTACTCTTCCACATTGAATAGTGACTCCAAAGTGTTGAGGGAATTTTGTCGCCAGTTCTGCGAGATATGTTAAAATTACGTTTTCCGAAAATGAATTAATTTCATGTTCAGTGTGCCATTCCATGAATTTTTTATAAATATTTTCATAAATATCAAGAGATTTTTTCGGCAACAGCCACGAACTAGCAGCGTTTGTTGCCGCAATAATCCTTGGTGGGGTATTAGGCCTCTCTGGAGATAGTGCTGTCTGCATTTTAACGTTCACCAATGTTCACCAACACACAAAACAGCACAAACTTAACTAAATGACATGTGTCATTTAAAAAATCACCGCCATCTAAAAATTGTTCACCGATGCTAAAAAGTGTATTGGCTCTTATGGCAGCGGTGCGTGAAATAAATCCCATAAGAATTGCATCGGTATGAAAAATCAAATTTCACACATTTTTATCGATGTGTAAAATTGTATTTCACAAATAGGAGTAGAAAAATTCTTGATAATGGCATTAAACCGAAACTAGTAGAAAATAAAATAAAAATAAGTGAAACAAAACCAAGTGAATTTAATTTACAAACCATTATATGTAGAAAAAAGTGTTATAAATCTAATTGTAATTGTCTGAATAAAGATGTACTATATACAGGGAGTTTTTGTTTCAAGTATACATGTCCCAATTTCGGCGTATATACCGTAAATCTTTAGATAATCGTTGTTTTTTTTTTAAAGGAGTTTAATTTAAAACCTAAGATGAGTGTGTTCCACTCCCAGACTAAGCATGAAGTAAAATTTCGAGTTTAGAAAAGCCTGAAAATTTGGTTTGGTCGCGTAGCGCGAAGCGCGGAGCGGCCAAACCAAATTTTCAGGCTTCTCTAAACTCGAAATTTTACTTCATGCGCCACCGATACAAACACTGACATATTACGAAGTTTAAAACACACCGCTGAACTTTACATTGATTCAGTGTTTTGTGCCGGTGGCGCATGAAGTAAAATTTCGAGTTTAGAAAAGCCTGAAAATTTGGTTTGGCCGCTCCGCGCTTCGCGCTACGCGACCGAACCAAATTTTCAGGCTTTCCTAAACTCGAAATTTTACTTCATGCTTAGCCTGGGAGTGGAAAACACTCGTTTAAAGCTTTAAATTGGTTTCTTTTAATAAACCGAGCGTGATAAAATGTACAACGTCTTCATATGTATACTTAAAAGAAAAATTCTCGTTATGAATATGTTCGGTGTTACATAAAACTCTCTGTATATATACCCAGAAAACCAGATTATACAGGGATTTTTTTTCTTTCAAGAGGATGTATGCTCTAAATAAATAGAGAAAAATCGGCATATTGTAGTATTTAATTCATTTTTATTTAAGGATGAAATTGTAAAAATAGGTGTATTCAAAACAACCCTGAGAGTAGGAAGACACATTACACAATTTCTACTATCCCTAAAGCATATCTATTTCCTCAAAATATTTCACATTTTGTTATGTAAACTGATATTTCTGTGCTTTTGAGGAATAACCAGTTATGTTGATTTTTTGGTCAAATTTAGTTAAGTGCAGAAATTGGTAGATATTTATGTGTACTTTCATTTGGTGAACTCAAAAAGATGTTATCTGTTACACATTTAGCACAATATAGACAAAACCAGTTAAGTGTGACAAGTTAAGTGTGATTTTTGAGGAATAACCAGTTATGTTCCATTTAAATGTATATTAAATGTATTTACATCCACTTTTCACAACAAATGGTTAATGTTAATGCATATTCAGTCTATATAATTCATGAAGAAACATGTATGAATATTATAATTGAATATATTCGAAGTTTCACAAGGTGTACAGTAATTTGAAAAAAAACTCAAGAATTATGAAATGACGTGAAATTACATTTTATTACATTTTATTACGTACATTTTTATTACAGATAAAAACAATTGGCTTCGATTATTATATACATCTTGTAACGCACTAAAGTAACTTATTAAGAGTAATCGACATGTTGACGCGACGAGATTCGGTTAGATCGTCTGACATTCACATCAATCGCACGTACAATTTTTACTTGTTTAGGTCCGTTAGGTGGTCGATTACAATTTTTACGCTTTCGTTTGTTGGTTTCATTCGTTTCCGGAGATTCCTCAGTTGAATCGTCGTCGTCGTCTAAATCCGGATTAATATTTTTCGCACTAGAGATGTCGGTCGTACTGAGCAGCTTGTAAAAAGCGTGAACTTCTGGTCTCAAAAGATCCAACATGGAGAGCAAGTCCTGTTTTTTCTCGCGGCTTATGTCGTGCGGCCCTGTGTATCTAAGCTGAAACTGATCGTTTTGAATATTACAAGTATTGCGTCTGCGTACGTGTAATTCAGAGAACTCTCCATCTTGAAAATTTTGTTTATAGAAAATCAGACCTTGTTCTTTCAGGTATCTAATCCATTTTACGTTATGCCACAAGAAACGTTCATTTGACACACTTTTTTGCCGGTTAATGAACACGTTTTTGAACAATGCCTCGAAGTCATAAAACATGTCTTGTGACATAACGACAACTTCCTTCTTACATTTTCGAACCAGATCATACCAATCGTTGGGGTGATGAATATCCGAAGCTTGTGATTTGTTAGCTCTTTCAATAGTCGCGTGGTCGCTGTCGCACTCCATATGAGTATGACCTGGCTCGAGAAATTTATGGTCCACACTTTTAATTGTCGGATGGTTGGCAACTACAGCAGAAAACATTCCAGCCAAAATTTTATTTTTATTTTGACCCCCGCACGAGTCTGAGAAAAAAGTCACGTTTTCGACCTTCGGGTTAATATCTTGCAGGAATTTGTAGATACATGACGCGACTTCATTGGCACCCCTTTTGGCGTCACCTTCGTGCCACATATAACATGTCGTCTTCGGTGTCGTGTTGTCGTTGACGGTCAAGTTGTAGGTCCACAGTTGTCTCTTGTAGAAAGCCACAGATGTTTGCAAGGAAGGTGTGGGCAAACACTGTTGCAAGTCGAAGGTGCAGAAGAGATGGGTGCCCTCCGATGTTTTGGCCTTCTTCTTATCAGCAGATTTAGTTGAATACGCCGCATCTGCTGCTTCCTTGTGATCCTTCTGCAGTTGTCTTGTCTCCTCTTGTTTATTTTCGTCAGGTTCGTACCTTAAGCGCGCAGTGAACATGTCACATTTATGGCACTTGTCTAAGTGGGGTTGTTTGAATTTAAGATCTGTTTTCTTGAACACCTTGTAATATATCCAGTACTTAACAGGTTTCTGCACTTCATCTTTGTATAAAGCGTACATCTTGTGCACAGTCAGCCCGATTAGCAAATATTTTTTTGACGTGTGGCGACGCGAATAGTGGCTTTCATAAGCCTTCATATCTTATAAATCGAACAAACTACGTCCATTTTAATGGCTTCAATTCTTATGAATTTTATTCCCCTTCAGATGTTCCGCAAGGGTCTAATCTAGGTCCATTATTATTTAATTTGTATATTAATGACCTAATTGAATCCATAAATTGTCCAGTTTTAGCCTACGCAGATGATATTAAAATATATAATGTCATCAACAATCAAAACGACTGTGTTACTTTGCAGAGAAATTTGGATATAATAAGTGGTTGGTGTAACAATAACGGCCTGTCTCTTAACGTTAGTAAGTGTGTCACTATTTCATATACGAAAAAATCCAATCCCATTAATCATCAATATTGGGTAGATGGTGCCTCCATAAAACGAGACCAAATTTTCAAAGATCTTGGTATTACGTTTGATCACAGGTTGTCATTCACTAATCATATTTACAACGTCACCTCATCAGCTTTCAAGATGCTTGGCTTTGTAATTAGGACTTGCAAGTATTTTAATGATACTGATTTGATCAGGGTATTATACTGTGCCTTAGTTAGAAGCCGCTTAGAGTACGGTTCCATAATTTTTTATCCATATTACACAAATCAATCCATCTTGCTAGAACGTGTACAAAAACGTTTTCTAAAATATTTAAATTTTAAGTTAACTGGTATATATCCTGATTATCTCACTGACTACAGCACTTTATTATCTATACACAGTATGATATCTTTGTCTGATCGTCGTAAGTTAGCTAGTAGTACATTCATGTTCAAATTAGTTCATAATATAATAGATGTTCCTCAATTACTCTCTATGATACCTTTTAATACGCCACGTATAGTTTCGCGGCAAAGTAGTTCGTTTCTATTACCAACAGTTAATACCAATATACTACTAAAAGCGCCAATATATCACATGTCTATTAATGCTAATTCGCGTTTTACTGATATATTTTGTAATATTGTAAATCTTTAATTATACCAACTTTTGTATATTTTACACCATTTTATATATAATTTTGTTAACTGTATGTATTGTATGATTTTGTCCGATTTGTGGTTTTTCCGTGGACGATAAAGTATATTATTATTATTATTATTATTATTAAACTTGTCAATGTGAGCTTTAACCTCTGCAATGAGAGTTTCTGAGGTCTTATTTTTAGGAACCCTTTTTCCTCTTTGATCAGTCAATGGCAACTGCCCCATTTCCTTCCACATGTAAGTCAGACAATTTTCAATGAAAGACTCGGTTTCGCCAAGAGTTAATCGAAAACACTTACGACAAACTTTTTGGTCGACGAACTCGCTGCGCAAGTGATATTGCGCTGCGAATTTTTTTTTGCCTCAAGGCCCCTTTGCGCACTCTTACAGGTTTGAGCGTTATCAGGCCTCTCACAAAATCGCGTCGATACAGTACGTTCCCTGCGCCCAATAAGAGTCGAACATTCTAGTCTGATTCTCTCTTGATATATTCGTCGCGCACTCTGCTCGGCAGTGAGGCAATCTTGAACTAACCCTCTTCCTAATCGGTTTCCCTTTGACAGTTCGGTAAGCTTTACCGCGATTTCTTCTACGCTGACGACGCTTGCTTTTGGGCATGGCAGTGTTTGATCCAGATCCAGATGATTGTGACTGCTGAATATCTAAAGGACAAGATAAACCTGACAATTCCGCAAATGAGTCCTGAGCAGAAACATAATCATGCCCCAACTGAACATCTGGTGGCTCTGCCGAATTCAACACTGTAAAACGGCCAACAATGTTAAATAGGTTATGTCGTAATCGTTTTCAACAATGATACCCAAAATGCATTTACTAACCTGGGGATTCCAAAGAACTACTTGAGTAGTCTCGGATTAAATCCATCTCTTAATCAAAGTCAGGCTTTTTGCGACTTGTTACACTTTTATTTGAATCAAAAGCTCTGAGCTATTAAGAACTGTTGTCAAATTTCGAGGCTTGGCTTCTCCAGAGCGTCAACTGGCGTCAACGCCGCCAACTGATAAATCGATAATGCGCTCTACGTTACCGGCAAATCTTGTGTTGGTACGCGGCGGCGACGCACGCGGCGCACTTGCGTCTTTAGTAATTGTTTGCTCGCCATAGCGTGATATTGCGGGCACGACTACCGAATAAACTATCCGAAAAAAACCATGTGTTGAGTTCAGAGTTTAAATAAGGCCCAATGAACATCGTTCAGCGCCATAAACATCAAGACAGAGTCTTACAAGTTGCATTTGTCGCCGATAAATAATCTGACATTATGAACCTCAAAGTTATGTTTAATACGAGCGATCGGTACAAACTTTTGACGATTCTTATGTTGACACGCCGGTGATACAATTTTTTTTATTAAATCATGCTCACATATATCATATTTTATTTAATATTACGTTAAATAACATTAAAATTGAGATTATAGCCGAATAACCGGTTATCTCACTTTTTTGAGGAATAACCAGTTATCTCTTTTTCTTTTTTTTCTGGGTAAATAAAAGACATATTCCCACCGTTGACATGTTTTATGTACTTTTTTCATCCATATGAATAACATTCAATGGATATTCGGAGTCATTTCAAGGTACTTACGAAGTTGAGCAGTGAAACTTTAAACTTAAATTATTCGAAATCATGTAAAAACGACTAAACTGGTTATTCCTCAAAACCACAGATTTAATTATTTAATATACCGCTGTGAAAAAAGTGTTCGTTTTTTATTTAGTTAACAATTACAATTAATTATGCAAACGAGGATTAAATCGTAATGATGCCGTAATTAATTATAATCAGATTTTACAGTAGCTTACTCAAACTAGGAGCATCCATCCTAAGGATTACAATTTTATTTCCTGGTTACATCATTTTACAGTAAATAATCTAAAAATATACTAAATTCTCTGTATGTGGCCAGGCCTAGATACAGCAAAAGATAGCGAAAATATTAGAATTTACGGAAACTGTAAACACTTAAAACTTTCACGATTTTTATAAAGGGTGGGCCATCGCAAGGAATCTTTTTAAAATGTTAACAAAACACAAACGGCTGAATGGAATTTCTTGATCTTGAATTTATTTTGTAACCAAGAGTATGCGGTTATACATGAAATATGACCTCAGCTGTCAGCTGTCGGCTGTCACGGCTGGCCTTACAATAGTCCATTCTCTCGACCCAATTTTTCAGAACTTTTTCCAACGTCTGCGGTTCTATCTCAGCAATGGCATTTTGGATATTGACTTTAAAATCGTCAATCGTTGCTGGATCGTTGGCATAACAACTTTCTTTACCGGCACCCCAGAGACAAAAGTCCATGGGCGTCAAATCGCAGCTCCTTGCTGGCCAATTTAGATCTTCACGACGGCCGATTACACGATTTTCGAACTTTGACCGCAATAAGTCGATAGTTTCGTTGCTAGTGTGGCATGTAGCCCCATCTTGTTTGAACCAGATGTTGCCCACATCCAAACCAGTAATTTGCTCCCAAAAAAAGTTTTGCTATCATGGTCTTATAGCGGTTTTCGTTGGCCGTTTCGCCAGATTCAAAGAAAATGGGTCGATGATGCCGTCGGCCCATAATCCGCACCATACACTCGTTTTTAAAAACATTTTTAGTCATTTAATGTTCTTATCAAAGCATTCAGTTTGAAGTTTCGAACGAGCGTTTCCACTCCCAGACTAAGCATGAAGTAAAATTTCGAGTTTAGAAAAGTCCCGTGAAAATTTGTCGAGGGTCGCGCAGCGACCCTCGACAAATTTTCATGGGGCTTTTCTAAACTCGAAATTTTACTTCATGCGCCACACGTATAAACCACAGATTGCAAGTGAAATTCGAATGTACATAAATTTCACAATATTTTAGTGTTTTATACTCGTGGCGCATGAAGTAAAATTTCGCGACCCTCGACAAATTTTCACGGGGCTTTTCTAAACTCGAAATTTTACTTCATGCGCCACGCGTATAAAACACTGATTTAACGAGAAATTTAAAAACACACAAAAAAAATTATTCATGTTAATCCTCACAATTCGAAATATTTTTAACGAATCGAATCCTTTTGTAAGTAATAGAATTTTTTATAAATACTCGAATCCTTTTATAAAGATTCGAATTACCCGCATTTGGATTCGAATACGAATCCTCTTAAAAAAATGTAACGAATCCGGATCACGAATCCAGTTGAACTAAAGTATTCGAATGCCTCTATTGAATCCTCTAAAAGGATTCGAGTCCTGCCCAGCTCTGATATGGAATATATAAAACTTTACTTAAATTAAAAAAAAACAGTAGATGGTTCCTATTATAAATACTCACTTTGGTTATTTTCAACAAATTGTCTAACAGTAACTCGTTCGGGATGCATTGGCGATGCTTAACGATCACGTGTGGGTTTTTTGCCCAGTTGGTGTTTACTTCCGATATAACCTCAAGGCCGAAATATTTAGCAATCATTTTGGGCTATGAAAAACTTGATTCTGAACAACTTTTATTTGAAACTTTTTTTGCTATTTTCAACGATACGCCCACTATAGACCGATTTCCGCTTAGTGACCCGCCCTATATATAAACTCACTGCAATGATGCGTAAGACAGATTTTCATAACATCTTTATTTACAGAATACATAGTAATAGTTTATAAGTAATTACAATAAACACATTTAAATTCTGTAAATTGGCTATCGACCCTGGGGTCTTTTAGCCTAGTGATAAATTCACTTTTTATTCACATTCTATTGAATAAATACATGGCAAAGAAATCACAAAACGGATCTTTTATAATGTGGCCGAAATAGTTTCTTTATTATATATCAATTGCGTAAAATGAGATAGATGTAATATTTCTTCTATATTTTCCATACTCTATCTTGACATTAATCTCTACTAAATAGGTAAGCAAAACTCAAAAAAAACACACTTCCCCCCCTGCGCCGCCCCTACCACCGCGAAAATTACGACTTTGACAATTTTTTTTGACTAAACTACAAGAGATCAAATTCGGAAAGAGCGCAGAAAACTCAATGGACGGGTATTTTTTTATTGAGAAAATCACCGCCCCCGGGGGCGGCACGAAAAACAACATTTTCGACATTTTCGTAAAAATGCGCGAGGGACGGTGAGGTCACTGTCTAAACCATAAATACTACGGCCACTAAAAAAATTCGGGTTATAGTCCCAACTGTTTTACAGTGACAGCGGACAAGCAGAATAAAATCGGTTCACTGGGGGCCGAGAAAAAAAAATCCAAGTACATCGGGGCCGATTTTCCTAATTTTCACATTTTTCGCCGTAGCGTCGAGCTGCTACTTCCGATCGAATCGCGGTCAACGGCGTCGGATGCGCCATCGAATTTGCCTTTAAATGGTTTATTACTCGGGCTTCTGCCGCCCCCCGGGGCGCGGAAATTTTACAAAACAATTTTTAACTTTCGCCCTTAATAACGCCCTTATGCAATGAGCTACGTCGACTTTCTTTTTAGCAAACTGTAGTCCTTGACCTGCTCTACAAGAATTAAACCAGCCGCGCCGCCTCCGATCTTCAACTCGGGGGTCGCAACTGTTTTTTTAAAAACTAAAATTTCCCTCAAGTTTGAAAAGCGATAGCGACCAAACGAAAGCTCCAAAATATTCGATTTCAGGGTCTTGTAGCCCAATAAAAGGGCTTTCGATTGATGTACGAACTTTTAACAGGGGCCCGATTATGGGGCCCACAGCTAAGAAAATATCCGGTCCGGTCCTCCGCCATTTTGTTCGCATACGCGATGACTTATCCGATTGAAAAAAATACTCACAAGTAGCCAAAAGATCACTTATTAGGGTGTGCTCCATGCGCTCTTACTGAGGGGCCCAGGGGGCCCGTCAAAAATTCACAAAGTTCAATCATTTTTAACATTTTTAAAGTGCTATTTTTTAACGAAAAATCGAAAAAAAAAATTCACCATTCCCTGTGAGTTTATCGTAGAGGGCTGAAATTTTGATCGAATGTACTCTAGGGACCTTTTATACGTCCCGGATCGCTTCTTATCTTTTAGATATTTGCTGAAATATTTAAGTTTATGTTGGCGCAGTCGTGAAAATCACGAAAAATTAAAATTTTTTTTTTACTTTCGTTATAATACAAGTAGACCGATGGGAGTTGGACAACAAATGGGCAATAGGAATCTGCATAAATGCTGAAAATTTCATCGATCCAGCTCTATTATGACGGAAATTGGTATTTTTGTCTGCGCTTCAAAATCGCTTTGCAGGCTAAAACGGCGAATTAAAAATACAATTATTATTTTTTAGCTCCGCTATTAATTATAGTACAACAATGGCAATTACATCAATAAATAGGTAATACTATTCTCTATAAATGCTCAAAATTTCATTGATTTAGCTCAGTTCAAATCGGAAGTAATTTTTTTTGCTTTTTAAATTATTTAAAAAAAACAATTTTTATTTTTTTTGCTATAGTATTTAAAACAGTGGAACAACTGCAATTGTACCAATAAATAGGAAATACAAATATATATAAATACTGAAAATTTCATTCATCCAGCTCAATTTGGATAGGAGATAGATTTTTTTTTATTTTTCATATTAATTAAATAAATAAATTTTATTTTTTTGTTTCAGTATTTGATACAGTAGAATAATAGGAATTATACCAGTGGATGGGAAATATAAATTTGTATAAATGCTGAAAATTTCAATTATCTAGCTCAAGTAGGACCGGAGCAATAAATATTTTTTACTTTTTAGCAATTCTGCAAAATTATTAGGCGCTGGCTATCAAAAGCCATGAGTGGGAAAAGGACAGACTTATGCGGGTTTCAATGTTAAATTTCGAATCAAGGGGTACACGTACCCCTTTGGATTTTTTTGAAAAAAAAAAACTTTTGTTAAATATATCAAAAAATTCCTTATTGTTTTCTATGACGTTTTTGTAGCAAGTGTTTTATTTTTTTCAACCGGAAGTATTTTTTTTTATTAATTTAAATTTAAAAATAATTTATTTTTAATCGAAATAAATACAAATAGCAAATGTAACGATATTTTAGCGATTTCAAAAGTGTAAAAATCAAAGCTAAGCCCGATTCAGTTTGCGAGCGCAGCGAGCAGGCAAGCGAGCGAAGCGAGCTGGGGTGAGCGTTAGCGAGCAGCAGAGTCCTTTTAATATACAAACTGCTTTCTCCATCCATCGCATTCTCACTACCTCAACAACACATCATTCTCCAACCACAACATTCGGCTTACGTACCCTTCTCCTTTCCCCCCGGCATCACTCGATTGTTGCAATTATTGCATTGTTAATGCATTAAACATTTTTTAGTTTTGATTTGAACAATCCCTCACGCTTTCTGCGGGCTTTAGTTTGGTACCCGCAGATAGTTCCAGCGGAGCGGAGTACTAGATACATTCTCGTTACAAATTTACTAAAAGAGGTAGATCGTTTACAAAAATCTGTGATAATTAGTGGTGATTTCAATATTGATTTTAATACAAATTCTCCTCTCAAACAATCTTTCTGTGATATAATGAACAGTTTTAATTTCAGGCATATCATACAGGAGAATACTCGAGTTACAAAAACAACAGCAACTTGCATCGATAATATACTAGTTCCCATACTATTTATTGACGTCTTTTATATTTATATTGCAGAAATTAATCTAATTTAAGTCGTTATTATGCTAGTAATAATAATAATAATAAAAATTCACGACGTTAATATGCTAATTTCGTGATGTTAAAGATGTTGTTTATCAAACAATTATAAAAGTAAGAAACATTTTAATGAGACGGTTACAAAGTTTGTACTTTCCTTAAAGTTTATCTTTTTTTTTTAAACTTTCTACTTTTTTATTATGTAAACTGATATTTAATTGATGGATTTAATAGCTAACGCCATCTAATGCTCCATAGTGGCATCGTCAATGACACGAATGCACAAAGTGTATACACAGGTCACTGTTTCGTCCACGAACGAACTAAACTTTGCTTGTGAAACCAGAAAAAAAAATATCAAAATTGAATTTGTATTCAGTATTCCGGCACCGGCACAACACTTTGTGCATTCGTGTCATTGGCGATGCCACTATGGAGCATTAGATGGCGTTAGCTATCGATTCTATTAATAGTTTTCACATATTGGCTTGAAATAGTGAGAAATGTTAAGTATTCTTCAGCACTGGGTCGGGACCACACTGAAGAGGTCCTTGATGTCCGAAACGCGTGGGTATCTGGTGTCGGAATACTGAACACAAATTCAATTTTGATATTTAATTATACTAGAGCAAATAAGTGTTCGTTTTTTTTTTATTTAGTCAACAATTCCAATTGATTATGTAAACGAGGATTAAATCGATTCCTGATCCAGTATCTGTGTCTGATTTAGAACCAACCGTATACCAGAGCATGTTATGTTTGTGAATGTCTTCCCTAAAGTTGTTCCATTCGTTGCGGTCTGGAATAGTGAGTTGAAGAGTGCGTTTTCAAGATATCTGACTATCATATGGTCCGACCTCATCTGCAAGAGAGGTCCCCCTATGTCTGTCAAGAGTCTTCTGTGTGGCGTGTCAACTCAAATGTTGACTGATGATACCTGCAGCCTGTAGAGTGCCAATCTTGCCTCTCCCCCTATCAGAATATGATGTAGTTGTGTTTTTTTTTTTTTTTTATAAGAAGTACAAATTATTGTTTACGTTAATCGACTTGGGGCCCAAAACCACGTATTTGTGTCTTCAATTAAGCCTTTTAAACACAAAAAAATAGTGGTTACGCAAATGGTACAAGTGAGTGGACAGGAGTGTAGCAAAGCAAGTGGCATTACATAACGGATCTCGATTCACTTTTCCATGGTCGCCGGAGCCGTGGCCGATTAAGATAAGAGGAAATGCAAATGCGAATGGTAACAGCAAACGGGCGAGCACACATCTCACCATCAGCAAAACGCGCTAATCACTAAACGGTGAAGCGCGCGCGGAACCATCTCAGTTAGAAAAAAAGTGACTTAAGTTATCTACGCGGAATGAATCAAGTAATGAAAAAAAAAATACTGAAATATTTGTTGAATTAATTTCTCACTTAACCCGTGGTGAAACATATTTAATTAATAGTAGAGCTTTGATATCTCCTTGATAATGACCTAAGGTCGAAACTAGTTGGAGTAAATATAAAAATAAATCAGTGAAACAAACCATAAAAGTTCTATTATACTAGTAGAACTTTGATTAAAACACTTGGTTGAAATATTGTATAGCGGAACTGACTTTAAAGATAGTGACTTAGCTGACACGCTGATGCGCAAATGTACTCGACTAATCAGTGGCGGATTTACACTGATTAAGGCCCCTGGCGTTAGTTGAACATGAAATATGGTACCAAAACTCAAAGTACGATTTTCATTTGATAAAAAGGGAATTTCACTAATATACTTTGAAACAAAAAATCCTGTATTAGAAGTACACAATTAATTAATTGATTTGTAATTCCAATTGATTCAATTACAAATGAAGACGCAAAACATATTTTGTGAGCGCTAGGAAATTTCGTTGATGGCATTAAAGGGGATTACTGTGTCATACATTATTACTTTTATGACTTAATAATTCACCAATAAAATAACAGCATAAATTAATTAATGCGTGAAATTACATAATTAGTCCAATCAAAGCAGAAAATTCCTCCGGTAGCCAACAATTACGAAAAGTGCTAATTTCTGGGCGCGGCGTCCCGATTTTTCAGGGCACCTTAGGATAATGAATGGCTTTTAAATTGGCAGTGTCCCACTTATCCCACACCCGAACATATTCAAAAATCCTCCTCCTCTAGCCATATACACTTTTCATCGTGCACACGCTACACACGCTTCTTCTCTCGTGCTTCACGTCATTTCCTCTCCTACTTCTTCTTGATTTTGACACGCAGTGGCGTGCGCAAGGGGGCACTTTCTACGGGACGCCCCAGGGGCCCGTTAAAAATAATTAAATTTTCATTAAACTAAAAACCTACTGAACGCGAACGCGCGCGCAGGAAGTCCGAAAAACAGAATCTTTATCCAGTTCAGGACCATAATCGTAAAACTTAATTGGGAATTAATCAGGAGTGTAATTGAAATGTCCACCAGATGACACCCGTGGTTTAATTAACGTGGGCTCATCAAATCGGTCTGATTATGCAATCTCGTGGAATAGATTATTTTAGGTATATAAAAATTTGTAGAAATAAGGAATAATTTAAAACCTTGTGGAAACACCTGTGGTGTTACCAAAGAGGTAAGATATTTTCTATTCAACAATATCTTAGATATAAATATTTGTGAAATTCGTTAACGTGAGATAAAACTTAAGTCGCTTTTCATGAGAATTTTTATTGGTGAGGCTGCAGAGATAAACACACAGGGATTTTTTCATCTGCCTAGATATTCGTAGGGGTGGCCTCATTGGCCTGTACCACCGCGACCTTTTCAGATCTATTGTGGATTCATCTGCCTAACGAAGTCACTGTAAGGTGAAACACAAGTAAAAGTATACATATCCAATAACAGCGTATATGCTGTGAATCTTCAGATATCCTTTTTTTTAAGAGTCTAATTTAAAGCTGTAAACGAGTGTTTTCCATTCCCAGGTTAAACATGAAGTAACATTTCGAAATGCTTGTCGGGGGACTTTTGCGAGACTTCGCCTCGAGGTAGCTCCAAAACTTTAGTGAGACTCGCGAAATGTTCGTCGAAGAGTGATTAGGGCTTAGGGACTTCTGCAAAACTCGCTTCGCAAGAAAGCTTCGCAACCGAGGTAGCTCCAGGACTTTGCGTGGGCTTGCTTCACTCGCAAGTAACTGTTGTTGAGTCGATGTTGTGCTGTCGCCTCGTTTTGTGAGATGTTAAGTGGTGCAGCACTCGGCTATCGCTTCGTGCTGCTGTTGTGACATCGATGATGTGCAAAACTCGTCTATCGCCTCGTTTTGCGGGCTGTAGAGTGGCGCAGCACTCGGCTGTTGCCTTGTGCTGGTGTTGTGACATCGATGATGTGCAAGACTCGTCTATCGCCTTGTTTTGCAGGCTGTAGAGTGGCACAGCACTCGGCTGTTGCCTCGTGCTGCTGTTGTGACATCGATGATGTGCAAAACTCGTCTATCACCTCGTTTTGAGGGTTGTAGACTGGCGCAGCACTCGGCTGTTGCCTTGTGCTGCCGCCGTGGAATCGATAATGTGCGAAACTTGTCTATCGCCTCATTTTGCGGGCTGCTGTGGAGTCGATGATGTGCAAAACTCAACTATCGCCTAAATTTGCGGGGTGGCTATCGCCTTGTGCTGCTGTTGTGACATCGATGATGTGCAAAACTCATCTATCGCCTTGTTTTACGGACTGTAGAGTGGCGCAGCACTCGGCTGTTGCCTCGTGCTGCTGTTGTAACATCGATGACGTGCAAAACTCGTCTATCACCTCGTTTTGAGGGCTGTAGACTGGCGCGGCACTCGGCTGTCGACTTGTGCTGCCGCTGTGGAGTCAATGATGTGCAAAACTCGTATATTGCCTCGTTTTGTGGGCTGCTGTGGAGTCGATGATGTGCAAAACTCAGCAATAGCCTCGATTTGCGGGGTGGCTATCGCCTCGTGCTGCTGTTGTGACATCGATGATGTGCAAAACTTGTCCATCACCTCGTTTTGCGGGCTGTAGAGTGGCGCAGCACTCGGCTCTCGCCTTGTGCTGTTGCTATGGAGTCGATGATATGCATAACTCGTCTATCGCCTCGTTTTGCGATCTGCTATGGAGTCGATGATGCGCAAAACTCAGCTATCGCCTCGTTTTGCGGGGTATGAAATGGCGCAGCACTCGGCTATCGCCTCGTGCTGCTGTTGTGACATCGATGATGTGCAAAACTCGTTTATCGCCTCGTTTTGCGGGCTGTAGGGTAGCGAAGCACTCGGCTGTCGTGGACTCGATGATGTGCAAAACTCAACTATCGCCTAGATTTGTGGGGTGGCTATCGCCTTGTGCTGCTGTTGTGACATCGATGATGTGCAAAACTTGTCTATCACCTCGTTTTGCGGGCTGTAGAGTGGTACAGCACTCGGCTGTCGACTTATGCTGCTGCTGTGGAGTCGATGATGTGCAAAACTCGTCTATCGCCTCGTTTTGCGGGCTGCTGTGGAGTCAATGATGCGAAAAACTCTGTTATTGCTTCGTTTTGCGGGGTATGGAATAGCGCAGCACTCGGCTATCGCCTCGTGCTGCTGTTGTGACATCGATGATGTGCAAAGCTCGTCTATCGCCTCGTTTTGCGGGCTGTAGGGTGGCGCAGCACTCGGCTTTTGTCTCGTGCTGCTGTTGCGACATCGATGATGTGCAAAACTCGTCTATCACCTCGTTTTGCAGGCTGTAGAGTGGCGCAGTACTCGGCTGTCGCCTTGTGCTGCTGTTGTGGAGTCGATGATGTGCAAAACTCGTCTATCGCCTCGTTTTGAGGGCTTTAGAGTGGCGCAGCACTCGGCTATCGCCTCGTGCTGCTGTGTGGGATCGAAGATGTGCAAAACTTATTGAACTGCTTTAAAAAACAACGTATATATTTAGCATAAATAAAATTCAGTTAAATAGGCAAATCTGTGCAAGAACCAGCGTGAATAATCCAGTATTGCTATATGCTTTAATTTGGAAAACAATAGTTAAAAAAAGCAAAAACAAATCTCCAGATAAATTAAAATCGACCATAATCTGATGCTTCATAACAAACACTTTAGCATTGTTTATACTAATTTCCAAAATACTCACAAATAAGGCGATGTACATTCAAAATCAATAAGCATGGGCGATTTTCGACGATCGCTATTTTAATTTCCTAAAAAATTCTCTTTACAGGAAACCCAAATTGTATTGTCTTCTTCAATACTCTACATCCTCGGACTAATATTTTGTGCTTTGTAAATTGCTGCTTGATTTGAAATATATTTCTAATTGTCAAGAGCGGTTTCGTAGGGTAACAGTGTCAACTAATAAGTGAAATCTGAACCAGGTGTATTATCTACTAAAGTGTTTATATGGAATTTCATCAAGTTACAGCCTTAGCGATTACATTTCATAAAATTATTGGTCTATAATCCATGCCAGGTATAACGAATCAGATTAAAACAGGAACAACAAAAATTGAATAAATGGTAATTTTCAAAAGCTCATAAATATATAAGACATTTTCTTAGAATGTTTTTTTTGTAAAACATTGTAAACTTCCTTGATTTATGTGCGTGGAAAATGTAGAAAACATGCACGGTTTTCCAGGCGAAAAGAATTTCCCGCGTAAAATATGTATTCGGCTCAGCGCGAAGAAAGACTTTCTCGCCATTTCCTCGTTATTCATTTGAACATTAATAAATATATATCGTGTTAAGGGTCGTCCGGTAATATATGCCCATTCGTTCCATGGTGTAATGATCTGTCACGGTCGGTGATCACCGCCGGCAAAGTGTGTTATAGTTTGCGAACCATGTATTGTTCGGTTTGAATAACCTACATTTTCTTTGCGTACATGCATACGTACATGTACGTCTTCTTATCGCCAACACCCGTGGATAATGGCCGATATCGCCGCAAACATGAGCACGTCCCGGCTAATTGAGAACAAGGACCGTTTCCAGTAGCCCAAACAACACGAAATGCACTCAAATTAACAAATATTTGCACTCGGCAAGGTGAAATTTTCGTGCGGAGCACGGTGTGTGCTTACTCTTGGATTGTTTTAATTGCACGAAACGCTAAAAAAGACGTATAACGGTGAAAAAATGTATGATACGATACGTAACGAATGTATTAATAAAAAAGGACAATGTTGACTCTGTCTACGCTGACTTCTCCAAGCCGCTTGACACTGTTGATTATAATATATAAAATTACGAAAATGGTATTCGTGAAAATGCTTGTCTTATTAATTAAGACATTGTTTGCATTTTCACGAATCACATTTTCATAATTTTATATATTATGTACAAAGTGTGCAAACTATAAGAAGCGAAAGCTTATTTTCTCGAATTCAAATAGTTTTGAATTTCAATTATTCACTGTTGATCATGCTATATTAATACAGAAATTAGCTAAGTTTAGTGTGGGTGGGTTACTATTGACTTGGATCATAACATACCTGACCGATAACAAATTTTACTTATTGGTAACACAATGTCCAAAGACATTCAAGTTACTTCAGGTATCCCTCAAGGGTCGCATTTTTGGCCTTTGTTTATAAATGGTGTGGCTAGCTGCTTAAGCATTATTAGTACCTTCTTTTTGGTAATTATATAAAGATCTTCCAGTCGTCAAAAATAATTAATCTTAGTTTAAATATCTCGTGTGTGATAAATCCACTCAATTGAATAACTGTGTGTGAATTAGTGCTGTGTAAAAATCCACTCAATTAATTGGTAATAATATAGTAGTTTATTATAGACTTATACCTGCGAATAGATCATCCTCTGGACATAACATTGATTTTATTGAAATTGATAACTTAATTGAAGAGATTTTCGAGATTGTTATAGTTGACCTCGAAAAATATATTTATTTTATATGCATTTTTAGTGCACTCGAGGCTCGAGACCTGTGACGTTGTTATCATTTTTTGTATTATTTTTATTTGCAACTATCAACCAATTCATTATTAATCGATATCCACTGTTCATTGTGTTTTCCTTTCCGTCGCTCAGTCATGTTTGTTTGTTTTTAGTCACTTACTACGAGCGCAGTAGGTGTAAAAATTGTGTCCCTGTTTCTTTTTGTATTATTTATTCCTATCCTAATTTCATTACATTTCTAAGATAAGAATGGTTCTGAATTGCAATATATGTAACACTTTTTTGAGTCCAAGTTCCGATTCACTAAAATGTCATGGTGGTTGTAATGAATGGTTTCATACTGAATGTCTTGATTATACACTAGATGTCATTAAATACTACTCAAGTGAACATAAGAAACGGTGATTTCTGAAAATGTTCTAAATGCTTACCAGTTAACCCGACCACTCAGCTAAAATCGAAATCATTCAATCCAATAACGGAAACAATTAAAAGTGTTTTAAAACAAGAGCTGTCGACTCTCTTCAAAGCGGAATTCCAACTTGTCATGAAAGACGTAATTGCCGATTTAAACAATATTAGGAATCGACTAGAGAAACTTGAGAATACTCTATGCGCTTGTCAAAACTTTAATACTATAACTCAAGCCAATCTTGTAGCGGAACTTGAAGAACGGCAGTCAAAGTCACACAACGTCATTGTTTATAATCTTCCTGAGTCACACACAATTCAAACTAATATTGATATGGACACAACTGCCATCCAAAAAACTGTTAATGGAAAACTAAACTTAAGCTAATGGACATTAGATGGCGTTTACGCTTTCGAACATACCCGACCGATAACAAATTTTACTTATTGGTAACACAATGTCCAAAGACATTCAAGTTACTTCAGGTATCCCTCAAGGGTCGCATTTGGGGCCCTTGTTTATAAATGGTGTGGCTAGCTGTTTAAACATTATTAGTACCTTCTTTTTGGTAATGATATAAAGATCTTCCAGTCATAAAAAATAATTTATCTTAGTTTCAATATCTGGTGTGTGATATATCCATTCAATTGAATAACTGCGTGTGATTAAGTGCTGTGTAAAAATCCACTCAATTAATTGGTAATAATATAGCAGTTTGCATAAATATCTAACTTAACCCATGTTGCACATCCAAACAAGAACCAGCTGTAAACACACTATTGTTTACAGGCAGAATGATAACTTGTCATAAACTTTAAGTTTAAATACTTTAAATCAGGATGGAAAAAAACGGTTGCACACCCACCCGCAAACAAGCATTATTAACTCAATGCCTGTTCGCGGGTGGGTGTGCAACAGTTTTAGTTTTTCATAATTACAATAATTTAAAAAAAATTTACATGGTTTTTGGTAGATTTTGAATCTTCGAAAGAAATAGGTATTTAAATCTTTTTCAGATATTAATTTATGAGCAGTACAAGTGAACAACCAACACAATAACGTTAATACACATAACAATAACAATAAATTATATTATATGAAAGGGTAGAATATGGCAATTAATCAAACGATAACTTCATAGCTCCTTTCACCGAAGCGCCGACTTTGAAGAAGAAAGTGGCCATTTTAATTAACACCGCACCGCGCGCGCAAGTTGCGCTCAGTTCAACCTGCAACAAACAATTGAACGCGCATGAAAACTAGCGTAGTAGGCCACGGGCCCACTATTTTCTTATCAAATTAACAGCAAACGCAACGATTAATTATAAACCACAGAACACCGAACACACGACTCGAACTCCTCGAGAAAACGTGATTCCAATCTCGGTTGCTCAAAGCGCATACCTTGCGGAACACCTGTTTATTATTGAAATTAAGTCGGTATCGATGCGATTGTTTATAGTCATGTAAGTTATATCTGATATGCGTGTGAACCATGAATCATTTATTTATAATATATTGAGAGTTTTGATTTATCTTATGTCCTTCAAATAAAGTTTTAAGTAAGCTGGTTTAAAAATAATATGAATATGAATATACTTCAAACATTAAGGCTTTTCTGTAATCGAAATTTTACTATAAAACGCTGGTTTAAAGTGAGGTTGTAAATAGGGCTAGGAATTTTGTAAATTGATGTATTTACCCACTGAGCAAATCCATTTAAGTAATGTAACTTTATTTGTTTGTTTTTCATTCATTTACAAACATATTCGGATTAACATAAAGACAATTTAACATAAAGAAAAATTGAGTTTGTCAATAGTTTGCAGAATATTTACAAGGTATAAAAACAAATTAAAATTAATATCGACTTTCTGCAAAATGTTTGTCTCTTTGAGACAAGCCTCCAAGTATTCACTGAAACAACTACTTCTCGAGCTAATACCCTGACAGATATTGAATTATAGAATGAATATTTGAGTTACACGACAGCACTGCTGTTCTATGCTTAATTTATATGCACAATGCAACATTAGGTCAAACTATTCTCTCGCCAAACTAAATGAAGCAACAGAAAATTGAAATAAATTGAAAAAATTACAGGGAATGAATTTATAGTGTCATAAGCCATCTATAGACGCGTTTCGAGATGTATCCCTCATCAGTATAGCTATGCTTTAGACTTTTAATACAAAAAATATTAAAATAAACAGGAAACTTACAGAAATGTCGAAGTGTGTCGTCGAAACAGGTACACAAAACTGGGGCGAGTGAAAATGAAAGAATGTTATTTATAGGTAAAGGGATTAAGTCATTAGTAGGTGCGATTATTCGGATTATTTAAACAATTCAATCCTGAGATCAAACTTAAGCAGTATATTTTGAACTTCAATTGAAATCAGTGTTCTATACGCGTGGCGCATGAAGTAGAATTTTGAGTTTAGAAAAGCCTGAATTTAAATTTGGATGCTTCGCGTAATACAAATTATTGTTGAACAAGTTGGACTGTTTTGGGTTCACCACTGGTCCAATATTGCTTTTGGGATCTTATCTGAATAACCGTGAAACTTATGTCCCTGTTAATAATTTTAAATCAAAATCGTACTTTCCAAGCTCAGGTGTTCCACAGGGATCCATTTTAGGCCTCTTACTGTTTAATTTATTAATTCGGCTGCACTTGAGTGTAAACATCTTTTATATACAGATGATTTGTAGCTATATACATCTGTGTCATCATTGACTGACTGTGAGCAGTTACAACATCAACTAGAAATAGTTTAAGCTAAAACAATTTATTGCTGAATGGTAGCAAGTGCAAGTTTATGAGATATACTAGAAAGATTAAGATTGTCAAGTTCGATTATAATATTTGCAATAATAAGCTGGAAGACCCTAAGGTCCTGAATACCTTAGCCTCTTCCAGCTGATGATTCATTTAAATTTAATATGCATATGCAAGAAACTGTTCGTAGCTCATTTAAGGCTTTAGGTTTCATCCACCGAAACTCCTTGGATCTTCCGAATGTCACAGCTTAATCACTTTTTATTGCCTTTGTGCGAACAAAGTTGGAATACGCATCTTTGATTTGGTACCCTCAAACTCAATATCAGATTAATTTTATTGAATGCGTCCAGCACAAATTTTTGAAGTTTTTATATTTTAATGTGGAGGACGTCTACCCATTAAGAGGTTTCAGTTAAGAAGTAGTACTGGATAAATTCAATCTTGACGCACTTCAATTTTGAATTTTATAGAAGAATGATATTCCCACATAGTGGGAATATCATTCTTATATAAAATTCATTATAATAGAATTGATTGTCCCGTCATTCTTAATTCTATCAGTCTGCGTGTTCCAACTTTTAATAGTGGGGATTAAAGCACATATAATGTTGATTCTAATCGCACAATGTACAATTGCATTTTATTTCGAATTATTTTGAGAAAATGATTGACCGCGCATTAACATATCGGAATCGGGTAGGAATAAAAGCACATTTAATGTTGCTTCTAATCGCACAATCTATGGCTCTAAGTCACCGTTCAGCAAAATCTGTGATATTTTTAATCAATTGCCTACACCTTTGATATTTTTGTTGACACATAATAGTCTCTTAATAAACTCTATTTATTTATTTATATTTATTATCTGTTTGTTCTTTTATGTTACTGTGTATTTACATTCTTTATACCTATTTTAAGTAAATATATTGTATTGTAGTTAGGATTGTTTGCTGTTGGACAATAAATATTATTATTATTATTATTATTATTATCTATAGAATTTTTTAGGTTACTTTTTAGAATAAATAATGATTTATTAGTGCATATTAATAGTATAGAGTTTTACACGGGTCGTTTAAAACTAGCAACAAAATAAATTTAGTACACGTGTTGATCCTTGTGGAATACCAGATTACATCTACATTCATAATTACAACGCGTTTAAAATTAATTTACCGTCAAAAATAAAGCAATTAAAACCGCTATAATTCTTAACGTGTTTCCACACCTCATTCAGTGTAATTTTTTTTTCTCTTGATTGAATTTAATTCGAGATGTGTGCGAATAAAAACCCGCACATTCAAATGTAAATTTGTATTAATGAGCCCGATCGGCGGAGATAAGCCGGGGCGACGATGTGTGAATTGCCAACATAAATTTTTAATCTCTTTATGTGTTTGAATTCCTATAAGAGGATTTGATTGATCCTCGTTAATTGATTTTAAATTTTAATGAATAAATACATGTATATTATAAAAAAAATTAACAACTTCTACAGTTATACTTGATTTTTTTAACTGAAACACAACACTTTTTATTTGCAGCAATTGTGTATGTCTATAGTCAAAACCTCAGTTATACAAACAAAGTTTAATCCTCGTTTGCACCCAAGTCGATTAACTTAATCAGCGATTAGTACTTCTTTAAAACACAACATTTTTATCTACAAATTGTTCACACGTAAGAATATTGATGAATGAGGCATATTTAGGATTTCTTACAAATCTATAATATTCTCGCACTTATAATGTTTAAAGTATTCTGCAACCAAGAATTGGCAATTTTATTTATACTTATGTTTGAACCCTGGGATAACTGCCAGTCTAAAGTGTTAAATTGTTTAGAGGGAATGGCAAAGCTATACCGATAAGAGATAAATCTCGAAACGCGTCTATGGATGGCCTAAATAATTTGACCCAAATTGTTAAATTTGCAGTAGGTTACTGTATATAACAGCACTTGTTGTATAATTCAATGTCCGTGGGGGTATTAGCTCAGAAAGTAGTTGTTTCAATAAGTGTTTGATATAGTCTTTGTAAGACTAACTCGTTGCAGATTGCGAAAAGAATCGCACTTTTAATGCTATAATAATATTCTTATATTCTAGAATTTTGACTTAATCAAACGATTAGTGAATGATTTAAGTTAATCAGCCTAGGTGCAAACGAGCCTTAGTATCTTATTTACGTATTTATAAATATATACACTAGATTTTCTATTTTGACAAGCATAATTAATCTAATTATGATAATTACCAACCGAAACATTCAAATCTCCCTGTCAAAACATCAACAAGAAAATTCAATCCACAATCAGGGATTGTAATGCAAATATAATCCGCATACAGTAATTGTGATGCAAATCCGGATGTTCTCATGTATAAATCTGCGGAGAATGATTATCGGGCGATCGGCAATTGTATCTCGTGTGGAGAAGAAGAGAAGAGCCGACCAAGAAGACGAGGACGATCCACCTGAAAGTGGTTCTGTGCACACTCACGACCGGAATAAATCGAGACGCGCGGCCTCACCTCAACAGTCCAGACAGGATTTATGTCAGCGATTCCGATCAATTCGAATCAACTACTGACAAAAGTAATGATGTTGATTTACAGCCACTGAATACAGTAGTTAGAAACTTAAATGACCATCAAACGCTCATCATAATTCAGCCACTTTCTCGATTAATAATCGCGCGTTCGGATTTTTTTTTTCAATTATTTTGTTTGCAGAAATTACAAATAATGATTTCCAATGAATAATATAAAAAAAATACGTAAGTATGGCATTTTCTAAAGCCGAAATGTTCATGGCTCTAGATGGATTTCCCACGAACACGTGGGAGAATCGGGAAGAAACTGCTCAGTGTTGATACGCACCTGGTTTATGGTCGCCAAATTTTAAGGTACATTCTATTAACACTTTTAGGGGGATGTGTAGACAATAAATAAAACAGGATGTGAGCTTAACGTTTATTGACTTATATATGGCATTTCTAACGAGTTCGTTTGTCTTATATTATTTATATTCGCAAAATATTTTATCAAACGTTTGTGCTTAGAAGCTATGTGCTAAATGCTAAGTGTTAAACTCAAAAATTGTATGACTCTACTTATTGGAGCAAAATGAACTAGCCCCGCATTTGCCATACGAGATGGGAAACCTACAAAACCTCCCCAAAGCTAGCTTATACACTCGACACATTAGCGATTAGTTAGTGGGACAATCTCTTACATCGGCCCTACACATCAATCACACATCCATTCTTGATTAGTGAGTGGAACGATCTTTTACCTCGGTCCACTCATAATCGAAATCGGCATTCTTGTGATTAGTTAGTAGTCAACAATCTCTGGCAGTATTAACTCAGTTCGGCTTTAAATATTAGTAGGACAATCCCTCGTTTTCATGCTCATGTTGGTTTTACACATCAATCACAAAAATGTATATTTTGCATACTTGTGATTAGTTAGTTAGTTGCTAATTCAGATCGACCTTACACATCAATCGATCTCGGTCGATTAGTTTATAGGACAATCCCTCGTTTTCATGCTCAAGTCAGCTTTTTACAGTAATTACACATCTATCATGCATGCTTGCGATTAGTTAGTAAGAGAATCTCTCGCAGTACTAACTCAGGTTGGCCTTATACATCAATCGAACTCGTCGATTAGTTAGTAGAACAATCCCTCGTTTTCATGCTCAAGTTGGTTTTACACATCAATCACAAAAATGTATATTCAGCATACTTGTGATTAGTTAGTAGGGCAATTTCTTGCTAACTCAGATCGGCCTTACACATCAATCGAACTCGGTCGATTAGTTTCTAGGACAATCCCTCGTTTTCCTGCTCAAGTCAGCCTTTTACAGTAATTATACATCTATCATGCATGCTTGCGATTAGTTAGTAAGAGAATCTCTCGCATTACTAACTCAGGTTGGCCTTACACATCAATCGAACTCATCGATTAATTAGTAGAACAATCCCTCGTTTTCATGCTCAAGTTGGTTTTACACATCAATCACAAAAATGTATATTCAGCATACTTGTGATTAATTAGTAGGGCAATATCTTGCTAACTCAGATCGGCCTTACACATCAATCGAACTAGGTCGATTAGTTTATAGGACAACCCCTCGTTTTCATGCTCAAGTCAGCTTTCTACAGTAATTACACATCTATCATGCATGCTTGCGATTAGTTAGTAAGAGAATCTCTCGCAGTACTAACTCAGGTTGGCCTTACACATCAATCGAACTCATCGATTAGTTAATAGAACAATTCCTCGTTTTCATGCTCAAGTTGGTTTTACACATCAATCACAAAAATGTATATTATGCATACTTGTGATTAGTTAGTAGGGCAATATCTTGCTAACTCAGATCGGCCTTACACATCAATCGAACTAGGTCGATTAGTTTATAGGACAATCCCTCGTTTTCATGCTCAAGTCAGCCTTTTACAGTAATTACACATCTATCGTGCATGCTTGCGATTAGTTAGTAAGAGAATCTCTCGCAGTACTAACTCAGGTTGGCCTTACACATCAATCGAACTCGTCGATTAGTTAGTAGAACAATCCCTCGTTTTCATGCTCAAGTTGGTTTTACACATCAATCACAAAAATGTATATTATGCATACTTGTGATTAGTTAGTAGGGCAATATCTTGCTAACTCAGATCGGCCTTACACATCAATCGAACTAGGTCGATTAGTTTATAGGACAACCCCTCGTTTTCCTGCTCAAGTCAGCCTTTTACAGTAATTATACATCTATCATGCATGCTTGCGATTAGTTAGTAAGAGAATCTCTCGCAGTACTAACTCAGGTTGGCCTTACACATCAATCGAACTCGTCGATTAGTTAATAGAACAATTCCTCGTTTTCATGCTCAAGTTGGTTTTACACATCAATCACAAAAATGTATATTATGCATACTTGTGATTAGTTAGTAGGGCAATATCTTGCTAACTCAGATCGGCCTTACACATCAATCGAACTAGGTCGATTAGTTTATAGGACAATCCCTCGTTTTCATGCTCAAGTCAGCCTTTTACAGTAATTACACATCTATCGTGCATGCTTGCGATTAGTTAGTAAGAGAATCTCTCGCAGTACTAACTCAGGTTGGCCTTACACATCAATCGAACTCGTCGATTAGTTAGTAGAACAATCCCTCGTTTTCATGCTCAAGTTGGTTTTACACATCAATCACAAAAATGTATATTATGCATACTTGTGATTAGTTAGTACAGCAATCTCTTGCAATGCTAACTCAGATCGGCCTTACACATCAATCGAACTCGGTCGATTAGTTTCTAGGACAATCCCTCGTTTTTATGCGCAAGCCGGCCTTATACATCAATTACACATCTATCGTGCATGCTTGCGATTAGTTAGTAAGATAATCTCTCGCAGTACTAATTCATGTTGGCCGTGCACATCGATCGAACTCGTCGATTAGTTAGTAGGACAATCCCTCGTTTTCTCGCTCAAGTCGGCTTTACACATCAATCACATATATATTCTGCATACTTGTGATTAGTTAGTAGGGCAATCTCTTGCAATACTAACTCAGGTCGGCCTTACACATCAATCTGGAGTGCAGCTGTCAGTCTTCAGGGAGATATCGGCATCCTCCTGAATGAGCTTGTCGATATCCCCCTGAAGACTGACACTGCTGCACTCCAGAACTTAATTTTGAAAATAAGTTCTCCACTTCCATCCCGAACATATCCAAATGGTTAGAGGGCAAGATAGTTCAAGGCAAGGACGTCTGGCTCTTTATGGATGGTTCCTAGTCTGAAAACAGAATAGGGGGAGGAATCTTCTCACAATATTTCAACCTCAAAAAGTCTTTTAGACTCCCAAACCACTGTAACATTCTTCGGGCAGAGGTCATGGCAATCCGAGTGGCAGTAGACTGGATCCACAAAAATGACCTTCAGGGGAACCGAATCAGGCTCAATCCAACATCAAATAATACTTGTTACAAATATCTAAATCAGCGCTCCCTAAACTATTTTACGTAGCGGACCGGTATTATAGGTCTCCAGTTTTTCACGAACCATGGGGCCAAGGGGTTAGGGAGAGGTTTAAATAATTTAAAAAAAAAATGATGAAAATTTACATTCAAGAAAATCTTTAAAATTGACAAATCTCTGAACATTGAAAACCAATCAGGTATGGCATTGACGAAAATCACCAAAACTTAAGTAAATTGGTGAAAATTATGGAAACTGATGACTTCCGTTGATATTTAGTGGATTAATGAAAGCTTCGGAAATAACAGTGCAAGGTGTAAATCGACAAAAATTTGAAAATTCCTTAAAATCACAGGCAATTAAATTAAATAAATAGAAAATGTTTATAAGGACCGTAAAAATAGCTATAGTTTGTATTGCAAATGGTAATCTTTTTTACATGTTTGAGAAACCACGAAGGGAAGTAAGGGTCGTAATTTTTAAGCAAACATATAACCACAAACCTGTGATAAGAAAATCTGTGTTTTATTGCCCTAGAATGATACATTTAAAAAAAATCAAAATCCATATTTTATTTTAGAACTTTTACAAAACGTATTGAACAATTTTTTATACATTCAATAAAAAGTGGCGAGCATACTGTAGCACTAAACATTATTATGTATGTAGCTAATTTCCGTCTTTTTAAGAATTTTCTGTTTTTGCTAAAGTATTAAATTAGTTTATTAAAAGTGTTTCTACTGGTTGATTAAGCATGCAGTGAAATTTCGTAGTAAGAAAAGCCTAGAAATTTGGTATTGGTATTTCACACAACATAAATCTATTGTAGTTATAAAGGGTCCGCCAATAAGCGCGCTCGATCTTTAAAATAAAATAAAGCAAGTTGTGTGAGAGGTATATATATATAATTTATTTTTTGTTTGAAAGAGTATTCGAAGGCATTATGTATGGAAAATAATATCGTTCAAATGGCCACCTCGGCTTTGCTTGGTGGCGCGCATACGAGAAGTCCAATTTTCAATGACTCTGGCGCACAAATCGGGCTGTATTTCATCGATGGCATGGCGTATGTTGACTTTGAGGTCATCAGTGTTTTGTGGTTGGTTTGCGTAGACCTGCGATTCAAGAAAACCCCACAAGAAATAGTCTAGTGGGGTTAAATCGCACGATCTCGGTGGCCAGTTGATGTCGCCTCCGCGCGAGATAACCATTCCTCCGATGCGCTCGTGCAGAAGATCCATTGTGGCGCGCGCTGTGTGGCTCGTAGCGCCGTCCTGCTGAAACCACATATCCTCGACATCCATATTGTCGATTTCATGCCAGAAAAAGTTCGTTATCATGGATCTGTATCGTTCGCCGTTTACCGTGATGGCCACACCATCGTCGTTCTCGAAGAAATACGGCCCGATGATGCCTCCGGCCCAAAATCCACACCAAACAGTTACCTTTGCTGGGTGCATTGCGACCTGGTGGACCTCCTGTGGATTGTTCTCGGCCCAATAACGGCAATTCTGCTTGTTGACATTCCCATTTATCCAAAAATGTGCCTCATCGCTGAAGATGATTTTGCGACCAAACTCGGGGTCGACTTCCAACTGCTCTAAAGCCCAATCAGCGAAGATACGGCGCTGTCTATGGTCGTTTATTTTGAGCTCTTGTGTCAGCTGGATCTTGTACGGATGCATGCCCAAATCCAGATGCAAGATTCGGCGAAGTGATGTTTCCGAAAGGCTGAGTTCCTGTGCGCGACGTGAAATTGACTGTCGCGGATTTTCACGCACACTATCGCGCACAGCGGCGACATTCGCGGCAGATCGGATGTTTCGACGACGCGTCGGTGTTGGCTTATTGTTCACCGAACCGGTTGCCTCGAATTTGTTTATCAAACGACGGATAGTCGACTCAGCAGGACGACCAATTGCACCGTAATATTGGCGGAGCGCGCGGAACGTTGCCCGAACCGATGAATGATTTTCGTAATACATTTTAATGATTTGCACATGTTGCTCGCGGCTGAATTGGTGCATGGTAATTTGTGAAGATATACTGAATAATAACAACTAGGTTTGACAACTCTACCACAAACAACATGGCCGCCATCAGCTGTCAAAGATCGAGCGCGCTTATTGGCGGACCCTTTATTACAATGCATTTGTATTATCATTATTATATACAATGTATATTTTTGAACATAATTTTAAATCAGTGTTTTGTACGTGTGGCGCATGAAGTAAAATTTCGAGTTTAGAAAAGCTACGCGACCAAACCAAATTTTCAGGCTTTTCTAAACTCGAAATTTTACTTCATGCTCAATCTGGGAGTGGAAGACACTCGTTCGATGCTTCAAATTAAATTAAAATGGCGACGATGTCTCTATCAATAATTGAGTTTTGAATAATTGCGTGAGTAATACAATATAGAGTAGTACAATAAGCCACCTAGGCTGCAGTGCATCTGGATCCGCAAAGATAGCGGCCCCACAGGAAGAAAAGAAAAAAAAAACACACAACAATTCTATTTACAAATTGTTTACACAGTTACATATTGATAAAAGAAACATGTTTAGCTTATCCTACAAATGTGTAACATTCTTATATTCTAGAATTTTTATTTAATCAGAGGTTTAATCAATGACTAGTGGATGGTTAAACTTAATCAGCCGGGGTGCAAATGGACCGTAGAGTCATATTTATTCATCTCAGTACAGAATTATGTTTAATTTGTTAAATACTTTTAGTAAATAACACACTTGGTTAAGATTTTACTGTTTATTGATTGACACTGCAACAATTGTTTGGCTTCATTAGGCAGAGGAATCATTATTCATCTGCCTGATGAAGTAACTGTGTGGCGAAACAATTGTTGCAGTGTCAAACAATAAACAGTGAAATCTTAACCAAGCGTGATATTTACTAAAAGTGTTGATATGGAATTTCACCAAGTAAAAGCCTCCAATATTAAATTATTTGTTATATATTTAAAATTTTAGATCGAACACTCTGCAAAAACTAAAAAAAAATATATATATATAAATGATCCGAAGTTCACAGATGAACTTCGAAATGCAATTGGCCTTACACTACCTACAAAACCGCCTTAAACAGATGAATTACTCGTAATTTAATGAGGTAGAAAAATTCACGCGCATGCGGAAATGATTCAGGTAAACTTAAGTCATCCGAACGGGATGAATGAAGTAGATAGAGGAAGTGGAATAAGGCCCGACTTGAATGAGTGAGCTAATGATACAATTAGCACACCGCTGCTGACCCACATGACCACGGGCATCGGGCTAATGCTATCGGGATACCCGATCCGACAGCTTTCAGCTTAGCTACATGCTAATTGCTACTCCTTGGCGTGATCTATGCTCATCTAGTCACGGCCTAAAGTTTACACCTTGATAATGATGCATTTTTTGCAACATGTACGCATTTTTGTTTTTAATTAACAGTATTTATAATACAGGGTAATTCGAAATTAGTTTTAGACATTAATTAAACTTACATATGTTTTGAAAGCGTAAACGCCATCTAATGCCCCTTAGCACTGGTTCGGGACTATACTGATGATGGCGCTGAAGCCTGATACGCGTATATAGTTATCCGGTGAATGAATGAGTACTGAACACAAATTCATATTATTAATTAAACTGCTTACAGTCAAAATGCATGCTATAGCAGTAGTTGTGAAGACATTTTAATAGTATATTGTACAACGAGCGTATAATCACGAGAACGAGGTTTGCGGAACGAGCCGAAGGCGAGTGGAGCAAGTTGTTCGAGTGATTAATAGCCATTATATTCGAGTTATACACTACACTTTGTTCACGACAACAGCAATGTATAACACAACATTTAATATATATATATATATATATATATATATATATATATATATATATATATATATATATATATATATATATATATATATCAAATACGCGTCAGTCTTAATGGTCGGTTTTGTTTTATAATAATTTGACAGATAAATGACAGATTGCGGTACTATTATTTGAATGTGTAATGGGGGTAATTTTACTTTAACACAAATATGAACTGTTAAAGCGCATGTGCCACCCTTGGCGCGCACTGATTGTAGGGCGGCTGATGGGGTGTACCCCGAGCAAAGCCACTAGCTCCTTGACTAGCATACTGTTAAGATCGACTGTATATAAGTGTAAATAAACGCGTTACTGTTAATCTTCTCGCTTTCTTGAGAACCACCCTCTTGAACCCACCATCAGCGTTCACATGAACAATCGTTCAACAATAAATAATACTCACACAGTCTACCCTTTCGCCTAAGTTACCTAGAATCACGCTCTTTGCACAAAAAACGAACTCTTCCGTTTGGATGGAGTTTTCACGGTGTTAAACGTTTGTTCTGCTTTAGAAAAACACCAGCGATAGATAGAAGCAGAATTGTTTAACCGATTTGAGAATGATTTATGTTTACAAACGCGTTTTACGCGGATTTACCTAGTAAGAACGGCGGAGATGTTGACGTAACGCGTCAACATCTCCGCCGTTCTTACTATTTCAACGTACTTTAACGAAACGGCGTCGACGGCGTCATCACCACTATGGTCAAATGTAAGACAAAAGAAGCTGATTTGACTAGCACAGAACTGTTACTGCATAGCTACAAAAAATCTAACTAGGCAATTATTTAAATTCGTGTTAAAAAACACATTTATCCCACAAATCCCGTGTTAAATGTACTTAAGTGTTAAATGCATCCCATTTATGTTGCCCACACAATTAAATAATGCACATATTATAAGACTGTCGTGAACAACAATTCTTAAACCACGCGTATAAAAGACTAGTTTTAAATGAAGTTTAGAATATACGTCTTTAGAATAATGTTTTTGTAGCACATAGTGAACTTCACATCAAATCAGTGTTTAAAGCGTGGGCCATGAAGTAAAATTTCAAGTTTAGAAAACTCTGAAAATTTGGTTTGGTCGCTCCGTGCTACCCGACTAAACCAAATTTTCAGGCTTTTCTAAACTCGAAATTTTACTTCATGCTAAGTCACGGAGTGAAAAACACTCGATTAAAGCTTCAAACTCTTTAAAAAAAACAACGAATATCTTGAGACCCAAAAAAAATTTTCTGGGCTTTTCTAAACTACAAAGTTGACTTTATGCGCCACCCGTATAAAACACCAAAATATTGTGAAATATATGTATATTTGAATCTCACTTGCAATCAGTGTTTTGTACGCGTGGCGCATGAAGTAAAATTTCAAGTTTAGAAAAGAGCAGAAAATGTTCTTTCATGTATACATAAGCATACATTGTAAATTTTTCAACATTCGTTGTTTTTTGTTGAAGATTTCGATTTGAGTCTGTAAACGAAGGTTTTCCACTCCCAGACTAAGCATGAAGTAAAATTTCGAGTTTAGAAAAGCCTGAAAATTTGGATTGGCCGCGTAGTGAAGCGGAGCGGCCAATCCAAATTAGGCTTTTCTAAACTCGAAATTTTACCTCATGCGCCACGCGTATAAAACACACAATATCGTTAAGTTTAAAATATACGGCTTTGGTAATCTAATATGTAAATGTGGATAAAAGGTGAGTCAGATTCTGCTCTGAAAAAATTGTTTAAAACAGTAATTATAGGCAACCCAATAACTCTAACGTATGTTAGGTTGCCTATAATCGTTGTTGTAAGTGTGTGTTTTTTTAACTTAACTGTAAATCAGTGTTTTTAAGCGTGGCGCATGAAGTAAAATTTCGAGTTTAGAAAAGCCCAATTTGGATTGGCCGCTCAGCTTCGCTAAGCGGCCAATCCAAATTTTCAGGCTTTTCTAAACTCGAAATGTTTCTTCATGCTTAGTATGGGAGTGGAAAGCACTTGTGTAAAGCTTCAAATTGAACTCTTTTAAAAAAGATCAACGAATATCTGAAGATTGATAGCATATAATTGGGATGTGTATGCTTAAAAGAAAACCTCCCTATATGTAAATATGTATCTTCTAATCACAAAGATGAGCTGCAAGTTTTAGTAAAAACAAAGTATAACTAAGTATCCACATTAATAATTAACGAGGAAACGATTCGCATACTTCAATGATTCATCGGTAATTTTCGATTGGCAGACATGAAATTCGCATTAAACGGCGCGACTCTTCCGTTTTCTCGTCCTCTCGTGACGAATCGCTTAATGGCCGGCCATCAAACTGATCAGCTTCTTTTCGGCATCCGGCACGCTTCGTTAGATCCCATGAATATACCGCAAATTATAAACAAAAATCTTAAACGTCGCGAAATGTATTATGCTAAATATGGTAAAATCAGGCAAAAAAATTTATATACACGTCCATAAAACATGTTTCGCTCTATGTTAATAAGTGAAAATGCTGCTTACCAAGCAATAAATTAAATCCAAGAAATGTATACTGACCTGAAACAAATAAAAATAATAAATGAATAAACATTCGTTTCGGTTAGGTTTACATTTATTAATGGCTTTTGATTAGGGGATTTAGCGTGTTAGCAAGGTTGTAAATTTTATAAATTTGTGGACAAAAAAGAGAACCTTTCACTAATAATAATTAATCAAAATTAACTACTTAATAGAAAATGTTACTTTCATTTATATAATGGTTATATGTATCTTAAGATCATAAACACTTCTATTGTTAAACGCAGTAAAATGTTCACCATACAGTGGTTTCCTCAGCTAGAAATGAGTAATGAAGCGAATGTTAGACAAAACAATGCAGAAAGGGCATTCGATATTTTTAATTAACCACCTATTTTTAATTGTTACGCTTTCTCTCAATGCTTTTTAAATAAAACTTTAAAATAAGCGGAACAATAGTTTTAGAAATGCGAAATCATCTCTAATAAATAATAATATATTACATCACAGCATAGGAGTGGATATGTTGCGCACGAGCCGCACAGGGGCGAGTGCAGTATTCCGCGAGTATCTAATTGCCATACCACTTGAGAAACGTACGATACTTTAGAGTTTTGAGTTTGGAATAGCCCGAGCGTTTGGATTTGGACTCAAACTCAGGCTTTTCAAAACTCGAAGTTTTACTTCATGCGGCATGTGTACAAAACGCTGATTCAGTGGGAAGTTTAAAATTTGGACGCTTGCTATTTATGGCGCCCAGCTAGGGGCCACAGCGTTGGCATAGCCCCACGTTAGGCGCCAAACTCGGGCTTTTCTAAAGTTGATATTTTACTTCATGCGGCACGCGTATAAAACACTGACCATATTGTGAAGTTGGAAATATACTGCTTGTGTTTAATAAATTTTAACCAAATCCCGCGCTATCAAAATTCCAGCAATTTAAAATAAATTTCAAGGTGTTCTTATGGGAAACAATCTCTTTATATACCGTTTTTTACGTTTATTTTTTTTTATTATCATAACCTGTCGATCGAAATAACTTGGTACGCAAAAGTAGCTCGCGTATTATAAAAGGTTGAACACCCCTGGTATCCAACATCTTTAAAGGTATAAGTGTGTTCTTAATAATCTTGAAGCTGTCCAATACTTGCATAGATGTAAGGTTTTTTGGCGCCCAGCGTGGTGCTGGGCCCTTGGTGGGCGCCAAAAAATGCGAGAGTAAAAGTTGAAAACTTCACACTGAATCAGTGTTTCGTACGCGTGGCGCATGAAGTAAAATTTCAAGTTTAGAAAAGATTGATTTTGGATTTGGAGTACGCGTCCAAATCTCAGCGCTCAGGCTTTTTTAAACACGAAATGTTACTTCATGTTTAATCTAGGAGTGGGAAGCACTCGTTTAAAAATTCTTGAAGCACTTGTATTTGAGGTTATTTGGCGCCCAACGTGGGGCTATGCTAACGCTGTGGCTCCTAGTTGGGCGCGCGTATTAAAAAAGGTTGAACACCTCTGGTGTATACATTATAACTTGCAGCGTCTAATAATGTCTTTATTACAACTAAGCGTCTATACTTTCTCTAATATTTTCAAGTACACAATGACATATAGTGAGATAACAAATTTTGAATTTATTTCATAAAACATTATGAAAAAAACGAGCGAGACGCTACGCTTGTTGTACTACAGTCGAAGTCTGACGCAGCGATTTATTAGCAATGACGAATCCTTGATTCCAAATCAATGGGCCCGTTCATCAAAATGTTCAGCAGTCATGCTCAAGTAGCATCGTCAGAAGATGGCAAGCTACACGTTTGTATACAGCAATTGTTCATCCACAAGAGGGCATTATTTAATAGAATACAAATTTCGAGAATATGAATTTGTGTTCAGTACTCATTCATTCACCGGATAACTATATACGCGTTTCAGGCTTCAACGCCATCATCAGTATAGTCCCGAACCAGTGCTTTAAGAATACTGAACATCTTTGACCATTTATTACGGCCTGTGCAATTTTTCAAGCCCTGGTTCGGGACTATACTGATGCTGGCGTTGAAGCCTGAAACGCGAAAATAGTTATCCGGTGAATGAATGAGTACTGAACACAAATTCATATTCTCGATATTTGTATTCTATGCCCTCTTGTGGACGATCAATTGCTGTATACAAACGTGTAGTTTGCCAGTTACTGACGATGCTTCTTGAGCTAAGGGGCATTAGATGGCGTTTACACTTTCGACTATGTTTTGACTTGTTTGTGATGGATGTTGATATCTAATGAACGGTACTGCGGTCATTTTGAAAACTTTAACCCGCTTACACCAATCGCCAACACCAATCGGTCTATTTTATACGATTGCGAAAATCCCAAACACGTTCACGATTAATAGTCCGGTCATCAGAGAATTTTTCCACAGTTGGCAGTAAACTCCCAACTTGTCTCTCTGATGAACGGTTCCAATGACATAAATGGGTCACATCGCGATCTGTCGCTAGTTGCGTCGAGCTGCACAAACAAAACCAGGCCTTTAGAAAGCTGAATGTTTGTACAACATTTAAGACGACTGATTATTATTTGTTCATTGAGTTATTTACTAATTTTTCGAAGAAAAAAAAAAGTTTTTCGCTATTCCTACTAAAAAATTCCCCAAATTTTTCTACGGCATTTTTATAGCAAGAGTTTTTATTTTACTCGACCGCAAGTATTTTTTTTAATTAAATTAAAAAAAATATATATCTTAAACGATATAAATACGAATTGCATGTTTAACGATATTTTGGAGCATCGTTCTGCAAAGTTCGATCCCTGGTTAGATTGGACTCGGTACTTTGGTTGTCGCAGCACTCAGCTGGCGCCTCGTGCTGCGGTTAGGGTGCAGAACTCGGCTGGCGCCTCATTCTGCAAAGCTTGATTCCGGGCTAGACGGACCCGGGTACTTTGGTTGTCGCAGCACTCGCCTGGCGCCTCGTGCTGCTTTGACTGCTCGCTTCGCTCGTACTCAGAGCGCTTCGCTCGCGATAACAGGCACCTGGTGCTGCTGTTACTGCTCGCATCGTTTCGCTCATACTCAGCTCGCTTCGTTCGCGTAATGCTCGCTATGTTGTCGCAGTACTCGGCTGGCGCCTCGTGCTGCTTTGACTGCTCGCTTCGCTCGTACCCAGCTCGCTTTGCTCGCGATAACAGGCACCTCATGCTGCTGTTACTGCTCGCTACGCTCGCATCGATTCGCTCATACTCAGCTCGCTTCGCTCGCGTAATGCTCGCTATGTTGTCGCAGAACTTGGCTGGCGCCTCGTGCTGCTTTAACTGCTCGCTTCGCCCGTACTCAGCTCGCCTCGCTCGCGATAACAGGCTCCTCGTGCTGCTGTTACTGCTCGCTACGCTCGCATCCCTTCGCTCGCGTGATGTTCGCTATGTTTGCAGTATGCTCGCTTTGCTCGCATTAAGCTCGCTTTGCTCGCATTAAGCTCGCTTTGCTCGCATTAAGCTCGCTTTGCTCGCATTAAGCTCGCTTTGCTCGCATTAGGCTCGCTTCGCTCGCTCGTTGCAGAAATTGTTTTTTTTCTTGTATTCAATTTTAAAATGCAATTTTTATTTTTTAACTTTGGTATTAATTGTAGTACAACATTGGAAGTTGGATTAAAAAATAGCGGCGTCAGCCGACATTTGGACTATAATGACAGATAACATACAAGTCAGCGCCAGCCGACATTGGGAATATAATAATAGTTGACACAAGTCGGCGGCAGCCGACATTTAAACTATAATGATAGTTAACATGAGTCGGCGCAAGCCGAGATTCAACCAATCGTACCAACTTGACGTGAGTTTGAATTGAACTATAATGAGATCGCCATGTTATTTTTTCTCTTTGTGACAATTACGAAACACAATTTAGCACTTGTGACACATTTTAAAGTAACGAGTGTCTTCCACTCCCAAACTAAGCATGAAGTAAAATTTCGGGTTAGAAAAGCCCCGCGTAGAATATTTTTTGAGCGACAAACTTTAACGGGGCTTTTCCAAACTCGAAATTTTACTTCATGCGCCACGCGTATACAACACTGATTCCAATGAAAGTTCAAAATATACGAAAAAAAAAAACGGCGTGCTAGATTATGTCATTATCTCTTTATTAATTTTTTTACTTGTTTTATTTAAAGCACTCTAATTTAGAAAATACTCGAATGACATAGATAATCGAAACAACAATCGATTCACGCTTTAATGAACTTTAATTTATGTTGAAAACATTTTTTTGTGATTGAAAAACTGGGCTTAGTGCAAACCCTCAAAGTTGAGCTTTCGTGCAATTTTCTGTTGTTGAAAGGTGAAAATTTGTTTTTCTAGAGAAATTAGGCAGCACTAATTATTTTCTAATGCTTGCTGGGGTGTTTTTAAAGACTTTTTGAAAATTTTCGCGATTTTTTCAATTATTTAAAGGGCAGAGCTTTCGTCTGAACAGCAATTTTCTGTTGTTGAAAGCTAAAAATTTGTTTTTCTTCAGAAATTAAGCAGCACTCGTGATTTTCTAATGCTTGTTGGGGTGATTTTCGAGACATTTTGAAAATTGTCATGATTTTTTCAATTAGTTGAAGGGTAGAGCTTTCGTGTGAACAGCAATTTTCTGTTGTTAAAAGCTGAAAATTTGTTTTTCTGGAGAAATTAAGCAGCACTCATGATTTTCTAATGCTTGTTAAGGTGTTGTTTGAGACCTTGAACATTTTCGCGATTTTTTGTTGTTAAAAGCAGAAAATTTGTTTTTCTAGAGAAATTAGACAGCACTAATTATTTTTTAATGCTTGCTGGGGTGTTTTTTAAGACTTTTTGAAAATTTTCGCAATTTTTTCAATTATTTAAAGGGCAGAGCTTTCGTCTGAACAGCAATTTTCTGTTGTTGAAAGCTGAAAATTTGTTTTTCTGGAGAAATTAAGCAGCACTCATGATTTTCTAATGCTTGATAAGGTGTTGTTTGAGACCTAGAAAATTTTCGCGATTTTTTCAATTACTTAAAGGGCAGAGCTTTCGTGTGAACAGCAATTTTCTGTTGTTTAAAGCTGAAAATTTGTTTTTCTGGAGAAATTAAGTAGCACTCGTGATTTTCTAATGCTTGTTAGGGTGATTTTCGAGACTTTTTGAAAATTGTCATGATTTTTTCAATTATTTGAAGGGCAGAGCTTTCGTGTGAACAGCAATTTTCTGTTGTTAAACGCTGAAATTTTGTTTTTCTGGAGAAATTAAGCAGAACTCATGATTTTCTAATGCTTGTTAGGGTGTTGTTTAAGACCTTGAACATTTTCGCGATGTTTTTAATTACTTAAAGGGCAGAGCTTTCGTGTGAACAGCAATTTTCTGTTGTTAAATGCTGAAAATTTATTTTTTTGGAGAAATTAAGCATCACTCATGATTTTCTAATGCTTGGTAGGGTGTTGTTTAAGACCTTGAAATTTTTCGCGATTTTTTCAATTATTTAAAAGGCAGAGCTTGCGTGTAAACAGCAATTTTCTGTTGTTAAAAGCTGAAAATTTGTTGTTTTTTAGAAATTATGCAGCATTCATGATTTCCTAGTGCTTGTTGGGGTGTTTTTTTTTTAATTTGTAAATTTTAGCGATTTTTTCAATTATATAAAGGGCAGAGAAAATGCTATGGTGGACACATCACCATTTTTAACCTTATCATCTCTAAAATAGCTGATTTTTAGAGCAGGCAATCAAAATTATTGTGGCGTTGTTTATAATTAGTGCACCTTATATAATTTTAATATTTTGCTTTTATTTAAATGGCCATTAATTCCGTGAGATAATATTTATTAGATCACATTGGGTGGGAAGATTACTAATTATCCATATATTACATTAAAAATAAATACGCTCGATGACCGATGCAGGATGAAGAAATGTATTGCGTGCGATGATCAAAGTTAAACGCGTAGAATTACTCAAGTGCAAACACCCCAATTAAATCATGAGCGTGAAATTTATGGGCATGAGAAGAGTGCTCTTAAAGCTCGGGCTCGAGAGCTTTGGCTTCCTGCATCCCGGCAATAATCTCCTGATCGTAACAGCTACATGATGAAACCAGCAATAAAACGATCGTTCGAACCCGGTAAGGCTGCGGCGATAACCGTAATTAAAATGAAATTTGTTTTACAATTACCTCATAAAGCCATTTATATATTTTATTCTTGTGATTGGTTTTACAGAATCCATTGCAAACCAACTGCAAACAAGCAGGCCTTCAGTTTTGACTAAGATATCAGGGGGGGTACGACAGATTCCTTAAAAAGTAGGTGAAGTGAAATAAAGGCTATAATTGTGTTTCAATCTAACTGATTGTGATTGTAAATCACTGTTTTATACGCGTGGCGCATGAAGTAAAATTTCGAGTTTAGAAAAGCTCCGTGAAAATTTGTCTTGGGTCGCTGCGCGACCCGAGACAAATTTTCTACGAGGGGCTTTTCTAAACTCGAAATTTTACTTCATGCTTAGTCTGGGAGTGGACAACACTCGTTCTTAGAAGTTTCAAATTGAAATATCATTGTAGATTACTAAGTTTATTACCATTTTACAAAGGCTACAGCTCGAAGGACCAATCGTGGTATTCGGAGGGAGAAGGACTACAGGGAATCGAAGTTTTCTTACAAGAAAACAACAATTATCGGTAGGTTTACAGTATGGATAGGAACGAAAACATCTAATTTTAAAAAAATATCGAAATTGGGTTGATTTTCAGTGCATTTTTAACTTCACTTTGAATCAGTGTTTTATACGCGTGGCGCATGAAGTAAAATTTCGAGTTTAGAAAAGCCCCGTGAAAATTTGTCTCGGGTCGCTGCGCGACCCTCGACAAATTTTCTACGCGGGGCTTTTCTAAACTCGAAATTTTACTTCATGCTTAGTCTGGGAGTGGAAGATATTTGTGCCAAAAGAATTTACTTAGAATTAGAATTGATTGCACTTACAACTGATTTGAATTAAATTAAATGATCTCGACGCATTTTCCTAAAATATTTAAAATGATGCAATAAATTCAACGATTTTAGGAGCACACGTAAAAAATCAACGGGTTATCAAATCAATATTAAATTTTATGAATTCACACAGAACTGGATAAACTTTGACTGTCTGTAATTAAAATTTAAATATCCTTACTGGATTTTCCAAAATATCGAGTTCAAATCATAAAAATTCGTAAAACAAAATTATTTGTTTAGAAAATTGTAAAAAATCAAATAATAACGCAATCAACATGAAATTTACAGAATTTACTTAGAATTCATTGCAATTACATTTGCTTCAAAGAAAATTGAATTATTTCAACGCGTTTTCTTGAAATATTAAACCAAAGTAGAAATTATGTAATAAAATTACCGATTTTAGGAAAATGTTTTCTTTGAAATAACTGTAAAAAATGTAAGTTTTCTACAATCAGCATTAAATTTACAGATTTTTTTATGACGTCATTGCACTAACTTCCTATTGAAAGAAAATTAAATTATCTCAAAGCCTTTTTCTAAAATATTCAGCTAATGTTGGAATTATGCAATAAATTCAACGATTTTGGGAGCATGTTATTTTTTGAAAACATTGTAAAAGATTAATGTTTTATAAAATCAACTTTAAATTTACGAAATTTTCTTAGAATTGATTACACTTACATCTCATTAAAGAAAATTAAATTATCGCAACGCAATTTCCTAAAATTTCAGGCCAACGTTAAAATTATGCAAAAAATCAACGATTTTTTTTAAATACATTTATTTTATACAGTCAACATCAAGTCAACATTAAATTTATTTACAGACTTTACTCAGAATTGATTGCACTTACAACTCATTGCACGAATAATAAATTATCTCAATACATTTTTACAGAATATTAATCCAAAGTTGAAATTATGAAATATAATCAACGATCAACGTTTCTTTAAAATAACTAAAAAAAATAAATGAATTATAGAATCAACATGAAATTCACAAAATTTACTTGGAAATAATTGCGCTTACATTTTATTAAAAGAAAATTAAATTATCTCAATGCATTTTTCTAAAATATATAGCCCATGGTGAAATTATGCAATAAAATCAACGATTTTGAGAGCATGTTATTTATTGAAAAAATTGTAAAAAATTAATGTTTTATAAAATCAACTTGAAATTTACAAAATATACTTAGAATTGATTACACTTATGTCTTATTAAAAGAAAATTAAATTATCGTAACGCAATTTCTTAAAATTTTAGGCCAACCTTGAAATGATGCAATAAAATCAACGATTTTCTTTCGAAATAATTGTAAAAATATATATATAGCGTATACAGCCAACATAAAATTTATTTACGGAATTTACTCCAAATTGGTTGCACGAATATTAAATTATCTCAACGCATTTTTACAAAATAATAATCCAAAATTGAAATTATAAAATAAAATTAACGATCAACGTTATCCTAAATATTTTCTTTGAAATAAATGTAAAAAATAATATTTTCTAGAATCAACGTGTTTAAAATTAAAAAATTAACTTAAAAATGATTGTAGGGTCCGAAATCTACAGTCTAGGTCTTCCGCTGAATGCCCATTCAAGAGATTATATACTTCTACTGTATATAGCCTTACATATTAAAATCTAGATACTGGAGTCCATGTACTAGTGTCGGTTAGAGACTCCACATTAGAGACTACATAAGGTCTAGAATCAAATGTCTAGATTCCAAGAAACTAGACTGTACTCTAGTTCACAGACTTCATTCCGTTCTAGATTATATATTGTGTAGGGTCCGAAATCTAGAGACGAGGACTTACGCTAAATGACCATTCAACAGATAAGATGCTTCTACTGTATGTAGCCTTATATATTAAAGTCTAGATACTGGAGTCCATGTACTAGAGTGTCGGTTAGAGACTCCACATTAGAGTCTACATAAGGTCGAGATCAGAGTCTTTAGTTATGCGTCTAGAATCAAACGTCTAGATTCCAAGAAACTAGACTGGTGACTGTAGTTTACAGACTTCATTCCGGTCTAGATTTTATATTGTGTAGGTTTCTAAATCTAGTATAGGTCTTCCACTGAATGCCCACTTAAGAGATTATATGCTTCTACTGTATGTAGCTTTATATATTTCCATGTACTAGAGTGTCGGTTAGAGACTCCACATTAGAGTCTACATAAGGTCGACTGTCTAAAGTTCAAAATTTAAAGTATTAAATCGAAGTCGGCTGATGAAAGCCTAGAGTGTAAGGTATCTAGAGTACAGAGCTTAGAAATTAGAGTCTAACTATGGATCTGCACACTATAGTCTAGGCTGCCTAGAGTACAAAGCTTAAAAATTGGAATTTAGATATTAGAGTCTACAGACTATAATCTAGTCTCTAGAGGCAAGTCTACAGCCTATAGTCTAGACTTTTTCAGAATCTAGGAAACATCCTTAAAAACTAGGTTTAGTGTTTAGGCTTTACAGTCTTTAGTTAGGCATCTAGAATCTAAAATCTAGGCCGCCAAGAGTGTAGTGCTTAGAGATTGGAGTCTAGATATTAGAGTCTACAGACTAGTCTAGTCTTTCTAGAGACAAGTCTACAGACTATGGCTAAGTTTCTCTAGAAAGGAGTCTACAGACTATAGTCCAGAGTCTAGACTATAGTCTATAGACACTAGGTTGTCTAAAAACTATAGTCTAAACTGTCTTTGGGCGAATCTACAGCCCATAGTCTAGACTCCAGTATAGAACTTAGGTTCCTTCCTTAAAAACTAGGTCTAGTATTTAGGCTTTAGAGGTCTAGAGTGTGAATATTAGAGATCAGAGTCTTTAGTTATGCGTCTAGAATCAACAGTCTAGATTCCAAGAAACTAGACTGGGGACTGTAGTTTACAGACTTCATTCCGGTCTAGATTTTATATTGTGTAGGGTCCGAAATCTAGAGTCTAGGTCTTCCGCTGAATGCCTATTCAAGAGATTAGATACTTCTACTGTATGTAGCCTTATATATTAAAGTCTAGAGTATCGGTTAGAGACTCTACATTAGAGTCTACATAAGATCGACTGCCTAAAGTTCAAAATTTAAAGTATTAAATCGAAGTCGGCTGCTGAAAGCCTAGAGTTTAAGGTATCTAGAGTACAGAGCTTAGAAATTAGAGCTTAACTATGGAAAAAAATTGAGTCTAGATATTAGAGTCTACAGACTATAATCTAGTCTCTAGAGACAAGTCTACAGCCTATAGTCTAGACTTTTTTAGAATCTAGGATACTTCCTTAAAAACTAGGTTAAGTGTTTAGGCTTTACAGTCTTTAGTTAGGCATCTAGAATCTAAAATCTACGCTGCCAAGAGTGTAGTGCTTAGAGATTGGAGTCTAGATATTAGAGTCTACAGACAAGTCTAGTCTAGTCTTTCTAGAGAGAAATCTACAGATTATGGTTAAGTCTCTCTAGACAGGAGTGTACAGACTATAGTCCAGAGTCTAGACTATAGTCTACACCAGTGGTGGGGAAACTTTTTTTAAGACGGGCCATTTGTAATAACCAGACAATCGTAGCGGGCCAAAGAATAATGCTTAATCGTAGGTAGGTAGTTTTTATGCGGGTCGTCACATTACGAAGTAAGAACGCGTTCAAACATTCTCACGACGGCACTCTTAAACGGGCCGGATTAAACCTTTCCGCGGGCCGGACTTGGCCCGCGGGCCGTAGTTTCCCCATCACTGGTCTACACACACTAGGCTGTCTAAAAACTATAGTCTAAACTGTCTATGGACGAATCTACAGCCTGTAATCTAGACTCCAGTTTAGAACTTAGGTAGCTTCCTTAAAAACTAGGTCTAGTATTTAGGCTTTAGAGTCTCGAGTTAAGCATCTAGAATCTAAAATGTAGGCTATCTAGAGTACAGAGCTTAGAGATTGGAATGTAGTCCATCATAACACTTTCCCTGCCCTTTAAATAATTGATAAAATCGCGGAAATTTAAAAAAAATCTCAAAAAAACACTCCAACAAGCATTAGAAAATCAGGAGTGCTACATAATTTCTCCAGAAATTCCAGAATGTTTTTCTCCACTTTTTTTACAACAGAAAACTGCTATTCACACGAAAGCTCAACTTTGAGCGTTTGTACTAGCCACAGTTTTCAAGTCTCAAAAAAATGTTTTTAAAATTAAAGTTCATTGAAGACTGAATCGATTGCTGTTTTGATTACCCAAATCATTTTAATATTTTGCGAAATAGAACGTTTTAAGTGAAAAAAAGTGCAATCAAATAAATAGATTAATAAAGACTGTTATTCCTTACTTCACTTTTTATTTTTATCGTTAGATGTACATTTCGAGACACAAAGTGCTTATTATCAATAACAAACTGAATTCTTACAACTATTAGCGCGGTATATATATCTAAAGGGATTTGGGAAAACCAATAAGTAATTAACTAGGTGTTACGGGGGCTAAGAGTTCGGCATAGTTTTCGGTGGGATTACATTTTCTGTGGGGTACTTTTTTGGTAATAAATAGATGATGAATAAATAGATGATGAAATAATCTGTCTCTTTTTCGTACATTTTAAACTTGAATTGAAATCAGTGTTTTATACGCAAGGCCCAAACACGGATCCTTGTAGTGCCCCAGTTTGAATGTTGTGATAGTGAATATATGAGATTAAATGTGCGATTCTACAACAAATTGTTGAATTGGATTCCAAATTTTGCAGGCTTTTATAAACTCAAAATTTTATTCATTCTTAATCTGGGAGTGCAAACACAATTTAGCTTCAAACAAGTGTTTGCACTGCCAGATTAAGCATGAATAAAATTTTGAGTTTATAAAAGCCTGCAAAATTTGGAATCCAATTGGAAAACAAACATCAATTATATCCTGAATGATTCGAATCCTACCTAGCTCTGTTATAAGTATACATATTTTTTGTGTGAAAACTGTGCAAGTAGTACACGTACGTAATAAAAATATGTAATGAAAAAAATAAAACCCATGTCTACACGTGTTAATTCCACGACAATCATAATTAACAATTATTAGATAATGACAAAAGTGCGTCTTTTACGAGCTTTTAACAACTTACCCACTTCAAATGGCAGTCACACCTTTATATAACAAGGGAAATCATTAAAATTGTAAAAGCTTCGCTGTGAAATTGAATGAAATTTCTTGCTCTTTCTCTCTCTCTATATCTCTACCTCTCTCTCTTTCTCTATCTCTCTCTCTCTCTTCCACCTCTCTTTCTCTTTAGGATTTTGAAAGAAATCTTTTGAAAAAAGTATCAAATAAGACGACGTGAACCACATGATGTTAACGGGTCCAGTACTTGCATATTCTCTGAATGTGAAAGAATGAGGAAATGGCGACGTCATGGATCTAGGAAATGGGTGGACTGCAAAAACTCACTTGCTAAGTGCAGTATCGCCGTGACTGATAAAAAAAACATTTCAATTATATTCCTACAAATGTAATCATTTCACGCCGTTTATTACTGTAGATGTAACGTGCACTTTATTTCTTTTAGAAATCCATCACACTTACAATATGTTAAAAGTATATTTCTATATGGATACTTTCAAAATTGTATTAAGTACAATTTTAGAAAAGTTATAATCAATTAAATGTCGAAAAAGCAGAATTTTATGGAATTATTTAGGGAAATTACAGTTTAAAACATTCACAACATGAACATTCTTTGATAAATCTTTATTGAATTTCATTTGGATGTTAAGAAGACATTACCCTTTCAGAATACATCAATATCGAAAAATACCCTATCGATAGTTTTCTAGTTATCTTCAATTGAATGTCGAAATAGCAGAATTTTATACAAATATTTAAGGAAATTAAAGATTAAAACATTCACAACATCAAAATTCTATCTGTAGAATTTTATGTAGGTGTTAAGAAGACGTTGCTCTTTCAGAATATGTCAAAATCAAATAATATGCCTTTAACAGTTTTCTAGTTATTTTCAATTGAATGTCAAAACAGCAGAATTTTATAGAAATATTTAGGGAAATTTAAGTTAAAAACATTCACAAGATGGAAATTCTTTAAGAAATCTTCATGAAATTTAATGTCAATGTTAAGAAGACATTATTCTTTTAGAATATGCCAAAAACGAAACAAACGCCATCCACAGTTTTTGAGTTATTTTCAATTGAATGTTGAAATAGTTAAATTTTATAGTATTATTAAGGGAAGTTAAAGATTAAAACTTTCACAGTATGGAAATTCTTTGTGATTTCTTAATATAATTTCATTTGGATGTTAAGAAGACATTGCCCGTTCAGAATACATCAAAATCGAAACATATCCCATCGATAGTTTTCGAATTATCTTCAGTTGAATGTTGCAAAAGCAGAATTTTATGCAAATATTTAAGGAAATTAAAGATTAAAACATTCACAACATCGAAATTCTTTGATAAATCTATCTGGAATTTTATGTAGATGTTGCGCTTTCAGAATATGTCAAAATCAAATAATACGCCTTTAACAGTTTTCTAGTTATTTTCGATTGAATGTCAAAAAAGCAGAATTCTATGGAAATATTTAGGGAAATTAAAATTACAAACATTCACAAGATGGAAATTCTTTGAGAAATCTTTATGAAATTTAATGTCAATGCTAAGAAGACATTGTTCTTTTAGAATATGTCAAAACGAAATAGACGCCATCCACAGTTTTTGAGTTATTTTCAATTGAATGTCGAAATAGGTAAATTTTATAGTATTATTTAGGGAAGTTAAAGATTAAAACTTTCAAAACATGAAAATTCTTTGTGATATCTTAATAGAATTTCATGTGAATGTTAAGAAGACATTGCTCTTTCAGAATGTGCCAAAAACAAAGAATACGCCTGCGATAATTTCGAGTTATTTTCAATTGGATTTCGAAAAAGTTAAATTTCATCGAAATATTTAGGGGAATAAGGGTTTAAACATGCACAACATAAAAAATCGTTGAGAAATGTCCATGAAATTTTATGTGGATGTTAAAAAAATATTTATCTTTCCGAATATGTTAAAAACAAAAAATACGCTACCGACAGTTTTCGAGTTATTTTCGACTGGAAGTCAAAAAAGTAGAATTTTATGGAAATATTTAGGGAAATTAATGGTTGAAACATTCACAGCATCGAAACTCTTTGCGATATATTCATGAAATTTAATGCCAATATTAAGAAGACATTGCTCTTTCAAAATATGTTATAAACTAAAAAACTCCTTCAACAGTTTTCAAGTTTTTTGCTATTGAGTGTCGAATGGTAGAATTTTATGGTAATATTTAGAGAAATTAAACTTCTAAACATTCACAATATGGAAATTCTTTAAGATATCTTCATGAAATTTCATGTAAATGTTTAAAAGACGTTTATCTTTCAGAATATGTTAAAAAATGAAAAATACGCTGTCAACAGTTTTTGAGCTATTTTCAACTGAAAGTCGAAAAAGTTGAATTTTATGGAAATATTTAGGGAACTTGAAGTTTAAAACATTCACAGCATCAAAATTCTTTGCGATATACTCATGAAATTTTATGTCGATGTTAAGAAGATATTGTTCTTTCAGAATATGTCATAAACTAAAAATACCCCTTCAACAGTTTTCGAGTTATTTTCAATTGAGTGTCGAAAAGTAGAATTTTAGGGAAATATTTAGGGAAATTAAAGTTGTAAACATTCACAACATAGAAATTCTTTGAGATATCTTCATGAAATATTATATAGATGTTAAGAAGATATTGATCTTTCAGAATATGTGAAAAACGAAAATTATTTTCAACTGAAAGTCGAAAAACTTGAATTTTATGGAAATAATTAGGGAAATTTAAGTTTAAAACATGCACAGCGTTGAAACTCTTTGCGATGTATTTATAAAATTTCATGTCGATGTTAAGAATATGTCATAAATAATAAATACGCCTTTAACAGTTTTTGAGTTATTTTCAATTAAGTGTCGAAAAGTAGAATTCTATGGATATATTTACAAAAATTAATGTTTAAAACATTTGCAACATGAAAATTCTTTGAGATATCTTCATAAAATTTCATGTAGAAGTTAAGAAGACATTGATCTTTTAGAATATGTTAAAAACTAAAAATACTCTGTCGACAGTTTTCGAGTTACTTTCAACTGGAAGTCGAAAAAGTGGAATTTTATGGAAATATTTAGGGAAATTAAAGTTTAAAACATTCACAGCGTCAAAACTCTTTGTGATATATTTATGAAATTTCATGTCGATGTTAAGAAGACATTGCTTTCTCAGAATATGCTATCAACTAAAATATCCCTTTAAGGGTTTTCGAGATATTTTCAATTGAGTGTCAAAAAGTAGAATTTTAGGGAAATATTTAGGGAAATTAAACTTGTTAAAATTTACAACATGGAAATTCTTTGAAATATTTTTATGAAATTTTATATGGATACTAAGAAAATATTGATGTTTCAGAATATGTTAAAAACAGAAAATACGCTTTTGACAGTTTTCGAGTTATTTTCAACTGAAAGTCGAAAAAGTTGAATTTTATGGAAATATTTAGGGAAATTAAAGTTTAAAACATTCACTGCGTCGAAACTCTTTGCGATATATTCATGAAATTTTATGTCGATGTTAAGAAGATATTGCTCTTTCAGAATATGTAATAAACTAAAAATACCCCTTCAACAGTTTTCGAGTTATTTTTAATCGAGTTTCGAAAAGTAGAATTTTATGGATATATTTAGGGAAATTTTAATGTTTAAAAAATGCACAAAATAAAAATGCGTTGAGATATTTTCATAAAATTTCATGTGGATGTTAAGAAAATATTGATCTTTCAGAATATGTTAAAAACTAAAAATATTCTGTTGAAAGTTTTCGAGTTATTTTGAACTGAAAGTCAAAAAAGTGGAATTTTATGGAAATATTTAGGGAAATTAAAGTTTAAAACATTCACAGCGTTGAAACGCTTTGCGATATATTCATGAAATTTCATTTTGATGTTGAGAAGACATTGCTATTTTAAAATATGTCATAAACGAAAAATTCGCCTTTAACAGTTTTCGAGCTATTTTCAATTGAGTGTCGAAAAGTAGAATTTTATGAAAATATTTAGGGAAATTAAAGTTGTAAACATTCACAATATGAAAATTCTCTGACATATTTTTATGAAATTTCATGTAGATGTTAAAAACACATTGATCTTTCAGAATATGTTAAAAACTTAAAATACCCTGTTTTCGAGTTATTTTCAACTGAATGTCGAAAAAGTGGAATTTTATAGAAATATTAATGGAAATCGAAGTTTAAAACATTCACAACGTAGAAATTCTTTGAGAAATTTTGATGAAATTTCATGTGGACGTTGAGAAAAGAATATGTTAAAATTGAAAACTAGCCTTTCGACAGTTTTTGGGTTATTTTTAACTGAAAGTCGAAAAAATAGAATTTTATAGATATTTTTAAAGAAATTGAAGTTTAAAACATTCACAACATGAAGTTCTTTGATAAATTTTCATAGAAGTTCATAAGGATATTAAGAAGGCATTTCTCTTTCAGAATATGCCAAAAAAAATATATTTTTATGGAAACATTTAGAGAAATTAAAGTTAAAAACATTCACCATAATTTCGAAACCAGTTTCCGTAGCTTCTGGGGTTTTTGAGAAACCCACTCTGGGCCAATATTGTTCATACTTTTCGTGAACGATACTTCTAACAAGTGTTTCCACTCCCAGATTAATCATGAAGTAAAATTTCTAGTTTAGAAAAGCCTGAAAATTTGGTTTGGTCGCGCAGCGCGGAGAGACCAAACCAAATTTTCAGGCTTTTCTAAACTCGAAATTTTACTTCATGCGCCACGCGTATAAACCACTGATTTAGTGAAAAGTTTAGACTATACAGGTTAAGATGTGTACCTTTACTTTTTTAGGAAAATAAATCATTTTCTATTTGTAATACAAACATTATTGTCTATCTTTACTTTTTTTACCTAGTCTAACAGTTATAGATTTTTGGTAACATAAAATTGTCTTTCTTTCTTATTATATATTTAACATATTCCACCTTTCATTTATTTGCTTTTCGTTTTATGAAATTATTCTATTTTCCGTTTTTATTTCGTCTGTATTTTTGATGGCTTTAACAGCTGTAAAAAATAGTTTTCTTTACTATCCATTTCAAGTTTATTTTCCAAAGTCAGACAAATTTCCAAGCTTTTTTAAACTCCTAAGATTTGTAAATACTGTGAAAAATCTAATTTCAGGAAAAAAAAAATTAGTAATTATTTAATATTTAATTAATTACAGGCAACACAGTGGTGGAAGATTTTCGGAGAGGCCGAGTCATTGGCATTAATTATCGGATGCTTGTGTCATTACTTGAACCACCGAGGCACAAATAACTCTTTTCAAATAAAGTAAGTTTCGATTAAAATAATAAAATATTTTAAACTAACGTAAAACTTCTGTGTCGTCTAGGGCTTCTTTTCCCTTAGCACAATTATATTCTATTTCCACGATCTCCGGAGCACCATCATTTTGACCAGTGCATCATGATCCTGAATTCGCCGGGAAATCAACTTCTTGCCAACGTGTCCCCCGACGAGTATTCCAGGGTGATCGGAATTTTGTCTACCGATTTGGCTGTGTATTTCCGGCATGTAAAAATTGTAATAACAATTAATTTGCATTGTTGTGGCTCAACATTTTGTTTGAATATCTGTTTGAAATTGGTAGAATGACTCATAACAGTCATAAACTTATGAGTAAGGCAGACATTTTAAATATTCACAATTTTTCTGATTTTTGATAATTTTAAAGAATAAAGAATACATCTCTAAATACTGGTATTTTCCCAAACATTTGGAAACATTCACTTATTTCTCCACTTTTTAAGAAAGGCAGTAGAAACGTAGCAGAGAACTACCGTCCAATATCGTTATTGTAATCCATTCCTAAAATATAGTTACAGAATACATTTGTAATGACTTAGACTCTATCTTAACAAATAAACAGCATGATTTTCGATCAGGATACTCTACCACAACAAACCTACTTATCTTTGGTGAGGTCACCAGTGTGTCACTAGATCTTTGGAGGAAGGATACGAAGTAGATACCATCTACATGGATTTCTCCAAAGCGTTTGATAGTGTGGATCATGGTATCCTGGTCGAAAAACTTGCTAAGTCTGGTATTCATGGTACTATGCTTGAGTGGATCTATTCATATTTAACAGATAGATCACAATTAGTGCGCATGGATGACTGCTTATCTCGTCCTATATCTATGACCTCCGGTGTCTCACAGGGATCACATATAGGACCACTACTTTTTAATATATTGATTAACGATATTGTCGGTTGTTTTCAGCATTCTTATTGTCTTCTTTTTGCATACGATCTCAAGTTATATACTCCTATTAAGGATACATGTTCATATAATAATTTACAACATGATTTGAATTCCCTCAGTAGTTGGTGTATTTTAAATTGCTTAAAATTGAATGTTTCTAAATGTTTTGTTCTTTCTTATTCTAAAAAGAAAATTAAAACGTAGAGAAATTATTTCCTGTCGAACACGCAATTGAATCACACACTTGATAAGGGATTTTGGTGTAACCTTTATTAACTCATGGAATTTTAACAACCACATTGATATAATAACATTTAAAGCATCTCAGGTGTTGGGGTTTGTAAAAAGGCAATGCAGACATTTTAATAACATAAATACTTATGTATGTCAAACTTTATGTTTCCCTAGATCGGCCCCACCTTGAGTACTGTTCATTGATATAAGTTTCTAAGGTTCATTGCATTTAAGTTTTATCCCGGTATGTCATACACTGAATTGGTAATCGAGCCAGTTAATATGATGCGTCTTGGTCGTACACGTTCTCTAGCTAAACCTAGGCCAATAAAACTAGTACTTGATAGTAGTGACCTGGTTAAAAATATTATAATTAAAACTTCAAAACTAAGAGATAACCTTATCAAATTTAGCTATGATCGAACAAAAATCCAAAGAGAAGAATTCAAGTCTCTTATAACTATATTGGACCAACGGAAGAAAGACGGAGAAGAAGATCTGATCATCAAATATATTTCAGGGGTGCCAAATATAATCAAGAGATCGGAAAAGCTAAATAAATCGGGTCCTGTGACAAAAAACTAAACATTTATTACCACAACGTAGGCGGAATGCGCACTAAATTAAGTGATTTTAAATTAAATACTAGTTGCTGCGTGTATGATATTATAATTTTAGTAGAAACGTGGTTGGATACTAACATTGTGAATGCAGAATTGAAACTTATGAATTACGATATTTTCAGATGTGACCGTAGCAGCACTAATAGTACAAAGAATCGCGGCGGCGGGGTGTTGATTGCTATCCATAATAGATTAGGGGGTAACATTATTGATATTGAGTTAAATACGGTTGAGCAATTATTTGTAACTATTCCTAATTTATATCTAATTTTCGGAGTGGTGTATATACCACCAAGCTCATCATCAGCCAAATATTTGGATCATTGTGAAACTTTTGAAAACATTGCTGAAAAATATCCTAATTATAAGTATCTTATCTGTGGGGACTATAATATACCCTCAGCTATATGGCTTAATGATGAGCTCGGTGTTATAAACACTAATACTATTGAGTGCTCCGCTCAAATTATTTCAGAGACATTCAGTTTTTATAATCTTAGGCAGATTTGTAATATACCAAATGAGAATAATACCTTTCTTGATTTAATGTTTGCAAACGACTGCTTTAATGTTACAAATGCATGTGACGTATTATTTAAGATCAGTCATCATCATATACCTTATTCGATTTCATATAATGTTACGCAACCTATTGAAACACTCCATTTTGATGAATTTATTTATGATTTTTCACATGCCAACTACTCAGCTATTAACGACTATTTGGTATCTATCGATTGGCACAAAACTCTAACTGGCACTGTTGATTCTATGGTTGAACATTTTTATAAGATTTTATATGAAGCCTTGGATAGGTTTGTTCCTATAAAACGTTTAAGATCGTCAAATTATCCTGTTTGGTTCAATGCTGAACTTATTAACTTCATAAAACTTAAAGGAATTGCTCATAAAAAGTATTAAGAATGTCAAAACTCTATAAATTACAGCAAATTTCACGATTTACGTTCAAAATGTACACATCTAAGAAATACTTTATATGATCAATACATACAATCAGTTAATAATAATATTTCTAGAAATCCTAAACATTTTTGGAATTTCGTTAATGCTAAAGAATCACACTCAATGTTTCCAAATATCATGCATTATAATAACGATCGTAGTACTAATGGTGTTGAGTGCGTTAATCTATTTGCGGATTACTTTTCGACTGTTTATTGTGCGGATAAACCTGCGCATATTCCAAGCTTCAAGTATAACTCAAATGCAGCTTATTTACCGTTTACATTTTCTCAGGGTGAAATATTTGATGCAGTTAGTAAATTGGATAATTCCAATAATACAGGTCCTGATGGTATACCATCAAGTTTTCTAAGAAACTGTATATACTCCATCACCATACCACTACACTTATTATTCGAGGCTTCAATGTCTCAGAGCATATTTCCGACGTTCTGGAAAAGAAATTATATAACACCGCTTTTTAAGTCCGGCAAGAAGGATAACATAACGAACTATCGCAGCATTTCAATACAATCATCTATACCTAAGCTATTGGACAGTCTTGTTTCCATTAAATTAAGGTGGGTTTGCAAAAATGTTCTTCTAGATGAGCAGCATGGTTTCCAAACGGGCAAATCAACAGCTACCAATATTTTATCGTTTACCACTTACGTAATTAATGCTTTTGAATGTAATCAATCTGTGGATGCTATTTTCACAGATTTTGCCAAGGCATTCGATCGTGTAAACCACGATGTTTTAGTTGCAAAACTATCTGCCTATGGACTTCATACTAATATTGTGAGTTGGTTTAATAGTTTTCTAACTAATCGAACGCAATGTGTAAGAGTGAACAATTTCTTATCTAAAGTCATATCTGTACCATCTGGTGTACCTCAAGGATCACACTGTGGTCCCTTGTTATTTCTGTTATTTATAAATGACATCTCACAAGTGATAAGACATTCTTCATTTTTACTCTTTGCCGACGATCTTAAGATATATAAAAGAATAACAACAATTGTTGATTGTGACCTGCTGCAATGTGATATCTCGTCTGTCCATAAATGGTGCTGCGATAACTCTTTATTCTTCAATGTTCAAAAATGTAAGGCGATTTCATTTTCCAGAAAGTCTAATGTAATTAATTTCAAGTACAGCATCAACAATGTTCCCCTTGAAAAATTGTGTGAAATAAGAGATCTGGGAGTGTTATTGGATACAAAATTAACTTTTGATAGCCATATAAATTTAATATGCAACAAAGCATCAAAAATGTTGGGATATGTACATAGGATAGCAAAGGATTTATCGGCTCAATCATTCAAATTAGTTTATTTTGCTTACGTACGCTCTAATATGGAATACGTATCATGTGTCTGGTCTCCTAACACTATTACTCACAGTCATGCTCTTGAGAGAATTCAGAATAAGTTTCTGAAGAAGCTTGCTTTCAAGACTCATTTAAACGTTAACACCGTTATGTCGGCATTTTGCATTGATACACTCAAGAGACGCAGGATTCTCTCAGACTTGTCTATGTTTTACAAACTGCTGAGTAACCAAATACAATGTCCGTATTTATTGGTACAAATCAATTTTTATGTAACCGTATCAGATCGTACTACGCGTCATAGACCGCTGTTTCGCATTCCCTTCCATAGGTCAAACTACGCCTACAATAATCCACTCTCCAGGTGCACGCGCATTTCCAACGCACTATCTTTGGATCAAAATTTCGATTTGTTTACTGAATCTTATTCTGAATTTATGTCAAAATTAAAGCAGACAAATTTCGGAATTATGTGACTCTCGGAAATGTTTGATGATAGCTTGCTTGGTGTTTTTTATGTTACTTTTATTTAGTTATGTTAGTTTATTTTTTGTATATTAATTTATTATTACTTTATATGTAATATTATTTGTAATAGTAATATGTATGTTATTTTGTTTTTAAATGGTTTTTTGCCGTCAATAAAAGAATTTGAATTTGAATTTGAAAAATATTATTAAATATCAGTTTGCAAACGCTTAAGCAACGTCGGTTTAATACGGACATAATTTTTGTATATAAACTAATGAATGGTTTGACGTGCTGCCTAGAACTGTTGAATTTTATTAATATTCATGTTCCAACCCGTCCACTGCGGAATACTACGACATTTTTTGTTCAAATGCACAGAACAAACTATTGCACTCACTTCGGTTTAAGTAGATTATGCGCAAACTGTAATAAAATTGACTTTGATTTCTTTAACGGCAATTTAAACCCTTAGTGAGATTTAAGCTAATTTTAAGTTTTATACCTTAACAAATTAAATCATTGTTTTTATTTTTGTGTTCTTGTAAATGGCTACCATTGATTTGACAAATAATATAAAATAAAATATTTGGAAAATTCTCAAAGTGACAAAAAAATGTTTACAAATATAATAAACTAAAGTTGGATGTTGAAGTGAAAATTGGGACAAAATACAAGTTAACAAAATATGCAGAATACGAGTTAACAAAATATGCAGAATCAACAGACTGTATAGGTGACATTTTTTAAGCCTTAGTTATTAGATTTAAGTTAGTTTTAAGTTTTAAACCTTTACTATTGTAATTCATGTTTATATTTATGTATTTCTGTAAATGGCTTCCGTTGATTTGACAAATAAATCAAATAAATATTTGAATTTGAATTAAAGGCACTTATTCCTTGAGAATGACGACAAATCGAAACTAGTTTGATAATAAAGAAATTCGTGAAACAAACCAAGTGCCCTTAATTTAAATTCAAATATTAATAATATTATTAATAAAGTAGGTATCAGAGTAATTTCATTGTATTTATTAGACAATAAATCATTTATTTATTTATTTAACAGATTAGACCATTTATACAACAATAATATATACATGTAAAATACAATGCATTTATGTATACAACTAAGTTTAAAATACAACAATAACAGAAAAACAATTTGTAGCAAAATCTGACAGTAATTATATTATTATTATATCAACACCTTTATTTGATTATATATGTAGTTGTGCGTTAAGCAAAAGTTGAACCGTTGGCGTTTCGAGTGTGCGTTTTCCATTAGTCTTCAATATCAATCTAAGAAATATTGGGTTAATGGATTTCCCATAATTACATTGTTATTGAGGTTTCGAGAGCTATTTCTTTATCAATTAACAACTTGAACCATTAGAGATCACCACACGAAAACTTCCATTAAGAATTCCATACATTATGATTATATGTGTTAAATAATATCGTATTTGGATTTATACTTATGTTTGAACGGTAACGTGACCGCCAGTCAAATTGTTTAGAGAGAATAGCAAAGCTATACTGATAAGAGATATATCTCAAAACGCGTCTATAGATGGCATGAATAATTTGACCCAAATTGTTACATTTGCAGTAGGTTACTGTATGTAACAGCAATCACTTGTTGTATAATTCAATGTCCGTCGGGGTATTAGCTCGGGAAGTAGTTGTTTCAATAAGTGTTTGATATAGTCTGTGTAAGACTAACTTGTTGTAGATTGCGAAAAGAATCTCGGCACTTTTAATGTTTGAAATATTCTGCAACCAAGAATTGGCAATTTAATTTATACTTCGTATTTGGATATGTCAAATAATATAATTGTCATCTGCGACCAAGCCAAATTTGCAGGCTATTCTAAACTAAAAATGTTACTTCATGCTTGCTCAAGGAATGGATACACTCAGATTTTGTTGGAAACGCATCTAACTATTACTAGATTTTACTCGATTGCACCAAAATCGTTGAACTCAAGTTCAAGCTGAACTCGAGTTCAAGATGACAGGTTCTGTTCTTCTAATGTCACTTTAAACTTGAGTTTAAGATGATAGTTTCTATTGTTCTAATATCACTTTGAACTCAAGTTCAAGATGGCAGTTCCTATTGTTTTAATGTCACTTTGAACTCAAGTTCAAGATGGCAGTTTCTATTGCTTTAATGTCACTTAGTTTTTTCAAATGTATAAAAATTTCAGTTACGCGGTCAGTTGACCCTCTCTTCAGTGACAGTTTCCACCACATTTCGTATAGCTTGTGTGTAGATACTAGTAGAGATTCTGATTTTCTTAATTACAAAGAGTACATTTACAATTTTAAAGCAGCAAATTATACCGAAATAAATGCATTCTTGTCTAATATCTCATGGGAGGAATACTTTGATCATAGCGACATCAATGTTATTCTCGACAAATTTTATTATGTGTGTAGATATGTTATCCAACAGTTCGTTCCTGTGAAAGTACATTCTTGTATCCAAGGTGGTTTAGTCGCGAATTAATTAATTTAATTAAGTTAAAAAAGCAAGCTCATTACAATTACAATAAAAGTGGCAGTCTTTCAGATTATGAACAGTTTAATTCGTATCAAGCGGTGTGTAAAACTCTTAGTGCGCAGCTTTATTCAAACTATGTGAATAAAGTAGAAACTGATATAGGTTCTAATTCACGATCATTTTGGAGCTTTGTTAACGAAAAAAGGAAAACGACTGGCTATCCAAGGTGCATGCAGTTAAATGATAACTATTCCGATTCTGGAGAAACATGTGTTGATTTATTTTCAAGTGTATATGTAAATAATTCTAACCTAACACCAAATGTAAATACCGATACTTATAAAAGGTGATCCAAGTAGAGATACTTTTTTCAATAGCCTTTTTTTGACAGATCACGTGTGAGTCGGGTCATGCTGTCATGTTATTTTTATTTAGTATTGTTTGGCATTTCATAATGGAAAGACTTACGCCTGAACAACGTTTACAAATCGTTCAACTTTATTACGAAAAGTCACGTTCTGTGAGGAATGTGTTTCGTGCGCTTCGCATAACTTATGGTCAACATAATCGGCCTACTGAGCGTACTATTCGCAACACCATCACCTATTTTGAGACCCAGCATTCAATATTGGATAATATTCGACCGAATAGACCACGTCCAGCACGCTGTGAAGAAAATATAGCGGCCGTAGCTGAGAGTGTACACGAAGACCGTGGAGAGTCGATTCGGCGCCGTTCGCAGCAACTCGGACTGACGTATGGAACGACTTGGCGCATTTTACGTCGAGATCTTAAATTGAAAGCGTACAAAATACAGATTGTGCAACAACTGAAGCCGCTCGACCTTCCCAAGCGACATCGCTTCGTTCTATGGGCTCTTGAAAAGTTCCAAGAAGATCCGACGTTTTCGAGGCAAATTTTGTTTAGCGATGAGGCCCAATTCTGGCTCAATGGGTATGTAAACAAACAAAATTGCCGTATTTGGGACGAAGAGCAACCTGAAGAGATTCAAGAACTGCCACTTCATCCAGAAAAAACAACGGTTTGGTGTGGTTTGTAGGCCGGTGGAATCATCGGTCTATATTTCTTTAAAAATGATGCCGGTGCGAACGTAACCGTCAATGGCGACCGTTATCGTGCCATGATAACCGACTATTTGTTGCCTGAAATTGAAGCTCGTAATATCGGCGACATTTGGTTTCAGCAAGACGGCGCCACTTCCCACACATCGCATCAATCAATGGATTTATTGAGAGAACATTTCGGTGAGCACATAATTTCACGTTTTGGGCCGGTCGATTGGCCACCAAGATCGTGTGATATCACACCGTTAGACTTTTTCCTGTGGGGATGTGTAAAGTCTAAAGTTTATGCGAACAAACCCGCTTCGATTCAGGCCTTGGAGGAAAACATCACGCGTGTCATTCGCCAGTTACCAGTCGAAATGCTCGAACGAGTCATCGAAAATTGGACTCAACGGACGGACCATCTGCGACGTAGCAACGGCCAACATTTAAGAGACATAATCTTCAAAAAATAAATGCCAAAGAATGTTCTTTCAAATGATAATAAACATTCTCCAATAAATTTGAATATTCTGTGTTTTTTTTTTTTTCTTTAAAAAAGTAGGATCCTCGAAATGGATCACCCATTATTAATGCGATGAATGTGTGTAATTTTAAGATAAGTACGGGTAATAGTTTTAGTGCAATTGTCAGTCTGCCAGATTCATGCAACCCTGGGCCCGATGGCATTCCTAGTTATTTTATAAAAAATGCATTTATTTTTTTTGTACACCGTTAAATAAAATATTTAATATGTCTCTGGATTCTTGCATGTTTCCTTCACTCTGGAAGAACAGTTTTATAAAACCTATACATAAGAGACCTACAGAGGGGTTTCGATACAGTCCGTTTTTACTAAGATTTTTGATAAATTGATTTCAGACCAATTATTGTTCTCTTGCAAAAATATAATTTGCAATGAACAACATGGGTTTTGCCATGGCAGATCTACTGTAACGAATTTATAAAAATACCAATCTTATATTATTGAGGCCTTTGAAAGAAACTCTCAAGTAGATGCAATATATACTGATTTCTCTAAAGCATTTGATCGAGTTTCACAGTCAATTTTAGTGCATAAATTGCAACGTATGGGCTTTGGAGTTTCTGTTACCAAGTGGCTGCACAGTTTCTTGGCCGATAGGATTCAATTTGTCAAAATTAATAATTTCATCTCAAAACCCATTAATGTTCTCTCGGGTGTACCTCAAGGATCGCACTGTGGACCCATACTTTTACTTTTATTTATCAACTATTTACTTACTTGTACGTAGAAAATTGCAAACTTTTGTTATTCGCTGATGACTTATAAATATTTTGAGCAATTCACACTTTCGGATGCCACTTATATACAAAATGACTTAAATAATATCTATCGATGGTGTTCTGATAACAAACTTTATTTTAATTACACGGTGGAAAATAGCTATATATTTAATGGTAATAGACTTCCAGTGGTTCAATATATCAAAGATCTTGGTGTGATGCTTGAACGAAACATGTCTTTTTCAATGCATATTGATTATACAGAGAGTTTTATGTAACACCGAACATTTTTATAACGAGAATATTTGTTTTAAGTATACATATGCATACGTTGTACATTTTCCGACGCTCGATTAACTAAGAGAATTCAATTTGAAGCTTTAAACAAGTGTTTTCCACTCCCAGGCTAAGCATGAAGTAAAATTTCGAGTTTAGAAAAGCCTGAAAATTTGGTTTGGTCGCGTAGCGCGAAGCGCGGAGCGGCCAAACCAAATTTTCAGGCTTTTCTAAACTCGAAATTTTACTTCATGCGCCACCGGTACAAAAGACTGATTCAATGTAAAGTTTAGCGGTCTGTTTTAGGCTTCGTAATATGTCAGTGTTTTGTACCGGTGGCGCATGAAGTAAAATTTCGAGTTTAGAAAAGCCTGAAAATTTGGTTTGGCCGCTCCGCGCTTCGCGCTGCGCGACCAAACCCAATTTTCAGGCTTCTCTAAACTCGAAATTTTACTTCATGCTTAGCCTGGGAGCGGAAAACACTCCTTTGAAGTTCTAATTGAATTCTTTTAATAAACCGAGCGTCGGAAAATGTACAACGAAATGCATATGTATACTTAAAATAAATATTCTCGTTATGAAAATATTCGGTGTTACACAACACTATCTGTATATGTCGTAAAGCTAATTAGACGTTAGGGTTTATAAACCGTTTTGGTAGGAATTTTTCAATTAATACACAATAAATCATCATGTGTTTGGTCACCTTCTTATGGTGTGAAAGTTGACCAAATTGAAAGAGTGCAGAATTAATTCTTGTTGTATATTTCCTACCCAATCGGTATAAATAGACGAGACTACAGTCGAAGTAATATGCTATCCACACTTGCACCTCTGAGAGATAGACGTATTCATGCAGATCTGTGTGCACTTTTTAAAATAGTTAACAGCTTATTTGATTGTTGCGAACTTCTGTCAAGTCTAAATTTTAATATACCATTTAAAACAAGAGCTACAGTAATCTTTCGCGAAACATTTCACAGGACGAATTACGGTAGAAATATTTCATTGTGTCGCATGGTCAGATTAGCCAATTTATTGTGTTGCTCGCCACATATTGCGTTGTTTGGGACAACATTTAACGTATCTAAAAGAAATTTAAAGTTGATACGCTTAGCGCACGATATCGTAAACGCTTGATTTAGTTCATGACTTGCATTTTTAATTGTTTATTTTTACTTGCGGAATGTTGTTTATTTATATGTGTTAATATGAGTTTATACTTAATTAATTTTTAACATAATTAATATTATGTTGTTAATTTATGTAAAAGGTAATTACCGTAAAATAAAATAAAATTAAATTAAACTCAAGTTCAAGATGGCAGTTTCTATTGTTCTAATGTCACTTTGAACTCAAGTTCAAGATGTCACTTTGAACTCGGGTTTAGAGTTGAAGTTTGGTGCAACATGGCATAAGAATATAATTTATTTTTATATTTATTTATTTAACGTTACACAAATAACAAGGTTTTACGATAATGCCTTTAAGTAGAAAGGTGTCGAAGCGGCTTAATTGTTTAATAACCGTCGATTTACAATCTGCGTGGGAAGCGCGAAAGAAACGGCAATAAAATTAGAATTTAAAATGTAATCGGGCGATTACAAGATCGCGATTGTTGTTTGATTGTTGTTTACGACGGCACTTGTCGCGTTTAAGAGCGAATGGACGGAGGAGCCGAAGCGAAGCAGAAGAAGAAGTGGAAGAACAGCCGTTGAACCATCCGATCATATGCTAGTTGCGGACTGGCAATAAGGAAGAAGATGAAGAAAGAGTACGGTGTGTTGCGGTAAAAGGACCACTTTTTACCGGCTGCACCGACACTGCAGGAAGAGGAAAAGCGCTGAAGAAACAGGAGGAGAAGAAGAAAAACAAACACCTGCTCAAGGTCAGTCGACATCTACCGGAGCCGATCCGCGATTCTGGCCGGTAGAAGCGGAAAGAGACGGCGGCGGAGAAGGCAAAAAGGTAAAAAAAAAAACGTACCCAATTACACAGATTGGAAAAAAGGACAGTTATAATTAAAAGTACAGTTAGATGTATATCGCGAACGACGCGACAATACCCTCCTTCCACACGGACGGCCAATTTTCTGCTATTCCTGCTGCTGCTGCTGGAAGGTCAGCCGCAATTAATGTTATCGGAATCTGGAACGCTGCTGATAAGTCGCTTATGTAATTCAGCGTTTCAACATTTCTACAGTCCTGCAATTCACCATTTCCTGTCGTCCATCAGGTGAAGGAATCCGCCGCTTTCCCGCTGATAAATGCGGACGATATTTCATCCTTTCATCCTTTCTGTGCAGGTACACCACATATTCTACGCACGTAAATGGCGAATGGAAATAATAGGAAAACGTTTAAGACAATTATAATTATATATCCTGAATTGCTGGATTGCTGGAATGCACCACTCCTGATTTCTCTTTCAAAAATCCACTTATTATATACAAATAAAATTATTCATATACAAGTATATAATGGCTGCACAACTCGGTAAATGAGGCTGAAATAATATATGATAATATTTAATTTGTTTTTGCAACGACTTCGTTATTGCATGATTTGTATTAATGTACAACAATTCCAAATCATTGAAACATATCTACTGTAAAACCATTTTAAATTAATTAGTATTTTCAAAATATAAAAACGAATTAAAATTAATATCGACTTTCTGCAAAATGATTGTCCCATTGAGACAAGTCGCCAAATATTCATCGAAACAACTACTTCTCGAGCTAATACCCCGACAGATATTGAATTATACAATGAATATTTGAGTTACACGACAGCACTGCTGTTCTATGCATAACTTATATGCAAAATGCAACATCAGGTCAAATTATTCTCTAACCAAACTAAATGAAACAAAAGGAAATTGAAATAAATTGAAAAGAAATGTATAAGTCAATATCTGTCGGGATATTAGCTCGAGAAGTAGTAGTTTCAATGAATATTTGGAGACTTGTCTCAATGGGACAAACATTTTGCAGAAAGTCTATATTAATTTTAATTCGTTTTTATATTGTGTATATATTCTGAAAACTATTGACAAACTCAATTTTTCTTCATGATAAATTGTCTTTATGTGAAATTAGTATTTTAGTCATAGTTATACAGGGTGGCGTAAAACTACCGATATGGTTTGAATGTTTAATAACTTTTTAAATTTATTTATAATTTTACTTTCCCCCGTATGTAATACAAAGGGAAAGTATTGTTTTCGTGAAAATTTTCGAATCAAAAATTTTAGCGGAAATATCCGTTTTGAGGTCCCCTGAGTCGAATAAGACCATTTTTGAAAAATGTCTGTCTGTCTGTCTGCCTGTCTGTGTGTCTGTGTGTGTGTGTCTGTGTGCGCTGTACCGCAAAAACCGCTAAAGATATCGAGATGAAACTTGAAACTTAAGCTTTTTGTTACAATCGGAAGAACTGAAAAGCTTTTGGTGAAAATCGGAAAACCGGAAGTGGTACTTTACTCTTAGCGATTTTCAGTTTTTTCAGATTTTTCCAATAAATGTTCATCAAACAAAAAATTCTTTTAAATAGAAGTTGTAGATAATAACAAAATGAAGATGTATTGTTCACTTACTTTTTGTTATAGCACTCTTAGTTTTTGAGATATTTCAAAAGTTGTGTGTTTTATCTAGTTATTGGTGTGTGACAGTGTATGTGTCGATACAATTGAAAAATGTTTCAAATAAAAGTTGTAGAAAATTAAAAACTAAAGATTTTTTGAGGATTCACTTTTTGTCATAGCACTCTTAGTTTTTGAGATATTTAATAAATAGTGTTTTCTATCTAGTCATTGATTTGTGTCAGTGTGTGTGTGTTGATACAATTGGAAAATGTTTTAAATAAAAGTTGTAGGTAATAAAATATTAAAGATTTTTTGTATCTTCACTTTTTGTCATAGCACTCTTAGTTTTTGAGATATTCAATAAATAGTGTTTTTTATCTAGTCATTGGTTTGTGTCAGTATGTGTTGATCCAATTGAAAAATGTTTCAAATAAAAGTTGTAGTTATCAAAAAGTTGAAGACATTTCGAAAATAATAATGCTATAAATATTTTAAAAGTGATTTAATACGCAATTTACGGGGGAAAGTACTATGATGGACACATCACCATTTTTTATTATTATTCCAGAATTTTGTGAAGAAAACTTGGGGAATTTGAAATAGAACAGTACACAACAGAACAGCGATAAAAAATTGGTGAATTTTATTTTGAAAATCAACGGTCAATTGTTTTGACGCAGCGTGCTTATCGTCGTTTTTTTTAATGTGCCTACTGGACCTTCAGCATCAACAGTAAATCGCCTGGTTGCAAATTTTCGACAACAAGGTACAGTAAGACACCTTCCATGCACCGGAAGACCACGTACGGTCCACACGGAAGAAAATATCCAACGTGTTGTGGATAGTGTGCAGGATAGTCCAGAAACATCAACAAGAAAATGTAATTAAAAAATTAAGTCCACTATTAAAAAAAAAATATTGACTCAATCTTTAAAATAGAATGTTTTAAATCCCACGACTTGAATTAAAACCTCACTTTCTGATTTTCTAAATAACTCACCGAATACGAATTTCAATTACCATAAGAAATTAACAGGTGCTTCAATCTATAAATTTGATTGTGCGAAGTTTACAATCACTTTCACATTTAAATCAAATTTTCGTTTTCATCGTCTTCGAGAATGTGTAAATTTTCTCCACAAACCAGGTGTTAGATTATTTTTTCCGCTTCTTCGTTTGTCGCATGATTAATGAAAGAGCAGATGTACGTTTTTATAAAAAAAACATTTAACTTTCGATAATTTATAAGAAAAGTATCAGTTTTATTAATAACTTTTTTTTTAATTTAAATTTAAATTATTTCTTAGGGATTCAAGAATTACAAGTAATACAGTTCATTAGAGAAACAAATATAAATTAAATAAAAAGATATCTAAATTATTCTAATGTTAATTATTAAAAAATACTTATTTATTAGTTTTTATTAATTAACCTTAGAATAATTTAGTCCTAGACTATTTGGCAGTTTACACCCCAAGATGATATATTGGCTTTTCATAACGGCGATAAGACCAATAATCACTTATCTGGTGGACAAAGACAACGGAGAGTACAACCTAAACAAATCGCAGTAAGGTTGAAAGGGTATCATAGGGAATATGAGCACTTGCCCTACTGGAGCAATCGAGGCTATGCTAAACCTCACACCTCTGCATTTGCAAGTGAAGAGACAAGCTGCTTTAGACGCCTTAAGAATAATCCAGACAAATACTGTAAAATATGGACATTTTAATAGGCACCTAACAATCCTCAGCACTGTGCGCGAAAGAGCAGTGTACGTGCCCAAACTGTCTTAACCTAACCGCATGGAGATAGCTCTTCAAAAGGTAAGTACATGGTGCGTACAGAAAGGGCCTAACATCAACCCCAAAAAGACTGTAATTGTTCCATTTACAGGGCGAAGAAACTAAAATCTTAAGGCGCCAACCATGACTGGAACACTTATTGGGTTTTCCAAGACAGTTAAATATCTCGGCCTCGCCAAAGCAGTAAAGGCAACATGGGCTTGTCGTAGACTATTTGGCAGAAGATGGGGTTCACACCCCAAGATGGCTTTGATAACGGCGATAAGACCAATAATCACTTGTCTGGTGGACAAAGACAACGGAGAGTACAACCTAAACAAATCTCAGTAAGGTTCAAAGGGTATCATAGGGGCTATGAGCACTTGCCCTACTGCAGCAATGAAGACTATGCTAAACCTCACACCTCTGCATCTGCAAGTGAAGAGAGAAGCTGCTTTAGACGCCTTAAGAATAATCCAGACAGATACTTCAAAATATGGGCATTTTAATAGGCACCTAACAATCCTCCGCACTGTGTGCGAAAGAGCGGTGTACATGCCCAAACTGTTTTCGACTTCGATACAACGATTGAAGTGGCTATCCAAAGCCGCCATAATGTGGCAGCGAAAGCCAAGTAGTTACAAGGCTCCTCGATAGTTTGGTTCACTGATGGATCTAAAATTGAAAATGGAGTCGGAATCGGTATCACTAAGCCTCGTTCTAAACATACTTGGGCGCATGTGTTCAAGGCCTCGATTTCTGCCTAGAATATCGATGGGGCCGTCCCAAGGCCCTCGATGACTCGAATCGATGACTCGAAGGCCCTCGATTCGACTCATCGAGGGCCCTGGGACGGTCCCCATCGATATGCCAGACAGAAATAGAGGCCTTGAACACATGCGCCCTAGTATGTTTAGAAAGAGGCTACAACAGAACAGGATATGCATATGCTCAGACAGTCAAGCTGCTTTAAAGACAATAAAAACACCTACATGTAAGTCTAAATCTCAACCAACTAACAAGGAGTACTGAAACTGCTCTGGAAAACAAGGATATCCTACTTGCTGCCTTCTTGGATATGTAAGGTGCAATACATCCTTTAACTCCATAATCGCTGCCCTAAGGTAGCGGGGGTTGAAGGAAACTAGCTGCGGGTGGATTGACTGCATGCTAAGACAAAGGATGGTTTACACTACGTTTGCTGACTAGACACTAGCATCCAGGGTGGCCGGTAGTGGTCCTCAGGGAGGACTGCTAATGTAAGTCTAAATCTCAGCCGACTAACAAGGAGTGCTGAAACTGCTCTGGAAAATAAGGATATCCTACTTGCTGCATTTTTGGATATAGAAGGTGCATCTGACAATACATCCTTCAACTCCATAACCGCTTCCCTGAGGAAGCGGGGGTTGAAGGAAACTAGCTGCAGGTGGATTGACTGCATGCTAAGACAAAGGATGGTTTACACTACGTTTGTTGACCAGACACTAGCATCCAGGGTGGCCGGTCCTCAGGGAGGACTGCTAATGGAGCTTAACAACGAAAGATACGCTTCCCTATGATGCGCAGATGTCCTAGTTATTCTCGTTGAGGAAACATTTAACAGCACAATCAGAAAGCGCATGCAACGCGCATTGGACGTGAACAAATGGTGCACTAGAGAAGAACTTAAAGTCTCACCCTCTAAGGCCACTCTTGTACCATTTACATGCAGGTGGAAACTGGAGAGCCTAGGACATCTCTTTCTAAATGATGCTAACCTAGAAATGTCGGGTGAGGTGAAGTACTTAGGAGTAATCTTTAACTCCAAGCTTACCTATTATAGTAAATTGATTCATTGTGATGAAAAAAATGGATATATAAAGTGCCACCAAGTCTAAGACTTATCTGTGGCATTCGCCTATTACTTCGGTAGTGTTATGTTAGGACGATTTCAACCATGTCTTGATTTTCATTTTAAATTTGTTTGTGTTTTGTTCATCCAGTATGGGTTTCGGTATTCTGTTGAATAAGTGTCTTAGGTATATTTCTTTCCGTCTCAGTCCGTACTTGTTGTTATGTCTTTCCACTAAGTAATGTCCCGCTGTCTGCTGTCTTGTTTTTTGATTATGTTCTATTTTTTGCCAGTTTTGTCTGTCCATGAAATTATTTAGAATATTTCTCCACTGAGTCAATTTGTCCACCGTCATTATGTTTCCGTTTCTGTATACGTTAAAGTGTGTGTCTTGCATTTGTTTGTTGTAATACAAATGCTTTGTGACTGTGTTTTGTGTTCGCACATCTCAATAATCAAACGTAAATCGGAAATTGGAGGGCCTAGGACCTCTCTTTCTAAATGGTGTTAACCTAGAAATGTCGGGTGAGGTGAAGTACTTAGGAGTAATCTTTGATTCCAAGCTTATCTGGACCTTGCACATCTCAATAATCAAATGTAAATCGGAAATTGGAGGGCCTAGGACCTCTCTTTCTAAATGGTGTTAACCTAGAAATGTCGGGTGAGGTGGAGTACTTAGGAGTAATCTTTGACTCCAAGCTTACCTGGACCTCGCACATCTCAATAATCAAACGTAAATCGGAACATACCCTTGCGGTAATTAGACGAACGTAGAACAAACAATGGGGGCTCAGACCAGGGATAGTATACTGGCTGTATAGAGTGGTCAAACCCGCAATCATATATGCTGCTTTGGAGTGGTGGCCTAAAGTCACGCAACACACAACCATACAAACCCTCAGCAAGATTCAAAGGCTTGCTTGTGTCAACATAAGGGGGGGCTATAAGAACCCTGCCCACTGCAGCCATGGAGACGGTCCCAGACCTCACACCACTTCATGTTCTGATAGTGGGGAAGGCAAGATTGGCACTCCATTAGACGAACGTACAACAAACAATGGGGGCTCAGACCAGAGATGGTATACTTGCTGTATACAGAGTGGTCAGACCCGCAATCATGTATGCTGCTTTGGAGTGATGGCCTAAAGTCACGCAACACACAACCATACAAATGCTCAGCAAGATTCAAAGGCTTGCTTGTGTCAGCATATGGGGGCTATGAGAACCACGCCCACTGCAGCCATGGAGACGCTCCTAGACCTCATACCACTTCATGTTCTGATAGTGGGGGAGGCAAGATTGGCACTCCACGGGCTGCAGCTATCATCAGTCAACATAAGAGTTGATACGCCACACAGAAGGCTCTTGACAGACATAGGGGGACCTTTCTTGCAGATAAGGTCGGATTATATGACAGTCAGATATCTTGAAAACGCACTCTTTAAAGTCACAATTCCAGACTGGAACGAATCGAACGACTCTAGGGAAGACATTCACAAACATAGCATGATCTGGTATACGGATGGTTCTAAATCAGACACATTCACTTTATCAGGAAAGACATTCACAAACATAGCATGATCTGGTATACGGATGGTTCAAAATCAGACACAGGCACTTTATCAGGAATCTACAATGAAAACATGAAGACAGACTATGCCCACTCGCTGGGCTGCCTGTCTTTCAGTCTTTCAAGCTGAAATATTCGCAATGATAAAATGTGTGAGAACCAATATAGAGAAGGACTGTCGTGACAGGCAAATCTATATTATGTCTAATAGCCGGGGGGCACTGAAGGCTCTAAAGAGCCAAAAGACTTCATGCAAACTGGTGTTGGACTGCTTTGACACACTGAATCACCTGGCGAGACGAAACAAGGTCACACTTGTCTGGATCATTCAGGTATTGTGGTAATTGAAAAAGCTGACGAGCTAGCAAGGCAGGGAGCTGCCTGAACCTGTCTTGTTTTGGGCAACACAAAAATGTCGAGTCGCCTAGAAGTCAGAAAGTGGATTCGCAACAAACACAAGGAATACTGGGTAAACAGACCAGGCCTTAACCGGAGTAAGGCCATTATAAATGGACCTAATACTAACCAAGCTGCAAAACTACTGACACTAAGTAGAAGTCAGAAAGTGGATTCGCAACAAACACAAGGAATACTGGGTAAACAGACCAGGCCTTAACCGGAGTAAGGCCATTATAAATGGACCTAATACTAACCAAGCTGCAAAACTTTAGTAAATTAAGTTAGCTAAATATTACTCATTGATCCATTTGTGATCAGATTGTAATTATAGTAAAATACAACTAAGTGTTCTGCAAATAATAATAAAAAAAAAAACTAAGTAGGGCACAGCTTAAAACAACTATAGAACTTAACAGGCCACATGACTGTTAAAGAGCACCTAAGGAAAATCGGTCTATACAACGGCGATACCAGTTGTCGACTCTATGATAGGGCGTCGGAAACAACAATGTACATTCTGTGTAGCTGCAATTTACAAATTGTCCCACACTAGTAATTCATTGTTATCTACAAATTGTCTCACACCATTAATTCTTTGTTATCTAAAAATTGGCCAACATATTAAAAAGTGTGTGTTCTTAATTATCTAGAAATTGTCCAATACTTGCATACATTTGAGGTTTTTTGGTGCCCAACGCGGAGCCATGCTAACGCTGGGCTCTTGTTGGGCGCCATTAATTGCGAAAGTAATAGTTTAAAACTTTACACTGAATTAATGTTTAGTACGCATGGCGCATGAAGTAAAACTTCAAGTTAAGAAAAGATTGAGTTTGGACGCTACGGATAATCAGGCTTTTCTAAACTGAAAATTTTACTTCGTGCTTAATCTAGGAGTGTAGAACACTCGTTTAAAAGTATTTAAAACGCTTGCATTAGAGGTTTTTCTGCGCTCAACGTGGGGCCAGGCTAACGCTGTGGGCGCAAGTAAATAGCAAGCATCTAAATTTAAAACTTCCTACTGAATCAGCGTTTCGTGCGCGTGGCGCATGAAGTAAAATTTCGAGTTTAGAAAAGCATGAGTTTGGACTTAGTCTCGTAGCGTCCAAACTCAATCATTTCTTTTCCACACCAGTAATTCTTTGTCATCTACAAATTGTCCAACTTCTTAAAAGGTGTAAGTGTGTTCTCAATTATCTAGAAATTGTCCAATAATTGCATAGATTTGAGGTTTTTGGCGCCCAACGTCGGGCCATGGTAAAGCTGGGCTCTTGTTGGGCGTCATAAATTGCGAAAGTAAAAGTTTAAAACTTCACACTGAATTAATGTTTCGTACCCGTGGCGCATGAAGTAAAATTTCAAGTTTAGAAATGATTGAGTTTGGACGTTACAGGTCCAAATCCAAACGCTCAGGCTTTTCTAAACTCGAAATTGCACTTCATGCTTAATCTGGGAGTGGAGAACACTCGTTTAAAAGTACTTAAAACGCTTGCATTTGAGATTTTTTGGCGCTCAACGGGGGGCCAGGCTAGCGCTGTGGGCGCAAGTAAATAGCAAGCATCTAAATTTATAACTTCCCACTGAATCAGCGTTTCGTGCGCGTGGCGCATGAAGTAAAATTTCGAGTTTAGAAAAGCCTGAGTTTGGATTTGGACGCCACGCGTCCAAATTCAAACGCTCAGGCTTTTCTAAACTCGAAATTTTACTTCATGCTTTGTCTGGGAGTGGAAAACACTCGTTTTAAGCTTCAAAATGAACGCCTATCAATTTTCGTTTTTAATTTATTAATTAATGACTAAATTCGCTTTAATTTGATTCGTAAAATTTTTTATATACTTATTAAGAATTGTAAATTACCCGTGATTCAATAAATTAGTTCATCTAAACCGGTTTACCGATAATTCACCGGGAAATCATGATATCGTTGTTTCAGGGATAAAATTCATTAATTACGTTACGTGGATAATTAATATAATTTAAAGGTTTACCTTTACCAAGTGTTTTCCACTCCCAGACTAAGCATGAAGTAAAATTTCGAGTTTACAAAAGCCCCGTGAAAATGTGTCTTTTCACTTCTCTATTAATATCACTACACGAAACTTTACCCCAGCGATTTTCGTTCATTTTGACGTTTCGAATGACAGGGCAACTCACCGCTTCTTTTGTTTTTTATCATCGCGGTGATAGACATGTTTATACGGCTTTCCTTGCATCTCATTGCTTGAAAATTCGTTCTAGTAGGCTGTGAGTTGTATTCTCACTAAGAATATAATTTGTTTTTCAAAATGTGTAACATCCATTTAAATATGAATAATGTACAAAATGTATTATAATAAATTCTGTATTGTGGAGGCTTCTACTTCGTTCTACATGTTAATTACACAATGAAACACTAATGTACACCCCCATTTTTTACCGCTGTTTTGTAATTGTGTATATATACCTGTAAAACCTCTAGTTTAAGTTACTCCATGTTTGATAATGACAAGCTAAATTTGTCGAAACTGCAGTCACATTAAATAAAACGTGTTATACAAACAAAGTTAAAAGTGTTTCATTGTGTATTATAATAAAGTTTAAAATAAATGTTTCTTACAAGATAACTGCACTTTCTTAGAGGTTATATATTTTTATGTTTAAATAATTTAAACAATCCCCATCTAATCTCAACCCAATCTCCAAGAATGTCCGAGCACGTATTGGAAACTATCCTTAAATGACATTCTCAAGCAGGTTGTGAATTTATGGCCAAGTAACTGGACCGCATTAGCATCGGCGCATTAGCATATTAGCATATGCGCATTCTGCATATAATTCTTGACCCGGTTGCCCTTCGCGCGCGTCCCTTTTCCCCATCTGTTCGCCATAAATACTCGCGAAAACTTCCTCTTCTCGTTCTCCCGAAGAATGGCACAGGAACACCGTGATGAATGCGAGATGCCAAACTGGTAATTAACGACGTTTCGGCCGTAAATCTGCGCGTTCTTCGCGCTTATCTGCCCGCACGTATTAATTACCGGCATGAGGCTAATTTTCGGAATTAATTGATTCCGCCTTTAAAAAATTATTTATTTGAGTTTTTATGCTTGCGTGTGTATGTGTGTGTGTTTTAGTTATAATAAATGTTTTCTGGTGTGATTTATCGGAGGGGCATTAATTTCATGAAGAGATATTAATGACTGGTGGATTTCTAAAAGTCGAATTTATTGGGTTCTTAAACTCATAAACCTCTTTTTTAGTGCTTTGGTTTTATGTTAACAAATTATGCAGTTAATTAATGCCAAGTGTTATTAAATTTACATAAAATATGTCAAGGAAAAATGATCTTTAATAAATTTCTTGGGCTGATGTTTTTATAAATATAAATACGTTTGTTTTGGGCATCCAAAGTGAGCACTTTCTTAATATATCAATTTGTTACTAAAGTTAATAACATTTATATATTTTTGTACCTCGCAGTAAGGAAAAACGGCACCTGGGGCCAAATATCCAATAAAAATATTCAAAACCCAATTATTTATTATTAACACTGAATATCGTTGGTAACAGACCAAATATCTGATTCCATGTTATTCTGATTAAAGATGCATTTGTGTGTTTCTGAACTTCACTTCAAATCAGTGTTTTGTACGCGTGGCGCATGAAGTAAAATTTCGAGTTTAGAAAAGCCCGAAAATTTGTCTCGGGTCGCTGCGCGACCCGAGACAAATTTTCACGGGGCTTTTCTAAACTCGAAATTTTACTTCATGCTTAGCCTGGGAGTGGAAACACAAGTTCGAAACTTCAAATTGAACTCTATTATAAAATCGACGAAGGGCTGAAAATGACGTAAATAAAAAATTCACTGAATATCATTAAAACCGGCAAAGTCAGAGAAAAGTCATGGAATTATATTCAAATTGACCAAAACATTAGATTTGTCAAAATCAGCAGGAAAATTACAGAACACGTAAACATTTATAAAATTAACTTAAATATTGACAAAAACAATGGAAATAATTTGAAAAAATGGGGATTTCTCGCAGAAGAAAGTTTAATTAAAAGGCCAGGGAAAAAAATCTTGAATCAGGAAAATGTCGGAAAAATGTAACATTTCAGATTGTGGCTGGTATGTCAGTTTTACTTCAAATAATATTAAACAATGTTAAACATTCAATGTTCTTATCAAAGCATTCAGTTTGAAGTTTTGAACGAGCGTTTCCACTCCCAGACTAAGCATGAAGTAAAATTTCGAGTTTAGAAAAGCCCCGTGAAAATTTGTCGAGGGTCGCGTAGCGACCCGAGACAAATTTTCGGGCTTTTCTAAACTCGAAATTTTACTTCATGCGCCACGCGTATAAAACAGTGATTTAACAAGAAATTTATAAACACGCAAGACACATTTTTGATGTTAATCCTCACAATTCTAATTACATTTGACGATTCAAATCCTTATGTAAGTAATTGATTGATAAGGCTGATAAATGTTGAAAGTTCATCTTCACTTTTATATAAATAAAATAAAATAATTTAAAACTTTCAAATATATATTGTAATCGCTACAATTGTTTCGCCACACTGTGGCTTCTTCAGGCGAAGAAATGATCATTTCATTTCATATCATTTCTTCGCCTGAAGAAGCCACAGTGTGGCGAAACAATTGTAGCGATTACAATATATATTTGAAAGTTTTAAATTATTTTATTTTATTTATATAAAAGCCTTATGTAAGTATTCGAATCGTTTTATAAATATTTAAATCCTTTTATAAATATTCGAATCCTTTTATGAATATTCGAATCCTTTTATAAAGATTCGATACACCCACATTTGGATTCGAATACGAATCCTTTTAAAAAAATGTAACGAATCCGGATCACGAATCCAGTTGAACTAAAGTATTCGAATGCCTCTTTTGAATCGTCTAAAAGGATTCGAATCCAGGATTCGAATCCTGAATGATTCGAATCCTGCCCAGCTCTGGAGTTCACTATATTTTAGTGTTTTATATGCGTGGCGCATGAAGTAAAATTTCGAGTTTAGAAAAGCCCCGCGAAAATTTGTCTTGGGTCGCTGCGCGACCCTCAAGAAATTTTCACGGGGCTTTTCTAAACTCGAAATTTTACTTCATGCTTAGTCTGGGAGTGGAAAACACTTGGTAAGGGTAAATCTTTAAATTCTATTAATTATAGAAATTTTACTTCATGCTTAGTCTGGGAGTGGAAAACACTTGGTAAAGGTAAATCTTTAAATTCTATTAATTATAGAAATTTTACTTCATGCTTAGTCTGGCAGTGGAAAACACTCATTTAAAGCTTCAAATTGAACTCTTATAAAAAACAACCAATAACTAAAGATTTAAAGAAAATAAGTCGAGTTTGGAATACGTATACTTTAAAGAAAAACTTCCTGTACATCAATGAAATGTCATTTGGTTGTATGGTAAGCAATCAGCTGTTCAGATGTCAGCACGTAATGTACTTGTCAAAGCTATTACGTGCATGTGTACGTAATGTCAATCATACTTGTCAAGATGACAGTGTGGTATGATGCGGTTACTAAATAGGGCGTAGGTAAAAGTATTTTATTTAAAAACCTAGTTGATAGCTATAACTTACATATCACTATAAATACTGAAACGCGCATAACAGATTATAGTCATACTTATATTGACAATATATTAACAAACATTAAATATACAAATGCTAATGTAGTAAATACATATCTGTCTGGCCATTTAGGACAAATTTTATCTTTTAGGGGGGAAACAAAGAAAGAACGTCAATCGATAACAACTAGAGTAATTAATTCAGCAACGATACTTAACATGACAAACGACTTAGCTCATACATATTGGAATAACTTCTTATCTAACTGCACTAATTGTGAATCATATTTTAATACATTTGTTTGGGATTCACAGAATTATATTTTCCTTTCCATTCACTGTATTTATTATATCAAATTACTTTTACAATGTTAAAAATGCATTCATATTTTCGGCTTACAGATATTTTAAGAAATTTATATTTTATGATTTTATTCATTTATTGGTACATTTCAGGAACTGAAATTATTTATTGTAAATTGCACTTAATTTTATTATTATTTGCGTACCAATTTCATTACAGGGTTTGCGATGGTTTACAACTCCGACCCTAACAGTATTTCAAAAATCGTAAATTGCCTGCCGCATAACGGTGGTCAAAATCGACCAAACAAATATTGCTTGTATATACTTTGTACTTTTCCATTTCATCCCTTCTTGTTTATATTATGTACATACCACCTCCACTTTCTCCCCCCTTAGATTAAGATTTCATATTTGTAAAAATATTTTTGAAAAACATTCCAACTTTGTACTTTGATGAATATACACAACTTTTAATTAAATGCAACGAGTTTTACTCAATGTCCGAAATAAAATACAAACAGATTGTTAAACGAAATAATCAAAAATTTTGTATTTAAAGCAGAACGCGTGTCAGTTTTGAACCAGTGATACATTTACAACTGCACACACTCAACAAATGGTCCTTCGAACCGGATGTTAATTATTAATCATCATCAAATCATCATCAAAGTGCAATCTTCGCCGTTAAGAAGTTAAAAGTGACATCACATCAGTTCAGTGCTTCTTGGTAACTTCGAAGTCAATTTCACACATTAAGAACCTAGTTTCGTCGTGAATAAGTCGAAGTTTATACAAACAATCAGTGACGTCAATCGTTCGTGCCGCAAGAGATTCCCGGAACTCCAGCTGTAAGTGACGCCCATCGTCCGTAATCAGGCTACCTGGAGGGACCCCAAGCAACGCATATCGTTCGAAGGAGGACCACCCTGAGAAACCTCATTAGCGGCGCTCATCGTCCATTATCAAATCCTGAGGATTTCTTCAGCGAACCCAGCGGGAGTCATCTTCACCCTGAGAAACCATCATAGGAGGCAGCCGTTTCACGGATCCGATCTCACATATCAAAGCAGTATCTAAGTAGTAAGTCCTTTCACATCTTTCCCTTATCTTAGTTTCTATTTGAGTCAACAAATTTAAAAATGTCACCTAAAAAATCCAAAAAAGACGAGCAAACTCTCGCACAATTATTGTCTAAACGGGATAAATTAGAAAAAACATTAAAAAGAAATGTTTTATTTTATAATGAATCAATTAAACAAGAAATGACATTAGAAATTATAAATAACTTTGAGTCGCGTCGAAGAGATATTTTGCCATTATTAGAAAAACATAATGAACTATTAGATGAAATCGAGATTTTAGATCAGAATAACGAAGAAGAATATGCTTCAATTAGTCTCAGATTTGAAAATTTATACCATTCCATTAATTCGAAATTTACGACTGTAATTAATAATCAAAATAATAATTCAAACACAAGTACGAACTCTGGTAACATAAAACCTAAAAGTCAGTTACCAATATTAAATTTACCGAACTTCGAGGGCTCATATGAAATGTGGAGTGAATTTTCTGAAATGTTTATATCATTAATTCACTCAAATCAAGTAATAGATGACATTCAGAAATTTCATTATTTACAATCATGTTTGTCTGGAGATGCAGCGAACGCGATCAAATCACTAGGTATTTCAGCAGCTAATTACAGCGTCGCGTGGAAATTACTTAATGATCGTTTCAATAACAAACAATTAATAATCAATAGACATGTAGAACTAATTTTTGATTTCGCCCCGTTACAAAAGGAATCACATGTTTCTTTGCGGGCGTTGTTAGATAGCACCTTAATTAATCTAAGAGCGTTAGGTGCTTTAGGTGAACCCATTGATTATTGGGACACACTTCTTATTTTCAATATTGTTTCTAAATTAGACAATACAACTCGTCGCGCGTGGGAAAACCATGCTAACTCAATTAAAATTGTTAAATTTATAGATGTTACAGATTTTTTAACTCAGCGTTGTCAATTATTAATAAAACTGAATAATGAAAAAACAAAGAAGGATTTAAAATTAAATAATAAGTCTAATTCTTTCAAGCCTGTAAATAAATCATATACGAATGTTTCATTAAATAAGGCGAAGTGTTCAAATTGCAATAGTGACAATCATTCTATTCATTCTTGTGAAAATTTTATTGGCCTAGTTGCAAAGGCACGATTAAATAAAATTCAAAGTTTAAATTTATGCACAAATTGTCTAGGCAGAAATCACACAAATAAGCAATGCAAAAGTCAATACAAGTGTAGGGTATGCCACAAACGCCACCATACATTATTGCATTTGCAAATTGAGAGAGAAAATGAATTAACCGAACCATCTACGTCTGCAGTAAATCACTCAATATCCACTTCTGTACAAACAATTTTACCAACTGCCTGTGTAAAGGTTGTTGATAAATTTGGGCGTTCTCATAACTGCCGTATTTTGCTCGACTCTGGATCACAATCAAATTTTGTTACTTCGAAATTGTGCAAACTATTAGATGTTCCGGTTAATCAAACAAATATTTGTATTTCTGGCATTAATCAAAATATGTCAACGATCACTGGAAAATGCAATATAACAATTAGATCAAATCATAGTTCCTATAAATCAATGATATCTTGCTTAATTTTAGATAAAATTACGGAGACTTTACCAACGTTTTCTTTCAACAAATCACAATTAATAATCCCAAAAAATTTACCTCTTGCCAATCCGTCATATAATACCAGTAATAATATAGATTTATTAATCGGGGCAGGTATATTTTGGGACTTGTTATGCGTGGGTCAGGTACGACTAGGTAAAAACTTACCAACACTTCAAAAAACCGTTTTGGGTTGGGTTTTAACTGGTCCCATGTCTAATGACACAACTAATTTATGCTTGACTACAAATTTAAGTGTTAATATTGATAAAAGTATTGCTAAATTTTGGGAAATAGAAGAAAATTCAACAACCTTGCCTTTCACTGACGAAGAAATTCAATGTGAATCACATTTCTTAAATAACACCCAACGTAACGATTCTGGTCGATTTATTGTTAAAATGCCATTGCGTGATAATATAAATAAATTAGGTGAATCACGACAGCTTGCACTTAAACAATTTTTTGCGCTAGAGCGAAAACTTCAGAAAAATCAAACCATGCGTGATGATTATGTAAAGTTTATGAATGAATATCAGGAACTTGGTCACATGACCAAAATAGACGAATCAGAATCTCAAACATTAAATTATTATTTTCCTCACCACCCTGTTGTAAAGGAAACCAGTACTACGACTAAGTTGAGAGTAGTATTCAACGGATCTGCTAAAACAGACTCATCATTATCATTAAATTCCGTGCAAATGGTAGGGCCAACAATTCAGCGCGATTTGTTTTCTATCTTACTCCGATTTCGGCGACACACATATGTAATTACTGGTGACATTGCCAAAATGTATCGCCAGGTATTAATTTCTCAGGAACAACGTTCATTGCAACGAATTCTTTGGCGCTCTTCGCCTAATGATACTCTAGATTGTTTCGAATTAAACACCGTCACATACGGTACCGCATCAGCTTCGTTTTTGGCTATTAGATGCTTAAAACAATTAGCAATCGAAAACAAATCAGAATTTCCTATAGCAAGTTCCATAATAGAAAACGACTTTTATGTTGACGATTTGTTAACAGGTTGTGATAGCGCAGAAGAAATGGTTCTAATCCGAAATCAATTGTCACATATATTATCATCAGCGGGATTTATTCTCAGAAAATGGTCTTCTAATCATTACTCCGTTTTAGAAGGTTTAGATTGCAATTCACTCGAGGTTGTAAAATTAGGAGATTCTGATGAAATAAAAACCCTTGGTATCCTGTGGAGTCCCAAAGCGGATTTATTTTACTTTCAACCGCAGCACTTTACCTGCGGTAGGGTCACTAAGCGTGCAATACTCTCTACAATAGCCAAAATTTACGACCCACTTGGGTTAATAGCACCCATTGTTATTATTGCAAAGGTTATCATTCAAAAATTATGGCAACACAAACTAAATTGGGATGAGTCAATCCCTACTGAATTACACACTATGTGGTTAAATTTTATCAACGATTTAGGAAATTTAAATAATATAAAATTCAATCGACATGCATTTCGTCCTAATTATAAAATAATTGAACTTCACGGATTTTGCGACGCATCGGATATTGCATACGGTGCATGCATTTATGTCAAATCCATTGATTATCTGGGAAATTCACAGCTCGAACTTCTTTGCGCCAAATCCAAGGTAGCTCCAATTAATAAATTATCAACTCCGCGTCTGGAACTTTGTGGTGCATTATTGTTAGTAAGATTATTGAAAAAGGTTCGCATCGCATTAGAATTAGAATTTCAAAGAGAATATCTTTGGTGTGACTCTAGTATTGTTTTATGCTGGCTTAGCGGACCTTGTAATAAATGGAAAACATTTGTAGCCAATCGGGTGAGCGAAATCCAAACTTTAACACAAAAGAGTCATTGGAGGCATGTAGGCACACATGATAATCCGGCCGACTTAATCTCTCGCGGAATGAATGCGCATAATCTATCAAGTTCAAAATTATGGTTTTCAGGTCCACAATGGTTAATTAAAGACGAGACTCATTGGCCTAACAAAACTTTTAAACATATTGACATTTTACCAGACACTAAAAACATTCAAACATCACTAATTGTTTCTGAAATTTCGCCATTTTTAATTTTTTCTAAATACTCAAGTTATATCAAACTGCAACGTGTCACTGCGTATTGTTTTAGATTTGCTGATAATGTAAAATGCGCGAAGGAGTGTAGAAAAGTTGGCTCTTTAACAAATGATGAGTTAAATAAAGCGACTATAGCACTTGTCAAACGAGCTCAACAAGAATGTTTTGGTCAAGAAATACGCGATTTATCAAATGATAATTGTGTTGGTCGTAAAAGCAATGTATTATCTCTCAATCCTTATTTAGACAAAGATGGGCTAATTCGGGTTGGGGGCCGTGTAAATAACTCAAGTTTTCCGTATGATAAAAAACATCAAATAATTTTGCCGAATAAACACCCCTTAACAAATTTAATTATATGTAACGAACACATCAAACAATTACATTGCGGAGCAGAAGCATTATTAGCATCTGTTCGTAATAAGTATTGGCCAATTGCAGGTAGAAGTTTATGCAAAAGGGTTATTCATCGGTGTATAAAATGCTTTCGCGTATATCCGAAAGGGGCTGATCATATCATGGGCTTATTGCCTGCCTCGCGAATTACATCGGCTTTTCCTTTTCAAACCAGTGGCGTAAACTATGCTGGGCCGTTCACCTTAAAGGATAGAAAGGGTAGGGGTGCCAAACTCTCAAAGGTATACATATGCTTATTTGTGTGCTTTACTACCAAAGCCCTACATATTGAGTTAGCATGTGATTTGACCACTGAATGTTTCATTGCCGCAATGCGTAGATTTGTGGCTAGACGCGGGAAACCATCTAAGATATACTCTGATAATGGCACTAATTTTGTTGGCGCGAATTCAGAGCTCAGGGAATTGTCTAAATTTATAAATTCTAATGTCAATCAAGACAAAGTTATAAACGCTGCTAGTCAATCAGACATAACTTGGCATTTTATTCCATCACGATCACCACATTTCGGTGGCCTGTGGGAAGCCGGCGTAAAATCTGTGAAAACGCACCTTAAGCGGGTTATGGGCAACACAATTCTGACATATGAGGAATTATACACATGTTTGACTCAAATAGAAGCAGTCCTTAATTCCCGACCTACTTGCCCTCTCTCCAACGACCCCAACGACTTAGAAGCTTTGACACCTGGACATTTTTTAATCGGGAGGCCGTTAACCGCTCTTCCCGATCCAAATCTTTTGGAAACATCGGAAAATAGGCTATCCAGATTTCAACTTCTGCAGCGCATAACTCAGCATTTTTGGAAACGATGGTCATCTGAATACATCAATGCTCTTCAACAACGGACGAAGTGGAAGCAGAAATCAACCAGAAAAATCCAAGTAAACGACTTGGTACTCTTACGTGAGGACAATTACGCACCGCTCCGATGGAGACTTGCCCGTGTGATTCAAACTCATCCCGGTCCTGATAATGTAGTGCGCGCAGTGTCCGTTAAAACGTCTAGTGGTGTTGTGAAGCGCGCAGTTAGAACCGTATGCATTCTTCCAATGGACGACTAGAGAATTATATTTTATTGTTAAAATTTTGATAATCTTTGATTACATTTTGTAAATATTAAAATTTAGATTTCATTTCGAAAGCCTCCAGTCTTTCAAGGCGGGCGGTATGTTTGGGATTCACAGAATTATATTTTCCTTTCCATTCACTGTATTTATTATATCAAATTACTTTTACAATGTTAAAAATGCATTCATATTTTCGGCTTACAGATATTTTAAGAAATTTATATTTTATGATGTTATTCATTTATTGGTACATTTCAGGAACTGAAATTATTTATTGTAAATTGCACTTAATTTTATTATTATTTGCGTACCAATTTCATTACAGGGTTTGCGATGGTTTACAACTCCGACCCTAACAGTATTTCAAAAATCGTAAATTGCCTGCCGCATAACGGTGGTCAAAATCGACCAAACAAATATTGCTTGTATATACTTTGTACTTTTCCATTTCATCCCTTCTTGTTTATATTATGTACATACCACCTCCACTTTCTCCCCCCTTAGATTAAGATTTCATATTTGTAAAAATATTTTTGAAAAACATTCCAACTTTGTACTTTGATGAATATACACAACTTTTAATTAAATGCAACGAGTTTTACTCAATGTCCGAAATAAAATACAAACAGATTGTTAAACGAAATAATCAAAAATTTTGTATTTAAAGCAGAACGCGTGTCAGTTTTGAACCAGTGATACATTTACAACTGCACACACTCAACAACATTTTACACAACATTCTTACAAATGTTTAACTATAATTGTCTACTCAAAACGATGGTAGTAAATAACTTTAAAAAAAAACCTCAGTTATACAAACAAAGTTTAGGTGTCTTATTTATAGAAAAAAATATGGTTTCCAAACCTAAAATATCAAAAAAATCAAGTTGAATTCTATCATCAGCTCTTCCGCCCAGAAAAAAGTTTGCACATATTAAATAAATACAAAACAAAAAAGAAACAATATAAATTCATTCTTGAGGAACAAATTAAAAACTAAAATACCGTTCGTACATCAGAATCTGACAATAAATCGAAAGAATTATGGAATATTATTAAAAGTCAATCACAAAATCAAAATAATCAGACTTGGTGTGCTCAGGTTTTTACCTTTCGGTGTGTACCTTTTGAGCGTCCGTCTAATTACCGGTGGATCTGCGCCGGAGACCAACCCACGTGTGGACCGGAGGGGCGAGTAGGCACCCCTGGGCTTTTCAAGGCCCACCCCCGACTCCTCATTTAGCGGCGACAAGCACCAGGGCTGAGTCAACCCCGCCGTGTGTAAGTTAGCCCTATCCAAGATAGGTACACACGGCTACCTCAAGAAGGTCTACAGCTCCGTCTTAGACAATCGTCCCCTTCAAACATCCATCGTCCGAAGACTCAGGTCTGCCCCAGACGCCTCCTGTTTAGATGCTATGCTGGACCTCTTACCATCATGTACAATGGATATTTAAAAATATATAAACCTCTAGTTATAGCTGATGAACTAAATTCGCATTTCAGTACAGTGGGGACTTTAAAAGGAACACCTAGAGGCCATATCAGTATAAATGAACATAAAGCAATATAGATACAATATTCCTCCGCCCAGTTTCAGAAAACGAAATTATAAACATTATAAGTCAAATCAAAACAAAAAATACAAAAGATATCGATGGTGTGTCATCAAATATAATTAAACAAGTTGTATTCTTAATAATAGAACCTTTGACAAAATCAATCAACATGTCAATGTCAGAAGGAGTGCTCCCATCAATATTAAAAACTGGACGCATAGTCCCGGTCTATAAAAAAGGTCATGGGGATAATTTCCCATATCAATATTGCCGGTGTTCTTCAAGATATTCGAAAGGGTGATATATAACAGAATAATTGAGTACCTTAATAAGATGAATATAATTTGTAAGCAATGGATTTGGGAAAGGTCGTAAAACAAGTCATGCTATATCTAATTTTTTTTAAATTTATGCACAGTCATGCAGATACAAATGCAGAGGTACTATCAATTTTCTTAGATTTAACAAAAGCGTTCGATTGTGTACCACATAAGTTGCTATTAGACAAGCTTTCAACTTATGATTTGCGTGGAAATTGTTATCAACTCATTTCATCCTACCTATTAAATAGAAAACATGTGACTACAATAATATACATCAAACTTTGCTTATGCCACAGTTGGTGTATCACAGGGTAGCATATTTCGCCCCTTGCTATTCCTAATATTTATAAATGATATACCATTTACAATAAATACACACATCACTATGTTCGCTGATGACACTACGTTTTGTATAGCAGATGCCTGTGTAAATAACCTAAATGCAGCAGCCTGGTAAGGGAATAATAATTTAATAGCAAACAAACGTGCAATTGAATGGAGTGTCAATACACGAAACTCATCACGTAAAATTTTTAGGACTAGAAATAGAAAATAACCTTAAATGGGTTCAACAAATTAATAAAATGTGTTCTACAATTGCAAAATATTTGTATTTAATATATTCATCCAGGAATAGTATTCATACAGAGGCTGCTAGAGTCGTATATAATATATATATATATATATATATATATATATATATATATATATATGTATATATATGTATATATATATATATATATATATGTATATGTATATATATATATATATATATATATATATATATATATATATATAACTGGCTGGAGTTTTTTGGGCTGCTTTCTCGCGTTGATTTATTTATTTGCGCTCTACGTTTCGGCAGCATCACTTCTGCCATCCTCAGGAGCTTATTTGTACACTGAGTGGTATATATATATATATATATATATATATATAATATAAAAACAAGGTCATATAGGCAACCTGATTTACACATAACTTAAAAATTAAAGATGTCAAATTGTATTGGATAAAAATGTTCGGTGTTACATAAAACTCTTTATATATATACATATATATATAAATATATATGTATATATATATATATAGATATATATATATATATATATATAGAGTTTTATGTAACACCGAACATTTTTATCCAATACAATTTGACGTCTTTAATTTTTAAGTTATGTGTAAATCAGGTTACCTATATGACCTTGTTTTTTTTAAGAGTTTAATTTGAAATTAGAAAAGAGTGTATTCCACTCCCAGACTAAGCATGAAGTAAAATTTCGAGTTTAGAAAAGCCTGAAAATTTGGTTTGGTCGCATAGCGCGAAGCGCGGAGCGGCCAAACCAAATTTTCAGGTTTTTCTAAACTCGAAATTTTACTTCATGCGCCACCGGTATAAAACACTGACTTATTACGAAGTTTAAAACACACCGCTAAACTTTATATTGCATCAGTGTTTTGTACGGGTGGCGCATGAAGTAAAATTTCGAGTTTAGAAAAGCCTGAAAATGTGGTTTGGCCGCTCCGCGCTTCGCGCTACGCGACCAAACCAAATTTTTAAGCTTTTCTAAACTCGAAATTTTACTTCATGCTTAGCCTGGGAGTGAAAAACACTCGTTTAAAGCTTCAAATGAAATTCGTTTAAAAAACCGAGCGTCGGCAAATGTACAACGTTTGCTTAGTGTACTTAAAAGAACAATTTTCGTTATAACAATGTTCGGTGTTACATAAAACTCTCTGTATATATACAGTGAACGTATGTATATATACAGTGAACGTATGTATATATACAGTGAAAACGTAGAGCGCATATAAACAAATCAACGCGAGAAAGCAGCCCAAAAAACTCCAACCAGTTATATATATATATTTCTGGAACTAATAAATTGGTGAAGTGTTTCTGTTGGGAATTTGTATTTGGACGTGATGTTAGGATTTCAGGATTTCGGGAAATACAGAATTTGTTCAAACTTGTTGGGGTTGGTGGAGAATTTGGTACTTAGGGTAAGTATACGCTGTTTTATTGGAGGTAGTTTTGTGGTTTTGTAGAGGAGTTCGTTCGAAGGGTTATGAAGAAGATTGTTACGCTACACGACCATATCCATTTTATTTTTAATTAGACGTTTCGATGACGTCGCAGTCATCACCGTCAGCCAAGAAAATACGCGGGACCAAACCCGAAGAAACAGTGATACATGTTACGCCCGCGAAAATCTACGTTTTAACATATATATATATATATATATATATATATATATATATATATATATATATATATATATATATATATGAATCAATTTAATTTGTTACAAGTAATATAAATTTATACAATGCAAGTCAAAGCCAACAGCCAACATTGTTAAATTATTAGAAATAGAAATATCTGCATTATGAAACACAAACAGTTTTATACACAACTCTTGTTTAGTACAGCCTGCTAAATTATACAATCATTTACCTTATAACTTAAAATGTGTACCAAATAATATACTACTACAAAAGTTGAAATGTATTCTACTTGAGCAATCTTTCTATACTACTGATGAATATGTTAAGTACTGCAAAAACCATACCTAGTCAATTAATAGTAAACGTAGTGATACCTTACGTTTTGTTGTTTATTATCTTTTATATCTGTTGCTTTGATTAATCTATTAACTAATTTATTATGCTTTTTTTATTATTTGAATGCTGTTTGTATGTTTCGTCACTTTACAATTATATATATTTTTAAGTATTTTAAGTTCTGTCCCCATATACTTATTAATGTTAGGTCTACTTATTAGGTTCTTGTATTCATGTATTCATGCAAATTTGTATTTGACTCACCCAGAAATGTAATATCATTCTTTTGGAAAATAAATAAATAGAGAATCATACCGCTTGTTATATTACCGCTGACAATAATATAAATAACACTACATATATTCGACAGCGTAAACGCCATCTAATGCCCATTAGCTTAAGTAGCATCGTCAAAAGCTTAAGCTAATGAGCATTAGATGGCGTTTACGCTTTCGAACATATGTAAATTGCACAGGCCGTAATAAATGGTCAAAGATGTTCAGTATTCTTCAAGCACTGGTTCGGGACTATACTGATGATGGCGTTGAAGCCCGAAACACGTATATAGATATCCGGTGAATAAATGAGTACTGAACACAAATTCATATTCTTGATAAATAACACTAATTTAATTAACGGCTAAGCAACATTAATTAAAACCTTAACTATTGAACCATTGAATAGTCATGTGATAGTGTTTAATGCCTTCAAGTTTGTTAAAAGAAGTAATTTTGTAATTTATTGGGTATGATAACTTATGTATAAATAAATAAAACTAGCAGTTCTATGTTACAGAAGCAGTTTGTTTTGTATTAATGTTTTCAATTACCATCAATAAATTGAAGTACAATTCATCAACAGATTGAATTATTATTATTATAACACTAAAAAAGACTGTTATTCCTTACTTCACTTTTTATTTGTATCTTTAGATGCACATTTATTTTGAGACACAAAGTGCTCATTATCAATAACAAATAACGTTTGTTATTGATAATGAACACTTTGTGTCTCGAAATGTACATCTAACGATACAAATAAAAAGTGAAGTAAGGAATAACGGTCTTTTTTAGTGTATGTATAAATGGCTGAATGTCTTACATTTGTGAAAAAGGTGAATTCTGCAAATAAAGTTTAATAATAATAATAATACTAATTCAATCTATTGATGAATTGCACTTCAATTTATTGATGGTAATTGAAGACATTAACACAAATCAAACTGCTTCTGTAACATACCACTGCTAGTTTTTTCTCCATTTTCTTAGATTCCAAACAAACCATCAATATATTTTACACTCTCAACAATCCGTTTTCACCGAAACAATGGCGTAGAAAGTCGGAAAATTTGCGATTTCCGCAAGGCGAGTATGCTTGAACTACTGCAGAAGCCGCATTAATCTGCACGCAGATGCCGGGGATAATTACTCTCCGACATGAAACGAATCCTTCACTTTATTACCAACTACATATTTACTTAATAAAAATAAACAAACAAAAACACTTTTCAAACAAAAAGTCTTCCAGTATAAACAAATAAGATTTTGGATTGGCATTAGGTAGCGAGTTTTGCTACATAAAAGTACGTTCTAATTACTTAATAATGTTTAATTCCTTACTTAACCCGCGGTGAAACATTTTTGAATCTGATTTGAGATTTGACGAATAAAGCACTAATAACCGATTTGATTTGATATATTTAATTAAAACAAACCAAGTGTTTTAATTAAATATCCAGAATTACACTAATAATTATCGAGTTCATTTTCTGTCAATAATACTTGTAAAAAAGATATAATGTACATGGTGTATACTAACATATATACTAATATATAACCATGTACATTATATCCTTTTTGCAAGTATTTTCTACTAATTTTACTGTTCCAACTGTTTGCTTTTTAAATATTTAGATAGCATCGATTCCGCACTATGAGATCGACATCAAGAAATCTCTTGACCTATACCACATTTATCATGAATGCCTTTGAGGCCGACCAGTCGATACCATCATTTTACCAAGACATTTGATCGCGTTAATCACGATATCTTAGTTGCTTGAAACTGCCTTGGGGTTTCTTTTCGATGTGATTAAATGCATACATAAGTTTAATACATAAAAAACAGTGATCAATGTGTTCGAATAAACAGTCCATGTTTTTTATTAACTAATAATTAAAACACTTGGTATTGTTTTAACTACTAGTTTATGGTAATTTTAAGTTTGATAATGACTACTAGATAGTCGAAACTATAGTCACAAATTAAGTGCAAAATACAGTAGTGAAACAAAGTAAAAAGATAAATTCAAATTCAAAACTATTTGAATTTGAGAAAATAAGCACACTTTTATCACGATATCTTAGTTGCTTATAACTGCCTTAGGGTTTCTTTTCGATGTGATTAAATGCATACATAAGTTTAATACATAAAAAACAGTGATTATTAACTGTATTGTTTCGAGTTTACGTGAAGTGATTAATCACAAATAGAAAGTCTGTTATTCCTTACTTTACTTTTATTTATTTATTTATTTTATTCCTTACTTCACTTTTTATTTTTATGTTAACATAAAAATAAAAAGTGAAGTAAGGAATAACAGTCTTTCTATTTGTGAACAGTGATTATTATTAATTAAGACATTGTTTGCATTTTCACGAATAGTTTTTCGTAATTTTATATATTAAAAGTAAAAAGTGTTTTATTTACACGTGTATTTACGATGTACCACAAAGTGAACGCTTACAATACAAAACAGTTAATAGTTTATAGTTAAAATGTTTTACCACAGGTTGAGTGCGACATTTATTAAAGTTAAGTGAGAAATTAATTGAAGACTAATAGATGATTGAGTTACGTGAAGATTATAATAATAAAAAGAAGTATCAATAACCTTTCTTCACACACTTTATTTTAATACCAGATGTACATTTCTGTCACCAAGTGACCATTATCAATGGATTTTTAATACAGTATTAAAAATCCATTGATAATGGTCACTTGGTGACAGAAATGTACATCTGGTATTAAAATAAAGTGTGTGAAGAAAGGTTATTGATACTTCTTTTTTTTTATTTTTATAATTGAAGACTGTTTATACCACTAATTTCAAATTATAACTACATATAACAACAACAATCTTTAACATAAAGAAAAATTCAGTTTGACCTGATGTTGCATTCAGCATATAACTCATGCATAAAATGAGTTTATTTTTGGCGATTTTTTTTAATAAAACTCTACAAATTGTGAAACTCAATGATTTTGGTCTAATGAAAGAAAAAGAACACCCTTTGAATACATAATTAACATTTACGATACTTCTTATTTTATTGCGTTATCAGAATCACTTTTATGGTGTTGGAAGAGGAAATTTTCACTCCGAACGCAGTGTTGTAAATTTTAAATGATAATGATTTAAATTTTTCATTTATTTTATCGACGACCATTAGTGTTGTCATTAAAACAGTCACGATATTTTTCATCTTTTTATGTTAACCTTTCTAATTACCTTCGACCTAATGGCTCTATCTTTGTGATTATTAATAACCACAAAACTCAATTAGGTCGACTCTATAAAAAAAAAACTTAGAGCAGAAATTGTGTAAATGTGTAAAGAATTGTAATTAATTATAAAGCATTGAAATATTTTTATTATTATTTTGTAAAAGGTGAATATTGATAATTTCGTAACCGTTATTAAACTATTGTTGGCAATATTATCAATCTTACTATACAAATTATGTGTATGGTTCCCGAAGTCACCGAACAGTTCTCTACAATTCGTAATTTAATAAATAAGCAGAGCATGCCTGAAGATAAGATATCTCCTTTAGTGCCAATTCTGATCTAGTATCAATTATAAATACTAAACCCAAACAGAACTTAATAAAAAATAATAATAAACAACAAAACAACACTAAGATTCATATCGAAGAAGGATCTGCTAGTTGGACCAGAGTAATACATAATTCAAGAAAGAAGAAAAGATTTAACGCCGTGATAGGATCTGCTGCAAATGATACCGCAATTAAAGCCGCAAAGCGATACAGTCATCTACAAGTATTCAATCTTCAGCCTGAAATCACAGAGAACCAACTTATACAATATTTCAAAACTAAGAATTATAAGGATGTCAAATGTAAGAAACTACTATCAAAACATCCAACAGAATACTCTTCGTTCAAAGTCAGTGTGCCATCCCATCTCTTTAACGAAATGAAAAACCCTGAAATCTGGCCCGAAGACGTATATATTAATAATTTTTTTCAGATTGTGAAGAAGAAACCAGCTGCAACATAAAATTAAACTTACTATTTATAAATATTCAGTCAATTCGCAGTAAAATAAATGAATTGGAATGCGCGTTGGCAGACTATTACTTATATTTTAACATATTAGCTATTACAGAACATTGGCTGTCAAATAATGAATGTGAAATCTCAAAAATAAACTCTGCAACTAGTCAAGCTCATTATGCTCGCATTTCTGGCAACTATAGAGGAGCCATATTATATGCTGATGATTCCTTGAAAACAAATAATTTAAACTCAAAAACTAAGCCAATTTCCTGTGATAAAAATCGTGAAATGGCTGGAGTATATTTATCTAATTTAAAATTATATGTCTTTTGTGTATATAGGTCCCCTTCGGGAATCTGGAATGATTTTATTGGTACCCTGTCTTCTCTGTTGGAAGATATTGACTTATTGAGTAATCTTATTATTTTAGGCGGTGATTTCAATATAAACTTTAATAAAGCTAACGATGCCAAAGTTATTGAATTGAAGGATTTATTTCAGTGTCATGGTTTGAACAATGTTGTAAATTTTAATACTAGAGGTGAAAACTGTATTGATAATGTTTTCCTTAATTTTAATGAGCTTTCCTCTAAACGCGAACTTTTCCCATCAAATATCTCGGATCACATTGTTATTGCCCTCACTATTAATATACCAGAAAACAAGACGCCTTTTGTTTTCTGAACCAAATCTACTTTATACAATATTCTATCTAATAGTGATTGGAGTTTTGTATATTCAAATAAAACGGCTTATGACAAGTTTACAATATTTACCAACTACATTATTTAATCTTCTAAGATAGCTTTTTCAAAAAATGTCATGCTACAAGCTGATGCTGCAAGTCCAAGTCGTACTAAGTGGTTTAACACTGAATTGTGAAATATGCGTAGCACACTACAGTTCCTAAGTGAAATCGGCGATAAACACCCATCTATTGTAAATAAGGAAATTAGAAATAATTTTGTGTAGAGGTATAAATTAGCCATTAAACGTGAGAAAATTAAATGCAAAAACAGATATCTACAGAATTGTAACTATCCTGTGCGAGCTAGCTGGAACCTAATAAACTCTTGTAGAATAGTGTTTATTGATGATAAAAAGTGTGATATTTCCTGTGATAATTTCAACGAGCATTATACAAGTGTAGCTGAAAAACTGCTAGTCAATATTTTACCCTTTGAAAGGGATCCAATCAATTATGAACTAATATACCGAAACATTTCCGCTTTAAACAGGTTTCGATGGTAATAGTTAGATATGCCATAGATAGTTTAAAAAAATCAAAAAGTAGAGACGTTTTTGGATTCACGAATGACCTATTAAAATGCATAAAAGATGTTATACTGACACCTTTAACGCGTCTTATAAACGATGTACTTTCGCAAGGAATTTTCCCTGACGAAATGAAAATGGCACGAGTCATTCCAATCTTTCCAAAGGGCGACCATTGATCAACGGACAATTACAGACCAATTTCCATCTTACCTATCCTTTCCAAAATTATTGAAATAATTATAAAATATCAAGTACTGAATACCTAAATATCCACAATATGTTCTCACCCAGTCAATTTGGTTCTAGAAAGAATCTTTCAACAACCTCTGCCATTCAAACGTTTGTAAATAAAACTGTTGAATGCTTTGAAGGTGGTCAGTTCGCTTTAGCCACATTCATAGATCTTAATAAAGCATTCGATTGTGTTCCTAGTCATCTATTAATAGCTAAACTCGCAAAATACAATTTCAGTGAATCTAGCTGTAATCTTATTCAATCATATCTAAGTAACAGAAAGCCAAAAGTTTGTATGCATACGTGTGAGTCAAGTTTTGTGCCTGTTCGTATGGTGTTCCCCAAGGTTCCATCCTCGGCCTATTACCGTTTTTGCTTTCCATTAACGATCTTCCACGACATCTAGAACCTTGCCAAACCGTGTTATTTGCGAATGACACTACTTATATCAATTACTCCGGTAGTATAAATGAAGCCATATCATTTCACAAATTAACAGACAAGAAGGCGTCCGATTGGTTTGCAAGTAATTTGCTGTCTCTTAACAAAGCAAAAACAGTAACCATGTTATTCACATTAAATAGTCATGAGATTGACTTCGAACCATGCTCAACATTTCTTGGGTTACACTTAGATAGCTCCTTAAAATGGGATATTCATGGTGACAACATAGCAAATAAATTATCAAAAAATATTTACTGCCTTCGCAACTTGAGCAATTCAGTCACGTTGCATGTATTACTTACGGTTTATTATGCGCTATGTCAAAGTCATTTATGCTATGGAATCTTGATATGGGGACACTCTACTTCTAGGCACAGAATATTTTCACTGCAAAGAAAGGCCATTAGAATAGTAGATGGTCTAAAATTCCGTGATGCTTACAGGGATAGTTTTAAAGGATTAAGTGTTCTAACATTGCCTGCTCTGTATATTCTGGAGTGTTTACTTCACGTTAAAAAGAATATCATTGAATACCCCACCTATACTCATGCATACACAATCAGAAAAAAGGATGACATTAATTTAGCCTCACTCAGGCTAAAAAGAACCGAAAATGGTCATAACTATTTCGGTCCTTTATTCTACAATAAGCTAAGCGTAACAACTAGGAACAAACCGTACAGGGAATACAGAGTGCATATAAAGTAATTTCTCTTAAATATAGTAAACTATAATTTTAATGATTTTCTTGATCATCGCGGTACAATTTAATTTATAATTATTTGTTGTATATTGTCCTATATACCTACCGATTTTAATGTGTTATAATTGTTTTGTAATTTAATCCCTATTTTTAATATGTTGTGTTTTCTGGCCATTTTATACTGTATATTTATTTTCTGACGCGTGTAAAGTATTTATATATACTACTTGGCACAAATAAATGATTTGATTTGATATATTACAATAAATTTGTACAAATAATTTGTATTACGACTCTAGTTTCAATATTTACGTCATGTTTATAGTATATTACGTAACGAGAGTGGTATGCAGCATATTACATATGAGCGGACATGTTGCGCACGAGCCGCGCAGCGGCAAGTGCAGTATTCCGCGAGTATGTAAATGCCATACTACTCGAGAAACGTACGATACTGTACCTACGCCCTAACAAAATAAACAATGAGCATAAAAGAACAACTTATTTATTGTAATAATTTTTAGTAGTACCATGACAATGATGAAAACTAAATTACTACTTGATTAATATACAAAGAATAAAGCTGTACATTTTAAGACAATCGTTGTTTTTTAAAAGAGTTCAATTTGAAGCTTTAAACGAGTGTTTTCTACTCCCAGACTAAGCATGAAGTAAAATTTTCTGGGCTTTTCTAAACTCGAAATTTTACTTCATGCGCCACGCGTATAAAACACTGATTTTTAGTAAGGTTCAAATATACATAGAGTTGACAATATTTTAGTGTTTTATACGCGTGGCGCATGAAGTAAAATTTCGAGTTTAGAAAAGCCCCGTGAAAATTTGTCTCGGGTCGCGCAGCGACCCGAGACAAATTTTCACGAGGCTTTTCTAAACTCGAAATTTTACTTCATGCTTAGTCTGGGAGTGGAAAACACTCGTTTTAAGCTTCAAATTGAACTAAAAAAAACAGCAAATAACTAAAGATTTAAAGAAAATAAGCTGAATTTGGAATACGTATAACTCAAAGAAAAACTCCCTGTACATCAAAGAAATATCATTTGGTTGTACGGTAACCAATCAGCTGTCAGCACGTAATGTACTTGTCAAAGCTATTACGTGCATTTGCACGTAATGTCAATCATACTTGTCAAGATAACAGTGTGGTATGATGCGGTTACTAAATAAGGCGTTGGTAAAAGAATATTATGTATATTTTCAGGCTTCCTTAACATATGTAATAAGCAGTATATTTTGAACTTCACTTGAAATCAGTTTTTTTATATGCATGGCGCATGAAGTAAAATTTCGAGTTTAGAGAAGCCATCGGTTAGGTAAAATCTTCCCAAAATGACGTAATTTCAGTGCAACTTCTCACCGATGACAAATTGCATCAGTACTGTGAATATAGTCCCAGAACGTGGTTAACACTCTGCTTTCCCTACGACTAAACAAACAGCGGCGGCGTTAATTGTTCTTCGTCACTCAAATTCAATTTTCAAGCGTGACTTGTTACTTGTCAAAATACAAATATACAATTGACACCCTTCAATACACCGGTATAGCGACGAAAAGTCTGTTTTCGGGAGCCCTCGTAGGAAAACACTATTCTGTATTGCAATGTAATCATATAAATCAGAAATAAAGTAAAACATATTTTCTGATTGTTTTCTGTGAAGGCAATTACGTTTTTTTTTTTTTTTTCAAGCAGTCATTTATTATCATAATTGGCAATAACATTTATGCCATTCCAAAGACTACATTAAAATATAATTGAACATAAATATGGATGCAGAGAGAAAAAAACTGTATACGTACAGGTCGGAGTGAACGAACGCAAATTGGTTTCAAAGTTTTTTTTTGTCTCTCGGTACGAAATTGGCTCATAATCCGTCAATTATCACAAATTGGTTTAATACGCCAATTTTATTGTTGGGGTCATTAGATTTGATTACTTTTCAAAAATTCAATCCTCGGCGATTTCAGATGAATATGGTCGAGGGATACACAAAAGGTCAAATGAATTTAGCGTTTTGATTGAATGGTTAATGAGAATGTACAAAAGAGGCTTTCAAAAGGATTTCGATTCTTCGCTACAAACAAATTTATAAACCAAGTATTTGAAATTTTATTCATGCAATTTTATAATAATAATTTGAATCTTCTTTTGGCTTTAGTTGCCAAAATCCAAACTTTCAGGGTTTTATAAACACGAAATATTTATAAAATATAAAAACGAATTAAAATTAATATCGACTTTCTACAAAATGTTTGTCTCATTGAGACAAGTCTCCAAATTTTCATTGAAACAACTACTTCTCGAGCCCCAGATTTGTGTACCTGTTTCGACGGCACACTTCGACATTAGATTTATTTGATATTTATGATATTATTTAAAATTTAATTATAATTAATATGACATTTGTAAAATGAAGTCAGGAATTATGTCAACGTATACAATTTTAGGTCAATAAATTTTTTTAAAACGTATCTGACTTTTACATCTTGGTAAATATTGATCATCATCACATCTAGGCGTTATGTATTTTTAACTTTATTGTTAATCAGTGGTTTATACGCGTGGCGCATGAAATAAATTTTCGAGTTTAGAAAAGCCCCGTGAAAATTTGTCTCGGGTCGCTGCGCGACCCTCGACAAATTTTCTACGCGGGGCTTTTCTAAACTCGAAATTTTACTTCATGCTTAGTCTGGGAGTGGACAACACTCGTTCTAAGAAGTTTCAAATTCAAGGATCGCTCTAGATTACTAAGTTTATCACCATTTTACAAAGGCTACAGCTTGAAGGACCAATCATGGTCTTCAAAGACCGAAGGACTAGATGGAAACGATTTTTTTTTACAAGAAAATAACGAATATCTGAAGGTTTACAGCATGGATAGGAAAGACACATCCAATTTTGAAAAATATCGAAGATGGGTTGGTTTTCAGTGCGTTTTTAACTTTACTTTAAATCAGTGTTTTATACGCGTGGCGCATGAAGTAAAATTTCGAGTTTAGAAAAGCCCCGTGAAAATTTGTCGAGGGTCGCTGCGCGACCCTCGACAAATTTTCTACGCGGGGCTTTTCTAAACTCGAAATTTTACTTCATGCTTAGTCTGGGATTTTATAAACTATCTAAGTAACTGGTAACTACCCACTGAACACAGAAACATGTTAAACATTGCTTAAATGTTGAACATGATATATTATCGACTTGTCACTCCACATCTGTCAGATAGTTACGAGACGAGTACGACACGATCACGAGACGTGCACGACACGAGATGAGCACGTCACGAACACAAGACGTGCACGGCACGAGTATATTGAACTTCAGACTAAATCAATGTTTTATACGCGTGGCGCATAAAGTAAAATTTCGAATTTAGAAAAGCCCCGTAAAAATTTGTCTCGAGTCGCTGCGCGACCCTCGACAAATTTTCTACGCTGGACTTTTCTAAACTCGAATTTTTTTTTTTTTTTATCGTTATTGTTGGCTTTCTCAAATAATATCACATATTTTAATGTAAATTCAGTTCACATTACATAATTTAGTACCATTCCTGTAAGTTTATTTTAATATTATTTGACTTGAAAGTCTAAAGCATAGCTTTACTGATGAAGGATAAATCTTGAAACGCGTCTATAGAAAGCTTAAGATAATTAAAATTCATTCCCTGTATTTTTTTCAATTAATATCAACTTCCGGTTGTTTCATTTAGTTTGGTGAGAGAATAATTTGACCTGATGTTGCATTTTGCATATGCATTATGCATAGAACAGTAGAGCTGTCGTGTAACTCAAATATTAATTGTATAATTCAATATCTGTCGGGGTTTTAGCTCGAGAAGTAGTTGTTTTACCGCCGGTTGCACCATATCATCTTAAGATACATCTTATACAAGACTGTCTTACAGTCAAGCTGAACTTGAGATTTAATTGTGTTGCAACAACATGACAGATCTCTTGCCTTAGCCAAGTAAGTGCTTGAGCTGGCAACTATTGGCAACGTCGCAAAAAATCGCGAGCATAACCTCACTCCCATAACCTTCGCAGTAGTAAACATGAAAGAATAAAGTAGTAAATAAGTATTAAAACGTTAAAGAAACACTGAAAATGTCGCGAATAAACTATTCGGCGATGGAAAAGGAAGTGTTGATAGAGTTGGTGGATAAATATAAAAATATCATAGAAAAGAAAGAGACAAATGCGGTAAGTTCAATATAAAATTTTGCATGCTAAAAAGTAAATAAAGAACTCATTTTTTGTCTTATTAAAGGTCAGCAATATTGAAAAGGTGGAAATATGGAAGACAATTTCCAGTAAATTCAATGCAAGAGGCCTAGGACAATACAGAGAGGCCACCAGCTTAAGAAAACAGTGGAGCAACTATAAGCAAAAACTGCGATTGGGGTACAGTTTTCCTAATATTATTTTCGTAATGATTTTTTCCCTAACTTATTATTTTCCTAATTTAACAATTTTCCTAATTTTTTTTTTCCTAATATTCCTAATATTCCTAATTTTCGTAATTTTCCAATGTTAACCGTGAAGTTCCCATGCCAACCGTCATTTGTCAGGCAAACAAAACCTCTAGAAAGTGTCAATATTTCAGTGCGTGTGTCCAAATTTGCGTCTGTAAAAATGACCGTTGAACTGATTCAAACTAACTTAAGCCATGTTTTACACATGAGCGGATTTTTGTATAGTAAACGCCTGACAAAAAATGGAAGAGTCTTTTGGAACTGCAAACTGTGTAATGCCACGGCGGTAACGAGGTTGCAGTTGACGCACGGACAGGCGGTGGACGTCATAAAAGGTGGAGAAAACTTGGATGCCACCCACAACCACGCTCCAGACTATGATGCCGTCGAAGCCATCAAATTAAAATATCGCGTGAAGAGAAAAGCGGTGGAACACCCCGAAGCCCCTCCTATTCAAGTGTTGCGCGAAGAATTGGACGGCGTGCCAGCTGCTGTTCTGGCTCATCTACCTGACAGGCCAAATATGGCAAAATTAATTTCGCGAAGAAGAAGACAAAATATGCCAACGAACCCTGTCGACATCGAAGATTTGGAAGAAGTACCAGAGTTATATGCGAAAACACATACGGGTGAAAATTTCCTTTTGTATGACTCGCGTGAGGATGATGATGACGAAGAAAACGAAGGGATGGGACGAATTCTGATTTTTGCGACCATACAGAACTTGCGGCTGTTAATGAGAAGTCCAAATTGGTACTTGGACGGCACCTTCAAGGTTAGGTTTATTCTTTTCATAATGTACATTATTTTTATTTTATTTTTCGAGTTGTACCGTATTATTTTTTCAGGTTGTACCGCAAATTTTTTTTCAACTCTTCCCTGTCCTTGCTTCCCTGACACAAATTCGGAACGGTAAACAACAAATAGTCGCTATCCCTCTCGTATACGCACTGCTGGAAAATAAAAAACAAGTCGCGTACGAAAAAGTACTGGATGTCATCAGAAACGCGTGTGAGGAAGCAGGCATTCCACGCAGAGTGCCGGTTATTGTGATGACGGATTTTGAACTCGCTATCCTGAACGCAATTAGAAAAATCATGACGGAGAGTACGAAAGTCAGAGCCTGCTTTTTTCACCTCCGACAAGCAGTGTACCGGTACATCCAACAGGAGGGGCTGTAAGTGGCGTATAGCGATAAGAAAGATCGAACTATAAAAGATGCAGCGCGAATGATGTGCGCTATCGCGTTCGTTCCTCTCGCCGACGTGTTATCTGTGTTTGCTGAATTCGAAAACCAAGCACCTCCTGCATTCAAATCGGTGGTCGACTATTTTCGGGTATTTTTTCTTTCTCATCAGTCCGCTATCAGTCTGCTCATCAGTTATTTTTTACAAGTATTACTACCCCGTAGACAACGTACGTAAAAGGACAGACAGCTCGAGGTAGACGTCGAGCCGTTGATGCCCGATACCCACCAGATGTTTGGAACATGTACGATGCGACGCTCCAAAACCTATCGAGAACCAACAACCTTTCAGAAGGTTCCTTTTCCTTTTTCCTTTTACTTTTTCCTGAATCCAACAACTGTCCTTTATCCTACATCTTATCTTACAGGTTGGCATACTCGTTTCGCACTTGTGGTGGGAAAGAACCATCCGGGTTTGTACACTCTCCTCAAGGAACTCAAGAAAGAGCAATCTGACACTGAAGGCATGATCCGCGACCTAAATTTAGGGAAAAGAGTCCGGCGAGACGTGAGCAAAGCTATGGAGCAGAACGAAGAAAGGATTACGAACGTCGTTCTCCAGTATGAAGATCGGCGGGAGGAAGCTATGGAGTACTTAAAGGACGTCGGTTGCTACATTGGTTTTTGAACTGTACATTTGGAAATGAGTCTCGGAAATAAAATGTGAATTTGGAAAATAGTATTAGGAAAATAATAATAATAGAAATTAGGAAAAAAAAATATTAGGAAAAAAGGATTAGGAAAAAAAATTAGGAAAAAAGGATTAGGAAAACTGACCCCATACCAAAACTGCGTAAAGCTGTTGCACAAGAACGTCAGAATTTATATGCCACTGGTGGAGGGCCCCCATTGACATCGACTTGTACGCCAAGTCAAGATGATGCAATTATATTGACAATTATGAATGGTGAATCAACGTTTGGAATGAGCAATCCGTTTGATAACGATGAAGTAGAATCTGGTACGTATTTAAATTAAAGATCTGTGTAGGCCAAAAAAGTGCACATTGCTAATGGTAACCATTAAATGGTTAGCAATCTATTTTATAATAGTCATAAATTTAAAGTTTTGTATTATATTATTAACAAAAGCACATATTTTGTTTTAAAAATGTCACATTTTGAAATACATGTATTTATGTGCCTGATGAAGCCACTGTGTTCACGAAACAACAATTAGGCCGGCCGCTCATTGGGTACGTTTTCATATAAAATTTAGTCTTACGAATACGCACTAACATTCCCGATCTACAAAGTACTTTGGCAGCTCTCGGACTGCGTACAAATGAGTCACATGACAATAAATGTGACGACACTATTAGTTGACTTCATTTTGTTTAAATGTTAATTTTTAAAATTTGCTTCACTAGAGAAACAATGCATCGGTTTCAACAAACTTGAATGGAAAAATGACTTAATATTATACTACTATTGTGGAAAAAACAAATTATGTTTTTGTTAATGATTAATATGGATTTTTACAGTATACACAACCACTTTTTAATTTTGAAATTTAATGCCTTTAGACATTCAGGAAGAAATGGGCGTAGATAACGAAGAAAACCAAAAAGAAAACGTAGACGACACCATTGTAACCAGCAAAGAAACAAATGTGACTAAAAAGGAAACAAGGGTAACTAATAAAGAAGCAAATGCTACAAAATGGTCTACTAGACGTAGACCACGATTAACCGACATGACTAATATCGAAAAGGCTAAGATTGAAGTATTAAATGCCCAGCGAGACGTTTATCTACTGGACATTAAACATAAAGAAGAAATGTTTAAATTGGAATATGAACATAAACAAAAATGTTTCAAAATTGAAGAGGATTTGAAAATGTCCCAGTGCAATAGATTAGCAAATTAATATTTGTGAAACGTTATAACCACCAAAGAAGATTATGTTACGTTACAAGCACTAAAACATATTTATTGTTGAATTTTTTAAATTTATTTATGAATTAGATCGAGCATTTTTTTTAATTATTAGAAAGCATTAGGATTCCATTTGTGAAAAATATGTGCAACTGTGATTAAAACTATATTCTACAATAGTGGTTTGAATTTGTTTTTAGGTACTATATATGTGTTATATTGTGTGTATTATATCATTGTGTACTGCCAAGCAGTATAAACACTAGAAATATTTTTATTGATTTTTTTATATCAATTGTGTGAAGGGCCTTATTATGATTTACATATTGAAGGTAAAAATAAAAAATAACAAAACAGTTGTTAATTCAAGATAAATTTATGAAAATCAAAATTATGCATCTAGCTATAAAATATTAAAATAATGTTCAACGTAGAAGTTCCTATAATTTAAACCATCCAAATTTAGCGGAGGATTTGGAATTTCACCAGCAACAATGGCTTGCTGAAGTTCATGCTGCATGACTGTTTGTTCTTCAGGAGGTTCGGGCTCACCATTTAATCTTTCTATATTGTGTAGAACGGCTGTACTGACAATTATTGGCAACACATTTTGGAGCTGCATTCGACAACCATAAGCCATTATAGGAAATCTTCGTTTCCATATTCCAAAAAGATTTTCAATTTTGGTTCTTGTTCTAATATGGCTATGGTTGTACATTTGTTGTCCCCTTGTTACGGCATTTATAAACGGAGTTAATAAGTACATTCTATTCATGTATGCACTGTCACCTAAAAGTTTATAAACACTTACACTAATTACAAACTAATTACACTATAAACAAAAAAAACAACTTTCTGTAATATATACCTAGAAGAATACTATCACCAAATTCACCATTTTCAAAACGATATTTTATTCTTGAATTATTGAAAATGGTAACATCATGAGTTGATCCAGGCCAACGAGCAACTATATGTTGGAACAAATAATCAGCGCTTCCGATAACCTGAACATTGACAGAGAAAAATCCCTTTCGGTTTCTAAAAACTTCAGCATTTTCTCCTCCTGGCGATAAAACTCTTACATGTGTTCCGTCTATGGCTCCAATAACTTTCGGAAATCTTTCTATTTTAAATAACATATTTTGAGCATTTCGGATTTCGATTAGATTTCTTGGCATGTATATATACTCAGGAGCAAATGCAGCAATTTTTCTGGTTACTTTCCCCACTGTTCTACAAATGGTTGCTTTATCTGCATTTACAAAATCACCAATGCTCAATAAATGACCACCTGTAGCATAAGCTCTTAAGGCAATTAATAATTGATTTATAGGAGAAAGCGAATTGTTTCTATAAAAATAAGAAAACATTTTCTTCTACATCACAATGTAAATATCATGTAAATCTACAGTTTACCAATGTAGACTGTAGATTAGATGCTGTAATTATTTCGATATGTGTAGCATACCTATTTGTATGATGTACTTACCTATTTGTATGATATTCAAGTTCGGGCTCCAATCTTTCCAATAATGTCAAAACTGTTGGCTTTTGCAATCGAAAGCGAGTAAAAAATTCATTATCAGATAACGAATGAAAATAATTTTGTCGGTCGTATATACGTCGAGGGAGGTTTAAATTATTAATATCGTCCACTAAATTTACATCATCTACAATATCAACATCATTTATTAAATTCATTTTATATTAAATTCTTTCTTTTTATAAAAAAACAATAAAAAAATTCTTTATTGAACTATTTGAAGGTTATAATTTTGTCAACACCAATCTTAAGCTCTAAAAATCGGCAACTTAAGAAATGGAACGTTATTGATCGTCTTAAGACGCTGAATTTGCTTGGTGCAACGATATTGCTTTCTTAAGTTCGACTTAATCTACATCTCAGGTTGTTTTTTCAAGACAGACTTAATATTACTTCATGCAACAATGTAAACTTAAGTTAGGGCACATCTCATGCTTAAGATCCAAATCGGTGCTAAGATTCATTGGTGCAACCGGCGGTTGATGAATATTTGTACTTTAAGTTTCCTGTTTATTTTAATATTTTGTGTATTGAAAGTCTAATGCCTAGCTATACTGATGAGGGATAAATCTGTAAACGCGTCTATAGATGGCTTAAGACAATTAAAATTCATTCCCTGTAATTTTTTCAATTTATTTCAATTTCCTTTTGTTTCATTTAGTTTGGTGAGAAAATAATTTGACCTGATGTTGCATTTTGCATATAAATTATGCATAGAACAGTAGAGCTGTCGTGTAACTCAAATATTCATTGTATTATTCAATATCTGTCGGGGTATTAGCGCGAGAAGTAGTTGTTTTAATGAATATTTGGAGACTTGTCTCAATGAGACTAAAATTTTGCAGAAAGTCGATATTAATTTTAATTCGTTTTTATATTTTATAAATTTTCTATTGACAAACTCAATTTTTCTTTATGTTAAATTGTCTTAATGATACGAAAAATTTACTTTGTACGCCAGTAGTCTCCTGATCAATTACAAAGAAAGCGCAAGAAATACCATCTAATAACAATTTATATTAGAGAGAGCTCCTCCGAAGTGGATTAATCTCCTTGAGGTATCTATTAGTGCATTAGTCTCTATGATTACCACATTTGAGTTTACGACGTGCGTACCTATCATGAAGGAAAGAAAATTTCCCAGAACGTTTTCAATGTTTTCACATTAGCCGATCGTCGATGCTAATTAAGCCATTACCTTTTCAATATCCATTCACACATATAAGGACTCACAAGAGCATAAATTATCCATATACATATATACACCTCTGTGTGCAATCAGCAATCAGTATTCAAGCATTATGCTGCTGTTAACACACTTTGAACAATGCTTGTGAATTTAATTATTCAATGGGAGGAAAAGAAATGGTATTTATTAATTTATTATTACCGTAATATTGTAATGTTTAATTATTCAATATTTATATGTATGGCATTAATGAAGAGATAATAAATGTATCAATCATTCTTTTCATCAATACCAAATTATTTATTATTGAGAAAAACCTAGTAGCACTAAATGTAATCTGCCTATATTTCATGTCACGATTAGAAGGAAAAAAAGAAACTGTCATCTCTATTTCTCTTTTGTAGCCCAAGCAATAAAATCCGCTCTCATGATTTTGACAAATTATGTCGGGGAAAGCAAAAGAAAAACAACTTGCTAACTTTGTAATGTTTAATTATTCAATTAAACACTAACGAAGAGATAATAAATATACCAACCTTTATTTTTATCAATACCTAACAAAATCTAACTGAGTGTTCTGCAGTTAGATTTATGCAAATATTAATAAAGTATACAATAAATAAAAGGTTTTTTTTAATAAATATCGCATTTCGTCTATTTTTGAGATATTCTTTAAAAAAATTAAAGTTTCTATATGATTACTGATACAATTATAATACTTTTTATATGAGATGAGTTGATGTCATATACACCGACTTCTCCCGAGCGTTTGACTCTATCAATTACAAACTGCTGTTAGAGAAAGTTTGGTCATTTGGGGCTGTGCTAGCGGTTTATTAATTTATACAACCCTACCTGCACAACAGATCTTGCTATGTGTACTACAATGGTTTTAAATCTTTTGAATTCTCACCGTCGATTAGTGTCCCACGGGGCTCCAGTCTTGGCCCCCTTCTTTTCAACATTTTTATTAATGATTTGCTGGGGATGCTCATCTGCCCTGTGTAAGCATACGCCGATGACCTCAAAATTTACCAGAGGATCCAATGTCAGAACGATGTCGATATGCTGCAATCGAATCTAAATATCATATCTAACTGGTGCTGCCGTGTAAATTTAAAACTCAACTTAAACAAATTCAGCGTTACAAACTACAGTCGGAGACGTCATGCTCTCACAAGAACTTACCATATTTCAGGTGATTATCTGTCGGTCGTTGACTACTTCAAAGACCTAGGAGTTACTTTTGACAAGAAACTCACTTTCACTATCCATATTGTAGCTATTCGCTCCGCAGCCTCCAGATCATTAGGTTTTATACTGAGAAACGTTTGTGAATTTCGAAATACTGATGATGTAAAGTCATTATACTTCTCTGTTGTATCAAGTAAATTGAACTACTGTAGCTTAGTCTGGTATCCGACAAGTATTAGTCATTCCCTTCTACTAGATCGCCTTCATCGGCGATTTTTAAAATTTTTGTCTTACAAACTTGACGGTACTTATCCATCTATTGGAGCGAATCAAGAACATCTACTTGAAAGGCATAACATGATAGCATTATCGACCAGACGAGACCACCACTGTACCACAATTCTCAGGAAACTAGTACGCTTTCACTTTCCGGGATACCCTTCAGTGTTCCTCAACAATCAACCAGATTCTCTTCATCATTCCGACTACCCACACCAAGGACATGTGTTTTGCAGCGGTCACCGATTTTCACAATGTGTCGTTGCGCAGAAAAGTCATTCGATGATTTATTTATATAAAATGTAACTTAAATGTTGTTGCTACTCTTAATACTTGTAATTTTATGTTTTTTTTTTCTTGTAATACTTAATTTTTTGCATTGTACCTTCTATTATATTGTCCTGTAAGTAGGAAATTCTGTTGGGCAATAAAGGCTATTATTATTATTATTATCATCAAGATCATAGAAAATAATTAATGAATAACAGACACAGTTTCCACTGACAATTCATTTTTTTTCTGGGTTTGTAAGGGCTCTGAAGGTAAGAGCAGGACGTAATAATTCATTTTCCATGCAGTAGGCATACTTAATAGAAGATTTCCCTGTAATATTCTATTTCTTTTTTAAATACCAGATGGATCAAAAAGTTGGAAATTAGTGAAACAAGAAAACCGTTTTTTTGGTCAAATTCGGTTTTATTTTTCAACAAACACTCCTTTCCTTAGAAAAGTAAGAAAGTTAGAAAATTGTTTGACTCGCTGTATAGAGTCAAACAATGTTCTTTTTTTTATCAAGTTCGAAAAGTTAGTCCTTCGGAAGCTCTCCGAAATAGCCCTCAGTTTCAGCTAAAACTTCCTTATCTGAGTAAAATCGCTTACCGGTGAGCTATCTCTTCAACTTTGGAAACAGGTAGAAGTCGCTGGGAGCCAGGTCTATCAAATACGTTGGATGGGGAACCAGTTCAAACCCGATTTCGTGCATTTTTCTTGCGCAACTAACGATGAATGAGTAGGCGTATTATCGTGATGATAGAGGATTTTTTTTCTTCAAATGCGGCCGTTTTTCTGCGATTTCAGTTTTCAAACGATCCAATAATGAAAAATAATATGCGCCAGTTGTTATTTTACCTTTTTTTAAGATATATATTTATAAGGCGTTCCACTACACAAGGAGTTTTGCCGCTCCATTTGGAGCCTTTATAATCCATATCATTGGGTAGGTTAGTCCCAGGTCATCCTTTTTATTATCTCTACTAAGTTTCTCCATTCCTTTCTATTTCTTATATATTCCTTCCAATTTCTTTCTCCAAGTATTCTTAAGGCATTCTCTACTACCTCTATCCATCTTTTCTTCGGTCTACCCCTTCTTCTGATGTTTCCTGGCTTCCAATCCATTACTGTCCTTATCCTACATTCATTATTATTTGAAATAAAACAACGCAGTTGGGAGGGTTTCACATTTATTGTTGAACACTGCAACATGTTTCACCACACAGTGGCTTTCATCAGGCAGATGAAATAATTATAATTATTTCATCTGCCTGATAAAGCCACTGTGTGGTGAAACATGTTGCAGTGTTCAACAATAAATGTGAAATCCTCCCAACTGCGTTGTTTTATTTCAAATAATAATGAATGTAGGATAAGGACAATAAGGAGTTTTTGCGTTGTTTTATTTCAAATAGTATTATGGAGCTTCATCATGTATCCGCCTCATCAATTAAACATTCATTATTAATTGAATGATATTTACAATATCATCCTCTAGTACATTATATATTTCTTCGTTTGTTCTCTTCCGTATTTTGTTATTTTCACATTTTACAGGTCCTAATATACTTCTTATTATTTTTCTTTCTAGTCTTCTTATATTCTGTTGTTCTTTTACTGTAAAAGTCATTGTCTCCGCGGCGTGTGTAATTATTGGTCGTATCAGAGTTTTGTTTATTTTAATTTTTGTTTTGACGCTGATGTTCTTACTTTTAAGAAGTCTACTGTGGGCGTAATATGCTCTGTTAGCTGCTTGTAGTTTTTCTCACACCTCCTCACATACAGAGAGTTTTATGTAACACTGAACATTTTCATTTTTTTAAATTTTTTTTTAGGTATACATAAGCATACGTTGTGCATTTGCCGAACGCTCGTTTTATTCAAAGATTTGAAGCTATAAACGAGTGTTTTCCTCTCCCAGGCTAAGCATGAAGTAAAATTTCGAGTTTAGAAAAGTTTTTCTCATACCTCCTCACATACAGAGAGTTTTATGTAACACTGAACATTTTCATTTTAAAAAAATTTTTTTTTGGGTATACATAAGCATACGTTGTGCATTTGCCGAACGCTCGTTTTATTGAAAGATTTGAAGCTATAAACGAGTGTTTTCCTCTCTCAGGCTAAGAATGAAGTAAAATTTCGAGTTTAGAAAAGCCTGAAAATTTAGTTTGGTCGCGTAGCGCCAAGCGCGGAGAGGCCAAACCAAATTTTCAGGCTTTTCTAAACTCGAAATTTTACTTCATGGGCCACCGGTACAAAACACTGATGCAATGTAAAGTTTAGCAGTGTGTTTTAAACTTCGTAGTATGTCAGTGTTGTGTACCGGTGGCGCATGAAGTAAAATTTCGAGTTTAGAAAAGCCCGAAAATTTGGTTTGGCCGCTCCGCGCTTCGCGCTACGCGACCAAACCAAATTTTCAGGCTTTTCTAAACTCGAAATTTTACTTCATGCTTAGTCTGGGAGTGGAACACACTCATTTTAAGTTTCAAATTGAATTTTGTTAAAAAAACAACGAGTATCTAAAGATGTACGGCATATACGCTGTAATTGTGACATGTATACTTGAAAGAAAAATTCCCTCTATGTACAAGTTGAGGCATTAACTGCGATTGATTGGCAAACATTTTTAATAGTCATATGGGCAACCCAATTTACACATAACTTAAAAATTAAAAGTGTCAAATTGTATTGGAAAATGTTCAGTGTTAAATAAAACTCTCTGTATGTCGTTTTCATTGTTTATTTCCGTTCCCAAATATTTCAAGTTTTGGACTTCCTCAAATTCAAAATTACCTATTTTAGTTTTCTTCGTCCTTCCATTGCCTCCTATCCTTAGTATTTTTGTTTTTTCTATATTTATCTCTAGTCCAATCTCATGAGGGTCATGAGATTAACTATTTCTTCTAATATTTCTTTTAAGATGTTTCTTTTCTTGGATATTATTACTACGTTGTCCGCATAAACTACGATCTGGGCACCCCTTGTTCTTATAATTCCAGACTTATCTATTTTCCGTAATGTATATTCAAGTGCCATATTGAATAATGTAGCCGATAGTGAGTCCCCTTGTCGGACTGCTTCATTGAACGTAAAACTATTACTTCTACCATATTCAGATAAAACTGTTGCTGTTGTTTTAGTTAGTGCTATTCTAATTAAGTTTCGAAGCTTTGTTGGTACTCCCAGTTCTTCTTATGCTTCCACTACTTTCTGTCTTTTGAGGGAATCGAAAGCTGCTTTGAAGTCAATAAACAATAATTCGAGGCTCATGTTATATTCGTATGCTTTCTCTACTACTTGTTTCACCATGTGTATTGCGTCTATTGTCGATTTTCCCACTTCAAAGCCACATTGGTATTCTCCTATTATTTCCTTTGTATAATTCCTAAGTCGATTATAAATTAGCTTTGTCAATATTTTATATCCATTATTCAGAAGACTAATACCTCTGTAGTTTTTGCATTGCTTATGGTCACACTTTTTGTATATTGTTACTGTTGCCCTCTCATTCCATTGATCTGGGATCGATTTTTCATTCAATATTATCCTTATTAAATTCAAAATTTCATCCTGTAACTTATCCCCTCTATTTTTTATCAGCTCCATATTGATGTGGTCTTCTCCTGGGTTTTTCCACCCTTTAATGATTGTTTAAACTTCTTCCAGTGTTGGTTTCTCAATTTCTTGTACATCCTCAGTGATATTTGTTCTATTTTTCGCTACATTTGTGGCTTCTTTATCAGTTAGGAGTACTTTGAAATATTCCTCCCATGTAGCTCTTGCTTCTTCCTCACTTTTAATCATTTTTCCATCAATATTCTTTAGGCCTCTAGTTGTTTGTCGTTTACCATTCCTATTTGCTTTTATTTTTTGATAAAATAATATACTGTTACTATTTTCTTTTTTTACATCCTTTTTTACTTTCCCCCGTATGTAATACAAAGTCTGTCTGTCTGTCTGTCTGTGTGTCTGTGTGCGCTGTACCGCAAAAACCGCTAAAGATATAGAGATGAACCTTGAAACTTAAGCTTTTTGTTACAATCGGAAGAACTGAAAAGCTTTTAGTGAAAATCGGAAAACCGGAAGTGGTACTTTACTCTTAGCGTTTTTCAGTTTTTTCAGATTTTTTCAATAAATGTTCATCAAACAAAAAATTCTTTCAAATAAAAGTTGTAGATAATAACAAAATGAAGATGTATTGTTCATTTACTTTTTGTCATAGCACTCTTAGTTTTTGAGATATTTAATAAATAGTGTTTTTTATCTAGTCATTGATTTGTGTCAGTGTGTGTGTTGATACAATTGGAAAATGTTTCAAATAAAAGTTGTAGGTAATAAAATATTAAAGATTTTTTGTATCTTTATTTTTTGTCATAGCACTCTTAGTTTTTGAGATATTCAATAAATAGTGTTTATTATCTAGTCATTGGTTTGTGTCAGTATGTGTTGATCCAATTGAAAAATGTTTCAAATAAAAGTTGTAGTTATCAAAAAGTTGAAGACATTTTGAAAATAATAATGCTACAAATATTTTAAAAGTGATTTAATACGCAATTTACGGGGAAAAGTACTATGATGGACACATCACCATTTTTTAAGATAGTTGATGGATATTATTCCATGCGCATCGCAAAATATGGAGCCCAAAACCTTTCCGGTCCATTGTTGTGTTTTTGGACGCTTCGTAGCACTTTCACCCATTGCTTTAACTGTTGCATGAATTTTGGTGTATAGAAATAGATCCATGTTTCATCCATGGTTATGAATCATCGCAAAATCTCCGTTGGATTTCGCGTAAACATTGGGAAATCGTAACACGAATTCGTTTTTGGCCCACTGTGAGCAAACGCGGCACCCATCGCGCGCAAGAGCTTCTTCATACCCGAAATTATGTATGATATTGGACACACTGCGATACGACATCTTTGTAGTCTCAGCTAGCTCCCTTAATTACACTTTCGAGTCGTTGGACATTATATCATGGATATTTTTCACGTTTTCTGGTGTACTGACGTCTTTTAGGCGTCCAGATCGTTTAGCGTCATTGGTGCGTGTACGGCCACAACGAAAGTCAGAAAACCACTTTTGAATCATCTTCATCGATGGTGAAAAGTCCGGATAATTCTTATCTAACTTGGCTTTGGTCTCGGTTATCATATTCTTGCGTAAATCATAGTGTTTAACTGACCACAAAACTTTGATTTTTCCATTAAAAAAAAAAAAATCGGATGTTGGTTGGTTTTCACTGCTGTAACTTGTAAATCCGTAAACATAAATATCTGAAATTTTGACAGACGTCTAATGAAGGATGAAGGATTGTGAAAAATGGTGCATACAATCGTTGAATATTTTTTAGATGACCATTCAGCTATAGTAAAATGAAATCACTTTACCCCTTCGTGGGGTGGGATGGCAAATGTGTGTAAAACCGTTAATTAATTTTAATTGGTATTGGAGTTCATATTATTCGAAGATTCCGATGAATGAATTTTGGTCTTTTGTCAAAGGTCAGACGGATTACAACACAAAATATTGATAATTGGTTCACCATTTGACATTACATACTCTTTATCATATAAGTCCATCTATCGCGAGTTTAATGTTTGTTTTTTCGGATAAAACCGACACTATTTTTGGTGCAAAATCTAAATCTGAAATTAAAATAGTCGTTTCTTTTTAAGAATTCAAAGTTGGCCCCCTTTTTTTTACCCTCCGCCCCTCAGGGGGTGAAGAACATTTCATAGGATCGGATGGCCTCTTCGAAAAAATTAAACTTTTGTTCGAAACATTTTTTTATACGATGCATATTTGTTGAGATATTAGTGCCATCTTGTCATCTCTTAGGATTATTCCAAACTTTTCGATCCACCTTGTATAAGTTATAATTACATATCACTCTTATTTTCTTAATACTTACAGGGTGCGACAAAACAGACAGTGCAGTTTGGAACGCCCAGTACATCCCGTGTGGTGAGGGTACCTACCTGGGAGGGATATCATTGTGTCGGGGGGGTCGTGCCGTTTTTAGTCGTTACCATGGTTTGGTCTGAGAACATTGGGGCTTCGCAGTCCGCACGTTTCTTGAAAATGGCCGTTCTGCCGTCGCCACCCAGCGGGCCTCCCGACTGCATTTCAATCTTGCGCGTCGTGATCCCGTCCCTCATCGTAATTTAATCGCGAGGTGGGTGCGTACATTACAAGAAACTGGTTCCACACAAAGACGTAGGGGTTTAGGAAGACCCAGAATGGTAAGAACACCCGAAAATGTAGCAAGAGTAAGAGAAGCTATCGAACGGTCACCTACGCGCTCTGCCCAGAAGCATGCAACTGCATTGGCCATTGCTGATCGCTCTCTAAGATGGATATTGCTTGAAGACTTATTCCACCCCTACAAGATGATGCTTGTTCAAAAGTTAATGCCCCCTGATTATGAAAACCGCACGAATCGCTCCCAAGAAATGTTGAACCGGATCCATGCGAGGTCAACTTTTTTCAGTAGTGACGAGGCCCACTTCCATCTCTGTAGAGGGGTGAATAAACAAAATTGTCGATACTAGGCTGTAAATAACCAAAGGCAACTTCACGAGAGACCACTTCACTCCCCAAAAGTCACCGTGTGGTGTGCGATTTCCAAATTTGGGGTGATTGGACCTTATTTTTTTGAAGAGAATGGACGAACCGTAACTGTCACTGCTCAACGTTATGCTTTCATGTTGGATTTTTTTTTTCAACTTCGATTGGAAGAACTGTGGAGGAAGCAGATCTGGGAGACATCTGGTTTCAGCAGGACGTTTCTCTGAGAGATGATGTGGAGTGGCCCGCACGCTCCCCTCATCTGAGCATTTGCGACTTCTTCCTGTGGGGCTACCTGAAGGAAAAGGTTTTTAGGCATCGACCTCGCACCTTGGAAGAACTCAGGGATCGAATTCGGTAGGAAATTGCCGCTATACCCATCGAGATATGCCAAAATGCGGCCGAAAATTTCAAAAATCGCCTTCATCAATGTATCGCTGCTGGGGGTCATCATCTTTCTGATGTCATGCATAAAACGGAACGATGTACCGATTAAGATAAAATAAACCCCATTTCTATAAATTGCGCCGTTTTTTTTTTAATAGCCCTTCAAAACTGCACTGTCTGTGTTGCCGCACCCTGTATTATAAGTAAGTAAAAGTAATCCTCAATTGTTTTCGTCATTTTGTCATTTTACGAAGCGATCTCATTTAAACAGAAAACTTTCATCAGATACGGGCATGTAAACAAACGAAAATCAAAGTGAGAGAAAAAAGCGAAGGACGATCATTAAAACGAGATTAAAACCATCTTGAATCCCCGTTGACATTCGTCTGGCGCAGAAAGAGGAAGTTTCTTGTATCTCGGTGCTGGTGCGAGTGCACGTCGTGACCTCACTTTCACTCCTTCGTCGCTTCTTATACACCACACTCGCTCGCACACATTCATCTACATACGAAGTGTTGGAAGGTGCTTCCTTTTATTTAACCGTCTGGAAACTTGTCGTCTTTTGTTTGCAAACACCTACGGCGATTTGCATAAAAGCGCATAATCAAAACCGCATCAAGCCGAAGAGTCGTAAGAACTGGATGGTGTACACTCGAGGCGAATGCGTAATCAAATTTGCATCAGTCCGAATGGATTTGCATCTCGGGATTTATATTTATAGATTGTTTACTCAAACCGATTTCATTAATATTAATAACATGTTAAACGAGATGCTAATTTGAGTAATGTCGATTTAATGCACTTTTCACTGTTCATTAGTTTATCTTTATGATTTTTTTCATGTATTTATTATAATAATTTCTCTATCAATTTACTTCCACAAGTCGTTTACTTAAAAGTAAAAGTCTTTAAGTACACAGGAGATTAATAGCGCTTAAAGAATTCTGCTTTTTAAACTGGTAAATTTCTAAAATGTTCTCTTTAACATTTATGTTTTAACTAGAGCTTATTTCTTATACAATTAAAAGGAAATCTAAAACTCTGTAGAAACGGTATATTGTTGTCTAAAGGATGTATGTTTAAAAATATTAATTGAATTTAATTATATTTTCAAATACAAAAAAGTTCTGCCATCATTCTCATTAAATATAAGAACGAATTAAAATTAATATTGACTTTCTGCAAAAAGTCAATATTAATTTTAATCCGTTTGTATATTTTATAAATATTCGGCAAACTGTTGACAAACTCAATTTTTTGTTTTTCTTGAATGACTTACTCATTTATCACTTGGTGAAACATTTTGAAATAATATTGAAGGATAAATTAAAAACACTTGGTTTGTTTCACTATTTGTTTCTATTTACTCGACTAGTTTCGCTTTTTACGGCATTATCAAGAGTAAGACTCTTGATAATGCCGTAAATAGCGAAACTAGTCGAGAAATAGAGACAAATAGTGAAACAAACCAAGTGTTTTTAATTTATCCTTCAATATTAAACTTAATTTTTCTTTATGTTAAATTGTCTTTATCATTACTTACCGGACAAACCACGTATTATCAATTTACTGCATACACACACGTGTAGAACGCTAACAGTTTCAATAAGCTCAATTCCCGAAATGATTTATTATTACTGTTCCAACGTTAACACCTAATCATCAAAAAAGTGGGCGTGAGCATACCCCGAAGGTACGTCATGACACCAATAATCTATAAAAAAACACTTTTTGACAGTTATTTTTAGGCGAATCGTTTGAATACAATTTGTCTAAATCATTGTTTTTTTTTTTTGCTTTCCCCGACATCATTTGTCAAAATCATGAGACTGGATTTTATTGCTTGGGCTACGAAAGAGAAATAGAGTTGCTAGTTTCTTTTTTTCCTCTAATCGTGACATGAAATATAGGTAGATTACATTTAGTGCTACTGGGTTTTTCTCAATAATAAATTATTAGGCTTTGAACATTTTTCTTAATAAAGTGTTTTCATTATTTTGCTAAGAAACATGTTCAAAACCTAATTATTTATTATTGAGATGGTAGCGATATTAAAAAGTTTACTGGGTGCAAAAAATAATAACTGCAAATGTATTTTTAAAGAATTCGTATCCGTGATTCGAAAAACAAATGGGTGAAACGGCTCTTTTCAGTGAGCTGGTTCACAAGATCTGACTCACTTTAAAGAGCTGGTTTAGTGAGTCGGCTCAAAAACCTCAGTTACGAGCTAGCGATCCACCGAGAGTTTTGACTCTTAGAAATCCATCTGATTCGCCAATTTATTAAATTGAGCGAAACGGTGATTAATTATTTCGGTTATACAATAATTTAATCATCATTTGTATAAAAACGGAAGAGTAAATATTTATTTAAAATTATAGTAAACGCATATTGATTTCGTGTGCTTACACTTCAAGTGTGTTTAAATATATTGAATACGTGCGCGCGCTTATGAAATCACTTGGAGTTAGATCCCGATGAGTGAGCTAGCTCAGTCGGATTCAACGGATTTAAGCGCTCCTTAATACGAGCTGGTTCAGTGGGATTCTAGAGCCGTCTTGAATCATCGCGATCCAACTCCGAACCGCAGTGAGCTAGCTCAGTCCGTTCAGTCGGATTCAAAAGCCGCCGTGACTCTTTTAGAGTCGAGTCGCCCACTCAATGGGTTTATTTAACTCCATTCGCACGCGTCGTAATTTGAATTGATGATGCTACAATAATACGATAGAAATATAGCGATGGGTATTTTCTTACTACAATAACAAACACTTATTATATGTACAATTTTGGTTACACAAAGGTCATGAAAGAAAAATTACACCTGTAATGTTTACTAGATAGTAAACAACGGTGTTTGCTTATGATATTTTAAATTGTAGTATGTGTGAACTAAGAATCTCTATCCAAATAAACGAGTAATGCAGGTTTAGAAACTGCCGTGAAAAAATATTCAGTTTTTAGAAATCAGTGAGTAGTTTACAAGTACAAATGCAAAAAGTAATAAGTGCATGTTTAGCAAGGCTGAGAGAAGCGGGCCTGTCAGTCCACGAGCCGCCTGAAAAGCAAACTCTAGTTTTTAGAAATTAAGTGAATAGTTTACGAGTACAAAGGCAAAAAGTAATAAGTGCATGTTCAGCAAGGCTGAGAGAAGCGGGCCTGTCAATCCACGAGCCGCCTGAAAATCAAACTCTATTAATATATCACTCTTCTAGATTGAATGTAGATTCACTCTAGAAGAGCGAGCGAATCAAAATGAGTAATGGCTCAAAAAGAGCTGCATATTTCGAACTAAGTCACTTGGCTCACCAGCTCACTTCACTGAGCTGACTCTTTGAGTCGACTCGCTCAGGAGTTACCCATCTTTAATTCGAACCTTTGATTCCATTACGAATCCTTTATTCGAATCATATTAGGTGAGTCGGATTCGTGATTTTGATGATTAGTCCCAGCTCTGATAAAAACTTACAAATGAGTCGCCTATTTCCAAAAACCCCTAAATCTATTTGAACAACAAAATGGATTTAGGTTTTTTTGGAAATAGGCGACTCCAATAATTATACAACCTTTTGAAAACTAATGCAATGAATACACTGCACCACTAAAAAATATTTTTTTCGTGTTTCCTGCACCATATTAGTCAAATTATATTCATTTTATGCTAAAAAAATTAAAATGACAATGAAACTGATTTATTAGCTCTAGTTTCTGTGATACATAGTAGGTATAACGTTATCGTGATCTTTTTACTTTGTATGCGAGTTCCGGAGCATCCCTACACACAAACCAACAGTAATCCGCTAGCATAGCTTCATTCCAACGACCCTGATATCTTCGTTCCATTACAGAAATATCCTAGTGGAACCTTTCCCCATGTTCATCACTAACAGCACCACAATTGCGAGGAAAGAAGTCTAGGTGGGAGTGGAGAAAATGGATCTTTGGGGACATGTTACATCCCAGTTGATGGTATTTTTCCAGGAGTATTTTTACTAACTGACTGTAGTTTTCATCTCTTTTGTTTCCTAAAAATCCACGAATCACTCCCTTTAGAGCTTCCCAGGCTTCCTTTTCTTTCCCCTCCAAAACTTCGTCAAACGCAGGATCCCTAACAAGTTGACGAGTTTGTGGCCCGACAAAAATACCCTCTTTAACCTTTGCATCACTTAGTTTCGGGAATTTGTCTCTCAAATACCTAAAAGCCTGTTCATCTTTGTTCATACTTTTGACAAAATTCTTCATTAAACCCAATTTAATATGTAAAAGTGGAAGAAGAATATCTTTTGGGCCCACAAGTGGCTCAGCAACGATATTTTCTTCGTAAGTATTGAGATTTTTTGCTGGCCAGTCTGCTCTTATGTAATGTGAACTTCTGTCTCTACTATCCCACATACACAAAAAGCAGCAGTATTTAGTGTACCCTAATTGCATTCCTAAAAGTATAGCAATGACTTTTAGATCACCACAAATTTTCCACTTGTGTTCATTGTAATTGATTGATTCGAGGAGAGTTTTCATGTTAATGTGAGTCTCTTTCATGTGAACTGCATGGCCAATAGGAATAGAAGGAAGACGGTTTCCGTTGTGCAGTAATACAGCTTTTAAGCTTAGCTTAGATGAGTCGATGAATAACCTCCATTCTGTTGGATCATAGTTCATTTTGAGATAATTCATTAATCCATAGACGTCGATACAAACAACAAGATTGGTATTCTTCTCAAAAAAAAAGAGTAGGTTTCGCTGACGTTTTCTATACTGTGAAACTCTGACATCGTGTTGGAGAATATTCCACTGCTGTAGTCTTGACCCTAGAAGTTCTGCCTTCTCCTGTGACAAGTCTAGATCTCGAATGAGATCACTTAATTCTGCTTGACTCAATCTGTGTGGTGTTACTAGTGTATCATCTCTTACCTCAAAATCAGGATCATTTGATGTGAAACGCTTATTTGCTTCTTCCTCTTCTTCTTCCATTTCTACCTCATTTCTACCTTCATTTTCCAAATCATAAATTTGTGGTGGGGTAGGAACTGGTAAACTATCCGAATGAGGAATAGGTCGAATGGCAGATGGAAGATTCGGATATTTAACTGTTCCCCTTTTCTTCATTGACAATCCTGCTTTTGTGGGCGGAGTTGAGCAGAAATTGCAGTCATTTTTATGTTTTTAGGCTTCCTCCATACCATAGGCACAGCAAAAGCCAAAGATCTTTTTTTTTTTTTTTCAGCCATTCTCTTAGTATAACCGAACATTGGTTACAGCATATGTGTGGAACCCATGACTTATCCTGGTCCCCTACCTTCATACCAAAGTAATGTTGGTAAGCATTTTTCACAAGAGGCGTGATATTTCGCTTCTGTGATGAAAATGTTATTTCACCACATATGTAACAAAAATTGTCTACTGAATTTACACAATTCCTTGGCATTTTGATTAATATTAATAATTCCGCACTAGTTAAACAATAGGAAACTCACATAAATCACTTCACTAGTTATAAACATAACTTCCAAACATTATGGAATGTTAGTTTTGTCAGTTTACAGGTATGCCAAATGTCATATACAAAATTTTCCAAAAAAATAAAATTTACACCCTTAAGAAACAACATACAACTTTATCTCCTAAACAAGAGCTAATATGTAATTTTTAATGTCATTTTCGAATTCAGCGGGTGAAAATACATAAATATTAGCTAATTTTGCGTCCGAAACATTTTCATAGTTGCGCAGTGATATCAATGATATTCTTGTTAGAGTTACGTGAAGTGTTAGTAATAGATATGTAAGTAGTTGAATTCCTTAATCTTCACTGTTTTATTTTAATTCTAAATGTATATTTCAGACACGATGTGCCTATTCTCACGTATTTGACAGTTAGTAAATAAACATTAAAAATTATTTGCGCAAACAAGTGCGATTGATTTGAAATCAAATAAGGGCCGGCTAGTTTAAAGGATTAATTTTAAGAGTGGGTTATTTAATGGACTTAAATCGAAATTTAGAAGGTTACTCCTATTTTTGTGCATTTCAATTGCTTCTAACATGTTTAATTGGTAATGGTAAGATTCTTTTAATAATTTCAGATTATTTATATTAATTGTGTCCTGTGGTTAATGTGTTATGAGCTATCGCAGATTTTTGAGGATTTTGATTTTTTGTATGATAAAGGTGTTCTTTAAACCATGTTTTTAAGTTGAGTTTGTCCAATATAAATTTTGTTGCAATTACTGCATTTTGATAAATAAATTCCCGATTTTTCTAGATCGTCAATTTTCATATGAGTATTCCCTAATAAAAATTTAATTTTGGTTTTTGGTTTTTGGGAACACATTTTTAATTACGAAAACACAATTCATTTTATGTTTCGCCAGGTGAAAGATGAGAAACGTATTCAAGATACAAAGCCACAGGTAATTAATTATATGGTGAAATTGAAAAATTATGTTTTTTTGTATGTGACATGAAATATGGGCAATTTATATTTGGCGCTACTGGATTTTCGTGTAACGTCAATGTAGGTTTTATAGATGCCCATAAATTCCTACAACGTCTTCATGCCCAATTGGCATGGGTCTTTTATTGGTCATCCAGCGCCTACGTTAATTGGCTCGTGGGCGAACATCCTGTATTTTATTAGTTGTTTGGAGATATTATTGATGATAAATCTTTTAAAAAGTCATTTATTAATTTCATACGTTGCCTGTATTGCACAATGCCTGCTGTTACTAATGTTTATTAGTTTGATCCACTTATTAATAAAGTGATAATTGGAACTTAAAAACAATATTAATAACTAAATTTGATTTGGTTTTCATTAATCACTCGATGAAACATTTTAACTAATATGGAATTTGAATTAAAAGCACATGGTTTCATTATTTCTTGAGATTGAGGGTAAATCGAAACTAGTTGAAAGAAATAAAGATTTAAAAGTTATATTAAAGCTTCCTGTGTTGTGCTAGGTTTCTTTGGAAAATGTCATGTCATGGGGCCCGTTCGTAAAAATGTTCAACATTCAACTTGTGTGGATTTGTTTGTGATGTATGATGGTATCTAATGAACGATAACACGGTAACGAATGTTTTCCACTCCCAGACTGAGCATGAAGTAAAATTTCGAGTAGTCTGTCTATTTCGTACGATTGCAAAAATTCCAAATACGTTCACGATTATCAATCCATTCAGAAGAGAATTCTCCAACAGTTGACAGTAAACTCTCAACTATTGTCTCTGATGAACGGGCCCATTGATTTTGTTTAAGAAAGTAAAAGTCTGGAGACTCGGTAACTTGTCGACCAACAACCTGAGGCCTATTAAAGTAGCTTACCCTTCCGAAGCCAAACATGATCTCAGAAGCAACACATAGGCAAAGAAATTAAATATGGTATATGATGTTGTTTAACCTCAAACAATAACTCGGTTGCTGTTGATACTGTAAAACCTTCGTGAGCAAAAATTAAGTCAAGAAAAATATTGTTTTCGTTCGGTAGATTGCAAATTTGAAATAAATCATAAACACTAAATGTCTCACTAATTAATTGGGCTGACATTGATGATGAATTGTTATTTATCAAACCAAGCTCATCATTGGACCAGGTAACTGCAGATAGATTGTAATCACCGCACAAGAGAAGCTTAGATTCAGGATATTGTTCGAGGATAGATTCTACAGTTAAACAGTGGTCTACATATTTATTAAGTGGGGAAGATGGTGGAATATACACCGCGCCTACAATAAGGTTCACATTGGGTAAAGAAATTGATACAAACAATTGTTCTACCGTATTACGCTCAATATTAACAAAATTACTACCTAAGTTTTTAAGAACAGCTACCATTACACCGCCCTCGCGAGATTTATGACTTGAATCGGTAGAACGATCCACTCTATAGATGTTATAATTTTTTAATTTAAGTTCTAGATTTTTAATATCCTTGTCCAGCCAAGTTTCACAAATAATTATAATATCATACACACTACTGTTAGCACTTAACATAAATTGTTTTATTTTAGTTCTCATCCCGCCGACATTATGGAAATAAATATTTAAATTATTTAGTTTTTTGAGGCCTTATTCGAGTTTCGAGTCGATGACATCTCCATGAATTTTGGACATCCAGAAACATATTTAATAACTAGATTCTCCTCGCCATTTTTCCTGCGCTGCTCCAGTCCAAGTTTCGTTGCTTTGTATTCACCACGTTGCAATTTAGTGTTGTCATAATTGAACTTGATAACATTTTCTTTTAACTTAGCTGTTTTATAAATTTATTGATTTAAATATTCATATTAGAATATTTAACTATTTGAATTAATCGAATTCGAATCCCAGCCTTAATAGCGATGATTCGAATTATTTAGGAGGATTTGAATCCGTGTATGAGGATTCGAATCCTTTTATAAGGATTCGATTCCTTTTATAAGGATTCGAATCCTTTTATAAGAATTCGAATCCTTTTATAAGGATTCGAATCATCTACATCAGGATTCGAATACGAATCCTTTTAAAAAAATGTAACGAATCCGGATCACGAATCCGTTTTCAATAAAGTATTCGAATACCCCTTTTGAATCCTCTAAAAGGATTCGAATCCTGCCCAGCTCTGCTGCATACCACTCTCGTTTCGTATCCGCCCATTTTCCCGAATACATTTTCCCGAATATATTTTTCCCGAATTACGTTTTTCCTGAATAATACATTTCCCGAAAACACTTTCCCGAATACTAGTTTCCTGAATCAACTTTCCCGAATGATGTTTTTCCCGAACTAAACTATCAAAACCCTAATAGGGTTTTTCTAGTTTAGGTGAATACTTCCAGAAACTGAAGTCAGAATTTAGCTTATATTTACTGTTTAGTTGAGGCTGCTAGTTGTTAAAACTCCATAATATCACTTTAATAAAACACTTAATTTGTTTAGGTTTCAAAATTGTATTTATTGTATTTATTTCTTTCGAAAAAGGAAAATCTCCAATTTTATACAATGAATACAAAATATAACTTATATCTAATACCTAAAGTCTATTTACCTAAAAATAGGTACATTATGCACATTAATGAGGAACAAAAAATATTAAGGTGATGGAGTTTTGCAAAAATACTTTCTAAATTGGTACGCAGCAAATTACGTTTAAAAGTATTTATAGAATCAGCAAATAAATCAAAATTTTCAAAACGCTGTAACAAATTTGCAAAACGCATTATCCTCGAAAGTGGACTGCTATAAGTGTAAACCGTACGATGATATTCTGTTCTAAATAGTTTATATTTTATTCAGGAACAATACCTTTCAGGAAATTGGATTCGGGAAATGGGATTCGGGATTTCTATTTTCAGGAAATATGGCGTTCGGGAAAAAGGTCATTCGGGAAAATATATTCGGGAAAGTGTACGGTAACCCTCTCGTTACGTAATATACTATAATAATTTTACAGCATATTTAAACCTGAAGCAAGTAAATACTATAATAAATCATTACAATAAACTGCTTGACCTTATTTTCACTAATTTAAACTGCCATATTGTTAGCGATTATACCTCGATTATCAAACAAGATTTATTTCATCCAGTACTACTACTTAATATCGAGTTTTCAACTTTAAAAACAAGTTATTTTTTGTCCAATGCATCTAACGATAGAAAACATTTTTTTAATTTATTTATTTCAGTGTTTCAATTACAGGTACATGTATGTATATTATTTGTATGATATTTATTTGTTTGATGTATCGTCTGTAGTTGTCCCTGTTGGAGTTCCTTCCTTCTGTCCTCGCCTCGCGATTCTCGGTGGTAGGACCAGATCTCGGGCTAGCGGTATTGAAGGATGTTTGCATGTTTTCATTTTGTTTTATTGTAATTCGTTGTTTAGTAGTTTATTCTTTAATTTCAATTTGTAGGGTATATATTTTAATGATTTTATGTATTGTGGTATGTTATTGTATATTTTGATTATGTCTGTTTTAAGGTGTTGGGTGTATTTTTTTGTTCTATATTTTTCTGTTCGGAGGTCTGACTTTCTTCTTGTTTTATATTTGTGTGTATTCTTGTTCGGGTAAATTCTGATTCGCGTTTTAATTAAATTGTTTTGTATTTTGTATAAGAATAGTAAGTTGTTATATGTTATCATTTTCTTTATGTTTCGTTCTTGTGTAATTTCATATATCTTTTTAGTGCTTGTTCTTTTTTCCAGTATGTACAATATTTTCAGGATTTTGTTTTGTTGTCTTTGTAGCTTAATGATGTGTTTGCTAGTAGTATCTCCCCAAATTATTATAAGATAATTGATGGTCGAAGTGATCCATGCGTGGTAGATACATTTCTTTTTATTGTTTGGGATGAATGTCCTGATTTTCCACATGGCACCGATTAGTTTGGAGTTCTTCTGTGTTAATTTATTTATGTGGTCGTCCCATTTCAAAGTGTTGGTTATTTTTAATCCTAGGTATTCTGTTTGTTTTACTTCTTTTATGAGTTTTCCATTGATTTTTATTTGGAGGTTGATGTGATGTTTGTGTCTATTGAATATTATATAGGTCGTTTTTTCTTCATTGATGGTCAATAAATTGTTGTAATACCACTTTTCTAAAAGTTTTGTATCTGCGCAGATTTGTTGTTCTATTTCTTGTTGGTATATCCCAGAATATACTAAACAAGTATGGTTTGCATATATAAAGAGGGTTCCATTTAGTTTTAGTTCCATGATGTCGTTGGTGTACAGGATGTATAGGATTGGTGGTAGGTTTCCTCCCTGGGGTATTCCATATTCTGCGTAGTTGGTTTTGCTCGTATTCTCTCTTATTTTTGTTTTTTGTGGTCTGTTCGTTAGGTATGTGTGTATTAAACTTAACTCGTTCTCTTTTATTCCTATGGCGTTTAGTTTCTCGACTAGCATTGATTTAGATACTGTATCGAATGCCTTCTTCATGTCAACACAGATGGTTACTACTATTTTCTTATTGTCCAGGTTTGATTTTATGGTGTCGATTAATTCGTATGCTGTTGATAGTATTTCTGAATTTTGTTGGAATGCGTATTGCTGGTGGTAAATGATTTTATTTTTGTTCAAGTGGTCACGTAGTTGGATCTGTATTACCTTTTCTAGTATTTTATTTAATGTTGATAGGAGAGATATTGGTCTATAACTTTCAGGTTTTGTTCTGTCTCCTTTTTTATATACTGGTATTATAACAGTGTTCTTCATATAGTCCGGGTATGTTCCTTGGTTTAGTACAATATTTGTTAATTTTGTTATGATTGGTGTTAGAGTATCTTTGTTTTGTTTGATAGTCGTTTGTGATGTTGTCGAATCCGGGTGCTTTTCTGTCTTTTAAATTATTTATTATTTGGTTTATTTCGTTGCTTGTTATTGGTGTGAATTTCATTTGTTGGACTTTTGGTAATGTTGTTGTGGTTGTTTCTGGTTTTGTGTTTGCTTGGCTTATTTGTTTTTCAGCCAGAGTTTTACCTATTTCTGCAAAGTATGTATTTATAATATCAGCCATTTCTATCTTGTTATCTATAATAATCCCATTGAGGTCGACAATTTCCTTGATTGTATTTTTTTTGTTTTTCTTTTTTATTTGTTTGTTCGTTTATATTTTTCCAGAGTTTGTATGGATTGTTGCTGTGTTTTTGGAATATGTTCTTGAAGTACTGTAGTTTGGTGGTTTTTATTAATTTATTTGTGTTTTGTTTTTGATTTAAATAAGATTCTTTGGTTATTATGTTTGTCGGATTTAGTCTATGCTTTTTATATAATTTGTTTCTTTTATTTATTTCATGTATTATTTTGTTTGTTATCCAACGGCTTTCTTGTTTCCTTTTCATTATTTTATTTTTTTGTTCGATTCTATTATTTTTTGGAGAGTTTGTGACAGCTGTTCGAAAGTGTCTATTTCTTGGGTTCTTATCATACTGATTTCATGTGATATTTCCTGGTAATTTGTTTTTATTTGGTAATAATATTCGTATTTTCTTTTTGTTATGTTTGGTATGTCTATTTTTGTAATGATAGCGCTATGGTCGGATATGTTTGTATGTTCGATGGTTATGTCTTCTATTTCAATAAATGATTTATTATATTACGTACGTCGATTTTTTAAAAGAGTTAAATTTAAAATTCAAACGAGTGTTGTCCACTCCCAGACTGAGCATGAAGTAAAATTTCGAGTTTAGAAAAGCCCCGCGTAGAAAATTTGTCGAGGGTCGCGCAGCGACCCGAGACAAATTTTCGCGGGGCTTTTCTAAACTCGAAATTTTACTTCATGTGCCACGCGTATAAAACACTGATTTAAAGTGAAGTTAAAAATGCACTGAAAACCATTCCAACTTCGATATTTTTTCAAAATTAGATGTTTTCTTTCCTATCCATGCTGTAAACCTTCAGATATTCGTTGTTTTCTTGTAAAAAAAACTTCGATTCCCTGTAGTTCTTCGGTCTCCGAAGACCATGGTTAGTCCTTCGAGCTGTAGCCTTTGTAAAATGGTAATAAACTTAGTAATCTAGAGTAATCCTTCAATTTGAAACTTCTAAGAACGAGTGTTGTCCACTCCCAGACTAAGCATGAAGTAAAATTTCGAGTTTAGAAAAGCCCCGCGTAGAAAATTTGTCGAGGGTCGCGCAGCGACCCGAGACAAATTTTCACGGGGCTTTTCTAAACTCGAAATTTTACTTCATGCGCCACGCGTATAAAACACTGATTGCAAGTGAAGTTAAAAATATACTATTAACGTTGGATATTTTTCATGGTTAAGTAACCAAATATGCATTCACAAATATTTGAATTATTCGAAAATTCAAATATGAATAATTTAGTGATTTAAATATTCATATTAGAATATTTAACTATTTGAATTAATCGAATTCGAATCCCAGCCTTAATAGCGATGATTCGAATTATTTAGGAGGATTTGAATCCGTGTATGAGGATTCGAATCCTTTTACAAGGATTCGATTCCTTTTATAAGGATTCGAATCCTTTTATAAGAATTCGAATCCTTTTATAAGGATTCAAATCATCTACATCTGGATTCGAATACGAATCCTTTTAAAAAAAATGTAACGAATCCGGATCACGAATCCGTTTTCACTAATGTATTCGAATATCTCTTTTGAACCCTCTAAAAGGATTCGAATCCGGGAATCGAATCCTGAATCATTCGAATCCTGCCCAGCTCTGCTGCATACCACTCTCGTTACGTAATGAACTATAATAATTTTACAGCATATTTAAACCTGAAGCAAGTAAATACTATAATAAATCATTACAATAAACTGCTTGACCTTATTTTCACTAATTTAAACTGCCATATTGTTAGCGATTATACCTCGATTATCAAACAAGATTTATTTCATCCAGTACTACTACTTATTATCGAGTTTTCAACTTTAAAAACAAGTTATTTTTTGTCCAATGCATCTAACGATAGGAATTACAATTTTTGAAAACCGGACTTTTTCAAGCTTTATTCGGAACTAAGTTTGTGCGACTGGACGGAGGTTAATTCTATGAATAGTTTGGATGATGCTATTGATGCTTTTTATACCACACTATATAATTGTATAGATAAATATGGTTCCCTGCATTAGCAATCTAAAAAACAGTATCCTCGTTAGTTTACAGCTTCAGTTATTCGTAGCATAAAAGAAAAAAATCGTAAACGTAAAATAAATCTTTGCACTAAGAGCCCAGATTCTCTTAACCTGTATCGTGCTGCTAGGGTGCAGCTACTGCTTATACAGATTACATTAACACAATGTCAAACAACATTACGTCGAATCCAAAGCAGTTCTAGAATTTTAGTAATACTAAAAAACGTACTACACGAATTCCAGGAGTTATGCACTGTAATGATGTTGAACAAACTCACTTCTTGCTATTGTAAACGCATTTGCCGATTTTTTTCAAAGTATCTACGTTACGAGGTCACCTGCCAATTTATCCTCAGAAACCTATAATAACTATCAATCTATGAACATAACTTCAATTCATTCTGACGATATTCATAGTGCAATAAAACATTTAAGTAATACCATGTCCTTGCAGCATGGATGGTATCCCAAGTTTTTTAATCAAAGATTGTGCTTCTGTCTCAATTGAACCCTTTGAAACAAGTTTTAATTTAATACTTAATTAAATTCACCATTTTTCCCTAAATCTGGAAGAATTCGAGAATATGTCCCGTACTTAAATCTGGCGATTCCAAGGAAATCAGCAACTACAGACCTATTAACTTGTTGTCCGACTTTGCTAAGGTTATTGAGATAATAGTTGTTAATTACATATACCCGAAAGTCAGAAACTATATTTCAAGCAGAGCTGGGCAGGAGTCGAATCATTCAGGATTCGATTCCCCGATTCGAATCCTTTTAGAGGATTCAAATGAGGTATTCGAATACTTTAGTGAAAAAGGATTCGTGATCCCGATTCGTTACATTTTTTTAAAAGGATTCGTATTCGAATCCAGACGTAGATGATTCGAATCCTTATAAAATGATTCGAATTCTTATAAAAGGATTCGAATCCTTATAAAAGGATTCGAATCCTTTTAAAAGGATTCGAATCCTTATAAAAGGATTCGAATCCTTATACACGGATTCAAATCCTCCCAAATAATTCGAATCATTGCTATTAGGGCTGGGGTTCAAATTCGATTAATTCAAATAGTTAAATATTCTAATATGAATATTTAAATCACTAAATTATTCATATTTGAATTCAAATATTTCAATTTTCGAATAATTCAAATATTTGCGAATGCATATTTGGTTACTTAACCATTAAACATTTCCAACCTTAATAGTATATTTTTAACTTCACTTGAAATCAGTGTTTTATACGCGTGGCGCATGAAGTAAAATTTCGAGTTTAGAAAAGCCCCGTGAAAATTTGTCTCGGGTCGCTGCGCGACCCTTGACAAATTTTCTACGCGGGGCTTTTCTAAACTCGAAATTTTACTTCATGCTTAGTCTGGGAGTGGACAACACTCGTTTGAACTTAAAATTTAACTCATTTATAAAATCGACGTATATAATATAATAAATCATTCGTTGAAATCATAGAAAAAGATGCAAAATTTTACCTAAAATTAACTTTTAGAGTTACCTTTATAACTTGCTTGGCTCTTAATGGGTGAATATTCTATTCCTAAGAAAAACCGTATTTATTTAATATTAAAGTTGCATTTAATATAGTAACAAACTGAATAAATCGACAAAAATCTAGAAATATCGAAAATCTCGACATGTAGAAAACCTTGACGGTCCACTCCCAGACTAAGCATGAAGTAAAATTTCGAGTTTAGAAAAGCCCCGCGTAGAAAATTTGTCGAGGGTCGCGCAGCGACCCGAGACAAATTTTCACGGGGCTTTTCTAAACTCGAAATTTTACTTCATGCGCCACGCGTATAAAACACCGATTTATAATGAAGTTCAATAACACATATATCATCATTAATTAAAATCATTATTCAATCAGATATTTAGTCGGTAAATGAACATTTTTGTTAAGAGAAAGTGATGGAATAAAGTGATACTGGTTGCAAATAATAACTTCAAATTTGTTTTTAAAGGATTTGTATCCGTGATTCAAAAATGAGGATTCGAATCTTTGATTCGAATCATATTTTCCACTTACGAATCCTTTATTCGAGTATTCGTGAACCGAATCATAATAGGTGATTCGGATTCGTGATTCGAATCCTGTTTTTGAGGATTCACCCCAGCTCTGATTTCAAGTTATTGGCATAGGTTCATGGAAAACAGGTCAACAATGACTAACATAAATTAGTCATTGTTGACCTGTTTTCCATGAACCCATGCCGATAACTTAAATGAGTATGTATGTGTGCAGCGAACTCGATGGTAAAGGTCAGGTCGACTGTATATATACTTCCGTATCAATTTAATTAAGTTATTTAACTCATACTTATGTGATTTATGTGATCGTGTTTGGCTTATTCTGGTGTACCCCAAGGCTTAAACCTTGGCCCGCTACTCTCCCTTCTTGTTATAAATGATTTGAGCTTCATTTTAGATTGTAAACATTTATTATGTGTCGATGATCTTAAAATGTTTTTAAGTATCGATGACTCTTCATCTTGCTTGCAATTACAAAATATGCTTGACATACTTTGTACATGGTGCCAAACTAATAACTTCTAACTTAGTGTAGCCAAATGCAAAGTTGTGACTTATTCGCGTAAAAGAAATCCGATCATATATACATATACCGTTGATAACACTGCGCAACAATGAAAATGTTTCGGACTCAAAATTAGCTAATACTTATATATTTTCACCCGCTGAATTCGAAAATGACATTCAAAATTACATATTAGCTCTTGTTTAGGAGATAAAGTTGTATGTTGTTTCTTAAGGGTGTAAATTTTAATTTTTTGGAAAATTTTGTATATGACATTTGGCATACCTGTAAACTGACAAAACTAACATTCCATAATGTTTGGAAGTTATGTTTATAACTAGTGAAGTGATTTATGTGAGTTTCCTATTGTTTAACTAGTGCGGAATTATTAATATAAATCAAAATGCCAAGGAATTGTGTAAATTCAGTAGACAATTTTTGTTACATATGTGGTGAAATAACATTTTCATCACAGAAGCGAAATATCACGCCCCTTGTGAAAACTGCTTACCAACATTACTTTGGTATGAAGGTAGGGGACCAGGATAAGTCATGGGTTCCACACATATGCTGTAACCAATGTTCAGTTATACTAAGAGAATGGCTGAAAAATAAAAAAAGATCTTTGCCTTTTGCTGTGCCTATGGTATGGAGGAAGCCTAAAAACCATAAAAATGACTGCTATTTCTGCTCAACTCCGCCCATAAAAGCAGGATTGTCAATGAAGAAAAGGGGAACAGTTAAATATCCGAATCTTCCATCTGTCATTCGACCTATTCCTCATTCGGATAGTTTACCAGTTCCTACCCCACCACAAATTTATGATTTGGAAAATGAAGGTAGAAATGAGGTAGAAATGGAAGAAGAAGAGGAAGAAGCAAATAAGCGTTTCACATCAAATGATCCTGATTTTGAGGTAAGAGATGATACACTAGTAACACCACACAGATTGAGTCAAGCAGAATTAAGTGATCTCATTCGAGATCTAGACTTGTCACAGGAGAAGGCAGAACTTCTAGGGTCAAGACTACAGCAGTGGAATCTTCTCCAACACGATGTCAGAGTTTCACAGTATAGAAAACGTCAGCGAAACCTGCTCTCTTTTTTTGAGAAGAATACTAATCTTGTTGTTTGTATCGACGTCTATGGATTAATGAATTGTCTCAAAATAAACTATGATCCAACAGAATAGAGGTTATTCATCGACTCATCTAAGCTAAGCTTAAAAGCTGTATTAGTGCACAACGGAAACCGTCTTCCTTCTATTCCTATTGGCCATGCAGTTCACATGAAAGAGACTTACATTAACATGAAAACTCTCCTCGAATTAATCAATTACAATGAACACAAGTGGAAAATTTGTGGTGATCTAAAAGTCATTGCTATACTTTTAGGAATACAATTAGGGTACACTAAATACTGCTGCTTATTGTGTATGTGGGATAGTAGAGACAGAAGTTCACATTACATAAGAGCAGACTGGCCTGCAAGAAATCTTAATACTTACGAAAAAAATATCGTTGCTGAGCCACTTGTGGACCCAAAAGATATTCTTCTTCCACCCTTACATATTAAATTGGGTTTAATGAAGAATTTTGTCAAAAGTATGAACAAAGATGGACAGGCTTTTAGGTATTTGAGAGACACATTCTCGAAACTAAGTGATGCAAAGGTTAAAAGGGGTATTTTTGTCGGGCCACAAATTCGTCAACTTGTTAGGGATCCTGCGTTTGACGAAGTTTTGGAGGGGAAAGAAAAGGAAGCCTGGGAAGCTCTGAAGGGAGTGATTCGTGGATTTTTAGGAAACAAAAGAGATGAAAACTACAGTCAGTTAGTAAAAATACTCCTGGAAAAATACCATCAACTCGGATGTAACATGTCCCCAAAGATCCATTTTCTCCACTCCCACCTAGACTTCTTTCCTCGCAATTGTGGTGCTGTTAGTGATGAACATGGGGAAAGGTTCCACCAGGATATTTCTGTAATGGAACGAAGATATCAGGGTCGTTGGAATGAAGCTATGTTAGCGGATTACTGTTGGTTTGTGTGTAGGGATGCTCCGGAACTCGCATACAAGAGAAAAGTAAAAAGATCACGATAGCGTTATACCTACTATGTATCACAGAAACTAGAGCTAATAAAACATTTTCATTGTCATTTTCATTTTTTTTAGCATAAAATGAATATAATTTGACTCATATGGTGCAGGAAACACGAAAAAAATATTTTTTTGTGGTGCAGTGTAATCAGTCAATTGAAAGTCTCTGTATTTAAAGATCTAGGGATAACCTACGATTCGCTCTTTACGTTTAAAAATCATTACAGCGCTATTATCTCAAAAGATAACAGAGCTCTTGGATTCATCATACGTAATACTAGATCATTCAATAATTGTTTAAAAACGTTGTAAAGGGTAGGCCATTTCTTGAAATCTTTTATAACTGCCACTTTATTTTTACTTTCATAATATTTGACATCTGATGTATGACAGTTCTTCAGTATACAACACCCGGTTAACGAAATGGCACGCTATACGCTCGATGAACGTTGGAAAATTTTAAATATTTACTTTGAATGTAATTCGTGTATTGCAGAATCAGTGCGAAAATTGCGTACGAAATTCGGTCGCGAATATTCACCAAATGCAAGTGTTCTGAAGAAATTTGTGCACAAAGTTCGTGAAACTGGTATGCTGGTGGACCGTACTAAAGTTCCACACGCTCGTCCGGTTCGTACACCCGAGAATATTGCTGCTGTAGCCCGTAGTGTGCAAGCCAACCCGAGAACATCGATTGATCATCGCTCTCAGCAATTGAACATTAGTCGCACTACCTTGAGGCGTATTTTGCATAAAGACATCTGTTTATTCGCCTATAAGGTTTAAATAACACAGCAGTTGAAAAGAGTTGATCATCCACTTCGATACAACGTTGCAAATTGGGCCTTAGGGCAGCTGGAAGCCGACGGTGAATTTTGGCGAAAAATTATCTTTTGCGATGAAGCGCATTTTCACCTCGGGGGTTATGTAAACAAGCAAAACTGCAGGATTTGGGCATCGGAAAACCCACACGTGATCGTTCAGCAGCCAATGCATCAGGAACGAGTGACTGTATGGTGCGGATTATGGGCCGGCGGCATCATCGGCCCATTTTTCTTTGAATCTTGCGAAACGGTCAACGGAAATCGCTATAGGACCATTCTAGCAAACTTTTTTTTAGAGAAAATTGCTGGTTTGGACGTGGGCAACATCTGGTTCCCACAAGATGGGGCGATGCCACACTAGAAACGAAACTATCGTCATGTAATCAGCGGTCGTGGAGATCTGAATTGGCCAACAAGGAGGTGTGATTTGACGCCCATGGACTTTTATCTCTGGGGTGCCATTAAAGAACGTTGTTATGCCAACGATCCAGCAACAATTGACGAACTTAAAGTCAATATCCAAAATGCCATTGCTGAGATAGAATCGCAGACGCTGGAAAAAGTTCTGAAAAATTGGGTCGAGAGAATGGACTATTGTAAGACCAGCCGTGGCAGCCATTTGGCTGAAGTCATATTCCATGTATAACCGGATACTCTTAGCTACAAAATAAATTCATGATCATGAAATTCCATCCAGTCGTTTGTGTTTTATTACCATTTTAAAAAGATTCCTTGCGATGGCCCACCCTTTACAACTCATATGTAAGATCGATTCTTAAATATGGCTCAATTGTTTGGAATCCAATTTATATTTCGTCTATTCAATCGGTCGAGAATGTTCAGCGTAAATTTTATAAATACTAGTGGTATAAAAAGCATGGTACTTACCCCCCTCAAAATTCAGTCATGAATTACTTTTAGAATAGTTTCGGGTACTAAGTACCCATTATCAATAGCTAACTGAATAAAAACCGATAAATGTTTACAATATATACCTACTCGGACTAGGCGGAAAAACCAAAAAAGTAATTTGCATTTTGAAACGAATGGTCAAATCTTGGAAATGGGGGTGTTGGGGATTATTCGGTTTCGGACTTGGGAGGGTTTACAATGATGTTAATGAGGGTTATCTGTTGGGTAATAAATTTAATAAGGGGTTCATTATTGGGCTTAAATCGAAATTGAGTAGTTCTGTCTTATTTTTCATCATTTCTATCGCTTCCAACATGTTTAATTGATAACTGCTGGATTCTTTTAATAATATAACTTTATTTATGTTGAATTTGTGGCCTGTTGTCAAAGTATGATGAGCAATTGCTGATTTGTCAGGGTTTTGGCTTTTGATGTGGTACATATGTTCTTTGAATCTAATGTGCACGTTTCTTTTTGTTTGTCCAATATACAATTTAGTACAATTATTGCAATTGACTGAGTAAATCCCTGAATTCAGCAACTGGTCTTGTTTTTCAAAAGTATTACCCAATAACATTTTAAGTTTGGTATTGGTGTAATGTGCAGGAATGAAATTGTATTTTTTGAATATTTTATTTAAATGTTGGTTGGTTTTTGGCTCATGAATTATTTTTATGTATTTCTTATTGTTGTCTGTTTCTAAAATTGGTTCTAAAGTGGTTGTGGATTGGATGTTATGATGTCTTATGTGTCTGTTGATTAATTTTTGAATTGTTCTCTTATTATAGTTTAGATATTCTGCAATTTTAAATATGAATTTAAATTCTTTTTTCCTATTTTCTTTTGAAATTGGGAGTTTTACTGCTCTGTGGATCATGCTATTAAAAGAAGCTAATTTATGTTTTAATTAAGTGACTTAACACCTTCACGTAACTCATACAACTACATTAATGAACGTAGGAATATTCACGGTCAAATCTTCTTGTTTAAGTTACTACATAATGCAATCGATTGTTCGGAACTTTTGCAAAATATACATTTGTATGTACGAGTATCTAGACTCTCGACACGTCATTGTACTAGCTTTTATGTTGAAAATGCTCAAACTAATGTCTTGGAACTGTCCCCGATGCGTCACATTTGTGTGTATCACAACACATTTGCCACTTATTGTGATATTTTTCACTTGAACTTACGCGAATTTAAGAACATCATTTCTGGTACCTGATATTAATAACAACAAACGGCTGCATAGACCAACTACTGTTATTTCTTTGTTATTTTGTCAATATTTTATTACTATAACTTCTAATTATTTAATTTATTTTCTTCAATTAGAACATGAACTTATATCACGTGATCTTTATTTTTCTAATTTTGTTTTATTTATATATATTATTTTAAGAATTTTTACTCTTGTAAAATTACTCTGTAATTGTTATGTCCTGTTGGGTAATAAATATTATTATTATTATTATTATTATTAATTGTGAAATTAATTCATTAATTTAAAAAGAAATGTTGTGTTTATTGATAACATTGAACGCTAATATTTTTTTTAAATATGCATTTTAAAGGCAATAACGAATTATGAATTCTATACCAGAGCTGGGATGAATCCTCAAAAACAGGATTCGAATCACGAATCCGAATCACCTAATATGATTCGAGTCACGAATACTAGAATAAAGGATTCGTAAGTGAAAAATATGATTCGAATCAAAGATTCGAATCCTCATTTTTGAATCACGGATCCTTTGAAAATAAATTTGAATCTATTATTTGTAACCAGTAACATTTTATTCCATCAGTTTCTATTAACAAAAATGTTCATTAACAGACTAAATAATGATTTCAATTAATGATGATATATGTGTTATTGAACTTCATTTTAAATTAGTGTTTTATACGCGTGGCGCATGAAGTAAAATTTCAAGTTTAGAAAAGCCCCGTGAAAATTTGTCTCGGGTCGCTACGCGACCCTCGACAAATTTTCTACGCGGGGCTTTTCTAAACTCGAAATTTTACTTCATGCTTAGTCTGGGAGTAGACAACACTCGTTCTTAGAAGTTTCAAATTAAAGGATCACTCTAGATTACTAAGTTTATTACCATTTTACAAAGGCTACAGCTCGAAGGACCAACCATGGTCTTCGGAGACCGAAGGACTACAGGGAATCGAAGTTTCTTTGCAAGAAAACAAAGAATATCTGAAGGTTTTTAGCATAGATAGGAAAGAAAACATCCAATTTTGAAAAAATATCGAAGTTGGGTTGGTTTTCAGTGCGTTTTTTGACTTCACTTTAAATCAGTGTTTTATACGCGTGGCGCATAAAGTAAAATTTCGAGTTTAGAAAAGCCCCGTGAAAATTCGTCTCGTGTCGCTGCGCGACCCTCGACAAATTTTCTACGCGGGGCTTTTCTAAACTCGAAATTTTACTTCATGCTTAGTCTGGGAGTGGACCGTCAAGATTTTCTACATGTCGAGATTTTCGATATTTCTAGATTTTTGTCGATTTATTCACAGTTTGTTATTATATTAAATGCAATTTTAATATTAAATAAATACGGTATTTCTAAGGAATACAATATTCACCCATTAAGAGCCGAACAAATTTATTTTTTTTATTTATTTATTTATTCATATTCAACGGGAAACCCCTTTTACAAAAACAAGTTAATGCTTAAATATATCATGTATAAACTATACTAAATTTAAAATACACAATGTAGACAATCTAGATAGTAATGCAATGTATTTGAAATAAATCTAAAACTAAAACTAAATAATTATACTATGCTCACTAAAAAGCAGTTATTTTTTATTGTATTAAACACCGAAATCATGCAAATAAAAAAAATTTAACAACACTAATCAAACAATAAATATGAATTATCGCACAGTTTATCGGCTATTTGTTAAAAACCTCTAAGTGGGTTAGATGATTCTTAAATTCCGTGTCCAAACTATTCGCAGCTCGCATCATCCTTGCAATGGGATTATTATGACCATAATTAGATGAAAACGTCCTCAGGCGAAAAATTGGGTTAGACCTTAGACTACGAGCATGGCAGGGTACGTAGAAGTCAAGCATGGATAAAATCTCTGGACAATCAATCGCTCCGTTTACAATTTTATGTAGATAAATTAAGTCGTTAATTGTGCGACGATCTTCTAGGGTTTTCATTTTTAATTCAGCCATTATATCTGAATAAGAGCCAAGTGAATGGTATTTAACCAACTTGTACTCCATTGTACGAAAGAACTTCTTTTGTATGGTTTCTAATCTGTTGGTGAGACCCGATGTATGCGGTGACCAAATTATTGATGCGTATTCCAAGTTAGAACGAACCATAGAACAATATAAAGTTTTCAAACACGATGGACTCAGAATTCTACATACTCTCCACACGAAACCCCACATCTTTAATGATTTGTTGCATATATTAGTTATATGAGATATAAAAGATAACTTGCTGTCGAAAATAACACCCAAATCTTTCATTTCATTCACTTCGGGAATGATATTTTGACCAATTCTATAAGAATAATTAATAACTGAATGCATCCGAGAGAATGAAATTTTAGTACACTTATTAATATTTAAATAAAGCTTGTTATTCAAGCACCAGTCATGAATTTTATCCAAATCTTCTTGTAAATATTTACAGTCTTCTAAGGTGTTAATAATTCTAAATATTTTTATATCATCTGCATATAAAAGTATTTCGCTATTGCAAATGCTTCGTTCAATATCATTAATGAATAATAAAAATAAAATTGGCCCCAAATGTGTGCCTTGTGGGACCCCCGAAGTAACAGATATAGGTTTTGATATAAAGTTATTGATTTTTACCATTTGTGTTCTATTATTCAAAAAATCAGCGAGCCATCCAATCGTAAGTGCATTAAACCCAAGTAATACTAATTTCTCAAATAAGATAGAGTGATCTACTTTATCAAAAGCCTTCGAAAAATCTAGATAAATGGAATCTACTTGATAGTTATCATGAAAAGCGTTAACTAAGTATTGGTGGTAACATAGCAAATTTGTGGCTGTCGATCGATTGGATATAAAGCCATGTTGTTTATTAGAGAGAACGGATTTAGCCATCCAGTAAATCTGATTGCAAACCAATTTATCTAGAATTTTTGAAATAGGAGACTGAAGGCAAACACCTCTATAATTAGAAATCATATTACGATCACCAGATTTATAAATTGGGTTAATAAAGCTCATCTTCCACATTGATGGAAATACTCCAGAAGATAAAGATTTAGAAAAAATATCAAATAAGGGGCTACAAAGTGAATAAATGCAATTTAACAGAATATAAGTTGAGATTCCATCAGGACCTGGGGCCTTGCTTACTTTCAGATGTAAGATCTCATTAAATATATCTTCCATAGATAATGAAAGAGTGCTGCTACCAATTGCGTATTTAGAAGGTGAATTAATATTACTTGGACTATTATCCGTCGCATAGACTGTAGTAAAATAATCAGCAAACAAATCAGCGATCTGTTTAACATCGGAACCTTTTCTAGAATCCAAATGCATTAATTTTGGTATACCGTTATCATTTTTTAAGTCCTTAACATAATTCCAAAAGTATTTAGGATTGGAATTGAGCTTTGATTCAACATTAGCTATGTAGTTATGGTATAAATTATTTGACAGTGTTTTACATTGGCTGCGTATTGACTTAAAAACTACATAGTCGTCATAGTTACCAGTTTGTTTCGATTTTATATGAGCTGCTTTTTTCTTATTTACGAGAACTTTTAGTTCCTGTGACATCCATTTTGGATAATTATTGTAACTATTGTTATATACTCTTTGAGGTACAAATGTATTAATGCCCTCATTAATAATTTTATAAAGGTAACTCTAAACGTTAATTTTAGGTAAAATGTTGCATTTTTTTATGACTTCAACGAATGATTTATTATATTACATGCGTCGATTTTATAAAAGAGTTAAATTTAAAGATCAAACGAATGTTGTCCACTCCCAGACTAAGCATGAAGTAAAATTTCGAGTTTAGAAAAGCCCCGCGTAGAAAATTTGTCGAGGGTCGCGCAGCGACCCGAGACAAATTTTCACGGGGCTTTTCTAAACTCGAAATTTTACTTCATGCTCCACGCGTATAAAACACTGATTTCAAGTGAAGTTAAAAATATACTATTAAGATTAGAAATGTTTAATGGTTAAGTAACCAAATATGCATTCAGAAACATTTGAATTATTCGAAAATTTAAATATTAATATTTAAATATGAATAATTTAGTGATTTAAAGATTCATATTAGAATATTTAACTATTTGAATTAATCGAATTCGAATCCCAGCCTTAATAGCGATGAGTCGAATTATTTGGGAATATTTGAATCCGTGTATGAGGATTCGAATCCTTTTATAAGGATTCGAATCCTTTTATAAGGATTCGTATCCTTTTATAAGAATTCGAATCCTTTTATAAGGATTAGAATCATCTACGTCTGGATTCGAATACGAATTCTTTTAAAAAAATGTAACGAATCCGGATCACGAATCTGTTTTAACTAAAGTATTCGAATGCCTCTTTTAAATCCTCTAAAAGGATTCGAATCCGGGAATCGAATCCTGAATGATTCGAATCCTGCACAGCTTTGTTCTATACATATAATTCGTTGGCTTATATTATAAAATTCTATGAGACATTTTTTTAGATTTTCAGTTTGTGATGTTATAAGGCTCTATGTATGCACATATTGAAAATCAAAAAAATGTCACATAGAACCTTGTAATATTAAGCAAGCGAATTGAAAAAATAATTAAGGCATTCTTAACATCAACGCTATAGCAAATAATTCTACTAATAAGAATAGTAAATTATTATCAAAAATATTAGAATAATAAACACATATCATATATTTATTTTTCGGTACTCATTATGTAAACTAAAACAACATTTATGTATCATATATTGCACAAAATTTCTAAGAACTTTATGCCAGCACGCTACAAGTGTTCACTCACTTAAGTGCTTTGAACTATTATTGTTACATCTGGATATTCATTACGTTGAGCAGAACACTGCTCAATATAAAAGAAATATATTATAGAACGGATGTTAATTTGTTGAAAATATATGTACTCATGTTATGTAATAATAATAAATTTGTGTACAATTTTTGTATATAGTACTACAGTCATTTTAATAAATTCAAATCTGATACAGACGTAATTTGAATGTGAGGAAACTGGCATAACTTCTTGTCTTGATGTAATAGCGACGTTGGAATCCCATCAAATTTACGATCTAGATGTCGACCTCGTTACTGCACACCGCCGTTGGCCCTTGTGCATAATTACATAGACACACATGAGCACGTACGAAATGAGATGACTTGTGCTCAACAATTAATTTGGCCCGAGATTGTGAAATTTCTTAACATTGTACACACATCAAGAACATTAAGTATATAGAATATACTTGAGTCGCCTATTTCTAAAAACGTCTGATCCATTTGAAAAAAAAAATGATATAGGGTTTTGGAAATAGGCGACTCATATATTTAATACTAAACAATATATAAAACTTTGAATCTTATTTTACAAACTCAAATTCGATTGAATATTTCGAAGAATTATTAAAGTGGTGGTTTTAAATTTAAAAGAATGATTCGTAACCCACAAAATGAAAACATAATATTTCATTATTAATAAAAAACGGTTTAACTTTGTTTGTATAACACAATTTATTTTTATGTGACTGCAGTTTCGGCTGCTATATGTTTGATAATGGCAAGCTAAATTTGCCGAAACTGCAGTCACATAAAAATAAATTGTGTTATACAAACAAAGTTAACCCGTTTTTTATTAATAAATTAACATGTATAACGAAGTAGAAGCCTCCACAATACAAAATAATATTTCTTGTTCGCGTATTTAAAAGAACACACCCAACAAAAATTAATATGAACAAGACCCGCGAATAATTCAGAATCACAACAAAGGATGATAAATAAATTCCTACATGAGTGTAAATTTAGTGAATCAGTGTCGGTTAGGAATTCACGGGTCTTCACAAAAGGTCGTTAATTTGTATAGAATTCAGACGGAGAGAAAAAAGGGGCGCGACTTTCATTAGTGGCGTGAAAGTGTTTTGCGAAACGTGCGTTCGAACTAATAAATTTTGAAAACAGCATGATGATGAACTCTTTTTCGCGAAACGGAACGGTGACTAACGGACTCTTGTTTGTTCTTTCTGGCAATGAGATTGCAGAAATTTCAAGAAAAATTTGCATGTGTTTAAGAACTGCTCACGATTTTGTAAAACGTCTATATATTTTGTAAATATTCTGCAAACTATTGACAAACTCAATTTTTCTTTATGTTAAATTTTCTTTATGTAAAATGTCTCATCAGTTTAGCTTTTTTTATTGGTCAACTTTACCTTTAAGTTATTAGACAAACATACCTAATAAACGTAAAAATATATTTTTTTACACATTTATTGGATATTAGTTTAAACCATTTTACCTTTATATTTTTTAATTTAGTTAAATTAAAAAATATGAAGGTAAAATGGTGGAATGGTTTAAATTAATATCCAATAAATGTGTAAAAAAATATATTTATAGTTAGACGCCACACACACATTCACGCACATCCATGAACCAAGGTGGCATCATTTTGTACTTTAAAATTACCCCACACGGAGGGACGCGAAGGGGTTAGATGGCAAACAAGGGGTTAGATATACAAACAAAATATTTAATTTTATATGTTGAATTAATTTCTTACTAAACCCATAATGAAACATATTTAATTAATAGTAAAACCTTGATTAAAACACTTGGTTTGTTTCACTGATTCAGCGAAACAAACCAAATGTTTTAATCAAAGTTTTAACTAGAGATGCACCGAATATCGGTTTTGCCGAATAACCGAATATCTAATATTCGGCTGATTTAACGTGCGAATACCGAATATTCGGCAACTATTCGGCAGATCAGCGAAGTGGCCACGTGGCGCTGGCCGTCGCGTTGCGCTCGGCATTTTAGTCAGTCTTCCGCTCGGCGTTACAGTCAGACACCGCACTCGCCATTCACCGCGTGTTGTTTCGTTGTATAATATTGCGCAATGTCTTCTGCAAAGTGTAAAAAATCGCCTGTATGGAAGTATTTTGTGGAGTGCACGGAGAGTACTAGGCTGGTCCAGTGTAGATTGTGCGATGTAAAGATTTCGCGTGGAGGAGAAGGTAGAAAAGCCACAGCAACTGGATTGATTAATCACGTAAGAAATAAACATAACCACGAATTTCTAAAACTACAAGAATGCTCATCAGTTGCTGTAGCAACCAATCAAAAACTTTTAAAGTTTAAGCAACCATGTTTATCAGAATGCCTAGAGATGTCCAAATTGTGGGACATAAATGATGTGAGGGCCAAAGAATACCACTACTTAATAGGGGAAATGATAGCAGTAGATAACGAAGCTATAGCTATGGTTGAGAGACTAGGATTTATGAGATTGATGAAGAAGGCTCTACCTCGGTATAACATACCTAGCAGAACATACTTTATTGAAAACATAATACCTGATATATATAAAAAAACTGTTGATAAAATTAAAAATAACATAACAAGAACTTATGCAATATCGATTACATCTGACATGTGGACGTGTACCCATACTGGCGCCAGTTTTTTGAGTTTTACGGGCCATTGGCTCAATGATCAGTTGAATTAAACCATGCAATTCTCAACATGAAGCATTCCGCAGGACCACATACTGGAGAAAATATTGCAAATATTCCACGATCCAAAATACATGCTGTTATACGGGCCATTGATAATGGTGCCAATATGGTTAAAGGTGTGAGAGATACCGGATATGGATCTATTACCTGCTTCATACACACACTCCAACTAGTTATCGTAAATTCATTAAAAATCCAGAGTGAAGTTACTGAAACGATTAGTGCAGGAAGAAGAATCGTAACCCATTTTAATCACTCGAATTCAGCGCAAGAAAAACTGCAAACTATTCAACGAGAGTTAAGCCTTCCGCAACATAAGTTGGTTCAAGATGTTATTACGCGCTGGAACTCAAGCTATTATATGTTAGCAAGACTGCTCGAGAAAAAGCGTTCTATTTCATTGTATCTAACGGATAATTCAAATATTCCCAATTTGCCTTCATCGCAATGGGAGCTTCTACAACATATATTGAGACTGTTACAACCGTTTGAGGAGATCACAAAAATCATAAGTTTAGGCTTATCCTGTGTGTCAGAGACCATACCACATGTAGAAACGCTTATGTGCTATGTAAATAAAAACTGCACGGGCCACCAACAAATTGCAGAGTACAAGACTTGCTATTAAAGCGGAGCTGGAAAACCGCTTCGCCAAGCTCAAAACAGAAAAGTTGTATTTGCTGTCTACTCTACTCGATCCAAGGTTTAAGACGAGTTTTTTCATGGGCCAGAATCAAGCTGAAAAGGGTCGGCAGTTAATAATGCTAGAAGCTTTAAAAAACAGTTGTGACGAATCAAGTACTGACAGCGATACTGATATTGACGCTGTGACACCTGCGAATAAAAATAATATTAGGACTGATAACAAATCTAGCCTTGAGTCTGACACTCATTTAAGTTTTTGGGACTGCTATAATGAAGTGGAGAAGATCGCAGCACAGCAAAATATTAGTGACTCTCCTAAAAAGAGAAACAATATTGCAACTGAACTTGACAGTTATTTGGAAACTGCACGCATAGCAAGAAATGACAATCCTTATACTTGGTGGGCATCCAATCGAATTCAATACCCATATTTAACACAATTTGCTGCCATTTATCTGTCTGCTCCTGCGAGCAGTGTTTATAGTGAAAGACTTTTCTCAGAAACTGGGAACGTATATGAAGATAAAAGAAACCGACTATTGCCATCAAATTCAAAAAAACTAGTATTTCTGCACCACAATTTACCACTAATAAATTTTGAATATAATATTTGATTTATAATAGATGTATTAAAAATAAGAATAAAATTATCATTTATAAGTTTATATATTTCATTATTATTAATAATTATACACGAGTTTGTTTTCTTTCGCAAAATTTGTTTTATATGATTCATTTTTACCTTTTAAATTGTATAATTAGAAAAAAAATAACGCGTCACTATTTGGCAAATGCCGAATAGTGACGCCAACTATTCGGTATTCGGCCGAATAGTGAAAAACGTGCCGAATATACCGAATACCGAATAGTTGCCGAATATTCGGTGCATCTCTAGTTTTAACTTCATAATTTATAAAAAAGGTTAATAAAATATAATTTGAAACCCAAATTGTACAAATTAAATCTTCTTACATTTTTTTTATCACGAACGTAGATATTAAAGGTGCAGGAAATGAATAAAACATCAGTGGCTGGATCACGAGTCGTGATCGGGAAGCATCAATCACAAATTCCGCATGGAAGGATAAATTAGGTCTTCAGCTGGTAATCACACTTCTTGGTGCAGAACTTGTTCGATTTAATGGACAGGGATACGTTATAGCCCATTTCCGCGATTTTATAACTATACAAGACTTTATTTCGTCCGTTTTGCACAAGTACTTTCTATCAACATTGTACACAATTATCCCTAAGATAAAAATAAGCTTATCTAAATAATTTATAATATAAATAATCGATGTGTTTTGTATTGTGAAGTCTTCTATCGTATGTTCAATTAAAAAAACCTCTAGAGTTTTAAATTTAAGTTGGCTACACGATTTAGGAATTGACATGCTGGGAAATTCTGGTAACAAGCGGCGGAATGAGCCTATGTCCGCCTGACAACACTGGAGAATTTAATTTTCAAAAAGAGGCCTACATCTGTTTAAAACAACGTGTAAATTATTTAAAACTCGCAACTCTACTACTTCAGGAAAAAGTTAAGCGGCTAGAAGAAGATAATGCCAACTTACTTCTTAAAGCCGGCAGTTTCCCAACCATCGAAACAGCAGTAAAAAACATAAAAACACCAAACCCTTCCAAAACCAGTAAGGATTCACTCATTCATTCATCGTCAACGTCAAATAAGTCGCAGGTGCGGGCGCCAGCCAAATTGTGCTCGGCGACTCATCAACTGCCCGCAGTAAACAAAAAGGCTAACCTAACTTCGTCAGCGGTTCAAATAATAAACAAACAACCGAAGGAAAATACATCTTCAGAAAAGCAAGAAGAGAATACCAATGATCAAGGTTTTACCACAGTTACATACAAACAAAAACGCAAATCTGCTAAAAAGAACGTGATTATTTGTAGTGGCGAAGCTGATATATCTAACCTAAAAGCTGAGATGAAGAGAACATGGATATTTATTAAACGAATGAAGAATAATACCACTGAAGAGGAAGTGAGAGGTCGCGTGAAACAAATTATTAAAACAAACAACTTTACCTGTGAGAAAATAAATTTTACAATGCCCACCCCAGCATTTTTTTTTTGGCTTTTGTCAGGCCTTAGTTGCTTTGACTATTGGCCAACATCAATTATTTATTTTTAACTTATATTTTTTAATCTATAACTTATTTCGTAAGTTGTATTAACATATATTGGACGTCACAACACATTCACCCAGGGACACGACGAGTTATTATTTTTAAATTACAACTCCCCGTGCACGGGAATCAAACCCGGTCTGTGGCTCCCCGAGCGATTTACCGGCGGCGTTGCCGCTCGGCTACCACCTGCCCACCCCAGCATTTAAAATTAGAGAAGATTTTAAATACCATGATGCTGTCATGGACCCAAAACACTGGTCTAGTGGAATTAAACTTGACCGGTATATTTTTAGAAGAGCCCGCCTGCCATCACAACCAACTTAACAAGCCGGAAGCAGCAACTACACATTTTTCGGAAGTAAAAGTCTACTTTATCAATATACAAGGTTTAAGATATAAAACAAATGAACTGGATCCTCCTTAGCAAGGCAATCGACCATGATGTCCTTCTACGAAAGTTATATTTCGATAATTTTCACCCAAGCAGCTGGCGTCTAATTAACTCATACCTTTACCAAAGGCAACAGATAGTTATGGTGAACAAAAACCCATCAATTACAAAATATGTAAAATTTGGCGTACCCCAAAGATCAATGCTTGGGCCCTTGCTCTTTTTAATATATACAAACGATCTATCATATGTATCAAATTTTCTCAGATTTTTTTAATTCGCTGATTATACTACATTCATAAACGAATCAGCAGATATAGAAACAGCAACCCTCGAGCATATATCCATGAGTAACGAAGTGTATTGGTTTGGAGTAAACAAACTCTCACTAAATAAAAACAAAACCGTCAATGTTACATTTTCTCTTCGATCAATCGTGTCTAAAAACGTTACAGCAACATTTTTAGGTATAAGTCTTAAGAACAAACTGTCATGGCGCAGCTATGAAGAGACTGTGGCAGTCAAAATCTGCCGTTCAATTTACTTATACCGCCAACTAAAACAATAACTTCCTGTGTCAGCACTACGCCCTATATATTTTACACTCTGTCAGTCGCACCGCACATATTCCATACTTGCGTGGGGTCATTCTGCCATTTTTTTTTTAAGGAGCAAGGAATGGAAGTTAATGTTATTTATGCCCTAGCACCGCAGCCGTGTAGCTTATTGTACTTCTTCCGTTTCCGTAATTAATCAAAGAGCTCTGTTTCATTAGCTAATTCCAGCAGCTTTTCGATCATCTTTCCCTTCGGGAAGTGAGTTGAATTCCCTTGGACAAGGTTTGCTTCCCTGCAGGTAGTAAGTGCCTCGCACTCGAATAGTACATGTGAGGCGTCTTCATCCTCTTCATAGCATAGTCTGCATATTGGATCTTCTGTAAACAGTTTCATGTTATGCAGATGTTTCCTTAGGATGCAGTGTCCAGTTATCATTCCTGTGACCATTCTAAGGTTGTTTCTACTGAGTTTCTACTGAGTCTGAGGGCCTCATCAGCAGTTTACTGTGTCTGTGCCCTGTCAGGTATTTCCAGCGCTCGGTGTGTCTTTCCAGAGTCCGTTCTCTTACGCTTAGTCTTATTGACTTTTTGTGGATCGGTAGCATCGGTTCTGGTCCAATGTAGGGTCTACGTGATCCAATCTTTGCCAATTCGTCGGCTTTCTCGTTGCCATCCTCCCCTGTGTGTCCCGGCGTCCACCGTAGAGTTACGGTGTTTACGGTCGCCAGTTTCGTCAGGTTTTGAATGCACTCCCATGTTAGCTTAGATTGAATCTTGTAGCTATCAAGTGCTCTTAGAGCAGCTTAGCTGTCTGTGAGGATCAAGATCGTTTGCCTCCTATATCCCCGTTGCAGGTTTTCCATAATACTTTGGCTAATCGCGAAGATTTCGGCTTGATGTGCAGTTGCCATCCTCCCCAGAGACACAAAGATGTCACATTTTGGGGTCACGCCGTGGATCCCAGCGCCAGCTCCACCTTCTTTGCTTGATCCGTCGGTGTACCAGATCAAGGTTCCAGGTGGTGGGCTGCACTTCTCCTTGTCTCCTTCACACTGTATTGTGAAAGGTCTATTAAGAGAGTATCATGTAGTCACTTCCCATTTGTAGTGTAAGTTTGGTAACTACCTGTTCTATTCTGGAGTGGTTTCCTGTGAGGTGCCAGTTTTCAGTTGTCCTCAACCTATATGCCCCTAGTCTGGCCTCACTTTTAACCACTAAATCTCTTGATCGAAGGTTTAGCCATTCGGCCATACTAAATCGACTATTTGGTCTGAATCGTATTGTGTTCATGCTGACAAGCATGGACACAATACAAGAACTAAAAAAAACCTATGCTTAAAGAAATTACACCTTTCTAAGTCACACAATGGCAGAAATTATTATGGACCAAAACTGTTTAATTTACTTACGGAACCAATTAAAACCCTAAGCGTGAAACAATTTAAAACTACAATAAAAAATACTTAACAGGAAAGGCTTTATACAGTATTCAAGAAATTTTAAATCATGATTACAAAATATTAATAACATAATCAATGCTATCCAGCTATACACTTTAATTGTGTTAAATACTTTTATAATTTTATTGGATGTGTATGTGTGTGTGTGTGTGTGTATGCATGTGTGTACGTATGTATGTATGTGTGTATGTGTGTATGTGAATATACAGGGTGGCGCAAAAATGCCGATATTGTTTGAATGTTTAATAACTTTGTAAATTTATTTATATTTTTTATTTTTATTTCAGAATTTTGTGAATAAAACTTAGGGAATTTGAAATGGAACAGTACACAATAGAACAGCGATCAAAAGTGGTTGAATTTTATTTTGAAAATCAATAGGTAATTGATTTGACGCAGCGTGCTTATCGTCGTTTTTTTAATGTGCAGACTGGACCTTTAGCATTAACAATAAACCGCCTGGCTGCAAATTTTCGACAACATGGTACAGTAAGACACCTTCCATGTACCGGAAGATCACGTACGGTCCACACGGAAGTAAATATCCAACGTGTTGTGGATAGTGAGCAGGACAGTCCAGAAACATCAACAAGAAGACATTCGGCACAACTGGGGCTATCGCGGAGGTCCGTTTAGAGGATTTTGACCGCATCGCACATGTTCCCGTATAAGGTTCAGCTTGTGCAAGAATTGAAGCCGATTGACTACCAACAACGGCTTGATTATGCCATTTAATTCGGACAAAAAGCAGAAGAAAATCGCGATTTTATAAACAATTTGATAATGAGCGATGAAGCCCATTTCCAATTGAATGGTTTCGTAAACAAGCAAATTTGCAGGATATGGGCTACAGAGAATCCAAGAACAGTTCATCAGCGACAATTACACCCATTTAAGTGTACTGTTTGGTGCGGTGTATCGTCTGAAAGGATCATTTGTTCATATTTTTTTGAAAATGCACATGGCGCCTCAGTTACGGTTAATGGTGCTGAATATCGAACGATCTGGACAATTTTTTGAGGCCAGCTATAGAAAACCATCCACAGTTATGGTTCCAACAAGATGGAGCCACAGCCCACACTGCAAGGGACACAATGGCTCTGTTACGGGACCTCTTTGGCGAACGCATTATTTCGCGCAGAAGCGATTTCAATTGGCCTCCACGTTCACCGGATTTAACAGCTCCAGACTGTTTTCTTTGGAGTTATTTAAAAGAAAGGGTATACGTAAATAAGCCAGCGACCATACCAGAGCTAAAACAAAACATTCGCAATTAAATTCAAGCCATAACACCGGAAATTTTACGAAAAGTTATGGAAAATGTACTGGAAAGAGCACGAATATAATTGTGCATACTTAAGCCAAGAATATTCCCTATTAATATACAGTATAACAAAAAAATAATAATAATAATTAACTATTAAAAAAAAAGTTATTAAACATTCAAACCATATCGGTAGTTTTGCGCCACCCTGTACAAAAACGTTGCCTAAATTTAAAGCAGTGCAGATTTGTTTTTCAATTTTCCGAATTCTTTTTTTAAATCAGTTGTATTCATTACAGTCCTTACGATGACGTTGATTAAAGTAAACATTATGTATGCAACGCACATGATGGTGGATGAAGTGAAGTGGTCATTTTATTTACAGGTTAAATTGAACTGGGTGTACACCGCGCAATTAATTCCGATATTAAATATCGAGGTAATGCGCAGAGCACAAACGGGAGGAGAGTACGTACTTCACTCCCGATTGATTAATTACCGTGGAAGCGAACGCCATTTCAATTAATTACTATTATAATTACTCTCATGCTGGCATCTAATACACACATGCAGATAGGTTTTGCTTGATACATACCCATCAATATCAACAACTTTGAACTTTGACTATAAGTTACTTATACTCCAATTAGAAAAGTATGCAATTTGGAAATCTATTGGAAATATTGTACACTTCTGTGCAATCAAATTAAGCACAAGTGTCATAACTATATCTCACAATATTCTAGTTGTATCTCGACAACTTTAACTTGTCATTTTCAAACTAAAACTCTAACACTTTGAGTTTAAAAATGACAAGTTAAAGTTGTCGAAACTATAGTCACTTAATAAAGTCTCAGTTATACAAACAAAGTTAAAATCGTGTTTCATTTGTGAATTATGATGTATAACGAAGTAGAAGCCTCCACCGTTAAGTTAGAACTTAGGTCTTCACTACTAAGTACTAACTACTATTAGTAAAGCAGATCGTGTTCTGTATAAGCATATTTGTTTCTTCTTCTCAATATATGAAGATATCAGCATGTACATTTTATCAAAATCTTGTTTGGAAGAAGTATATTCACTGTTAGATTCCGACCATTTCATTACTAGAAGACATCACGTATCTATTTAATCACCTCGTTAGTAATAACATCTATTTCTATTTTTGGAGATTTGCGTGTGTGCAATAAATATTCTAAACCTCAAACATCCCTTCTTTAATACGGATGTATTTATCACTGTGCACAAACCAGTACACGTGCAGCCCTAATTATAAATTCAAAGGGTATATCTTCCAGGTATCTCAAAACCGATGTAAACGTGACAAGAAGGGTACCACCCTTCAGACACGCCCACATCAATAACTGTAAAGCTGATTGATAGATACATGTCTCCACCTCTACTTTAAATAGCTAGACACGATTGCTGTCTTAACACTGCTTTACCTTGCTCTGTCTTTCGTTTTTAAATCAAGAGTAAGTTTTGATTGCTTATTTTCTTTAACATCTCTTCCCTAAAGAAAATAAGCAATCAAAACTTACTCTTGATTTATAAACGAAAGACAGAGCAAGGTAAAGCAGTGTTAAGACAGCAATCGTGTCTAGCTATTTAAAGTCAATTATTAAATCGCGCTGTTTTCTTGAAGTATAAACATCTAAGTACTAGTTCTAAAAATAACTTTAACTTGCTCTGGTCTACATTACTTATTCCGAATATTATCTGTAAAGAGACTGTAGAATTCGTTGTGAACTTTATGTGAAAGTGAATATATTTGTTGTTTAAAGTGAACCACTGTGTTTAATTTTCGACTAGTGAAAAATCCCAGGAATACAACAACTCCTTGGTTAAACATGAAGTAATATTTCGTGTTTAAAAATGCCTTGAAATGCGGCCAGATCAAAAGGCACCATTGTAAAAACCGCGCATTTGGACTCTAATTAAATTATTATGCAAATATATGCCACACTGTTACCCGCACTTAAAAAAATCCCAGTAAGAAAAAAATTGAAACAAAAAACCTAGATTAATTAAGGAAAATTAATTGAACTAGATTTTTATCAATCGGGCGTGACATTAGGGACCAATTATGCAAATATCCAAACAGATTTTTGTCGCGAATTTTCGCAAATTCGCATGCAAAGCGCGCACATAAATTATCCATCATCCTCTCTTCCCTTGGTTTTTCATTAGTTTTATTTTGCTGGCCTAGAAATTCGTAACGGATGACATTTTGGTTGTAAATTTTGTCTCTAACTGGAATTCGTGTTTATGTTGACGTGATAAGTACTGGGATTATTATTTGCATATTGTTTTTGCATTAATATCGTAGTTTCAGTGTGAATTATTGATAGGGATTAACAATACACGTGTTATGATAGCTAAATTGATTATATATTATACAGAGAGTTTTATGTAACACCGAACATATTCATAAACAGAATTTTTGTTTTAAGTATACATAATGCATACGTCGTACATTTTCCGACGCTCGGTTTATTAAAAGAATTTAATTTGAAGCTTTAAACGAGTGTTTTCCATTCCTAAGCTAAGCATGAAGTAAAATTTCGAGTTTAGAAAAGCCTGAAAATTTGGTTTGGTCGCGTAGCGCGAAGCGCGGAGCGGCCAAACCAAATTTTCAGGCTTTTCTAAACTCGAAATTTTACTTCATGCGCCACCGGTTCACAACACTGATTAAATGTAAGGTTTAGCGGTGTGTTTTAAACTTCGTAATATGTCAGTGTTTTGTGCCGGTGGCGCATGAAGTAAAATTTCGAATTTAGAAAAGCCTGAAAATTTGGTTTGGCCGCTCCGCGCTTCGCGCTACGCGACCAAACCAAATTTTCAGGCTTTTCTAAACTCGAAATTTTACTTCATGCTTAGCCTGGGAGTGGAAAACACTCGTTTAAGACTTCAAATTAAATTCTTTTAATAAACCGAGCGTCGGAAAATGTACGACGTATGCATATGTATACTTAAAAGAAAAATTCTCTTTATGAAAATGTTCGGTGTTACATAAAACTCTCTGTATATTGTTATACATGAGTGTTTAATTGATTATAGAAGATAAAGAGGGTCTCTTGGAGAACATTTTGCAACAAAATTGAGGATACCTCTGAGGCCAGTCGGCTCAGAAATATACTATCGGAAAACCCAGCTATCCCGGGTTTTCTCATGAAGCAGGATGGTAACTGGACCACGCGAGGAAACCCTAATGGCGCTGATGGATACTCACTTTTCCTCCGACTCTGGCGGGAAAGGGGGTCGCCCGGCACCCAGGAGGAACTGCCTCATACATGATGTCTTGAGTAAGCACAAATTAGCTTGGAGTGTGAAAAACTTTGAGCCTTTTAAAGCTGCAGGCCCTGACGGGATCATTCCTGCTGAGTTACAGATTACCTCAGATATTACAAATCACTGGTTGGAAGTAATATTTGAAGCCTGCCTAACTCTATCGTACTTCCCTCAGAGATGGAAAGAGTGAAATGTGGTGTTCATACCCAAAGCAGGGAAAATAACCTACTCAACACCGAAGGACTATAGACCAATCAGCTTATAGTTCTTCTTACTCAAGACGTTGGAGAGACTGGTTGAAGCGTACATAAAGGAACGTATCAATCCAAACCTTTGGGCAACTAGCCAACACGCTTATACTAAGGGCAGATCAGTGGACACGGCGCTGTACGCCCTCATTAGCCAGGTTGAGAAGTCCATGTGCAACAAGAAGTTTACGTTGGCGGTATTTCTGGATATCTGGATATCGAAGGAACCTTCAATTTTGTGCAGCCAGAAGCAGTTCTGTCTGCCCTCAGAAACCTGCACATGGACGAGTCGATATGCCTCTTCATAGGGGAGCTGCTGACGGAGGTACGCTGGGTGGCTAACACTCAAGAAGAGAGGTTAATAGGGGTACTCCTCAGGGGGGGGGTCCTCTCTGCGCTACTATGGAACTTAGTCATAAATGACCTACTGAAAGAACTAGAGTCTGTAAGGTGTAGGGCAATTGCCTACGCTGACGATGTGACCTTTACGGTCTCTGGCAAATACTTAAATATCCTATCCGAACTTATGGAGCAGGCACTCAGCAAGGTAACCCTGTTACCGGCGTTTTATCGGAAACGTCGGAACTTTGATTAATTCGGAAGAATCCACGTCACACATCGCGGATTCGGCCTCATTGAAATTTTTTCATTTTAAAACGAACTAGGTTTGTTCACAACAGAATTAAGATTCGTTTGTTCATTTTTATAAAGGTATTTATTGGTAGGCGCGAAAGCTCAATAACAAACACCAAGCAACCTTAATCCGGGAAAGTTCCAACGCACACATCTGTGCCCGATGTTGCCTTGAACATTTCATTACAATTTTTTCATTTTAAAAGGAACTAGGTTTGTTCACAACAGAATTAAGATTCGTTTGTTCATTTTTATAAAGGTATTTATTGGTATGCGCGAAAGCTCAATAATAAACACCAAGCAACCTTAATCTGGGAAAGTTCCAACGCACACATCTGTGCCCGATGTTGCCTTGAACATTTACCCTCGGATTAAGGTTGGAGACGTTGCCAAACTCGCATGGTACCGAATGCGCAAACGTTCGCGCAACAGCCCTGTGGTTCACCAACCACAGGCAAGCGTTTCAACCACCTCGATCGAAGCACCCCTTCTCAAAATTGCAACAGCGCGGGGGATGAAGGTGAATTGAAAATATTAATGGAACAAGAAGTTCAAGACATTCAAAGTGTCAACCTCGTGTGTCAAATCAAGTGTCGTTATTTTATTTTCAAAGTCGTGTCGCGCATATTGTATTTTTTTGTAGTTTGTTTGATTTAACTTATACTTGTATTCTTTGTTTTTATCGTTCATTTTTCATTTGTTCTTTAGTTCTATTTGCGGGTAAATAAATTATTGTTATTGTTGTTTGGAAATCAAACTTTTATTTCAAATTTAAATTTAATTCTCAACAAAGTATAAGCGAAATATATAAACATAGAGTCAGTGGTTTCTGATAAGCTGCTGTCCCAAATTAACGTGCTCACCAGGTAAGTAATTACACTTTATTTAATTATTTAGTAAGTGACTGTGTAACTCTACCAAAGAGTTAGATAAGGTAATCGCGGGGATCCGATTTTGGCACCAGGTCAATTCAATTCCATTTTTTTGTCATAATCGGGGAATTAACTTTCAAAGAGTTAATACCTTAATTTTCCCCGTTGATAACCCGCTGGTGTGAAAAGTGTGAACTAGGGGTAAACCCCCTCAAAACTGAGCTTGTACTCTTCACCAGAATGCATATAGTACCGAACTTCAAAGTTCCTACTCTAAACGGCACGGAACTGGTGGTTAAAGAGCAAGCTAAATATTTGGGCATTCTAATTGACAGAAAGCTTAATTGGAAGCCCAATATTCAGGAGATTCAGTGTCTGTACTCCTGTAAAAGAGCAGTGGGCCAGGACTGGGGACGTGGTAAGGCCCATTATGTTCTACAGGGCCGCAGTCTGGTGGACTGCCCTCGACAAAAGGATCCACCAAACTGCACTGGGCAAGGCTCAGAGAGCCACCGAATTGCTCATAACGGGGGCGGTCAGGTCCACCCGCTCCAAAGCGCTAGATATAATACTAAATCTAGCTCCAGCCGACCTCTACTGCAGATATGCTGCAGCTACCACAGCAATCAGAATCAACTCAGTTGGGATATGGAGCACTAGCAAACAGGGCCATGGAAGGATCCTAAATGAGCTTGTCAATATCCCCCTGAAGACTGACAGCTGCACTCCAGAACTTAATTTTGAAAATAAGTTCTCCACTTCCATCTTGGACAAAACCAAATGGTTAAAGGGCAAGATAGTTTAAGACAACTACGTCTGGCTATTTACGGATGGTTTCAAGTCTAAAAACAGAGTAAGGGAAAGAATCTTTTCAAGATTTCAACCTCAATAAGTCTTTTAGACTCCCAAACCACTGTAACATTCTTCAGGCAGAGGTCGTGGCCATCCGAGTGGCAGTGGACTGGATCCACAAAAATGACCTTTAGGGGAATCGCATCAGGTTCATTACTGAAAGACAAGCCGCCATTAAGATACTGAATAGTCCGTACTGCACCTCGAAGCGGGCCAGAGACTAAAAAATCGCTAAATAGGCTTGCAAATAACTGTGACGTGCGACTCATGTGGGTACCTAGTCACAGTGATATCAGGGGGAATTTAATTGCCGATGACCGTGCAAGGAAGGGGGCAAGAATAAAGGATCTGTCTACTGAACTCTCCACCTACATTCCTCTTGTGGAATGCAAGAAACTACTTAGGCATACTTATAGCATCGGTCAACCATAGGTGTCTTTAAATAAGGCAGTTATGGCCTATATGGGATACTATAAACAGCAACAGATTAATTGCACTTAGCAGAATCGACATAAAGAAGAAGGTAGGCATCCTCACGGGCCACTACCTCCTAGGTAGACATGCACAAATTACAGTGCAGGTGGGAGGGACACAACCAGAAAGGTCGACCAGGGTGTCCCCCAAGGATAGGTGCCTGGCCCAACACTCTGAAATTTAGTCCATGATGGAGTGTTGGGACTGGAACTACTGGAAGAAGCTACCACTGTGGCCTTTGCGGATGACCTGGCACTCGTGGTGAGACACCGAAGCATGGATGAGGTGCGACGTATTGCATGTGAGGCGTCAACCAAAATCCTACGATGGATGGAGAGAAACGGTTTAAGAGTAGCAGCCCACAAAACAATGGCAGTGTGGCTGTCAACTAAAAGGGCGGGGTGGACACCAGAGAAGACAGTCAGAGTGGGGGACTGCGAGGTAATCATCGGTAAGAACAGCAAATATCTGGGTCTATGGCTTGAGGCCAACCTGCGATACAGCAGGCACTGCGCCGAGGCGGCAGAAGCGGCGTTAAGGGCGGACACTGCACTGGGACGCATTATGCCGAATGCAGGAGGTCCGAGCGAGGACAGACGGCGGCTGCTAACGACGGTGGCTTGAGCGAAGCTAGCCTACGCGGCTCCGGTATGGGCTGAGGCAGCAATGTCGACGGCGAGGAACCGCAACAAAGCACGAAAAACACTAAGAGCCGGAGCCCTATGAATAATACGGGCCTACAGAACGGTCTCTACAGAAGCGGCGGAGGTACTCGCGTCAACGATGCCGGGGAAGGAAGACGCGAGATCGAGTCAAGGCAAGGCAGGCGGCCCACAGTAGGGCCATGGATAAGTGGCAGGAAAGGTGGGCAATCGGAGAAGGGTGGACCAAAACATTGATCTCGCACATTAGACCCTGGGTGGAGCGAGGGCATGGGGTGGTATGTCACCATTTCACCCAACTCATGACCGTATAGGCAAGTCAGAGAGCAGTACATATAAATACTGTGGCAACGAGGACGACACAGCTAGACACACGATGGTCACGTGCCCTGAATGGCAGCCTGAGAGGACCATATTGGAGGCCACAATTGGCAGGCTGGAGGAAAGGACGATGGTAAGCCAAATGCTGAAGAGCGAAGACGCCTGGACCGCAGTGGCCACATTCGCGAACTACGTCATACGGAAGAAATTTGGAGATGAACGGGCGGGAACATTACTACCGCCCCAATGCCCCTGAAGAAATACCAAGATGGCGATACCAGGGAAGAGAGGGGGAAGGGTTTTAGTCGGTGCCAGATCCCGACACTATCGGCGTATCACACCCAAAGGCTCTTGTCTGCTCGCAGATTTCCCAATCCCCTCTATAAACAAAAACAAAAAGTGGGGAGGGAGGGAAGATCTGACTCCTTTTTACCCTTATGGTATCACTTAGGCCCAAAGGGCCCCCCTTTAGGCCTAAGTGAGCGGTCTAACTGCTACCATTGAAACCTAACTGAATACCTAATGAATATTTAAATAACTCAGATCAAAAATAAAGGAACAGATTTCAACCGTTTATTTCTTCCAAACTACAAAAGATAGAAACACAATTCCAACGTTCCTGGAGGGGAAAAAGTTCAATTTTGTATGCATTTAATATGAGCACCAAGCTTTGGATTTTTTTAGGCTCCGATGTTCGTGGACGTCCCGTGCTTTTCTGTTTGCTTTTTGATGCGTTTGTTTTTTGATGTGTCTACGAATTTTCGATGCCACTGGTAAATCTGCTTATAGCAAGGCGGTTGTTTATTAAACTGACGGTGAAAAGCACGTTGAATTAAAATAATAGACTCGTTTTGCTAATTGCATCACACAAAATCTTTTTCTTGTTGTGTCGCTATATTTCTACAGACAATCAACATGACAAGCAACAGCGCCAATGCGGCCATGATTGGAGCTTCTGCCTGGACTGTTTAAATTTTAAACTTTTGTCTGTCCCGGAGCTTTTGAATTATGGTACTACCTTTTGTAGTTTGGAAGAAAAACTATTTAAAATCTGTTCCTCTTTTTTGAATAACCCTGTATTAGTAACCCAGATAAAAATATTACAAATTCATGAAAATAGTAAAACAAAATCTGAATTATTTAATATTCTGTTACATCTCCCATAATTTAATCAAACATACGAACCGACACAAAAGTTACAAAAAAACTGGTTATAGGTGTCACAATTTCATTACAACATAATGAATGAATGTATACATATATAATCAGAGAGTAATTAACGGCGGGTATCTGTTACGTCCGGAAACGTTTAATAAAAAAAGAACCAATTGATATGCAAAGCGCGTTCGATTGTGGCAAATAAATCGACGAGAAAAAAAAGTGTACACAAATTGAGTGTGACGCGAATAAATAACCGGACGGACAATAAATCCTAATTTGCGTTACGAAATTTACAACTAGTTTCTCGTAAATTTTACATCGTTTCACTTAGCGAACGGTACAGCGATTCGATTTGCATTGTTTACGTCAATCAAACTGAAGATTTATAGCAAAGAAACAGAAAATTGGTAAAAGACAGAGTTGGGGCGAATCCTCGTAAAAAGGATTCGAACCACGAATCCGAATCACCTAATTTGTTTCGAATCGCGAATACTCGAATAAAGGATTCGTAAGAGATAAATATGATTCGAATCAAAGATTCGAATGCTGTTTTTTCGAATCACGAATACAAATCCTTTAAGAATAAATTGGATTTTTTTTTTTTTTTTCCAAAATGTATGTATAAATATCATTACCAGTTGATTTAACAAAAATATTTAAAACCTAATTATTTATTATTAACACTGAACAAAGTTGATAACAGACTAAACATCTGATTCCCTGTTACTCTGATTAAAGATGTATTTGTGTGTTTCTGAACTTCACTTCCAATCAGTGTTTTGTACGCGTGGCGCATGAAGTAAAATTTCGAGTTTAGAAAAGCCCAAAAATTTGTCTCGGGTCGCTGCGCGACCCTCGACAAATTTTCACGGGGCTTTTCTAAACTCGAAATTTTACTTCATGCTTAGTCTGGGAGTGGAAAACACTCGTTTATAGCTTTAAATTGAACTCTATTATAAAATCGACGAATACCTGCAAATTACGTAGATAAAAAAATCACTGAATATCAGTAAAACCTGGAAAGTCAGAGAAAAGTCATGGAATTATATTCAAATTGACCAAAACACTAACAAAGAAGGCATATGACATTTTTAAATTTGTCAAAATCAGCAGGCAAATTACAAAACACGTAAAAATGTATAAAATTAACTTAAATATTGACAAAAACAATGAAAACAATTTAACAAAATGGAGGTTTCCCACAGAAGAAAGTTAGATTATAAGGCCAGGGAAAAACTCTTGAATCAGGGAAATGTCGGAAAAATTTAACATTTCAGATTGTGGCTACCATGTCAGTTTTACTTCAAATAATATTAAACATAATTTTAAAAACTACATTATTATCTTTAAAAACATTTTTAGTCATTTAATGTTCTTATCAGAGCATTCAGTTTGAAGTTTCGAACGAGCGTTTCTACTCCCTGTGGGTCTTGAAATTTCGCATTTTCCACAACATACCACAAACCTTGCAAGTCTTGAAGAAGAAATCGCCAATTTAAGGCGAGATGTTTTACGAACAACAATTTAAAATGTAAAACGAGCACAATCAACATTAACTCAGAAGATGGTCATTTAACCGATATCATTTTTTTAACTTTATTTTATCAATTTTACACCTTTAAATTAACTTCCAGTCTAAAAATTGCCTATTTTTTTCATTTATAATAAAATGGCAGCCAATTAATAATATGACATTATTTTTGCCTTATATTACACGAGACATAAAGTTTATATTTTAAGAAATGTTAATTTTTGTTTTTTAACATAATAATAATAGTTTATTGATGCCAGAACTAATACAGTTTACATAAGTCAATAGATATATACATATATAAAAGATAGAATAAAAGTGATACACATAAATACAAATAAGAATATAATACAATATGATAAAATTAATATTAAGATAGTGTCTAAATTATTTATTAAAACTGGTAAAAAAATCGTCCAAAGAGTAAAAAGCATTGTCGATTATGTATTTTTTTAAATGCATTTTAAATTTTTTTAATGATAAACCTTTTACCACCAACGGTAGCACGTTATATAATTTGGGGGCCCAGTAATTTGGTCCATTTTGTGATTTATGCAATCTAACATGCTTGACATAGATACTGTCTTTGTTTCTCGTGTTGTGATTATGAAGAGATTCAGATATCTGATAGTCTGTGATATTCTTTTTGACATGTACAAGACATTGATATAAATAGATTCCCGGCAGAGTCATGATACGCAATTCACGAAACACTGACAGGCAGTCGTCCCTATAACCGAGACCTGCCACTACGCGCACTGCTCTTTGTTGCAGTCCGAATATACGGTGCCTGCCGGCAGAATGACCCCAAGCTAGTAAGCCATAGGCAAGAATGGAATGACATGTTGCAAAGTAGGTGGCTTTCAAAGTATATGACGAGACTGAATTTGATAAATTTCGCAAAAGAAATATGTTAGAGCATAATCTGTTTGCTAGGGTGTCAGTATGTGTACTGCATGTCATAGTAGGATTGAGATGAACCCCAAGGAATTTGACAGCAGGTGGGGTAGCAAATTCATGTCTCTTCAAGGTGAATACCATATTAATGGTTTTATTTTCATTTAATAGCAGCTTATTGCTACTAAACCATTCATTGCACTTAACATTTGCCCTTTTATTTCTAATGATTACGTCATCGAGAGTACCAGCACTATTAATTAAGGTGGTGTCATCGGCATAAATCACTTTAAAGGTATCAGAAACAAATGGTGGTAAGTCGTTTATGTATATTATGAATAGTAGAGGCCCAAGGATTGATCCCTGTGGTACACCCAATTCAACTCGTAGTGCACTCGATTTAACACCACCATAGTTAACTATTTGAGTTCTATTAAATAGGTAGGACCTAATCAGATTAGTACTAGCCTCGTTGAAACCGTAGCGTTTCAGCGTGCCTATCAGTATATCATGACTTACGCAATCAAATGCCCTGCTTAGGTCCACGAAAGAAGCCATGGTGAACTGCCCACTTTCATAGCCCGATAGTAACTCGTTTAGCAAGGATATAATGGCATCACTTGTGGGTTTTCCACTTCGAAACCCAAATTGGGATCTATTAAATAACTGATTTTGTTCAAAATATTGCGTTATTTGTGACATTAGGATCTTTTCTAATACTTTTGAAAATACCGGCAAAATAGATATTGATCTATAATTTTGGACATTACTTTTCTCACCCTTTTTGTAAATCGGGATTATTGATGCAATTTTTATTGCGTCTGGAACCAATGATGTTTTTATAGTTATTTATAATAAATGTAAAAGGTGGGATAATTGATTCCTTACATGACTTTATTAAGTCAGAAGTGAAGCCATATATATATCCTTGCTTTTGCTATTTTTTATGTTATTAATAGCTTCTCTTATATCTCTGCTGTTTATTATATTGAAAGAGAAACTAACTGTCGCATTATTGGAGGTGAAGTCTAAAGGATCTAAACCATGGTTCTCGATAGAATCAATAACATTTTTTATGTATGATATAAATTCGTGGTTGAATTGCTCACTGCTGATATTAGAAGGTTTATCATTGTTACGTTTTGTTTTACGATTAGTATTTATAATGCGCCACATAGATTTTGTCTTATTGTTAGAATTTGCAATGAAATTATCATTGGCTTTTATTTTTGCCGATTTTATTGCAGCGTTGAACTTTAGGTGATATGATTTATATGTACTATTTAGAGTAGTATCTCTGCTAATGTTAACCACATCAAACATTAGGTTTAGGTTTGTTCTCATTTCACGAAGATTTTTTGTAAACCAATGTATATTATCAAGATTTGTTGATTTATCATTTACCTTCACTCAGGGAATGCCAATTGGTAAGCAGAGACAACAGAATATTGAAACAGGTCGTATTTCCTGCTATTGTCATTCTCCCCTACAACCTCACTCCAGTCAGTGGAGTCCAGCAAATGAAAAAACTTATATTTTCCCGATTGTGTTATTGGTCTTATTAATTTATGTGTTAAAGAATCTTTAAACACATCTTGATTGAACTGTATTCTAATACCTCTGTGATCAGATGACATTAAGCAAGGGGAAATATCAAACCCTTTTGGCTCGTAATTTAGAAATACACTGTTTGTTGAAGACCGTGGGATCTGAATACATCACAAACATCATTTACTCTTTGGTTTGGGTTATTAAAAGGTACATTGAAATCTCCACCAATCAAAACATGTTGGTTGACTAGATCTAGGTTGTCTAAGGTATTGGACATAACATTTAAAAACACATTAAAATCACCTTTTGGAGGTCTGTACACGACAATAATTATTTTATTTGTATCTACTAAGTGTATACCACACAGCTCGCATTGAGCCTCGATAGACAATTTATTTATGTTGTATAACACTTCGAAGTCAATCATTCGTTTGACTAGTATTAGCGCACCACAGCCTGCTGAGTTTGTTCTTGCAAAATGGGACGCAGTTAACAAATTATTTATGTAGTATTGTTCACACTCATGTTGTTTCAGCCAATGTTCTGTTATGCACACAGTATCATACTATGATGCCATCGAGTTCATTATATTTGTTTCGCACTGATTGTATGTTGATGAACAGCGTCGTGAAGAGAAGCCCTTGAGGTGGTCTTAAATCATCTTTCAAAGACGCATTAGGTTGTTTCTGGATTTTTGGGAGCCTTTTTAAAAATATATCTACTGATTTCAATACCTGATGGCCAGTTAGATGAACGCGTTAATTCTTCGTGTTCTTAGAAATCAGCACATAATTTAAAACTATTATATGTTTCTGATCTTGTTTGGACTTTTTCGCACATAAATGTTTTTTCTTTGAGGATTTTTTAATGTGAGCTTTCTTGTTCGGCAGAGTTACATCATGTTGAACTCTATTTATGAATAGCCATGTTTTTCTAGGTTCCCCGGAAATTAATTCGGATTTATTACTACCGGTGCTAATTAATTTATTTCTTTTGTTTGGCCTTTTTTCTCTGAAAATAGTAAATCCATCAGAGTATTTTTTGTTGCCGTTGGTTTCTTTTGTATCTGTATCATTAGCAATGACACTCCGCGGACGCGGGGATTCCGCGATGATGAGTGCAGTTGGAGCGCTGTTTATTTTGATTTGGGTTTTTGCTGCATTGGCATGTTTTTATTGAGATTTGGATTTTACCTCTTTTGCCATCGGTGGATCCACCTGTCGATTTATTTCCGTACTTGCAGGTGTAGTTATGGGTTTGTGAATTTGGATTATTTTGAATAAAGCTTATTTTTTCTTTCAAAAGGTTGTTATTTTCTATTAAAATTGTATTTTACCTTTCCAGTTCTTAAATAATCTTCCTTAACAGCTTATTTTCTTCACTTAGAAAATTATATTGTACTGTACCTGGACAAGCGGAGTGCGGCGACTTAACCTCTATTTCTTTGTCGCTGCCTGCTATGATTTGCTGCCTTCCGCATGTCTTCATATGAATTTCCAGGCAGGACTGATGAAAGATATTGTCACAATTTTCACATTGCACAGCGTTTATCAATTTGGTTCTGCACTTATAACACTTTTCTCGATTGGAAACATCGGACTCGCCCGAGATACAACCGGTCTCGTCCGCCATTTTTTTAATTTGATTTACTGTCCTTGTTTACGCAAGATGTAAAATATAGAGTTTAGAAAATTCTGAAAATTTGGTTTAGTTGCGTAGCGAAACGGATAAAACACTGAAATATTGTGAAATTGAAAATATGCTGGTTTTTACTTATTATGTTTGAATTTCATAGCAAATTCAGTTTGATTTTGTTAGAAATATCTATATCCCGAGAAATACAGGGAGTTTTTCTAATATCACACATGAAACTCCTCTCGTGACGTAAAAAGTCAATGTAATTAAGCTAACAAGGTCGACTCGGTTTTAAAACAATACAACCTTATACACTAACCACCTTGATTGCTAACGTCACGTGTGAAAGTCCTCATGTGACGTAAACAATCAAGGTAATTAAACAATACAAGGTCGGCTTGGTTTAAATCAAGACAAACTTACTTACACACCTTGGTTGATGTCGTCACGCGTGGAAATCCGTACGTGACGTCATAACCAAGATCATTACTGTGCAAGGTTGTCTCGATTTAAACAGAGCCGATCTTATCACGCGCGGAAATTCTCACATGACGTCAAAATCAAAGTCATTACTGTATAAGGTCGACACAGTTTAAACTGAAACAGTCTTGTGTAAGGTTGTCTTCATTTAAACAAATGTTTTCCACTCCCAGACTAAGCATGAAGTAAAATTTCGAGTTTGGAAAAGCCCCGTGAAAATTTGTCGAGGGTCGCGCAGCGACCCGAGGCAAATTTTCTGGGCTTTTCTAAACTCGAAATTTTACTTCATGCGCCACGCGTATAAAACAGTGATTTAACGAGACATTTCAAAACACACTAATGACATTTTTCATGTTAATCCTCACAATCAATTCGAGTTATTTTTGACGATTCAAATCCTTTTGTAAGTATTCGAATCCTTTTATAAATATTCGAATCCTTTTATAAATATTCGAATCCTTTCGTAAGGATTCGAATCCTTTTATTTGGATTCGAATCACCCACATTTGGATTCGAATACGAATCCTCTTAAAAAATGTAACGAATCCAATTGAACTAACGTATTAGAATGCCTCTTTTGAATCCTCTAAAAGGATTCGAATCCAGGATTTGAATCCTGAATGATTCGAATCCTGCCAGCTCTGGTAAAAGACCACAAAATTATTGTGTTTATACAATTATATTATGAACATCTTAATTTATACAGGAATTTTCGATTTGATTTGCATTGTTTACGTTGATTAGTGTCAAATTATTGAGTTACTAACATATTACAAGGCTCTTTTTACAAAAAAATAGAAAATAAATTTTGCATATCGAATGTACAGGGTGGTCCAAATTCGATGTTTTCATTGGGTATCTCGGTAACCTGAAGGGTTAGAAAAAAAAATAATATAAACGTCATGACCTCTTTTAAGGAGACAATAATAATGGCGTAAATAGATCATGGCTAACTTAATTAGTTCGGAAGATATCCGGCGATTTTCAATTGTTGGCTATTTAAAAATATGTCTTTATCTCAATAACTATAAGATATACAAAAAAACAATTCAATAATATTTATGTAGTTTTCAGCGTAGAATGCAGTGGCGTACTTATTTTTTTTATTTAGACTTTTAATTTCCGAGTTATGATATAAAGTTGCATTTTTTTAAATAGAACACCCTATATATTTTTATGTTATTAAATAGCATATTTAATTAGCTTTATATTTTTCTATAATTTTTTTTTTGTTTTATTGAAAAATTGTGTTTATAACTGAAGCTTTTAGATAAATATTTGATTTCCGAGTTATGATATAAAGTTAATTTTTTTTAATAGAACACCCTATATATTTTTATGTTATTGAATAGCATATTAAATTAGCATTACATTTTTCTATAATTTTTTTTTTTATCGATAAATTGTGTTTTTAACTGAAGCTTTTAAATAAATATTTGATAATACATACTATTATAATCACAGAGATGTTAATATTATTTATTAATAATAAAGTGATTTGTAGACTCGGTTATTTATCGCCAAAGTCTACAAAAATTATAAAATTAATATTTAAACTAACTTAGTTTTTAATATAATCGTTTTTTGCGTATTTTTACAATATTTTGTTATATATATATATATATATATATATATATATATATATATATATATATATATTTATATATATATATATATATATATATTTATATATATATATATATATATATATTTATATATATATATATATATATATATATATTTATATATATATATATATATATATACATATATATTATATATATATATATATATATATATATATATATATATATTTATATATATATATATATATATATATATACATATATATTATATATATATATATATATATACATATATATATATATATATATATATATATATATATATATATATATATATATATATATTATATCAATGTAAAGCTAATTTAAAATGCTATTTAATAACATAAAAACATACAGGGTGTTACATTTAAAAAAATGCAACTTTGTGTCATAACTCTGAACTGAAATTAAAAGTTGAAATAAAAAAAATAAATACGCCACTAAATTCTACGTTGAAAACCACACAAATAACTATTAAGCTATTTATTTATATATCTTATAGTTATTGAGAAAAAGTCGTATTTAAAAATAGCCAATAATTGAAAAACGCCCGATATCTCGAAAACTAATCAAGCTAGCTATGATCTGTTAATGATATTGTTATTTTCTCTGAAAAAGAGGTCATAGCATGTATATCAGATTTTGTGTAACTATTCGGGTTACTGAGATACCTTATAAAAACATCGAATTTGGGCCACCCTGTACATTAAACTATAAGTATTATATGCTCAATAAAAGAAAAACCTCTAGAGTACCATGATTTCATCTTTTTTCAAATTTAAGTTGGCTACATACTTCAGGACATACACATATAAAACGTCAGACATAATAATTACAATGTGAAGGGTGGGCCATCTGATGGTTTCTTTTTGAAATTGCTAATAAAACTAAACCGTTAAATATTTTTAAATGATTGTTGTTTTATTAAAGAAGTTACACCTTCCGATTATTTATGGAAAACAATTGCAGCTAAATGGCCGCCGCGGCTACCTTGACAGTAGTCCATATTCTTTTCACTCAATTTTGCTGTATATTTTCGGTTGTTTGTGGCTCTATTTGACGAATATTTTCCTTCAGTGCGTCAATTGTTTGTGGATAGTTGGAGTAACAATGGTTTTCAACATATCCCTACACAAAATAGTCCAAAGGCGACAAATCGCAGCTGCACGATGGCCAATTAATGTCTCCAAAACGACTGATAACACGGTTACCAAACTTAGTGTGCAAAAGATCGATAGTTTCACGGCTGGTGTGGGATGTTGCTCCATCCTGCTGAATCAAAGCTCGTCCAAGTCGTAATTGTTTAATTGCGGCCACAAAAAATCAGTCAGCATGTCTCTGTAACGCACTCCATTGAGACACAGCACTCACTTTGAAAATAAATTTTCAATATTTCCTAATGTTGTTCCAGATTAAAACGATTCAAATCTTACAGCGGAGGTTTGACACTACATGTAAGTAAATATTTCAAGCGCGTCAGTGTTGCTAATGTGGAAAAATACAAAGGGTGAGCCATCTATTAGTTTCTCTTTGAACTGAGCGTAAACTCAGTTCAAAAAGAAACTAATAAATGGCTCACCCTTTGTATTTTTAAAGATGCCAACCTAGAATATTTTCCGTGGCACTCTAGAGATTTGTTTTAATTGAACAACATACGATACAATACATCACAGTATTCAGAAAAAAATATTATACAAATTGTATGATATTTGGACTTAAAATTTTTTTTATTTTATTTTATTTATCAACGGAAATCTCCTTTATTCATCAATACACAATTAAAAATAGTAATATAAGATAAACATGATATTACTTTGAAAAACATATAAATAGAGTGAGAAATATAATACAACAAACAAAAATACACTAATTAACAATATCCAGATTAATAAACTGTAAATGGCGTTTGAATACACTGTAAGAATTACTAAAAATGTAAAAGTTGGGATACAACATAAGGACATTACAATACCGCATTATACGTGCCACAGGATTATGGGAACCATACAATATTCGATGGAAGTTTAAACGAAATAAGGGCCTACAACGAACTGGAGTTGTTAAATTGCTGCGGAATACATTTCATTTTACATCACAGAACGCTCTTATGTACATAACCTAGAACTGTCAGGTAACAATTTAAATAATAACTTTTTTGTATTTCCTTTCCACATAAATTGAAAGTCTTATTAGACCAACAATAATTTATCGCATTTTTTTTATTTTTATAATAAAAGTAAATCTATCGATACAGGAAATTCCCAAGCTATTTCCAAAACAGGACGGCCACTACTTTCCGACTTCCTGCCGGCCGAAGAATCGTTTTCACTTTTTTTGTATCTGGGCCACTCGACTTTTTTTTGTCTTCCAAATAGCCGGGGCGTTTTAATCTAATTAAAAGCGGCCACTCTTTTAATAAGCGAGCTCGTTTTTTTTTTACCTTGCCTTGACCATACGTCAACTTTCTTCCTGGTACGGATCAGAAAAATTCATATTTCAGGTCAAAGTTATTAGAGGTAAAAACTAATTTGGCGATAATTAAGAGGATTCGTAATTTATGAGTTGATTTAGAAAAAGCCTGGCAAATCCGCATAGTGTTTAGGCTTTTTTAAACTCGAAATATTATATATTATATAGTCTTCAAACTGTGTATGGATATCTTCAGACATTTTTAGGATATAGTTATGAAACTTTGTGTGGATATTAAGCAAACATAGCCCTTTCAAAATATTAAAATCTAAAAATACCTTAAGAATAGTTTTTTAGTTATTTACAAGAAAAGCGACATTGGCCCGTAATTGTATCCAAGTTTTAATGAAAATCTGCTTTCAGACGTTCATAACTTTAGAGATTTTCGGGATATTGTCATGAAACTGTGTGTGGATATTAAGCAAACATTACCCTTTTACCCCATCAATAGATAATGAGTTATTTCAAGCAAAACTCGCTTGTTAACAATATTTTAATGTTTTCAATGATTAATACGCGTGGCGCATGAAGTAAAATTTCGAGTTTAGAAATGCCCCGTGAAAATTTGTCTCGGGTCGCTGCGCGACCCTCGACAAATTTTCTATGCGGGGCTTTTCTAAACTCGAAATTTTACTTCATGCTTAGTCTGGGAGTGGAAGACACACGTTTAAAGCTTTGAATTGAATTTTTTTTGTATATCTATAAAGCAATCTACCCTAGGATATTTAGCTAATGGTAAAGAAAGTGATTTCAGTCATTTAATGACCGCGTCCAGTGATATGGTCATTTTCATTAATTAGTCATTCGTTTCATATGGAGGCTTGTGGAGTTTTCTTTCTTTTGAGTCTTGCAGGTGCTTTGCACGGATCCATGAGGTAAGTTGCCAGGTGGTTTGGGTGGTTTTGTAGACGGTCTTTGTAGCTTAGAGTCATGGTTTTGATTTCCTCCCTGATTGTGGGGATTTCAAGTTCATAGTGTAGTCGTGTGTTGCTTATCTATCACGGGGAGTTTGTAATTTGCCGGAGGACTTTGGATTGGAATCTTTGAAGGATTCCCAGATTTGAGTTTGCTGCTGTTCCTCACAGCTGTAAGACGTATGACCATTTAGGTTTAATTATGCTTATATATATGAGCAGCTTGTTACTCAGGGATAGTTTGGATTGCTTATTTAACAGCCAGTGCAGTTTAAGTAGTTGTAGCCCAACAGCTAATCTTTTGGTAAGAATATGTTTTTTCCATGTTAGGCGTCGGCCAATGTGTATGCCGAGGTATTTGGCTGTGTCTAATTGGGACAGCATTTTGTTATTTAGCGTGACTAGTGGGCATGTTTTCGTGCGGGTGGTGAAGGTAACTTGCAGGGATTTTGGTTCAACGGCCTTGATGCGCCAGTCCTTTAGCCATATTGATATGCTGTTTAGACTATCTTGGAGTTTCTTAGTGGCTATTTCTGGCTGGCTATCTACTGCTAATACTGCAGTGTCATCAGCAAAGGTGCCTATTATTGTTCCTGAAGTAGTTGGGATATCAGCTGTGAATAGCAGATAGAGTAGGTCCTGATACGCTCCCCTGCGGAACCCTTGCCAAGATTTGCCAGAGCTTTGAGGTTTCGTCCCCTTGCTTAACGAAAAAGTGTCTGTTATGGAGATATTCCTTTATGAAGATGTAGTAGCTTGAAGGTATCAGTGCTTTGATTTTAAGTAGCAGGCCGTCATGCCAGACACGGTCAAACGCCTGGGCGATGTCTAGGAAGGCGGAGGTACAGTATTGTTTGAGTTCAAAGGCCGGGTTGATTTTGTTTACTAATCTGTGAACTTGCTCAATCGTGCTAGGTTTGAAACGAAAGCCAAATTGGTGGGCAGGAATTAGATTGTTCTTTTGGATTATCGGTTGGAGCCTGTTAAGGAATAGTATTTCTAAAACTTTAAATAGTATAGGCAGGAGGCTGATTGGGCGGTACGACTTTGGTTCGTCAGGTGGTTTTCCCGGTTTCAGGATCATTTTAATTTGTGCGACTTTCCATTGTGGTGGGATTCTACTTTCCTGCAGGGCGGTATTGAACATATATACTATAAAGGTAAATCCAATCTTTGGTATTTCTTAAAGGACCTTGGCCCTAATAAGGTCGTAGCCAGGTGCTTTCTTTGGTTTAAGTTTTTGAATAATTTTTACAACCTCTTTGAAGGTTGTTTTATAGGTAGGTCGAGTTAGTAGGGCATGGTTAATGAGTCCTTTATTTCTTCGGTTTTAGAGGATCCTTCATCAGAGTTTGGGATGAAAACAGTCGATAGGTGGTTTGCAAACTCCTGCGCCTTTTCTGCATCACTTCTGGACCACGTGTTGTCAGCTTTACGCAGTGGAGGGTTGTGGTGCGTTGGGACCTTTAGCTTCCTAGTCGCTTTCCAGAGCGAATAATCTGTAGCCGCAGTGGGGTCAAGGTTTATTAGATCATGCTCTATGGAGTTATCTCTTTCTTTTGTTAACCTCTCTTTTAGCTCGGAGGTGAGTCTGTTTAGTGTTGTTTTGTCACTGGGGAATCTGGTCTATTGCCAGCGCTTTCTAGCCAGTTTTATTTTCACAATCAGTTCTCTGGTTTCAAGAGAATCTGTTTTACACATCAGGTCGGTATGTGGGGGTGTAGCCATCCAAGCAGCAGTTTGGATGCAGGTATTAAAATGTTCTAATGCCTCCTCGATATCGGTAGCAGTTTTTAGGGGGAGATGAGTGTTGATGGTGGAAGCTATTTGTTCTCTGAAAAGAGACCAGTTCGTTTTTTTGCTATGCAGTCAGCAGGGTTTCGCGCATAAGGTCACCCGCCTGTTTAATATTATCTCGACTGGTGAATGATCCGATGAGAGTTCATAGCTAGAGTAGCAGGTAAAATATTTTCTGTTTATTCCTTTACAAATACAGAAATCGAGTAGGTCTGGTTTCTTTTTGGGATCAACAGGCCAGTACGTTGGTTCGCCTGTGGATATTTCAGTTAGTTTTAGCTTGTTTGTGGTTTTAAACAGTTGTATTCCTTTGGGATTTACTACTCTAGATCCCCAGGAGGGGTGTTTGGCATTATAGTCTCCGCCTGCTATAATGGGTGTTAAAGAACTTTTCATATTCTTCAGCAGTGATTTTATGTTTTGGAGGGCTATAAATAGCTGCTATAGTTATAGGACCTGTCCAGTCTTCAAAGGTTACACTAGTGGATTGAATTGTATCTGTACAGTGGGGGTTTGATACGTGGTGTTTGATGTTATTTTTTACTAAGATGGCAGTTCCACCGTGTGCTGAGCTATCAGAGTTATTTGTATAGTAGAAGCTATATTTTGGTGCTTTAAAGAAGCTTTTTTGTAACGTGGGTTTCAGATAATAAGAGTATATCTATTTGGTTAGCTTCAATGTACTTCTGTACCTCAGAGCATGATTTGACAGGCCGTTGGTATTCCATAAGGCTATTTTTATACGGTCGAAGATGTTAGTTTTGACATTATATTTATTAATAGATTTGTAATGGTAGCCATATTTTGCATCATTTATTTCATCATATCAATGAGATCATGTATGTTATTTGGATCATTTTGGGTTTGTAGCTGGTAGTATAGTGGGATCAGTTTGTAGGGTTTGGGCATATGTGTGGGTAGGTCCAGCATTTGTTTTATTCACTGAGGGTCTTTTCTTAGTATGTGGTGCTGAATTTTTGGGAAATTTGAGTTTTGCAACTCCTTGTAGATTTTACAGCCTTTATAATTTGCAGGGTGATTTCCATCGCAAAGAACACATTTAACATTTTCTGATCTGATTTTTCTCTCACAGTCGGAAGACAAGTGCTTCCTCGCGCACTTACCTTACCTTACCAGGAGCCCCGGGTGCATGCTCCTGGGCAGTATGATTTGCTGTGCCCGTAATATTGGCATTTGACACATTGTGGGAACTTCCTCTTAGGCCTTGAGGGTTCAAAAGAGACTTTGCTATGGCATAAGTTCTTGATATCGTAAATATGTTTATTATTGCTTTTGTGTTTTAATTCCACTATGAATATAGGTAGGGGGTTTTTGTGCCTTTGTTTGATTTTCCAGATGTTGGAGGTTAGTTCTTTAAGCTCTCTTCTTATTATATCGGTGTCGGTTGAGTGGTGAATGTTTTTTAAGACTACTTTAAAATTTCTTTCTTGTTTCAGATTATGGGTGTAAAATTCTGTATCTTTGCCTTCTAGTTTTTTAACAATGGATCTGTAAGAGTCAGGGGTCATTGGTAGTATTTTTATTTGATTATTTTGTAATATTTTTAGCGTATATTGTTCTTTTGTTTGTTCGTCAAGAAGCTGGACAAGAGGACTTATAACTTCTACAAAAGTTCGGGGGAGGTTTGGAGGAAGCTTCTATTTGCCCGTCTTGCGAGTCACTGACTTGTGGGTCACTGACTTGGGGGTCACTATCTTCTAGCTCTTTGAATTTATTGTTCGTGGGTACGGGTTGGCTTAGCCAGTAGAGTTTAGTTTGTTTTAGATTTTTTTTAGGTGCAGCAGGACTAACTGACAGCTTCCTTTTATTTTTGTGAACCAATGCCCAATCATTGGATTCATTGTGCCTGCTTATTGTATTTTTTGTTGTTGTTATTTCATGAATGGAGTTTGATCGAGGTCTGTTGCAGTACATACTTGGATGGAAGATCTGCTATATACTTTCTGTGTGTCTATCAGCAGGTACTTTCTGAATTGAATTGGAACTTGGACAGTGTTTTAATTGAAATAAAAATTTTAAAATAGCCTTAAATGACTGATTCAATTATACAAGTAATGTATGCTAACCTCTTTCAGTACTGTAATTTTTGCATAAATAATATGATGTCAACAAATTATAGTTAGGAAAAGTAAAAGCAACACATTTTGTTTTTAATAGAAATTTGAAGTATTTTTCCTTCAGAATTTCTTACAGTATTTAGAGAAATTGAAACTATCCTAGTATTTTATTTGGATTAAAAACAGCATATCTAAATCCATAAAAAGTGTTATTCTACATACAACTATAATAATTTTCTTGTTCCCTTTTAATTGGCGAGATCCGGACGACACATTTTAACGAAGAAAGTAAATATTTTCTAATTCGAAATGGCTGAAAGCGTGATGGGATTTATTATTAGCGCAATTGAACACCGCCGATGAATTCTGGTCCGATTTCCTCGACGCGAAAAAGAAAAAAGAAAAAAAAACCAGTCGTTGCCATAAGAGTCCTAACACGAGCGGCCACCTCTTGGGATTTTCACCTGTTGCCGTTCGGCGGTGTTAGAAATGTTAGAAACGAAACGAGAAAATCCAAAGAAATCGCTGCTCTCCCTTCATTAGGAGGTGAAATGAAACAGAGTTGAACAGAAACTATCGACCATCAACACACATTCAAGAGCTCTCGGTCCAGATTGGCGTTATTATTATTAGCCGTCCGCTGTCGTAATTGGTGTGGAAACCTATAAAACTAATCGATTTATCAATGTCAATCAGGCTCGAATGAGAAGGAGTTTAATTGCGTCCACTGACACTAACAATTTTCGCGCATACTTCCGAACATTCTCAAATTGTTGTGTATCGCGCTATGACAGCGGGGAAAAGTGGATGATTGCCTTTTGGAGTCATTAATCTTGGGAATTGGATTAATGGCAAGGTCGTTCGTTGCAACGAGTAGTTTCTATTGAAATGAGTTTATTAAAAGCAAATTAATTTCTATTCAATTTAATTTCAAGAGAAAAATATATACCATCTTGACCCTGATTTTATGTTGACCAGTTTGGAGCATATGAGCTATTTCACACGATGATCAATTGAAGCTTGTAATAATATAATTATTGTATATGTTAATAAAAATGTATTCCTGCAATTGCAAACTCGTATGGCATAATAGTAGAAATAATCTGTTTTGGGATCCTCGTGCAGTGTTGCTCATGGGCGTAATATTTTTGACTACCCCACTATTTTAAAGTGTTATTTTAAAAGAGCAATGTTTGCTTAATATCCACAGAAAGTTTTATATCGATATTCTTAAATTATTTAAAGTTATGAATGTCTGAAAGTGAAATTTCATTAAAACTTGGATTTATTCACCTTCCAACGTGGCTTTTTTGTAAATACCTCATAAACTATTAATAGAGTATTTTCAGATTTTAGGATATTTCGTAAGGGCAATATCCGAAGTAAGTTTCATAACGATATACTGAAAATGTCTGAAAGTGGAATTCCATTAAAACTTCGATAAAATCAACTTCCATTGTCGCTTTTTTTGTAAATAACTCCTAAACTATTGATCGGTTATTTTTAAATTTTGGCATATTTTAAAAAAGAAATACATGCTTAATATCTACACAAAATTTCATGACGATATCCTAAACGTTTCTAAAATTATGATTGTCTGAAAGTGGAATTTTGGTAAAACTTGTATATAATCACCTACCATTGTCGCGTTTTTGTACATAACTCCTAAACTATTGATGAGGTGTTGTTATATTTTGTCTTTTTTTTCAAAAGCAATATTTGCTTAATATCCACACAAAGTTTTAAGACGATATCTTTAAAATGTCTAAAGTAATGAACATCTGGAAATGGAAATTCACTAAAACTTGGATAAAATTACCTCTCAATGTCGCTTTCTTTGTAAATAACTCATAAAAATATTGATAGGGTATTTTCAGATTCTAACATATTTTGAAAAAGCAATGTTTGTTTAATGTGCACACAACGTTTAATGAAGATATCCTTAACATGTCTAAAACTATGAACATCTGAAAGTGGAATTTCATTAATACTTGGATAAAATCACCTTCCAATGTCGCTTTTCTATAAATAACTCATAACATATTGAGGACGTATGTTTAGATTTTGGCATATTTTGAAATGACAATATTTGCTTAATATCCACACAAAGTTTCATAACGATATCCTAAAAATCTCTAAAGTTATGAATGTCAGAAAGTGGAATTTCATCAAAACTTTTATAAAATCACTTTCCAGTGTCGCTTTTTTGTAAATATCTCATAAACTATTGATAGGATATGTTCAGATATTGGCATATTTTGGAAAAACAATGTTTGCTTAATATCCACACACAGTTTCATGAGGATATTCTTAAAATGCCTAAAGTTATAAATGTCTGAAAGTGAAATTTTATTAAAACTTGGATAAAATCACCTTCCAATGTCGCTTTTTTGTAAATTGCTCATAAACCATTGATGGGTTATATAAGGATTTTGACACTTTTTGAAAAAGTACTATTATCTCAATATCCACACAAAGTTTCATGATGATATCCTGAAAATGTCCAAAGTTATAAACGTCTAAAAGTGGAATTTCATTAAAACTTGGATAAAATCACCTTCCAATGTCGCTTTTTTTGTAAATAACTAACTATTGATGGAGTATTTTTAAATTTTAAGATATTTTGATATTAGCTCAATATTTAGACAAAGTTTCATGACGATATCCTGAAAATGTCTGAAGTTATAAACGTCTGAAAGTGGAACTTCATTAAAATGTGGATAAAATCACCTTCCAGTGTCGCTTTTTTTGTAAATAACTCATAAACTATAAAGGTTATATTTTCAGATTTTGGTATATTTTGAAACGGCAATGTTTGCTTAATATCGACACAAAGTTTCATGACGACAACCTAAAAATCTCTCAAGTTATGAATGTCTGAAAATGGGATTTCGTAAAAATTGCATAAAATCACCTTTCAATGTCGCTTTTTTTGTAAATAACTCATAAGCTATTGATAAGATATTTTTAGACATATTTTGAAAGGGTACTATTAGCTTAATATCCAGATAAAGTTTTATGACAATATCCTAAAAATGTCCAAAGTTATAAACGTCTGAAAGAGGAATTTCATTAAAACTTGGATAAAATCACCTTACAGTGTCGCTTTTTTGGAAATTACACAAACTATTAATAGGGTATTTTAGCATATTTCAAAGAAGCAATGTTTATCTAATATCCATACAAAGTTTCATAACGATATACTAAAAATGTCTAAAGTTATGAATATCTGAAAGTGGAATTTCATTAAAACTTGGATAAAATCACCTTCCAATGTCGCCTTTCAGTAAATAACTAATTAACTATTAGTGGGATATTTTAGCATATTATGAAACGGCAATATTTGCTTAATATCCACACAAAGTTTTATAAAGATATCTATAAAATGTCTAAAGTTATGAATGTCTGAAAGTGGAATTTCATTAAAACTTGGATAAAATTTCTTTCCAATGTCCAATGTAAATAACTCATAAACTATTAGTAGGATATTTTCAGATTTTGACATATTTTGAAAGGGAAATGTTTGTTTAATATCCACACAAAGTTTCATGACTATATGATAAAAATCTCTAAAGTTATGAATGTCAAAAAGTTGAATTTCATAAAAACTTGGACTTCCCATGTCGGTGTTTTGTAAATACCTCATAAACTATTGATAGGGTATTTTCAGATTTTGATATATTTTGGAAAAGCAATATTTGTGTAATATCTACACAAAGTTTTAATGACAATATCCTAAAAATGCGAAAAGTTATGCATGTCTGAAAGTGGAATTTCATTAAAACTTGGATAAAATTACCTTTCAATGTCGCTATTTTCTAAATAACATATAAACTATTAATAGAGTTTTTTATATTTTGGAAAATTTTGAAAGAGCAATGTTTACTTAATATCCACACAAAGTTTCATTACAATATCTTAGTGTCTAAAGTTATGAATGTCTGAACGCGGAATTTCACTAAAACTTGGATATATATTCCTTTCATTTGTAAATAACTCCCAAATTATTAATAAGGTATTTTTAGAATTTTGGCATTTTTACATATTTTGAAAGGGCAATGTTTGTTGAATATCCATACAAAATTTTATAACCATGTCTTAGAAATGCAAAAAGTTGAAATTGTCTGAAAGTGAAATTTAATTTAAATTTGGATAACATCACCTTCCATTATCGCGTTTTTCTAAATAACTCATTAACTATTGATGCGGTATTTTTAGATCTTGGCATATTTTGAAAAAGTAATATTTGTTTAATATCCGCACAAAGTTTCAAGACTATATCCTAAAAATATTTATGAATGGCTGAAAGTGGAATATCATTAAAATTTGGATAAACTCAAGTTTCAATTTTGCCTTTTTTTAAATAACTCCTAAACTGTTAATGGGGTATTTTTAGATTTTGGAATAGTTTAAAAGGCCAATATTTGCCTAATATCCACACAAAGTTTCAAGACTATATTCTAAAAATACGAAAAGTTATGAATCTCTGAAAGTGGAATTTCAATAAACTTGGATAAAATCACCTTTCAATGTCGCCTTTTTTCTAAATAACTCATAAACTATTGATAGGGTTTTTTTATATTTTGATAAATTTTGAAAGAGCATTGTTTACTTAACATCCACACAAAGTTTCATAACGATATCTTAAAAGTCATTAAAGTTATGAATGTCTGAACGCGGAATTTCATTAAAACTTTGATATATATATTCCTTTCTTTTGTAAATAACTAAATTATTAATAAGGTATTTTTAGCCTTCTAGCATTTTTACATATTTTGAAAGAAAAATGTTTGGTTAATATCCATACAAAGTTTTATGACAATATATTAGAAATGCAAAAAGTTATAATTGTCTGAAAGTGAAATTTAATTTAAATTTGGATAATATCACCTTCCATTGTCGCTTTTTTCTAAATAACTCATAAACTATTGATGGGGTATCTTTGGATTTTATCATATTTCAAAAGAGTAATGTTTGCTCAATATCAGCACAAAGTTTCAAATCTATGTCTTAAAAATGTTTAAAGGTATGAATGTCTGAAAGTGGAATTTCATTAAAATTTGGATAAAATCACGTTTCAATTTTGCCTTTTTTGTAAATAACTCCTAAAATGTTAATGGTGTGTTTTTAGATGTTGGTATAATTGAAAAGGCTAATATTTGCCTAATATTCACACAAAAGTTCAAGACTATATTCTAAAAATGCGAAAAGTTATGAATCTCTGAAAGTGAAATTTCGTTAAACTAGGATAAAATCAGAGTTCAATGTCGCTTTTTTTCTAAATAACTCATAAACTATTGATGGGGGTATTTATATATTTTAGCATATTTTAAAACGACAATGTTTTCTTAATATCTACATAAACTTTCATGACGATATCCTAAAAATCTCTCAAGTTATGAATGTCAGAAAGTGGAATTTCATTAAAACTTGGATAAAATCACCTTCCAATGTCGCCTTTTTGCAAATAACTCTTTTTAGATTTTAGCAAATTTGAAAATAGCAATGTTTGCTTAATATTTACACAAACTTTCATAAACATATCCTTCAATTGTTTAAAGTTATGAATGTCTAAAAGTAGAATTTCATTAAAACATGAATAAAATCATGTTTACTCCTGATAATGCTGTAAAACGCGAAACTAGTCGAGTAAATAGTAAAGTAAAAAATTGTGAAACAAACCAAGTGTAATTTAATTTAAACCTTCATTATCAATACTTGTTATAATGTCGCTTTTTTGTAAATTACTCATAAACTATTTTTAATATAAAATATATTTATTAACAGAAATCCATTTTTACAAATAAAATAACAAAAAAATTTACAAAAATTTGAAATAAAATAAATTTACGCAAAAAATGTTAGTAGAAAAACAATTATTTAATATTAATATAAAAAAAATAAATTAAAGAAGTAAAGTCAAATAGTTGGTAAACAAATGCGATAAAATAACATAAATAAATGTAATATAACAAAATAACTTAATAACTTAAGACTAATTTAATAATTACATTACATTTTCATTTACGACGTTAACTTTTAAATGTCGCAACAATCCGCTTCGTGACATCGAGAACAAATCAAAGCTGGGTTAACTGAAAAATGATTAGCAAGACGTAAAAACCTACTAAAGCAGCTATTCATGATGTAATTAGTTCTCTGAAATGGTATTCGGAATAATGAGCGGTAGCGAGTTAATCTATTTTCTGCATTGAAATTGAAGTCTAATTGTGAGACAATATCTGGACAATCAACATCTCCATTAATTATTTGATGTAACATGCATCATCATTGCAGAAACTCTTCTATTACCTAAACTATCGAGGCTAAAGTTAGTCATCAGTGTTTGAAGATTAGAATTATCTCTATTTGCTAATTTGTAAGAAAGAGATTTTAAAAATGTACATTGTATATTTTCAATATCTTCTTGGTAACACTTACGACTGGGACACCAAATACAGGAAGCACACTCCAATTTTGAAAGCACAAATGCAACATAAATAATTTTAAACAAGATAAATTCAAATTTAAAACTATTTGAATTTGAGAAAATAAGCTTACGCTTCTTATAGTTGGCACACTTTAAACATAATATATAAAATTACGAAAAAACATTTTCACGAATAGTTTTTTCGTAATTTTATATATTATAAATAATTTTGTAAGAAACTGGATTTAGATTCCGAGAGATTCCCTTTATATAACCTAACATTTTCGCTGCTGAATTGCATATATTATTAATTTGACTTGAAAATGTTAATTTTGTGTTAAAAACAATGCCGAGATCTTTCATTTCTGAAACTTTGGATAATTTATCACCAATTTTATAAACAAAATCGTGGATTGATCTATTTCTCGAGAAAGTAATTGACTTGCATTTACCGGAATTAAAAAATAATTGATTTTGGCAGCACCAGTCATAAACAGGTGACAAATCCTCCTGAAGCAATGCACAATCATTATTTATTTATTTATTTATTAACGGAATCTCCATTTTATTACATAAGTGTACATATACATATTGTAATATATGACAAAAATAACAAAAAACATAAAAATCATATAAAGAATTACATTGATTACAACCGACTAAATTATTACTGAACAAAAATAACAAAAACCATATAAAGAGTTACATTGATTACAGCCACCTAAATTATTACTGAACTAAAGATCTAACAGTCAATGACATTGGATAGCCTAATACGACGTAACTGGACCTTAAACTGATGAATTGATGGTGTAAATGAAACAAAGTTGGGATTATTGCTAATACCATTGGCATACCTCATCATACGATCGATGGGATTAGACATCCCGTATCTGGTCGAATGAAAACGTAAACGGAATAATTTCTTTAAAAAGTTTAAGGTCGTCAGCAAAAAGTAAAAAATGTGAATTTTTTATTACTGTTGAGATGTTGTTCATAAACAACAGAAAAAGCAACGGTCCGCAATAGGATCCCTGAGGAACACCCGAATGAACAGTCATGATTTCAGATACAAGTTTTTTTGACACATTGACTACGCCCAGTTAAAAAATGCTCAATCCATTTGTAAAATGATTCGTAGAAACTTAATTATTTTAATTTATGTACTAAAATGGCATGATTGACTTTATCGAATGCCTTCGAAAAGTCTGTGTATATAGCATCAACTGAATGTGTATTACCTAAACCATTAATTATACATGACTGATACATTAATAAATTAGTTGTCGTTGATCTACCGTTTCTGAAACTGATGGGGTATTTTCAGATTTTGGCATATATTGAAAGGACAATGCTTGCTTAATATCCACACAAAGTTTCAAGACTTTATCCTAAAAATGCGAAAAGTTATGAATGTCTGAAAGTGGAATTTCGATAAAACTTGGATAAAAAATCAAATCAAATGTTGTGTAAGTATTGTGCAATTTTATTAATTTTTATTAACTATCATTGAAGTTTATGACTTTCGTCAGTTTTTTTAATTTTTATTTACAAAAATACATGGAAGAAATAAATCTTTATTTTTATATCTTAAAATACATAGATGACAGTTATTATATCGCTGCTTTTCTTTGATAGTGGCACAACTAAAAAAAAGTGATAATTTTTAAGCACAGTTATTTAATAAATACAGCTCTAAGAGACACAAATAAAAATACGCGCAAATAGTACAATAAATTGAGTGAAGATAGAGACTTCAATATTTGAATAAAAGTTTCTTGTAAACTTTTGCAGGCACCTCATCTCAAATATTCATTGTATAATTCAATATCTGTCGGGGTATTAGCTCAAGAAGTAGTTGTTTTAATGAATATTTGGACACTTGTCTAAATGAGACTAAATTTTTAAATTTTTGCAGAGTCGACATTAATTTTATTTCGTTTTTATATTTTGTAAATATTCTGCGAACTATTGAAAAACTCAATTTTTCTTTATGTTAAATTTTATTTATGCTAACCTCCAGAAAATGCAACAAATTTCATTTGTGCCCAAGGCCGTAGCCAGAAAAAAAATCGGAGGCGATTATAAAAATTTCGGGGGGGTTACTACTACAGGGTGGCGCAAAACTACTGATATGGTTTGAATAGTTAATAACTTTTTAAATTTATTTATATTTTTTATTTTTATTTTAGAATTTTGTGAAGAAAACTTAGGGAATTTGAAATGGAACAGTACACAACAGAACAGCGATAAAAAATTGTTGAATTTTATTTTGAAAATCAACGGTCAATTGCGTACTGGACCTTCAGCATCAACAATACACCGCCTGGTTGCAAATTTTCGACAACATGATACAGTAAAACACGTCCCATGTACCGGAAGACCACGCATGGTCCACACGGAAGAAAATATCCAACGTGTTGTGGATAGTGTGCAGGACAGTCCAGAAACATCAACAAGAAAACGTTCGGCACAACTAGGGCTATCGCGGAAGTCCGTTCAGAGGATTTTGGCCACATTGAACGTGTTCCCGTATAAGGTTCAGCTTGTGAAAGAATTAAAGCCGATAGACTACCAACAACGGCTTGATTATGCCATTTCATTCCGACAAAAAGCAAAAGAAAATCGCGAATTCATTAACAATTTGATAATGAGCGATGAAGCCCATTTCCAATTGAATGGTTTCGTAAACAAGCAAAATTGCAGGATATGGGCTACGGAGAATCTAAGAACAGTTCATCAGCGACAATTACACCCACTTATGTATACTGTTTGGTGCTGTGTATGGTCTGAAAGGATCATTTGTCAACATTTTTTTGAGAATGCACATGGCGCCTCAGTTACGTTTAATGGTGCTGAATATCGAACGATGCTGGGCAATTTTTTGAGGCTAGCTGTAGAACACCATCCACAGTTGTGGTTTCAACAAGATGGAGCCACAGCCCACACTACAAGGGACACAATGGCTCTGTTACGGGACCTCTTTGGCGAACGCATTATTTCGCGCAGAAGCGATTTCAATTGGCCCCCACGTTCACCGGATTTAACAGCTCAAGACTGTTTTCTTTGGGGTTATTTGAAAGAAAGGGTATACGTTAATAAGCCAGCGACCATACCAGAGCTAAAACAAAACATTCGCAATGAAATTTAAGCCATAACACCGGAAATTTTACGAAATGTTATGGAAAATGTACTGGAAAGAGCCACCACTTGCGGGATATAATTTTTCATACTTAAGCCAAAAATATACCCCATATATATACTGTGTAACAAAAAAATAATAATAATAATTAACTATAAAATAAAAAGTTATTAAACATTCAAACCATATCGGTAGTTTTGCGCCACCCTGTATTAACCTCCAGAAAAATTCAGATATTTCAGTTGTGCCCAAGGCCGTAGCCAGAAAAAAAATTGCTGGGGGATATAAAACTTTTGGGGGGGGGGGGGGGGGGTGTTACTAGTAAAAATATTGTCTTTGCTCTTTCGGGGTCGCATTAACATACAAAAATTTAGCATTTTGAAAAATTCGGAGGGGTTTGAACCCCCATATTCCTTCCCTGGCTACGGTCTTGCTTTGCTATTATCAAAGCAAAGCAGCAATATGTATATGAATATTATTATAAATAATGTTTGTTTTTAAACTTTACGATAAATTGATTTTCTTCTTCAGAACGAACAGTTTACTCAATAAATTCATCAATAATTCAGAAGACAAATCTGATGAAACTACGAGCTCTAGAATATAGTTATTGGAATGTGGGGATTGGCCCAATGTATACGTTGATAAAGACAAATCTGATGAAACTACGAGCTTTAGCATATAAAGGGTGGGCCGTCTGATGATTTCTTTTTGAAATTGTTATTAAAACTAAACTGTTGAATACTTTTTTAATGATTGTTGCTTTATTCAAGAAAGTACACCTTCCGATTATTTATGAAAAACAATTTTAGTTAAATGACCGCCGCGGCTAGCCTGACAGTAGTGCATCCTTTCCACCCAATTTTGCTGTACATTTTTGATTGTTTGTGGCTTTATTTGACGAATAGTTCAACGAATGTTTTCCTTCAGTACGTCAATTATTTGCGGATCGTTGGAGTAGCAACAGTCCTTAACATATCCCCACAAAAAAATAGTCAAAGAACGACAAATCGCAGCTGCGCGATGGGCAATTAATATCTCCAAAACGACTGAAAACACGATTACAAAACTTAGTGTGCAAAAGATCGATAGTTTCACGGCTGGTGTGGCATGTTGCCCGATCCTGCTGGAACCAAAGCTCGCCCAAGTCGATATCGCCTAATTGCGGCCACAAAAAACCAGTCAGCATGTCTCTGTAAAGCACTCCATTACGACACAACACTCACTTTGGAAATAATTTTTCAATATTTTCCAACATTGTTAAAAATAAAAACGATTAATATCTTACTGCGGAGGTTTGACACTACATTTATGTCAATGTGTCAAGCGCATCAGTGTTGCCAATGAGGAAATAACAAAAAGTTCAAAAAGAAACTAATATATGGCCCACCCTTTACTTGTTTAAATGTGGGGATTGACCCAAGGTATACGTAGGCTAAACTGTACTGAAAATTTACTAAACGCTGTAATCATCGGGTGCAAGCTACTATTATTTCATAATTACAATAAAACAAACATCCGATGATGTCTAAATACCTAACAATATTAATACAACAAAATCGGGTGCAATTTAGCGAATAAAATACAATGCGTTTTTCAAACAATTTCCACACACACCGCCAACGATCTCGATACGTGTGGCTGGGATTACGAAATCCGTATAAGCCCAACGCGGTTCCACTTTTATAATTTAAAACAATAAATGTTTGCCGTATTGCGTGAACATTTTAATATCCATTGTTGTTGCGTCGCGTGTCAACAGCCGGACGGACATCACTTTCACCACTTAAAATCGTATTAAATGTGGATCACTCTGTTTGTCCACAATACAATTTTCTTCGGTAAAACCAATTTCGCAGTATCGCTTCCTGATATTGTCTTGCCCGGGGGATTGAAAATTCGCTAAATTGCACTGACTTCACGCTCATCTTGTTCTTGCGCAAGGCTGGAATCGCTTTATGCAACGGGCTTTCGCTGACGGTAATTTGATTACACGCGTTTGTCTTTTTTGTGGGAGGAGAGGATTCGAGGTGATGTCATGTCACATTGTTGTTTACGATTTGTCGCAAATTAACAGGTTTTACACTTTACAACTATTCGCGGTTTTTCCATTGTGCATACTGTTGTTTTTTTGGTATCAAACTTGCTAAACTATTTTCGCTGTTTATTGTATCCAGTTGGTCTTGGCATTCCGCGGGTAAAAACGTCAAGTGTAATGCTTTGAAGAATTTTCATTGTGATTTCAGGAAATGATAATAATAATAATAATAATAATATCTCCCTACTAAGCAATCACATCTTAGTAATGTATCATCAACATTAAGACAACATTTCAATGTTGCGACAATGTTGATACAACGTTATTTGTTTGTTTTTCGTTCAGTAGGTTTATTAGTCCTACAGGATTATAGAAAAACCATTTGAAAACCAGAAAAAAAAGCAAAAATATATGTAAATAAATGAAGGAGCGATTAGAAATAAAATAATGATTCTAAATAAAAATGTCACTAAATTGAGAAAAATAAATTAATAACGTTTTTTTTAATAGTGAATCATTTTTACATGTTTCTCTTGTGTGTCACTAAATACCTTCCTAAATATATTTTAGAAAATTGCAATTTTAAACGTAACTTGTACTCCTCACCCCACTGAGCAAAGACATGTAAATAATGTTTCATCAACAATGTTGCTACAATGTTGATATAACGTTATTTGTTTGTTTTTTGCTCAGTGGGACCCCTGGACATCAAATATTTAATAAATTTGAAATCATACCGTTTAAAATATATTAGTAAAATATTTTAAACTTCACACCAAATCAGTGTTTTATACACGTGGCGCATGAAGTAAAATTTCGAGTTTAGAAAAGCCCCGTGAAAATTTGTCTCGGGTCGCTGCGCGACCCTCGACAAATTTTCTACGCGGGGCTTTTCTAAACTCGAAATTTTACTTCATGCTTAGCCTGGGAGTGGAAAACACTCGTTTTAAGCCTCAATATCTTCAATAGCAAAGATTCCCTGTATATTATTCAATGAATAAATAAAACACGAATCATTAACTACCAAACTAATGTTCGATTTTCTACCGACTCTTCTTTGACAAGCTGGTGCGGACGCAATGAGTAGAACCTTGCACAACTAACACCTAAAAACGAACCTATTGAGACCGGTTTTAGGAAATACATATTCAAGACAATTTTGTGAATTCTAGTTGGTTTTGAAAAATTCACACAATGTCTGTAATTTTTTTAGATGCGAATTTTTGGGACAGTTGGGTAAGTCGTTGTTGAATAGGGATTATTTCTGTTTTTTCATGCAATAAGGTATTGGAGGGGTTGTGGAGTGTGTTATTGGGATGTCGGATTTTAAAGGCTGATCATAATTATAATAATATTTATTTACGGCAATGCCTCTTTCTACAAAAATCATAACAAAGAAAGTTAAGTAAATAACATAAAAATAAAGTAATTAATTCTACAAGTATATTTTAACATTCACTAATTAACAAACATATATTTTAAAGATACGCTTATAAAAACTCGGTAATAAAAGATGACAAAGCTATTAATTTTAGATGAAACTTAAATGTATTCAATGACGCATCAAATAATCTAAAACGAGGGGAGGAACAAACTAAATTACATGTTCTTATCATTCGATTAATGGAGTAGTACCTGGTATAGTTTGTACAATACAAATCCTCGTTCAATATTTTAATATGTCTTGTTTTAGACGGAATATTAAAGTTTAACTTACCCAATAACTAGCTACAACATATCAAACCGTGTATAATTTTGTACAATACACACAGATCGACATATATACGCCTTTCATGCAATGAGATCAATTGTAGCGAACACAACATGTAACTACGACTATAGTCAACCCTTCCAATCCCATTTTTGAACGATATTGACAGAAGGAACTTGTTTTGGACTCGTTCAATTTTATTAATTTTAACATTATAATACGGGGACCAAATACTAGAACCATATTCCAGCTATGATCTCATCAACGTAATAAAAAGTAGTTTTCGAGTATTCACAGAAAAGTCCTTAGAAAAACGTGTAATGAAACCAAGTGTCTGCAATGACTTGCGACATATAGTATCAATATGGTTATAAAAGGTTAGTTTACAGTCAAATATTACTCCAAGATCTTCAATGTGTTCGACTGAAGGTAGGTCGTTCCCGTTGATGGAGTAAATATTTTTAGAAATTTGACCTCTACCGAAAGAAATTGACGAACACTTACCGAGGTTTAGAAACAAATCATTATCACTACACCATTCATAAATGTTATTTACGTCATCTTGTAAGAATGCGATATGCGAGTTATTTTTTATTTCACGAAAAATCTTCAAATCATCTGCGAATAGAAGGAAGTTGCTATTTTTTATGTATTTATTTATATCGTTAACAAATAACAGAAACAGTATTGGGCCACAGTGAGATCCTTGAGGAACCCCCAAAGTCACGTTAATAGCTCTGGAGGTGAAGTTATTAATTTTTACAAATGGTTTCCTACCATCCAGAAAACTACAAATTCTTTTAGTTATCGATGATCCAAAGCCCATACGTTCCAATTTATTTATCAAGACAGTATGAGAAACACGGTCGAACGCTTTGGAGAAGTCAGTGTACACAGCATCAACCTGAGAATTATTTTTAAAGGAATTAATAATGTACGCATGGTATACTAGCAAGTTAGATACCGTAGACCTCCCACAGCAGAAACCGTGTTGCTCATTTGATATTATTCTTACAGGAAAACATCATTTGATCAGCAATAATTTTATCCAACAGTTTTGGTATTACAGACTGGATTGAAACCCCTCTATAGTTTGCAATATTCTTTCTGTCGCCACTCTTATAAATTGGTCGTATAAAACTTTGCTTCCAGATGGCAGGGAAAACCGAGGTTTTTAGCGAAGAATTAAATAAAATATGCAATGGTATACACAATGAGTAAATACATTTTTTTACGAACAGAGATGGTATTCCATCGGGGCCTGGAGAGCATGAGTCAAAAAAAGAGAATATCGCATTAAAAATATCGGTAATAGTTATAATAAATTGATTTAAATTGACTGAATCGGAAGCATTGGTGTTCGAATTACTATTTACTTGGTTCTCAGTGTATACACTTGAAAAAAACTCCGCAAATAGGTTTACACTACTTTCACCCGAGTTGCTAATTTTGTCATTAAAATACATACACTTAGGGTATCCTTCTGTTTTTCTAGATTCATTTACATAATTCCAGAATGATTTTGGGCTGTAGGAAATATTTAGTTCTATTTTAGTTACATGTTGTGTGTACAATTGAACGGCGAGAGTTTTACATTTAGAACGGTATGATTTAAACTGTTCATAATCCGAATGTTTACCACTACATTTATGTTTAATATGAGCTTTCTTTTTTAATTTAATCAAATGTATTAAAGTTTAGTTGAACCATTTTGGGTATGACGATGATTTGATACGTCTAGTTGGAACAAAGTTATGGATAGCATACATCCAAACATTATAGCATTTATCAACATCATCATTAACATTTACTAAATTTAGATACTTTTTCCAGGATATATTTGATAAGAACATATTTATTTCAGAGTAGCTTGCACCTTTAAAATCATATATTAAATCATTTTAACAAAGGTTATCTATAAAATTATTGGTGTCAACAGAAAGAGTATATGATACATGGCGAAAAGAGTTATCAAAAAGGGGATCTACAGAAGCTGAAACCGAAATTTTAACAACGTTAGAAAAAATTAAATCTAAAAAGACGCCACGATTGTTTGGTATAGAATTAATATGTCTACGGTCGTTCAATTCTAATAATTCGCTTAGTACTTGAGCGTTTATACAGTTATTATTCACCGATAAGATATTTTCGTTATCATAGCTCCAAGAAGCATTTGGAAGATTAAAATCACTACAGAAGACAAACTGAAAATTAGGATACATAACGCAAATGGTTGAAGCTGAGCAGATCAGATGTTCACACATTAACTGCTCTCTTCACTGGACACAGCCGTCTAAGGCATCACCTTAACAAACTAGGACTAAGCGACATCACTGAGTGCCGCCTATGCCTAGAGGATGATGAAACAGCAGAGCACGTCATATGTGCCTGTCCAGCTGGCAACCAGATCAGGACCACGGTGTTTGGCACACCGAAGCTAAACCTGAAGGACCTGGAGAAAACTTCACCTGACAAGATTCTTGACTTCATCAAGAAGATGGACTTGGAAGGTGAGCTGTAAGGTCGGATGTTCGACCTTAATTGTGAGCCACAATAGATCCTTGCGGTCGCAGTGGAGGGTAGCATAACTACCCACTCACTTTCAATAGAATAGAATAGAATAGAATAACGCAAATGTGGTCAATAAGTTCACCATAATCATTCTGCTACTTCGATATTATTTAGTATTGAGGGACGAGGGTTGAGGAAGAGGATTGAAGCATATTCTAATAAGGGGCGGCAGATCATTTTGTAGATGTGGACAGCTATTTTTCTCTTAATTCCTTCATTTTGGAAGGTTAACGATCTAAAATTCCGCGCCATATTTTGAATTTTTGTTTTCATCGTTTGGGAATGGAGTTTGAAGGATAATTTGGGGTCGAAAGTGATGCTAAGGTATTTACAAGCAGATGATGGGCTGATTACGGTGTTTGATATGTTTATGCTATATTCGGAATTGAGCGGTTTGTGGAAGGGTATGAATAGATGGGATTTATTTTGATTAATGGATATTCTCCATTTGGCAAACCAACGAGATAGTGAATCTATTAGCCCTTGGAGAGTAAAGAGAGCCTTAGGAAGAGCGGGTTGGTGTGTTACCCCCCCCCCCCCCCCATCTCCCCCTGACTACGGTCTTAGCGATATGTATATGAATATTATTATAAATTAAGTATGTTTCTAAACTTTACAATAAATTGATTTCTTTCTTCAGAATGAATAGTTTACTCAATAAATTCATCAATAATTCAAAAGACTAATCTGATGAAACTACGAGCGTTAGCATATAGTTGTTGGAATGTGAGGATTGGCCCAAGGTATACGCTGATAAAGACAAATCTGGTGAAATTACGAGCTTTAGCATATAGTTGTTTAAATGTGGGGATTGACCCAAGGTATACGTAGGCTAAACTGGACTAAAAATTTACTAAACGCTGTAATCATCGGGTGCAAACTACTATTATTTTATAATTATAATAAAACAGACATCTGATGATGTCGAAATACCTAACAATATTGATACAACAAAATCGGGTGCATTTGGCAAACCAAAGAGATAGTGAATCTATTAGCCTTTGGAGAATAGAGAGAGCTTTAGGAAGAGTGGGCTGGTGTGTTTTCAAGCAGTGTCGTCGGCAAAGAAAAGAAAATATGCTGAGGGATTAAGGTACTGTGGGCTAGGGTTGTATATGTCATGAACATAAATATTGTACAGGAGGGAAGATAATGGAAAGCCCCGAGAAACACCTTGTTAGGGGATAATTGGCCGGGAGATGGTATTTTGGACGAGGATATTAAGGATTCGATTGCTTAGGAAATAATCAATGAGATAAATTAACTGTAATGGGATATTGAGGGAATTGCATTTAAACAGCAAACCTCGATGCCAGACTGAATAAAAGGCCTTTTTTATTAATACAATTTCAGGGTCGAAAGTGATGCTAAGGTATTTACAAGCAGGGGATGGGCTGATTACGGTGTTTGATATGTTTATGGTAAATGGAGAATTGAGCGGTCTGAGGTATAAATAGATAGGATTGATTGTGATTAATGAATATTCTCTACTTGGCAAACCAAAGCGATAGTGAATCTATTAGCCCTTGGAGAGTAGAGAGAGCTTTAGGAAGAGTGGGTTGGTGTGTTATCGAGCAGTGTCGTTGGCAAAGAGAAGAAAATATGCTGAGGGATTAAGGTACTGTGGGTTAGGTTTGTATATGTCATGAACATAAATATTGTACAGGAGGGGAGATAATGGAAAGCCTTGAGGAACACATTGTTAGGGGATACATGGCCTGGAGATGGTATTTTGGACACGCATATTAAGGAGTCAATTGCTTAGGAAATTATCAATGAGATAAATTAAGTGTAATGGGATATTGAGGGAATTACACTTAAACAGCAAACCTCGATGCCAGGCTGAATTAAAGGCCTTTTTATATCTAGAAAATCTACAAAATCTACAAAAAATCAGCTATTTTTGTTTTAGAGGTATGCTGTTTGGCAGTTGGAGGTTACGATAGTGAGTGGGAAAGTGGTTGATCTATTTTAGATGAATCCGAATTGATAGAGAGGAATGTGCTCAGAGATATGAGCTAGGAGTTTATTTTTAAGGATGGATTCAAATATTTTTCCCAGAACTGGAAGCAGGGTAATTGGTTTATAGCTCGAAACTTCTAGCGCATCGCTATCGTGTATTAATATGCACGTAATTATACCATGCTTCTATTCCAGAGGATGGTTTGGGTTTAGTTAGTACATGAAAATTAAGATTTTGATAACATATCCCGCAGAAGAAAGATGGGCGGACGGCTTACCTACCAACGCGGAATCAAACTGGTATACTGACGGCTTAAAGACAGATGAAGGAGTCGGAGCTGGAATATACAGCACAAAACCCGAGATAAAGATTTCAGTTAGTCTGGCGAGGGACACCACAGTGTTCTAGACAGAGGCGATCGCGCATGCAAGACAACAAAAGTCGATCAGTGGCTATTTTGTTTTCGAGGTGTGCTGTTTGGCAGTTGGAGGTTAGGATAGTGAGTGGGAAAGTGGTTGATCTATTTCAGATGAATCCAAATTGATAGGGAGGAATGTACTGGGAGATATGAGCTAGGAGTTTATTTTTGAATGTGGATACAAATATTTTTCCCAGAACTGGAAGCAGGGTAATTGGTCTATAGCTCAAAACTTCTAGCGCATCGCTATCATGTATCAATATGCACGTAATTATACCATGCTTTTATTTCTGGGGGATGGTTTGGGTTTGGTAAATGAAATTGAGGATTTTGATAATATATTTATGAATGTTTTCTGAAAGGGATTTGAGGATTGATCTAGGAATGTTATCATAACCAGGCGCGCTGTTTTTACCTTTATGTAGTACACTAAAATACTCTTCCTCTTCTATGTTATGTAAGTCCGCTGGGATGGATAGGATTTATCCCATCCTGCTACAGAAGGGCATAGAATAGTTGGTACCGCATCTGTCAAAGATCTTCAAAACCTATCTGGCATGGGGAGACGTACCAAGGTCGTGGCAAAGTGTAAGGATAATCTACTTGCCTAAGGTAGGTAGAATAGTAGATCTAATACCAAAGTTTTACAGACCCATTAGACTATCATCATTCCTACTGAAAACAATGGAGAGACTGGTCGACAGATACCTACGAGACGAGATACTGGGGAAAGATCCCTTCAGTAATCGCCAGTACGCTTACCAGCCAAGAAAGTCTACGGACTCGGCGCTGGACGACCTAAACAGGCTCATCACAAAATCACAACCAACTCGCTTATAGAGGCACAAGCAAGAAAAGGCGTCGCGCCAAGCCTCTACCAATGTATAAGTGCTAGCCTGGAGGAAACGACAATCATATTCACTCTAGGAGAGCACACTATTAAAGCTAGAGCCTGCAGAGGCTGCCCGCAGGGAGGGGTACTATCTCCACTGCTATGGGCAACTCTAGTGGACGACTTACTAAGAAACTGCCCGAAGAAGGCATCCACTGCCTAGGGTATGCGGATGACTTGGCCATAGTCATCAGAGGCCGGTTCGCAGGAGTTATCTCAAACCGACACAAAGGGCCCAAAACATAGTAGACAATTAGTGTCGACGGGAACGACTGATGGCCAATCCCGAAAAAGCACACACACACACAAAAAGAAGAGTGTTAGAAGGCGTAAGGCCACCGACGCTCGGGAGTACAACAATTCCCTTTGCCAAGGAGGCGAAATACCTAGGGCTAATCTTCGACGACAAAATGACGTGGAGGAATCACATCACGAAAAACACCAAAAAAGCCTTAATAGCATTGGGAAGGTGTTAAAGAATGTGCGAGAAAAACTGAGAGCTCAACCCCAAAATTACCCTTTAGTTATATACAAGGCTGATCAGGCTCATGATAACCTATGGGGTAGTAGTGTGGTGGACAAGGACGGAGCAGCAGGGGGTGGTAAGGCTTCTGAACAACACACAAAGACTAGCATGTCTAAGTGTCACAGGAGCCCTAAGCACTACCCCGACAGCAGCCCTAGAAATCCTGAACCTACCACCACTGCACATCTTCATACAAGGGGAGCCCAGGGCCGTAACATACAGACTAATACAAGGACAGGCTCCCATAAACCAAACACACGGGAAAAAGTACCAAAGGCTAGAAGACGAGCTAAAGGCAAACCCTACAACAGGAATGCCAAACCATGCCATGGTCAAAAAATATAATTTCGACAGAAAATACAAAGTGATGATCCCGCAGAGGGAAGATTGAGCGGACGGCTTACCTACCAACGCGAAATCAAACTGGTATACTGACGGCTCAAAAACAGATGAAGGAGTCGGAGCCGGAATATACAGCGCAAAACCTGAGACAAAGATTTCAGTCAGTCTGGCTGAAATAGCTACGATCGACTTTTGTTGTCTTGCCTTGCTACTTCTCCAATCCAGAGTTGAACCGCGATCGCCTCTGCCTGGAACACTGTGGTGTCCCTCCCACGGTGTTCCAGGCAGAGGCGATCGCGGTTCACCTCTGGATTGGAGAAATAGCAAGGCAATACAACAAAAGTTGATCAGTAGCTATTTTCTCGGGCAGCCACGCGCTGCTAAGGGTACTAAGCACCACACATGTTAAATCCAAGCTAGTGTGGGACTGTGCAAGCGCTCTCAACAAAATGGGCGGTCGCAAAAAAGTGACAATGATGTAGGTCCCAGGACACAATGGTCATCAAGGGAACGATAAAGCAGACGAACTGGCCAAACAAGGCTCGTCAAACGCATTTACTGACCCGGAACCCTGCGGTATCGCAAAAACCACAGTCAGAAAATCCATAAAAAAATGGAGGAAGACACAAACTCAAACTTGGTGGACGAACCTACCAGAGCAGAGGCAGGCGAAACAGTTTCTCAAAAAAGGATCGCCGGCTTTCACGACCGATCTTCTCAACCAAGAGAGAAAAACGGTTAAAGCTATAGTACGTCTACTGACAAGACACTGTAGGCTCAACAAACACATGAGCAAAATAGGTCTGGCAGAGGATACAATATGTAGATTCTGCCAGGAAGAAGAGGAGGACCCTCTCCACATCCTGTGCCAATGTGAGGCCCTAGCAAGGGTTAGATACCTAAAGCTGGGCAACACTAAACCAAGCGCAGAGAGCTACACCCAAGGCTAACTTTCAGGGTTAATAGGGCTAATCAAAGAGGCGAAGCTCGAGCACGTCGTCTAGGATAACAGAAATCCACAATAGATCTGCAAACGTCGCGGTGGTACAGGCCAATGAGGCCACCCCTACAAATATCTATATATGTCATCATCAGGCAGATAAGGATTATGATTGTTTATGAAGGATGCCTACCAGGATTATAAAAATCGTCGGTATATGTCATCGTCTGTTTCTCAGAAAAGTTATCTTTGAAATACCCGGCAAATATGTCGGCTATTTTTTTAGAGTCACATGTCATTTCGATTGTTCCCAGATGTCGTAGTTTCTGTAGTTTGTCTGTCATTCTGTATTTGGATAGCTTTTTTATTTGGTCCCATTCGTTTTTGCCCTGTCGTGTGTTTATTTCTTAAACGTATGAATTTAGTCAAAAATGTAATAATTTTTAATGCAGAAAGTAAAGCAAAAACATAAGCCCGGCCGTCAGTACCTCGTTCAGTGCGTTAATTATGCAAATTTACGAGACAGCCTTCGCCGACAGTTACCACCATAAACGCAGTTTACACGCTCGTTCCGTTGATTATGAATGATCTCCCGACATTACACACATTAAACGCTATTCTGTTATGTCACCGATACATGTCGAACATCCTTAATTACTCCACATGCATAATTATCCGTCAGGTGCGGAGCCCGAGGGCGAAAAGTCCCCAAGTTTCGAACCTCCTCCTCCTCCATTCGACTGCCAGTTCTCTTCCCGAATGGCAATCAAGTGGTAATCGTAATCTGCGGATGGTTGTTTATGCAAAACGGGGCCGCGATGCCGCAATTAAACGCCGCACGTACGTTAAACACGAGATTATGCGCGGATTTGCATAATTCATCGACTCTCCGCGTTTTCAGGTGTAAACTTTGCGGCTAGTACAATGAACCTGGCTAAGAACCGCATCTTATCACCGTTATTGGGATACACTCAAATTCGATTCGTTAATCCGATTATATCACAATCTTAAATATATCTTACTGAAATTTTAAATCAAAATCTACTAGATTCGATTTTTCAGGTTTCCTACTAATAAAATTCTATTCTAAAGCGAATCATTTTTTTTTTAATAATTCTTATCTTTGATTTATTTTACTTTAAAACTGCACTCACTCCTTTTAACCACTCTATTTTACTGGAGTGTTCAAAAAGATTGAGTGCAGTTTTAAAGTAAAATAAATCTTTGATTTATTTATTTATTTACCGTTTCGCTCCTGCCACTCATCTAATCTTGGCGGTAGATTTTCTACTACGCGATGATACATAAATCTTTGATTTATTTTACTCTAAAACTGCACTCACTCCTTTTGGACACTTTATATTACTAAAATGTCCAAAAGGAGTGAGTGCAGTTTTAAAGTAAAATAAATCATTACTAGAATGCCCAAAAGGAGTGAGTGCAGTTTTAAAGCAAAATAAATCAAAGATTTATTTTACTCTAAAACTGCACTCACTCCTTTTGAACACTCTATATTACTGGAGTGTCTAAAAGGAGTGAGTGCAGTCTTAAAGTAAAATAAATCAAAGATAAGGAATGTTTAAAAACAATAATTTATTGATTTTTAATTACCGATAATTGGAAAATTATTTACTAAAAATAATGTTGTCTAAATGTCTACCATTTCGCTCCTGCCACTCATCTAATCTTGGCGGTAGATTTTCTACTACGCGATGATACATTACTTGAGCTATCGATGCCATTTCTGCTGCAATATTATCCTTTAACTGCATCAATGTCCTTAGTTTATCGATGTACACCTTTTCTTTAACCCATTAAGCGCCATTGATGCATATACGCAATATTATTATTTTTTGTTAATTAAATTACTAAATAAGTTAATTTGATTTGTTATATTATTTGACCTGACTAGAAAATGTATGAAGAAAAAGGTAAATATTTTGTTATTTAAATATTTCGCTTATTACTCATTAAAAACAAGTCAATGTGATTCTAACTTCACTATATTTCACTGTATTATACGCGTGGCGCATGAAGTAAAATTTCGAGTTTAGAAAAGCCCCGTGAAAATTTGTCGAGGGTCGCTACGCGACCCGAGACAAATTTTCTACGCGGGGCTTTTCTAAACTCGAAATTTTACTTCATGCTTAGTCTGGGAGTGGAAACACTCAATTTAAACTTCATATAGCACGTTTTATATAAAATAGACGAAAAGAAACATTCACAGTATGTAATACAATAAGCCATTCATTGAAATCATAAAAAAAGTGCAGAATTGGACCTAAATTCAACTTTTAAAGTTAATTCTATCACTGCTTGACCGTTAATGGGTTAAGAAATAAAAGGATTTACATCTGGACTGCGTGGTAGCCAGTTAAAATCATCTTTTCTCTAAATAATATTAATAATTTATATTTCAACAAGCATAGCCTAATTACAGAGAAATATATATAAACTAAATATAGGTTTACAGAAGAGCTGGGCAGGATTCGAATCATTCAGTATTCGAATCCTGGATTCAAATCCTTTTAGAGGATTCAAAAGAGGCATTCGAATACTTTAGTTCAACTGGATTCGTGATCCGGATTCGTTACATTTTTTTAAGAGGATTCGTATTCGAATCCAAATGTGGGTGATTCGAATCCATATAAAAGGATTCGAATCCTTATGAAAGGATTCGAATATTTATAAAAGGATTCGAATATTTATAAAAGGATTCGAATATCTATAAAACGATTCGAATACTTACAAAAGAATTTGAATCGTAAAAAATAATTCGAATTAATTGTGAGGATTAACACAAAAAAAGTCTTTTGTGTGTTTTTAAATTTCTCGTTAAATCGCTATTTTATACGCGTGGCGCATGAAGTAAAATTTCGGGTTTAGAAAAGCCCAGAAAATTTGTCTCGGGTCGCTGCGCGACCCTCGACAAATTTTCACGGGGCTTTTCTAAACCCGAAATTTTACTTCATGCTTAGTCTGGGAGTGGAAAACACTTGGTAAAGGTAAATCTTTAAATTCTATTAATTATCCACGTAACGTATTTAATGAATTTTACCCCTGAAACAACGATATCATGATTTCTCGGTGAAATATCGGTAAACCGGTTTAGATTCATTAATTTATTGAATCACAGGTAATTTACAATTCTTAATAAATATATGTATATTTATTAAGAAGTGTAAATTACCCGTATAATTACCCTGTATTAAAAATGTACGAATCAAATTAAAGCGTATTTAGTTATTAATCAATAAGTTAAAAAAATTATTCAGCGTTCATTTTGAAGTTTAAACGAGTGTTTTCCACTCGAAGTAAAATTTCGAGTTTAGGAGAGCCTGAACGTCCAAATCCAAACGAAGGCTTTTCTAAACAAAAAATTTTACTTCATGCACCACGCGTACAAAACGCTGATTCAGTGGAAAGTTTTAAATTTAGATGCTTGCGATTTATGGCGCCCAACTAGGGGCCACAGCATAAGCCTGGCTCCAGGTTGGGCGCAAAAAAACCTCAAATGCAAGCGTTTTAAGTATTTTTAAACGAGTCCTCTCCACTCTTAGCTTAAGCATAAAGTACAATTTTGAGGTTAGAAAAGCCTGAGCGTTTTGATTTAGACCCGTAGCGTCCAAACTCAATCTTTTCTAAACTTGAAATATTACTTTATGTGCCACGCGTACGAAACACTAATCAGTGTAAAGTTTTTAACTTTTACTTTCACAATTTATGGCGCCCAACAAGGGCCCAGCGTTAGCATGGCCCCAGGTTGGGCGCCAAAAAAACTTCAAATCTATGCAAGTATTGGACAATTTCTAGATAATTAAGAACACACCTGTGACCTCCGGCTGCTCATTAAATTGCGGAGCGGGCGTGGGTATGGGATTATCGTGAATAATAGTTTTCTTTTATTTTTTTATAGAACCAACAAAAATTTTATTTAAAACAAAAGTGGAAAGTAAATTAAAGTTTTGTTCGGTTTAACAAACAAACAAAAGAAATGCCTACTTATCTAATGTTAGTAAATAATACTAAATAACTAAAGAAACAAAACAAGTTGGGCGCCACCTAGAGCTTCACCGGTCTAGGGCGGTATATATCTAAAATTGTCCTTTTTTTTCTCTTTCTGCAGTAACGCGTATTTTACAAAAGTCACTTACGCGATTCACGCCGCACACAGTAATTGTAAGGAAACTCGAATTAAATTAGCACTTATCTTAATTTCTCGCCCGATGCTCCTCTACTCCCAATCAGGAATCCTCCTCCACAGGTAACAATCCTCCCCAATATGACCACAGAGCTCAGAAAGGGTCCATAGGTACACGCAACTGTTGTTATTTTGAACACTGCAAACGAAATCGGCAACGCAGGAACGCAGCAAGGTCGAGGAATTGACAACACCGCACCTGGTGTTAAATTGTAGCACCACGGCAACACCTGTTCTGGCAACACGGCGACCGGTGTTAAAATGGAGCCCCAAATAAAAACGATTTATCTTGAGACCCAAAACTGGAGGTTCCTCTGTCGAAGAGAAACCTCGCGAAATGGTAATAAAATATCACAACTATTACTTGAAAACTGCGCTAGCGTACGCCCTCTCGCTCTACCCTAACGAAACTCACTCGACACCTGGCAGACCGTTGAACCCAAAAAAAAACTCTAAAAACAATATTCTCAATTGCAGACATTTAGCGTCTGCAACCAAATATGCGCTCTTTTTAAAATGAAACGTTACACACTTACACCGTTTTACCGTTTCGTATTGCATAATCTAAGATATGTAATTTGTTTTCCAAAGCAACGTTTTGCTACAGTTTTTATTTTTCTATTATAAAATTCTTCAAGTTTTGATTAAAAAGCAGTTGGCAAGTCCATTTTTAGTGTCTCTTCATTATGATTATTTGTTCAGTTTACACTGCCATGGCTGGATACACTGCCATGGTTGCTTTCATAATCTAATGAAATTTTTCTTTGACGCAATTTTTAAACCAACTTTGACATTTTCAATTGTCATAGCACCTTCATCGAGAGGACGCAATTTTTGGCAATTTGTTTTTTTTTTCAATTGGAACTTTAACAGCGTGCAGTGATTAATGTGTTTATTTTTGTTTCGAACATTATTAATTGTTTCAACTGAACAATTGACATCATTTATCTGCCTATGTGGCAAAACAAATGTTGCAGTGTCAACTAATAAACAGTGAAATCTTATCCAAGTGTGTTATTTACTAAAAATGTTGAAAAATTGTTGTTGTTACGCAAAAATCGTGTTCACTAAACTTTAAACTCTCTGTACACATAAAATGTTTTTATTTTTTAGTAAATAACACACTTGGTTAAGATTTCATTGTTTATTGATTGACACTGCAACAATTGTTTCGCCACACAGTGGCTTCATCAGGCAGATGAATTATTATTATTCATCTGCCTGATGAAGCCACTGTGTGGCGAAACAATTGTTGCAGTGTCAATCAATAAACAGTAAAATCTTAACCAAGTGTGTTATTTACTAAAAGTTTTTTGATATGGAATTTCACCAAGTAACAGCCTCAACTATTAAATGTTTTTATGTTATAATGCTTAGATTATTAACAAACTTTATCATCTCTATCAACGCGCACAATAAAAACGACATTAAATATTACTAATTACTAATGATATATTTTTTCAATAATGCGCAAAATCAAGTTATTCTATAATTTTTAAAAATTATAAGTTTTCAAGAATCTTTCAACAAACTGTTATTGTTCTCTAAGAAAGAAGATAGTTACGAAAAAACTTAAAGATAGAAAAATTGTCCAAAATGTTCTTATCCAAAACTTTTGTTTAAACGATTTTTTTGTATTCCCATTAGTTATTGAGTTTTTCGCAAGTTTTGCGAAATACAAAATAGCGTAAATTCTCGACTTTCCTCAATTTTGAGAAAAAACGTTACAACTCAAATACTATTCGAGCTACAGAAAAGTATAATACATGCATTAAGGCTATTGTGGCGAGATCTACAAGATAAGCGTGTTTGTTTTTATACAGGGTGATCCATAAAGTATCTAAAAGAAAAAGTCGATTGTTTTTTTTTTCTAAATCAAGAAGGCGAATGTTTATTAAAAGTTATCAATTTTATCTACAAGACTGTTTTCCACTCCCAGACTAAGCATGAAGTAAAATTTCGAGTTTAGAAAAGCCTGAAAATTTGGATTGGTCGCGTAGCGCTTAGCGCTACGCGACCAGTCCAAATTTTCAGGCTTTTCTAAACTCGAAATTTTACTTCATGCGCCACGCGCCTAAAACGCTGATTTATCCCGAAGTTCAAAACCATACACAAATTCCAATAAATAGTTCTAAGAAGTTATTTCATGATTTTGTGAAAATTATAAGTTTTTTACGAAGCTTTCAACAAGCTGTCGATTTTCTCCAAGAAAAATGATAGGTACGAAAAAACTTGAAGACAGAAAAATTATCCTAAATTTTATTATCGAAAACTTTCATTCGAATAACTTTTCTGCATTCCCATTAGTTATTGAGTTATTCGCAACTTTTGTAAATTCTCGGCATTTTTCAACTTTGACAAAAAAAACGTTATAACTCAAAAACTATTAGAGCTACAGAAAAGTATAATACACGCATTTAAGCTATTGTGGCGAGATCTACAAGATAGGTGTATTTGTTTTTATATAGGGTGATCCATAAAGTATCTAAAAGAAAAAGTCGATTGTTTTTTTCTTCTAAATCAAGAAGGCGAGTGTTTATCAAAATTTATCGATATTATATACAAAACTGTTTTCCACTCCCAGACTAAGCATGAAGTAAAATTTCGAGTTTAGAAAAGCCCCGTGAAAATTTGTCGAGGGTCGCGCAGCGACCCGAGACAAATTTTCGGGCTTTTCTAAACTCGAAATTTTACTTCATGCGCTACGCGTACAAAACATTGATTTGAAGTGAAGTTCAGAAACACACAAATACATCTTTAATCAAAGTAACAGGGAATCAGATGTTTAGTCTGTTATCAACGATGCTTAGTGTTAATAATAAATAATTAGGTTTTAAATATTTTTGTTGCAACAACTGGTAACGATATTTTAATATAAATGGTTGAAAAAAAATAATAAAATCAAATTTATTCTTAAAGGATTTGTATTCGTGATTCGAAAAAACAGGATTCGAATCTTTGATTCGAATCATATTTATCTCTGACGAATCCTTTATTCGAGTATTCGTGATTCGAATCATATTAGGTAATTCGGATTCGTGATTCGAATCCTTTTTACGAGGATTCGTCCCAGCTCTAGTTTACAGTGTAAGTGAGTAGGGTACAAACTAATGAGTTAATTAACAAATTCAGAAAACACATTCGGTAACAGCACACATAAACTGTTCTAAATGAGTTTATTGGGGAATAGCTTGTTTAGTACTTTAATTGAAGGGTTTGATGTGTGACTTGTAGCTCCATCTTGTTGAAACCAAGTTTCCGCAATAAAGCCACCAAACTGTTGCAAAGGTGGAGCTAGGAAATTCCTAACCATTTCGCAGTATCGCTCTGCACTCACCCAGTTTGGATTTCAAGTATTTAACAAAATGAATTATAGTTATATAGTAATCCGGTGAATATATTCTTGATAAAATGAATAAGTTGTCACAAATTTAGAAGTTGTATTAATGCATTTTTTGACGGGTGTGAAGTTAGCAATAGATACCAGCAATAGATTTTTAAATTATTTTTTCAGCTTAATTGACCCTAAAAATCACTTTTAAATAGCAAAACGTCAATACATTTCATCAATTTAACTGCATATTATGCATTTACCCCTAATTTTTAACTAATTTTTATTTTCACCCTTAATTGATAGACATCAAATATATTGCGTTATTCCCGCTAAACGCAAACTCCCATAAAAATGTTAATTGCAGATTCGGCTTCCTCATCCTTAAATCTATAGAATTCGTCAATAAAATAACAACATTTACTTTAGGATGATAGAAAAAAAAAATCATTTCTACCCTCCAAACGCCTTAATTTGGGAATTTTCTTACAAATTGCACTATTTTCGCCGAACGCAAACTCCTATAAAAAAGATAATTGCAGATACGGATTCCTCATTCATAAATCTATAGAATTCTTCAATAAAAAAAATTATTACCTTAAGATGATGGAAAAAAAATCATTTCTACCCACCAAACGCATTAATCTGGGAATTTTCTTACAAATTGCACTATTCTCACCGAACACAAACTCCCATAAAAAAGTTAATTGCAGATTCGGATTCCTCATCCGTAAATCTATAGAATTCAATAATAAAAAAATATATTTACTTTAGGATGATAGAAAAAAAAATCATTTCTACCCTCCAAACGCCTTAATTTGGGAATTTTCTTACAAATTGCACTATTTTCGCCGAACGCAAACTCCTATAAAAAAGATAATTGCAGATTCGGATTCCTCATTCATAAATCTATAGAATTCTTCAATAAAAAAATTATTACCTTAAGATGATGGAAAAAAAATCATTTCTACCCACCACACGCATTAATCTGGGAATTTTCTTACAAATTGCACTATTCCCACCGAACGCAAACTCCCATAAAAAAGTTAATTGCAGATTCGGATTCCTCATCCTTAAATCTATAGAATTCGTTAATAAAAAAAGAATATTTACTTTAGGATGATAGAAAAAAAATTATATCTACCCTCCAAACGCCTTAATCTGGGAATTTTCTTACAAATTGCACTATTCCCGCCGAACGCAAACTCCCATAAAAAAGTTAATTGCAGATTCAGATTCCTCATCCTTAAATCTATAGAATTCTTCAATAAAAAAGAAAATTTACTAAGGCGTTTGGAGGGTAGAAATGATTTTTTTTTAGTGCAATTTGTAAGAAAATTCCCAGATTAAGACGTTTGGCGGGTAGAAATGATTTTTTTTTATCATCCTGAAGTAAATATTTTTCTTTTATTGAAGAATTCTATAGATTTAAAAATGAGGAATCCGAATCTGCAATCAACTTTTTTATGGGAGTTTGCGTTCGTCGGGAATAGTGCAATTTGTAAGAAAATTCCCAGATTAAGGCGTTTGGAGGGTAGAAATATTTTTTTTCCATCATCCTAAAGTAAATATTCTTTTTTTATTGAAGAATTCCATAGATTTAAGAATAAGGAATCCGAATCTAGAATTAACTTTTTTATGGGAGTTTGCGTTCGGTGGGAATAGTCCAATTTGTAAGAAAATTCCCAGATTAGGGCGTTTGGAGGGTACAAATGATTTTTTTTCCATCATCCTAAAGTAAATATTCTTTTTTTATTGAAGAATTCCATAGATTTAAGAAAGAGGAGTCCGAATCTGCAACTAACTTTTTTATGGGAGTTTGCGTTCGGTGGGAATAGTGCTATTTGTAAGAAAATTCCCAGATTAAGGCGTTTGGAGGGTAGAAATTTTTTTTTTTTCCATCATCATAAAGTAAATATTCTTTTTTTATTCAAGAATTCCATAGATTTAAGAAAGAGGAATCCGAATCTGCAATTAAATTTTTTATGGGAGTTTGCGTTCGGCAGGAATAGTGCAATTTGTAAGAAAATTCCCAGATTAAGGCGTTTGGAGGGTAGAAATATTTTTTTTCTATCATCCTAAAGTAAATATTTTTTTATTAAAGAATTCTATAGATTTAAGGATAAGGAATGCGAATCTGCAATTAACTTTTCTATGGGAGTTTGCGTTCGGTGGGAATAATACAATTGGTAAGAAATTTCCCAGATTAAGGCGTTTGGAGGGTAGAAATATTTTTTTTTATCATCCTAAAGTAAATATTTTTTTTATTAAAGAATTCTATAAATTTAAAGATGAGGAATCCGAATCTGCAATTAACTTTTTTATAGGAGTTTGCGTTCGGCGGGAATAGTGCAATTTGTAAGAATATTCCCAGATTAAGGCGTTCGGAGGATAGAAATAATTTTTTTTTTCATCATCCGAAAGTAAATATTCTTTTTTATTGAAGAATTCTATAGATTTAAGGATGAGGAATCTGAATCTGCAATTAACTTTTTTTTATGGGAGTTTGCGTTCGGTGGGAATAGTGCAATTTGTAAGAAAATTCCCAGATTAAGGCGTTTGGAGGGTAGAAATGATTTTTTTTTTCTATCATCCTTAAGTAAATATTTATTTTTTATTAAAGAATTCTATAGATTTAAGGATGAGGAATCCGAATCTGCCATTACCTTTTTTTTATGGGAGTTTGCGTTCGGTGGGAATAGTGCAATTTGTAAGATAATTCCCAGATTAAGGCGTTTGGAGGGTAGAAATAATTTTTTTTCTATCATCCTTAGGTAAATATTCTCTTTTTATTAAAGAATTCTATAGATTTAAGGATGAGGAATCCAAATCTGCAATTAACTTTTTTTATGGGAGTTTGCGTTCGGTGGGAATAGTGCAATTTGTAAGAAAATTCCCAGATTAAGGCGTTTGGAGGGTAGAAATGATTTTGTTTTTCTATCATCCTAAAATAAATATACTTTTTTTATTGAAGAATTCTATAGATTTAAGGATGAGGAATCCGAATCTGCAATTAACTTTTTTTATGGGAGTTGCCGTTTAGCGGGAATAACGCAATATATTTGACGTCTAACAGTTGAGTGTGAAAATAAAAATTAGTTAAAAATTAGGGGTAAATGCATAATATGCAGTTAAATTGATGATATGTATTGACGTTTTGCTATTTAAAAGTGATTTTTGAGGTCAATTAAGCTGAAAAAATTATTTAAAAAACGATTGCTGTAATCTATTGCTAACTTCACACCCGTCATTTTTTGTAGTTTTTTATTTTTGTAGAACTTTCTAAAAACCAAGTTAAATTTTAGCAAGAGAAATATTTACAGTATTAATAAATGTCTTCGTAACTTGTAAAGATATGAGCAATTATACCTCGTCTCTTCAAGCAATTGGTATAATGAGGTTGTTACGGTTGTTGTGATTAATTTAATTACCTCTCGTAATTGTCGCGACGACGCGAGGCAGACGGAAATTTGAGGTCGGAGGATACGTTCTCCCGAAATATATTTCCGCCAAATTTTAACAATAAGTATTGCAAAACCAAGTGATAACAATGAAAAGTTACTCACCGACACCGATTTCTAATAATCTTCATTGTTTCAAACGTTATTATGACACATTAGAAAATAATTTAAAAAAAAACATTAAAAATTTCAAAACTGTCCTTCAATTTTCTTCATTTAATTATAAAAAACATTACCGATATTCATATTTGAGTCGCCTGTTTCCAAAAACCCCTAAATCCATTTGAAAACAATGGATTTATTTATTAACGGATTTCTCCTTTTTACAGTATTACAAAAAATAGGTACATATAAATTACAAAATATAAATATCGCGCTCAACACTTAATAAAATAAACTAAACAGAAATGTTAGTAATTTATAATAACATCCAAATCAATAAAAGATAAGTGGCGTTTAAACACATCATAAGAGTTTTGAAAATGTTATAAAATTTGGATTTAAAATCAGTATGTTGAAATACCGCATTATACGTGAAACTGGGCTATGACTGCCATAATTTGTGTGGTGGAAGTTTAACCTGAACAATGGCCTGCTACGAACAGTTGTATTTAAAAAGAAATTAAAATTCAATAAAGAAATTAAATGACTGGAATTCACAAGTCCATTTATCAGCTTAAATCCATAACACATATCCAGTGTTACCCTTCGGTATTGTAGGGATTTTAAGTTTATTGTAGTCAGGATATGCGACCGACTGTACTGCACCCGACCAATGCCCATTCTAAATGAAACCAGCAATAGAAATTTATTTTTGAACTTTCTCAATTGACTCAATGTGGTTTTTGTAATTAGGAGACCAGATAACCCAGCAGTATTCTAACTGCGGTCTTACCAAACTAACATACAGAGTCCTAAACGTATCCAAAGAGAACTGTTTGGAAAATCTATTAATAAATCCTAGCGTACAATAAGCTTTACTGGTAACATTTATAAAATGGGGAACAAAGGTCAAGTGACTGTCAAAAACTACACCCAAATCGCGAACCGTGTCAACACCGGGTAATCTACAACTGTTAATTGAGTATTCAAATTTAATACATTTACGGCGACTAAATGAAATAGATAAACACTTTTTTTAAATTAAGATGAAGATGATTTCTTGAACACCAATTTGATAAATTATTTAAATCTGATTGTAAAATACTGCGATTACTGAATTGTTCGATTTTTCTATATAGTTTTAAATCATCAGCAAACATCAAAAATTTAGTTTCTTTAATAACACTGCCAATGTCGTTAATAAAAAGTAAGAAAAGGATAGGGCCACAATGTGACCCCTGTGGTGCACCAGATGTAACACTAATCGCACTTGAAATGAAGTTGTCGATTTTAACGAACTGTTTACGCTCACATAGGTAACTATCGAACCACTTTCCAATATTATCACTGAAACCAAGGCCCACAAGTTTATTTAAGAGAACAGAATAACTAACACGGTCGAAAGCTTTGGAAAAATCAGTATAAACTGAACTAACTTCATGGCCATTTTCCAAAGCCCTTAACAAATACATTTGGTACGATAATAAGTTAGACGTCGTAGACCTGCCTTCAAAGAATCCATGCTGCTCGTCACAAATGATATTTTTGCAGTACCACATAAGTTGGTCCGATATTAGTTTGTCAAGTATTTTAGGGACTGTGGACTGAATAGAAATGCCCTTATAATTTTGTATATCATCTCTCTTACCATCTTTAAAGATTGGATTTATATATGAATATTTCCAATGATTTGGAAATACAGCAGACTTGATAGATTTATTAAACAGTGATTCAATCGGAGTGGTAAGAGAGTATATACATCTTTTCAAAAAATACGGCGGTAAACCATCAGGTCAACTGTTCAACGAATCTTTTAAATCATTTATTGAACTAAAAATGTCAAAGGTTTTTACATTATACATAGAACAGGAAATTTTATTTTCATAGTCGAATATTGGAGCATTCATAATGTCCTCGGTATAAACGCCACTAAAGAACTCGGCAAATAATAAATCAACACATGAACTTCCTGAGTTGCATTGCTTGTCATTGAAGAACATTTTTCCTGGAAAACCTTTTATGTTTTTACATTCATTAACAAACGACCAACATAATTTTGAATCATGTTTAATATTAGTTTCAGATTTAGTTATATACGATTGATATAACTTTAGGGGTTTTTAGAAATGAGCGCCTTTTTCCAGAAACCCCTAAAGTTATCTTATTATACATGTATATGAAATATTCAGTCTTTAACACTAGACTTAGCTTAATTTTATGTTTGATATCATGTAATAAATTTCACAAATATTTATTTCGTTTAACCAAATTTTACTCTAAAAGAGCATAATAATAACAATCTTTATAACGGAATCACCAAAATACTGGTATATTTTTGTTTGTATTATTTTTTTAAAATGGTGATTCCGTTATAAAGATTGTTATTATTATGCTCTTTTAGAGCAAAATTTGGTTAAACGAAATAAATATTTGTGAAATTTATTACATGATATGTTACAATAAATCAATACATATGAAGAAAGAAATTCAAAATATATTAAAAATATGAATAAATAACGCAAATAATTCAATCACAATGAAGAGATAACATAAAAATGAATTCTTTAGCAGTAATAACAATAATCGCCAATTAACAAACAAATAAAAATTACACAAATAAAAAAATATTAAAATACAAACCAGATTTTCCAACAATAATAAAATGTATACCTATATGGCTGTAGGTATACATTTTATTTTAAACATCAACTTCAATAATTCAAATTTTGATAGTTTTAAGTGTAAACTGAAGAGGATGCTTTAGATTTGTGATTTTTATTGTTATTTTTTTTATTTTTTTATATTTTGGGTTTTGCGTCATCTATTTCCGCTGCTATGGCCAACCATGACGCCGGAGATTAGGTCTGCAGCTATCCGGGAATTTTGCACGCAACATCTAGGCAGTACACGGGTCCTACATGCATTTAACGTCATATCCGAGAAGACGGAGTGTTTGGCATTTTTATCCCAACCTATATAAATGCAGACAACTTGTCAGGCCGGTATTTGAACCCCGGCCCGTGGCGTGGCAGTACAACACTCTAACAACTACACCACCAAGCTGCCCTTTTATTGTTATTATTTTGTGAATAGTTTTAATGTTTTGAATGGCTCGAATTAATAATATTAATAGTATTATTTAATGTAATGTAATTTTGATTGTTGTTTGAATTATTAGTGCTCCATTTTTGTTAAAAGAGGTTTTCCCGTATAAATAAATAAATAAATAAAAATATGTATATGTGTATTTATTTTTAGTATATTCTTTTTTATTTTAATATTTTTATTTTTTGTATTTGCAGCAATATTATTTATTTAAATATTTACTATTATAAGTTAAATTCGTTTATTTTTTGTAAAAGGAGATTTCGTTTAATAAAGAAACATTCAAACATTCAAACTCGCGATTTTTTACTTCATGTTTAGTCAAGGAGTGAAGACACTCGTTGGAAACTTCAAGTTGAATGCTTTTGTAAACACAGCGAATGTCTAATAATTTATAGCCTTTTTATATTAAGGTAGGGACAATTTGTTGTGAATGTTTTGTTTCATGTTCATTATTTTTTGAACAAACAATTTTATTATTACTCTTAAAGAGCTATATTTCTTCAACATCCTCACAAAGTTTTATAAAAATCTAACCTAACCTGAAATAAAATGTTTAATAATAATAATAATAATAATAATATTTATTAACGGCAATCGCCTTTTACAAAAAATAATGATAAATATAAATGTAAATGTAAATGTAAAACATTTCCATCTGTGATATTGGATTTTAGTTTTGTTTCATCTATATTATTTACTATTTTAGGTTATTTATTTATTTATTGCATTTTAATTAACTATTTTATTTATCTTATAGTCTTGTTGCTTTTTATTTAATTTTGCATTTATTTATTATCGCTTGAAGATGGGGTATATTTTTCTTTTCTTATATAATTCATGTATTTGAATTTGTCAGTTTGATGTATTATATTGTTGTGTTTTGTTCTCTCTCTCTCTCTCTGAGTTCTATATTTATGTTATATTGATTTATTATTTCTTAAAATGGGAATGAGCTGGTTGCATATTGCTTTGACTATGAACTATTTGGGATTGAGAAATAACCATTTTGACGTGTGTCTTGTGCTATTTTGTTTTTTGTTTTTAGTGTTGGGCACAATTTTCTTGTATATTTTTAATATGTATTTCTTATATATTTTAATATGTATTTATAAATCTATTTTGTAAATTGAGATTCCGTTAATAAAGTGAAATTGAAATTGAAAATTGAAAACTATATGTAAAACTATAAACCCCTAATATAAAAAGAAGAGTTTAGCATTTAACATGTTTGGATATGTTTGTGATGTATGTTGGAATCTAATGAACGGGTATTTTGAAAACTTTAACCCCAATCACCAACACCAACTTATGTTTGTGGTGAACGGGCCCATTGTTTTTATTTTTATAATTCAGAACATTTGATAAAAAATTCGCACTTTTTGGCTTTTGGATGGAAATAACTCAAAAACCATCGATAAACTGTATTTAGGTTTTTACATATTCTGAAAAGGCAATCTTTTCTCAACTTCCTCACAAAATTTCATAAAGATCTCACTTAAAATATTAAAGTTATGATTGTTTTTATTTTGATAGTTTATAAAATTAGAAAAAATAACGCACTTTTTGACTTGGATGGAAATAACTCAAAAACCATATTCTGAAAAAACAATATTTTCCTAACATTCTTACAAAATTTAATATAAATCTCATGCAAAGTTTGAAAGTTATGATTGTTTTTATTTTCATAATTCATAAAATTTGATTTAATAAAAAACGCACTTTTTGTCATTCGGACAAAAATTACTCAAAAACAATTGATGGGGTATATTTAGGTTTTCACATATTCTGAAAGAACAATATTTTTTCAACATCCTCACAAAATATTACAAATATCTAACCTAAAATTTTAAAGTTTTATTTTGTAATTCAGAACATTTGATTAAAAAAAATGAACTTTTTAACATTTGCATGGAAATTCCGCAAAACCATTGATGGGGTATATTTAGGTTTTTACATTTTTTGAAACAACAATATTTTCTCAACATCCCTATAAAATTTTATAAAAATCTTATGCGAAGTTTTAAAATTATAATTGTTTTTATTTTGATCTCATAAAATTTGATTTAATAAAGAAAACGCACTTTTTGCCATTCGGACAGAAATTACTCAAAAACCATTGGTGGGGTATATTTAGGTTATCACATAATCTGAGAGAACAATATTTTCTTAACATCCTCACGAAATTTCATAAAAATATTATGTAAAGTTTTAAAGTTATGATTGTTTTTATTTTTATAATTCATAAAATGTGATTTATTAAAAAACTCACTTTTTGCCATTCAGATGGAAATAACTCAAAAACCATTGATGTATATATTTAGGTTTTTACATATTCTGAAAGAACAATACTTTCTAAACATCTTCACAAAATTTCATAGAAATTTTATGTAAAGTTTTAAAGTTGTGATTGTTTTTATTTTTATAATTCATAAAATTTTATTTAATAAAAATCGCACTTTTTGCCATTCAGATGGAAATAACTCACAAACCATTGATGGGTTTTATTTAGGTTTTTACATATTCTCAAAAAACAATACTTTCTAAACATCTTCACAAAATTTCATAGAAATTTTATGTAAAGTTTTAAAGTTATGATTGTTTTTATTTCTACAATTCATAAAATTTGATTAAAATTCTGCCATTCCAATGGAAATAACTCAAAAACCATTGGTGTATATATTTAGGTTTTTACATATTCTCAAAGAAAAATACTTTCTAAACATCTTCACGAAATTTTGTAAAAATTTTATGTAAAGTTTTAAAGTTATGATTGTTTTTGTTTATATAATTCATAAAATTTGATTTAATAAAAAACGCAGTTTTTGCCATTCGGATGAAAATAACTCAAAAACCATTGATGGGGTATATTTAGGTTTTACATATTCTGAAAGAACAATATTTTGTCAACATCCTTACAAAATTTCATAAAAATCTTATGTTAATTTTGAAAGTTATGATTGTTTTTATTTTTATAATTCATAAAATTTGATTTAATAAAATTAAAATTACTCAAAAACTATTAAAGGAGTATATTTAGGTTTTCACATATTCTGAAAGAACAATAATTTTTTAACATCCTCACACAATTTTACAGAAATCTAACTTAAAATTTTAAAGTTATGATTGTTTTGCAGAACATTTGATTTAAAAAAATATATTTTTTGACATTTGGATGGAAATACCTCATAAACCATCGATGGGGTTTATTTAGGTTTTTACATTTTCTGAAAGAAAAATATTTTATAAACATCCTCACAAAATTTCATAAAAATTCAATGTAAAGTTTTAAAGTTATAATTGTTTTTGTTTATCTAATTCATAAAATTTGATATAATAAAAACTTTTGCTATTCGGATGGAAATAACTGAAAAACCATTGATGGGTTATATTTAGGTTTTACATATTCTGAAAGAACAATAATTTCTCAACATTCTCACAAAATTTCATGAAAATCTTATGTTAAGTTTTAAAGTTATGATTGTTTTTATTGTTATGAATCATAAAATTTGATTTAATAAGAAATGCACTTTTTGCCATTCAGATAGAAATAACTCAAAAACCATTGATGGGGTATATTTATGTTTTCACATATTCTGATAGAACAATCTTTTCGTAACATTCTCACGAAATTTCATGAAAACCTTGTATAAACTTTTAAAGTTATGATTGTTTTTATTTTTATAATTCATAAAATTTGATTTATTAAAAACGCGCTTTTTGCCATTCGGATGGAAATAACTCAAAGACCATTGATGACGCAGATTTAGGTTTTAAGGTATTCTGAAAGAACAATATTTTTTCAATATCCCCAAAAAACTTTACAAAAATCTAGCCAAAAATGTTAAAGTTATGATTGTTATTATTTTTATAATTCAGAACATTTGATTAAAGAAAATTGACTTTTTGACATTTAGATGGAAATCACTCAAAACCATCAATGGCATATATTTAAGTTTTTACATATTTTGAAAGAACAATATTATCTAAACATCCGCACAAAATTTCATGAAAATCTTATGTACAGTTTTCAAGTTATGATTATTTTTATTTTTATAGTTCATACAATTTGATTTAATAAAAAACGCACTTTTTGCCATTCGGATCGAAATAACTCAAAAGCCATTGAAGAGGTAGATTTAGGTTTTTAAGTATTCTGAAAGAGCAACATGTTTTCAACATCCTTACACAACTTTACAACAATTTAACCAAAAATGTTAAAGTTATGATTGTTATTATTTTTATAATTCAGAACATTTGATTAAAAAAATTGACTTTTTGACATTTGGATGGAAATAACTCAAAAATCATCGATGGGGTATATTTAGGTTTTTACATATTCTGAAAGAACAATATTTTTCTAACATCGTCACGAAATTTCATGAAAACCTCATATAAAGTTTTAAAGTTATGATTTTTTTTATTTTCATAATTCATAAAATTTGATTTAATTGAAAACGCACCTTTTGCCTTTCGGATGGAAATAACTCAAAAATCATTGATGACGTGGATTTGGGTTTTTAAGTATTCTGAAAGTGCAACATGTTTTCAACAACCTCACAAAACTTAAAAAAATCTAGCCAAATATGTTAATGTTATGATTGTTATTATTTTTATAATTCAGAACATTTCATTAAAAAAAAAATTGACCTTTTGACATTTGGATAGAAATAACTCAAATACCATCGATGAAGTATATTTAGGTTTCTACATATTTTAAAAGAACAACATTTTCTAAACATCCCCATAAAATTTCATGAAAATCTTATGTAAACTTCTGGAGTTATGATTGTTTTTATTTTTATAATTCATAAAATTTGATTTAATCACAAACGCACTTTTTGCTATTCGGATGGAAATAACTGAAAAACCATTGATGGGGTTTATCTAGGTTTGACATATTCTGAACGAACAATATTTTTTCAACATGCTCACAAAATTTCATGAAAATCTTATATTAAGTTATAAAGTTATGATTGTTATTATTTTTATAATTCAGAACATTTCATTAATATAATATTGACCTTTTGACATTTGGATGGAAATTACTCAAAAACCATCGATGGGGTATATTTAGGTTTTTTCATATTTTGAAAGAACAATATTTTCTAAACATTCCCATAAAATTTTATGGAAATCTTATAAAAAGTTTTAAAGTTATGATTGATTATATTTTTATAATTCATAAAATTTGATTTAATAAAAAACGCACTATTTGCCATTCGGATGGAAATAACTGAAAAACCATTAATGAGGTAGATTTAAGTTTTTAGGTATTCTGAAAGAGCAATATTTTTTTAACTTAGTCAAAAAATTTTACAAAAATCTAACTGAAAGTTTTAAAGTTTTTATTGTTTTTGTTTTTATAATTCAAAGCATTTGATTACAAAAAATTGACGTTTTTACATTTGGATAGAAATAACTCAAAAACCATCGGTGAGGTATATTTAGGTTTTAAAAGAACAATATTTTCTAAACATCTTCACAAAATTTCATAAAAATATTATGTAAAGTTTTAAAGTTATGATTAACTTAACTTAAATTAGCTTTATTTTTATTCACATATGCCACTTATATACATAAAATACTGCAAACATAAGGTACAACTATTTTACATACAGCGGATGTGAACGTCACAGATACAATAAAAAAGTATAATACGACAACACATGTAAATAGACTAACAAATAAAATATATACTTTTGTAATTATCAAATCAAAATCCAGTCTACTCAGTTTGTCATAAATTCTGATAATGTGTAGTAGTTATGTACAATGAGATGATTTTTTAATGCCCTTTTATAGTTGTTAATATTTGTGATTGTTTTTATGTTTATAATTCATAAAATTTGATTTAATAAAAAACGCACTTTTTGCCATTCGGATGGAAATAACTCAAAAACCATTATTGAGGTACATTTATATTTCTAGGTATTCTGAAAAAGCAATATGTTTTCAACATCCTTACAAAATTTTACAAAAATCTAAGAAAAAAATTTTAAGTTATGATTATTTTTATTTTTATAATTCAGAACATTTGATTTAAAAAAAAAGATTTGTAGACATTTGGATGGAAATAACTCAAAAATCATTGATGGAGTGTATTTACATTTTCTAAATTCTGAAAAGGCAATCTTTTCTTAACTTCCTCACAAAATTTCATAAAGATCTCACTTAAAATATTAAAGTTATGATTGTTTTTATTTTTATAATTCATAAAATTTGATCTAATAAAAACCGCACTATTTGATATTCGGATGGAAATAACTCAAAATCGATTGAAGCTTTAAAAGAGCTTTTCCACTCCCAGATTAAGCATGAAGTAAAATTTCGAGTTTAGAAAAGCCTGAAAATTTGGTTTGGTCGCGTAGCGCGAAGCGCGGAGCGACCAAACCAAATTTTCAGGCTTTTCTAAACTCGAAATTTTACTTCATGCGCCACGCCTGTTAAACACTGAAAACGCTGAAATATTGTGAACGCTTGAACTTCACTTGAAATCAGTGTTGTATACGCGTGGCGCATGAAGTAAAATTTCGAGTTTAGAAAAGCCTGAAAATTTGGTTTGGTCGCTCCGCGCTTCGCGCTACGCGACCAAACCAAATTTTCAAGCTTTTCTAAACTCGAAATTTTACTTCATGCTTAACCTGGGAGTAGAAAATACTTTTTAAAGCATCAAATTGAACTCTGGAGAAAAAACAACGAATATCTGAAGATCTATGTCTATAATCAGAATATGTGTACTTAGAAGAAAAAATACCTGTATGTATTTTGTGTAATCTAATTTTACGCCTTTAAAATTCGAGCAATTTGTTCTAACTGTTCCACGATAGCTAAAGTGATCAGTATTTTTTACTACAACTAAGCCCTAGAGAATATTCTCACCTCCAAATTTGCAATTCAAAATCATTTTTGACTGCAAGGCTAAATTTTTTTGGGATGCTAAGCAGGTTTGGTTTTTATTTTTTTATAATTTATAAATGAATTGACTTACCCATTTGAATTTATTAGCAGCTAATGAAGAAACGTAGAAAAATATATTCCATATACTTGGTCAACTCAACACACACCAAATTAAAACAACAAATAAATAGATAGCACAAAAATTTCGACACTGAAAATCCTAAAATCTACGGTTGGTCCTTGCAGCACACCCGGACATCCCGCGCACGGACACTAAATACCGAAAAAATGCTCGATAATTCAACAAATTAGCAAAAGTGTAGGTTATTGGCCCTCTCGACGGGCAGCGCGCACCACCAGATCAGCAGATCAGCGATCGATCGCACTTGCACTGGTCTCTTCGCGATCACTCTTCGGATGGTATATTTTTGTTGTGGGTATGGGTACGGGTGCCTCCTCTCTCTGATGTGTGTGTGTGTGTTGTGTGCATGTGTTGTTGGGTTGACGCGAGGTGGTATGGTGAAGGTGTTCTTCGCTATTCGGCTGGAGTGTTGAAGCCGGCTCGCGAGTTAGCTACCGACTGCCTGCTCTTGCCGAGGATGGCATACATCTTGCAGACAAGTGGGTCACTCTCTCCCAGACACCCCAGTGCACTATCTGCACATACACACACACATACACGTATCATACATGGTATTACCATTATTGAAGACGATACCGCGAATTCGAAGAAAAAAATCTTTATCGCTTCGACAAAAATCGCCTGATTCATCCGCTTTATCACCGTGATTAATGGACATTTCAGATCATTCTTTGTAATTTTTGTAATTTGCGGAAGCTTTCTTGTAAATTATTTTATGTAATAATTGCCCTACTAGTTATAAAGTAGTAAAACACTTTTTTTAATTACATAGAATTACATAGAATTCTAAATAAATGTATCGTCTTAAGTTGTCTTATTAATTAAGACATTGTTTGCATTTTCACGAATAGTTTTTCGTAATTTTATATATTATAGAATTCTAATTTAAAAAAATGCTAGGCACTCGGTACATGTGACCGACCGCAAACTAAAATGTGATAAGATTAGTATATCGATTATTTCTATCAGAAATAGAGCAATACATTCAAAATATCACTATTTTATGTTCAATTTGCACCGAAAATGTAACTCCAAATCAAAAGAATTTCGGGATTTTAAGCAGGTTAAGGCACTAGACAAAAAGTATGCGTAATTGCAGTTTCCATAATTTTCATAAATGTACGTACATTTTGTCGATTTTCGTCAATGTCTCAAGTCATTGGTTTTCAAGATTTATTAATTTTAAAAGTACGCCTAATTGCAATTTCCATAATTTTCATAAATGCACGTGAATTTTGTCGATTTTCGTCAATATCACAAGTCATTGGTTTTCAAGATTTATTAACTTTCAATATTTTTCTTGTTAAATTTTAGTGTTGTTTTTTTATCTTTTTTGTTAATTTTTTATTAAACGGCAACAGATGCAGCCTACACTCAATTTTTCTGTCAAAGACAGCTCAATTAACTTGTTACAGTTTTACATCATTTGCACAATATCATTTATCGATTTGTAGCATTTATTGGTTTGCCTGGACCACATCGGACTTCCCATAGATGATGCTCCCTCAAAAATTGGTACCAAAAATACCAATCCGCTACATAAAATAGTTTGGGAAGCGCTGCATTAACTGTATACGGTGAGGATTTTTTTCGCTGAAACCTTTCCTATGTTCAGTTTTTGAAAGTCCATGTCAACACAATGTTTAATTTATTTCACGGTAAATAATCTCAATACATTACGAGCAACTACAACATATCCGAGTAACCTCTGATAAAATAATTGATGTAAAAACTGATTTTTTGCAAAGTACTCGTAATTTACACTTGTGTTTTGCAGCATGTATTTCAAAGAAGAAAATAACAGTATAATAATCGATTAAACTACAAGTCTTCAATATTGAGAACGCATAGTTTCAAATGGACTGCGCTCTACCACATTCCACAAGCCCTGTTACACGTTTCCTGAATGAAACCTTCCAGGATCGCTGGATTGGAAGATTTAGACTCATAATAATAATATTTTGTTTCGTGCAGTTACATTAAGTTTACACAAGTCAATAATACAGTTAATAAAATACATGATAAATTACACAATATATATAAAGCGAAGTTTGTGCAAAAGCACAATAAAAGTGTATACAGCGTGTAAACGAACTACTGTACAGCAGGGCTGTGGAGTCGTTGGATACAGTATCCGACTCCGACTCCGACTCCGACTCCTCAATTTAAGATAAAACGACTCCAGCTTCAACGTCCGACTCCGACTCCGGTGATTATTAGGAAATCATAAGGATTAAAGGGTACTATTAAAAACGACATGTATGTACAAGAAGTTTAAATATCGCTCCGCATTCAACGTTCCTTGATAAAAAAAATGGTCCTATTATGGTATCACCTAACACACCAAGCCACACATTAACTGCAAATCTTTGTTGGAATCTGCATTCTCGAATTTGACGTGGATTCTCAGTATCCCAGTAATGGTCGTTTTTTCGGTTGGAGATTCCGTTGTTGTTGAATTTGATTCATCACTCCAAAGAATTAAATTTAATAAATGTTGATTGTTGCTAAGCCAATTATAGAATACTATCCTCCTGTCAGAATCACCATCTCTTAAACCTTGTACTAACTTAATTTTATATGGTCTCATTTTATGTTTTCTCAGAATATAAAATATTTTATGCATACCTATTCCTAAGTCAGCCACTGCTTCGCGTATTGAATTACGTGGATGTGCTCTAAAATAGGCCAATATCAATACTTCATTATAATCTTCTCTTTCTTGTCTTCTCCTTCGTAATTTATTATTAAAACACCCATTTCTCCGTAAATTTTATTCAAGTCTTGCAAAAGTGCGATAATGTGGTTGTCTTCTTTCTGGATACATGTTTCCATAAGTGATACTACTTCTCTAGAATTATCGTTGCATCTAACGAAGACCTTTAGCATATCCATTTTTTCATCATTAGAATAGTAATTATCACCCATCTCTAAAGATTTGAATCAACAACACGCAAGACGGGAAGTTACTACACCACTTTGACATTAAAGCGTTAACAAATTGATTTATGTCAATTGTTATCCATGGCAACTGATAAATTTCATTTATTTGCAATTGTCGCGTTATTTGTATAATGAAGGGGTACTTATTTGATATCATTATAAAGCTAAGGTTATTACCTATTTGAAATAAACAAAATATACAGGGTGTTCTATTAAAGAAAATGAAGCTAATAGCTTTCACGTGTTTATTTGATTTTCAATTGTTTTTCTGACAATGCTACTGAATAGATCATGAGAAATACTAAAACTATTGTCTTTAACCTTTTTTTCTATCTGTACTAATAACGGACATATGTGCTGTGTCACAATAAATCAAACAGACTGTATTTCAAAATTATTGAAAATTTAAACATTTCATCATTAGATTGTTGAAAATTAATAGAAATCTTAAAATTTCATGAAAACCCTCAATATTTTCAAAGTTAAAGAATATTTAGTAAATTCATGAAAATTGCCAAGAATTTTGAAAATTCGAAATTTTAAAAACTTATGAAAAGTATGGAAATTTCGGAATTCAAGAAACCCGTCAGAATTTCGAAAATTGAACGAAATCTACGAAAAGCGTAAAAAATCAACCAAAACATTGGAAATTCGGAAATTCGGGAAACCGGTCAGAATTTTGAAAATTAAACGAATTAAACAAAAAGCGTCAAAAATCAACTGAAACATTAGAAATACATGTGAAAACTTTGATAATTTTAAATTAACTTAAATTGTGAAAAATTCATGAAAACCGTCGAAATTTTTAAATGTAACGAACATTTAGAAATTTTACGATAACTATTAAGATTTAAAAACGAATGACGAAAAGTCATGATAAATGTTCATGAATATTAACTAAATAATTTAAGGAAAATTCATGAAACATTTCATCGAAAATTAAAAAAACTCAGGAAAATCATTAGATTATTGAAAATTATCAGAAATCTTCAAATTTCATGAAAAACTTCAACATTTCTTAAGTTAAAGAATATTTATTAAATTCATAAAAATTGCCAAGAATTTAAAAAATTGAAAATTTTAAAACTTATGTAAAGTATCGAAACTTTCAGAATTTCGGAAAATTTCGGAAAGTTTTAGAAATTCAGGAAACCCGTCAGAGTCTGAAAATTAAACAAAATCTAATAAATTTACGGAAAGCGTTAAGTTAAAAATCAATTAAAATATTGGAAATACATAAAAAATTGTGAAAACTTGATAATTAACTAAAATCTTGAAAATTCAACATTTTCAAAAAACTAAACGAGTGTCTTCCACTCCCAGACTAAGCATGAAGTAAAATTTCGAGTTGAGAAAAGCCCGAAGAATTTGGATTTGGACGCGCAGCGTTCAAATCCAAATTCGGGCTTTTCTCAACTCGAAATTTTACTTCATGCGCCACGCGTATAAAAAAATTATTTATTCAAAAGTTAAATGAAATGCTAACAATTCTTACTTAATAATTTCATCACTTCTCGTAGTTTTTGTAAAATCTCACCATTGTTGACAATTTTCGACTTTTTTTCGACATTTTATCACTTTTCGACAATTTTCAAAGGATTAACATTTCAGAACTTAAATAAACGTTTTACATATTAAAGTAATAAACCTGTATCATTTTCAACTAAAAATAACTAATAACCGTATATTTTGTTTAAAAAAATTTATTCTTTGTTTTCGTTATTGATGCATAATTTTAATGTGCATACAAGTAAGTATTTTGTAGATTTGAAAAATAACGTACAAATACATATAGTTATAATAAACAATACAAAAATACAATTAAATCAAGTAATTAACTGGTATATGTATACATTGATATTGATGTTTGAAATAATAACAGCAAATATAAACAATAGATTATTATATCTCCTAAATAGGGTGGATTTATTGTAAACTCTACGTATGTTGTTGTATTTATAATCAAATGAGAATAATTTTATATATAAAATAATAATCCAATTAAATTGAAAATCTTGAAAATTCAACATTACCTAAAACAATGAAGAGCTTTGCTTAAATAAAGATATGAACATCATAACAAGGTATGCATTTTTTATATTATGGTATCCACATATCGACGTTTATTGTATGTACAGTTGGGATAATCTCAAATCTATAGTGCCAATAATATAAAATTTTCCCGGTTGGCTGGATAAATCATGATTTAATCTGAGGAAAACAAGCCATATTATCCCTAAGACCTGCGCAATTTAAGGTGACCCCGAATGTATATGCACTAATAATCGTATTAATTCAATAAGTCCACTAACACTATATTATTTTTAAACGTTACAAATTAGACATAATTTATTATTATATGTAAAACCAATAATTTTACAGAAAATATATTAAAAAATACTTATTTTTAATCATAAATTTAGAGTTTAAATGCCTATCGAGACTTAATAAGAAGCTATAGGTACAGCATTTTTAAATTACGATTAACGAATAGCGTTACCTGAAGTGTTACGCTCAATTTTCGTCCATCTTGTACTTTTTATTTCGATTTGTCCGGAGTCGGAGTCGTAACTAATTTTCGACTCCGCGACTCCGACTCCGACCAAAATGCCTAAACTCCGACTCCACGACTCCGACTCCGACTCCACAGCCCTGCTGTACAGGCTCTCTACCACATAAGGGGCAGCGTGTAAATAAACAATACCTGCATTTGAAATTACCATACCTTTAGTAGATAGCTCACAAACAATTATTAAAAATAATTAATAATAATAGGCCACATGTTTGTGGTATCTGGTATACGCGCACATTGCGTATTTTAAGAGAGATTCCACATAGACTGGTAGTTTTTAAACGATTTGGATATAGAATTACACCATCCAGAGAAAAGTGGGTCAGATTGTGAAGAATTATGTCTATGTTGTTATTGTGATTTTTTTATACGTGACCCAGTTTCATCTAGTAATTCTAGACAGTGTGTGTGTGTGTAGTGCGTGCTAAGTGATTTATACGTTTCGATAGTGCGTGCGAAGTGATTTATGCGCCTCGCAGTAGTAAAAGTAAATAAAAAATACAACAACTTACGCATCTACGAAAAATATCATGAACACAGGTAACCAGAAGTTCTCAAAAAGTAAAAAATGCATGAAAAATTATGAAAAATCCAATATTTTTTTTCCTATTTTATTTTTGCTGCAATTGGTGTCAAAATATTTTGTGTATTCGCCCTTAAGAGGATGTATATTAGTTCGATTACACGCTGTATAAGACATTACAAAACACGTTAAAAATATTATTAATATTTAGAGGACACGATACATCTAAAAATTATGTTTTTGCAAGAGTACAATTAAGTACATTAAATAATAACATTTGTATATAGTATGATTAAAAAATCGATTAAGATTGATCTAATTCTTGAATATTGCTTGATAACAGCTCTTGCATGCTGTAGTAAGCTTTGGTGAGTAGATGGATTTTAACAGTGGATTTAATTTTTTTAAGCGGTAAGCTTTTTACTTGTTCGGGCAGCATATTAAATAATTTGGGCCCGTAATAGTTAATTCCATTTTGAGATTTTTTTAACCTTGGGCAGCGTGGGTAAATATTCAGTGCTTGTTTGGTATTGTGACCATGCAATTGATAGTGAGTCTGATATTTGTTAAGGTTTTATCTCACCTAAATTAAATATTCAAGAGCAAAAATGCACGGAAGTGTTAATACTTTTTGCTCGATGAAGTTGGGTTTACAGTCATCTCTAAATGGTAAATTAGGGCAGGTGGTGGCCGAGCGGTAACGTCACCGGACGGTATATCGCACGGCGAGCCATAGACCGGGTTCGATTCCCGTGCACGGGGAGATGTTATTTAAAAATAATATCTCGTCGTGACCCTGGGTGTTGTGTGAATGCGTTGTGACGTCCAAATATACATGTGCAATATAACTTGGAATAAGTTAAAATAAATATTAATACAAAAATAAAGATTGATGTTGGCTAATAGTCAAGATACTAAAGCCAGGCAAAAGCCAAACCCAAAAAAAAAAAAAATGGTAAATTACAAATAGCTCGTATAGCTCTTCTCTGAAGCTTAAATATTCTCGTACTTATCCCAGAATGACCCCATGCTAGGATAAAATATGAGATGTGAGATTGGCATAATCCAAAGTAAGCTGAACGCAGCGCGATCTGTGGCAAAGAACTATTCAGTCTTCTTAATAGATAAACACTTCTGCATACCTTAGCAGCAAGAGCGTCTCCGTGTTTATTCCAGGTCAGTCGAGAGTCAACGTGCACACCTAGAAACTTGGAGTGGGTTGTTCGGAATGGTATCGACGTTTTAAGAGAAAATGTCACCATTATTGTTTTGTTGTTATTTAATGACAACATGTTCGGTGTTAACTATTCATGGGTAAGTTTGTTTGCCTCTATATCTTGGTCCACAGCTACCTCCAATCTATTTGATTTTATAATAGTAGTAGTATCGTCTGCTGTGGGGTTTAGCACACCCGTGCAGATAAACGGCGCGCGGAACAGCGTCGTGAGTAGGGTGACTCACCAGGGAACGCAAGTACACGAGGCGACCCGCGTACACCCCCACGACAACGCGCGCACACAGAAAACAACCCCACCGCTCGAACCAGCTACCAGGACGGAAACACGATATAAAAACGCTCGTCCAAGCGATAATAGTCAGTCTGCTTGGCTCATTCACCACATGTTCATCCACAGCCGCTGTAAATTGACCAAACTAACGTGTTCACCCACAGCCGTTAGAAATCAGACATTATAGCGAGTTCACCCACAGCCGCTAAATCCGTCGAACGTCTATCGCAAACACCAGTTACATGGAAAACCGTAAACCAGAATCTAAACTGGAGATCAGGAGCCGCCACGTCCGGAACTTACGAAGAAAGGCGCATCGACAGCCGGCGATACCCAGGTTGATATCCCCGCTGCCACCGACGCCGAAGAAGCCACCACAGGAAGACCAACCGCTTCCTACATACTGGCACATCCTAACCGCACTTACACACGGAACAGAGCTCCAGAACGCCTGCAACCACCCAGTCACACCACTGCCGAGGACCCCGCAGAAGGCATTCTGAGTGACAACGCTGCCAGCCAGTCCACCACGATACCAAGGAGTGGACCCCCTTCACATACTGCCCTGTGATCCCCGTCGATATCGCGTTAGAGCCGCGTACCGACGAAGATTGATTACAACTTCAACGTCAAATAAATAACCTTAATTGTAAATATAATGTAAATAAAAACACGCTACGTTAAACACCTCTCTTCTTACTCTCGCATCGAAGTGGTTGGAGAAACTTCTCCACCATACACCCAAAACACCCAAATCTGCGTATAGAATAGCTGACGAGTTATTGTATATGTTTGGCAGATCATTAATATAGATTAGAAATAGCAATGGCCCAAGAATGGAACCCTGAGGCACCCCACGGTTTATAGGTAAGCACGTCGTTCTCTTGTCCCCTACCAGTACCATTTGAAGCCGACCTGTGAGATAAGAGTTAATAAGTTTGCAACTAGATGGCAAGAAGTTATAGCAGTATAGTTTCCGTAAGAGAACATCATGTGATATGCAGTCGAAGGCCTTACTAAGGACAAGAAAAGACGCAACGGAATACTTTTCATCCTCAAAACCCCTCAATATTTCCTCAGCAAAATCAATAACTTCCCTACAAGTTGACCTTCCCCTACGAAAACCATACTGCATATTAGAAAATAGATTGTTGGCTTGAAAAAACTCTCTGATCTGGCCGGCAAGAATTTTCTCAAGAATTTTGAAAACTGTGTGTAGCAGTGCTAACGGGCGGTAGTTGTTAATTTCACAGACATCGCCCTTTTTATGTATAGGAATAATGCAGGCCCTCTTCAGAATGTCGGGAAATATGCAAGATGTTGAACAAGCATTAATTAAGTTAGTTAGTGGACCACTAATTATATTCGCGACACTCTTCAGAAGATCCACGTTAATTCCATACATGTCCCTACAGTTCGTTTTCTTTAGGTTTTTTATTGTGAGGGTTATTTCGTTAGTACTCACTTTCCTAAATGAAAAATATGGTGTGCTGGTTAGCCTACAAGATTCTACCATCCGTTTTATGGGATCAGCGCTTGATGGTGGTAAGCTGCTTAGTAATGTTTCCGCAACTTTACTGAAAAAAAATAATTAAAATTATTTGTTTTTATATCACACACTGTTTCCGGCTTCGTTTTACTTTGACTAGAATTTATTATTTTCCACATGGATTTAGGTGTGTAGTTTGACTTTACCAAATAATTATGGTTTGCTTTTATTTTGGCATCTTTAAGTGAAAAGTGGTATGATTTCTTATAGCCTAAATAGCAATTTTTAAGCTCGGGATATCTTATGGATGCTTCGCGCATTAAGAGTAACGTCAGCTTTGCCACCTCGGTCCCCCAGTTTATCTCCAAACGATTTCCTTCTTTGGGGTTATCTCCCATCCAAAATCTACAATAATATAGCAATTTTAAAGAAATACTGTACAATGATTTTATAATCGCTTGGCATATTGCTTGGAGCAGGAAGGTTGTTATTTTAGTTCCTTCAAAACCATAAATTATATACCTGTAAGTTTGGTTGCCTAATCCGTGAAATTAATGAAATAATGTATTTACATGGACTTTCTTATACTAAACATAGAAAACGTATGTTTAGCGAAAAAAAATATCTTGATATATTGATTAAAAAATATAATAGTAATAATAATGATTCTCCACAACTTTTATTTAAAAGAAGTTTTAATTACGTTAACAATTTACAAAATATAAAGAAAACGCTAAGCGTAAACAAGTACTTGACCATATTATGACATAGAAGAGACGTTAATTATTTTAATATCCAGGTACCAAGTGAGGCGCCTATTTCCAAAAACCCCTAAAACTATATGAAAACAATGGATTTAGGGGTTTTTGGAAATAGGCGACTCAAGTGTTTTGAATAAAATCCGAAACTTCTCTGATTTTTCAAAATAAATTAAAACCTTTCCCTTTTTGTTTATATATTCAGGCTCAGTCAACTTAGCCCCCCGAAGTTCAACTTTTTTAAAAGAAATTATTAGGCTAGATAGGCCTTAGCTACTGCTACAAAAATTAGATCTAGCGCCATTTAGACAAGTAAGTTAATCTTTAATTGCCTATTCTTTAGTAGCCCATATGGGATTAGTATTAGGTGGTATTATAACTTTAAATTATTGAGGATTGTGTGGGGCTTTAGTTATAATATTAGCTCATGGGTTATGTTCTTCCGGCTTATTTTGTTTACTTTCGGGGGGCTAGGTTGATGCTAGCCTTCAAAATTTGGATTTTTCAAGTTGTTTTACACTATTCGGATTCCTCAGAGCTAGCGCTACCAATTTAAAAGCTAGCGCCACCCCCACCTCCACAACCCCAAAAAATGATAAAACATTTTTAACCCTAGCCCCCCGAAATGAGATTTTTTAATCAAATTGGGTGGAAAAGATAACTTAGAGCTAGCGCCAGCAGAATATGAAAAACATAGCATCTCAAAAATATCAGGTAAAAAAATATTCACATCCGAATTTTGATGCGAGAGCTTTCAGATCCTGTATGCGTATTACCATTTACTTGCTGAATTTGAATACAAAATTATGATTGGCATATAAAATACCGCTTCCAAGGAATATTTTGGCGTTGTAATTACTTTATTTATAGGCACTGGGTATTAGAAAGATGATGGCCTAAAAGACAGTATGGTAACTGACAAGTTTTTTTTTCAAAAAAGTCGAACATCGGGGAGCTAAGTTGACTGAGCCGTATAATGTAAGCAACAACTATCAAAACATATAAGCTAAATATTTGATATGTAACATGGATTAGATATTTAGGTTTGCCTAGAGAGTTGCTCCTTCATCAGTCGCAAGAAATGAATCTTAAACTTAATAATTCAAAAAGGCGTCCCTCCCCTGGAAGTTCAAAACTATATAGTAGACAAAACACGTTCTTTTGGACATGATATCCCAGGCAAGCAAATTATTATCGAAGAATTGGAACCCAGATTCAAGAATGGCGATTACGCGTCATTCAAAATTGGCATCCCTCATGAATTATCAGACATAATTATTCAGCCCGAATTCTGGCCCGACCATGCTTTCATAAATCGGTTCTACATTCGGAAACCCGGCTACTCCACCCACCAAAATTTTCAGACGTCTCCACCACCCATACACACGATATAAATAAAAAAAAAATAGTTACGATCTGTTACTACTTAATATTAGATCTATAAATGATAATAAATTAAACCAAATTGTAATAAACTACGGCCAGTATAATCTAAATTTTATTTGTCTCACTGAGACATGGATTAAATACGATGATCTAGCTTGCAATAACATAGAAACCTTTTCACTAGGATCGCATTACTGCCGCTCCGGTCGCGGTGGTGGTGTGGCCATCTGGTACAAGCAAAATCTAAACGTCACTATGCTCGATATCGATAAATTTAGTGCCGACGGCATCATAGAGATCTGTGGCGTCTTATGGGAAATTAAACGCGGAAAAAACATATTAATTGTCACATGCTACCGACCACCAGCGGGCAATTTCCAGTCATTCGTTACCTCATTACAAAACACCCTACACCACATTCATGATACTAAAACTAAAATAGTACTCAATGGTGACTTCAATATAAACTACGATCCGCGATGTAATAATTTCGTAATATTAAAAAATCTGCTTTTGTCATACGATCTACATCTAATAAATAATGTACATACGAGATGCACAACAACCTCTGCATCGTGTATAGATCATATATACACAAACTTTTCTTCCACAGACACACTCACAATAACAAACACCATATCTGATCATAAATCGGTATTATACAAATTTTATATTTGTCACATTGTAGACAAAAATACAACTATCACTCGCAATTATAATGATCACAACATATATAACTTTCTCAAAGATTTATCTTCTGAATCATGGTCAAATGTGTATGAAGTAAATGACTTTAATACTAAATTTAATAACTTTCATTTTTCCTTTAGTCAACACTTCAATACAAATTTTCCGCTACAGAAAAAGAAAGTCTCAAAACACAAACCATGGGTGAATTCTATAGTCACATCATCAAGTAAAAAACTGCGCGATTTATTTATTCTTAAATCACAACATCCTCAGTTAACTCTAGCATACAACATTTTAAGAAAACAACCTTACAGATTAGTATCTATAACATAAAAAAACATTTTATCAAAATAGAATAAGACAATCCGATAACATGGCGTGATCTGTTTGGCATATAACCAACGAAATTACAAATAAAATAACACCGCGGAAAAATATCAATCTTAAATATTGTTTCAATCCTGAAACAATAGCAACACTATTCAACGATTTCTTCAGCAACGAACCTTTAAATCTAGTGAGCAATATCAGAACAACTCCACCGATAACACAACAGTACAACACACAAAGGCAATCCATATTTTTGAGACCTTATGGAGAAAATGAAATTTTGATCATGATAAATAAATTTAAAAACAAATAATCGCATGGCTTTGACAACATTCCTGATTTCATAATAAAAACATCAGCATTACAGATATTAAAACCAATAACACATTTAGTAAATATATCGCTTGAACACGGAATTTTCCCAGATAAACTGAAAGAATCAATAATTATTCCAATTTATAAATAAACAACAACGAGCACATCCAAAACTATAGACCAATAGCCTTAGTATGTACCTTTTTTTAAACTGTTTGAATTATGCATGCACAATAGATTAACAGAATACCTAAACAAATTCAACATCATCACACCAGCACAGCACAAGTTTCGAAGAACATTTTCGACCACCACTGCACTCAACTCCTTTTATTCAATAATTACAGAACTTCTTGAAGCAGGTAATCATCCCGTTGGTATCTTCATCGACCTCAGCCGCGCTTTCGATTGCTTAGATATTAATCTTTTACTAGACAAACTGTATACATACGGTATACGAGGTACAGCATATAACTGGTTCAATTCATATCTCTCTAATAGACGACAACGAGTAAAAATAACTGACTATGAACATGATACCCCTATAACATAAATTCACACTACGTAATAACCAATATAGGTATTCCTCAAGGATCCATCCTCGGACCTCTATTATTTTTAATCTATATCAATGATATTGTCAATCACATTTCCAACGCTTCGATTCTCATGTATGATGATGATACCTCAGCTATTGTAAGCCATCATGAATCTCCTATTTTAGAGAACTCTTGTAATGCAACATTAATTAATTTATCCCATTGGTTTGCCTTCAACAAACTTTCTATAAATTTATCAAAAACTGCGTACATTAGATTAAGTACAAAACAAACTAAGAAAGACTTGACACTAAATATTACACTAGATACCCACCAGCTGGCGCCAGTTGATAATACAAAGTTTCTAGGAGTATATATTGATCAAAATCTCGAATGGAATATACACTGCGGAAAATTTGCTTCAACAATTAACAAATATTGTTATAACATACGTATTCTCAAAAATTATCTTACTTTATGTCAGCTTAAACATTTCTTTCATGCCGTCATTCAGTCTCTATTGAGATACGGAGTCTGCTTTTGGGGAATGTCTAGTTCATGGCGAGAAGTGTTCATTGCCCAAAAGAGAGCCCTTCGAGCGATAGCTGTTATCGGTAGAACAGATTCCTGTAAAGACTATTTCAAGAAGCTTGGTATACTAACACTACCATCTCTAATTATTTACGAACTATGTCTGTATGTCTATAAAAACAAAAATGATCCTGCATTTGTATTAAACAAACAAATACATAACTACCCTACAAGGACAGCTGATAATCTTTACATAAAACAGTGCAAATTAAATATTTTTAAGAACTCCCCCAATGTACTCGGTGCGCCACTGTTCAACCGACTGCCAGTCGACATAAAATCAAATAGCAGTATGAAAACTTTTTGAAATAAATTACACGCCTTTCTGTTAAATAAATCTATATATAATATAAGCGAATATTTTAATAATTAATTGTTAAGATTACTATATGTATATTGACATGTCTCATATGTATGTATGTACATTTTCGACTAATAAATATTATTATTATTATTAATAATATGAGTAATTATCTAATAATATTTAAGTTAAATTCAACATAATAACATATAGGGAGTTTTTCTTTAAAGTATACGTTTTCCAAATTCAGCTTATTTTCTTTAAATCTTTATATATTCGTTAATTTTTAAGAAGAGTACAATTTAAGGATTTAAACGAGTGTCTTCCACTCCCAGACTAAGCATGAAGTAAAATTTCGAGTTTAGAAAAGCCCCGTGAAAATTTGTCGAGGGTCGCGCAGCGACCCGAGACAATTTTCTGGGCTTTTCTAAACTCGAAATTATACTTCATGCGCCACGCGTATAAAGCGCTGATTTCAAGTTGGGTTCAAATATACATAAATTTCACAACATTTTAGTGTTTTAAACGCGTGGCGCATGAAGTAAAATTTCGAGTTTAGAAAAGCCCAGAAAATTTTTCTCGGGTCGCTGCGCGACCCTCAAGAAATGTTCACAGGGTTTTTCTAAACTCGAAATTTTCTACGCGGGGCTTTTCTAAACTCGAAATTTTACTTCATGCTTAGTCTAGTAGTGGAAAACAGTCGTTTAAAGCTTCAAATTAAACTCTTTAAAAAAAACCAACGAATGTCAAAACATTTACAGCTTATGCATGTTTACCTAAAAGAATTATAATTTAATTAAGCGTTGAGTTCTCTTTCATAACAATAATTTCATTTTTCTTATTAATCTCCAATTTAACAATACATTTACAAAAAATTGACAAAAAGTATAAAACAAAATTCAAACATGTAACACTACAGAAATATCAAATATATTTTATTTAAATCTGTAATAGTTCAAAAAAATCTGTAATAGTTCAAAAACGTTATAGTATAAAACATGCGCATTCAGAATAGGAACTTACAATAAATACATTATTGTATTTAACTGCACATGAAACAAAAAACTCTTTCAAGAGTTTGCTAAGAAAAATCATCCGAAATTTATTTATAAATTCTCCGAAAACAAAAACAAAACGGCCTTTCCATAAATAAGTGCACACTTTTTAGGGGTGCATCGGGGATTTTAACGAATTTCACATGTATTATAAAGGCTATTAACACATGGTTTTTGGTTGTTACTAGAGGTTAAACAAATGATTGTTTCAAAAATTATAACATAATATACTTTTAGTACACTTTTATTTTGAACTCAAAAATATCGTAAACCGTTACTGATACAAAAAAAGTTATACTTGACTTTTTTATGCTTAAATGTTCAAAGTATAAAATATTTTTTTTCCAAAACGAAAAAACTTTATTTAGATAGATTTTATTTAATATATAAAACAAATCTCACAAAATAATCAAATACTTATGTTTAAATTTTTTTGAAAAAAATATATATTATACCCCAATCCTTCCTAAGAATATTTCCGTTTTCAAAAAGATGGGCACTTTTAAACTTGTTGAGATATGATTTTTTCGCCCAAACGCTGAAGGTACGCGAGGCACTCACCGCAATCCGGGCCATTACACCATTGCACAGTGTTCCCAATTGCTGAAAATGTGGCCATAATATGAAGGGGTTATCCAAAATGTATGAAAATTAATATATCGGTTTATTCAAGGTCGCTGAGTAAGAATCTGATTTAAGAGAATTGGATAAACAAAATGGCGGATCCAATATGGCGCATAAAAATTATAATAATTGTCCTATTTTCATGAAAATTCGAATATAGGGCATATTGAAGTAGTTGATTAAGAATATGTAATTACAAATTTGAATAACAAAATGGCGGATCTAAGATAGCGAACAAAAATGATAAGAATTGTCATACTTTCATAAAACTTCAGATATAGTGTTTTACGTGGTCGCTGATTACGAATCTGAAATTAATAAAATTAAGCAAAATGGCGGACATAAATTATCAAAATTATATTTTTTTATAGAAATTTCAGATGTAGGGTTCTTAAGGTCGCTGAGTGAGAATCTAAACTTGATAATTCTCAAAACAAAATGGCTGATCCAATATAATAAAATAATTGTTGAAAATGAAACTGGTGGAGGATCAGATATTCCTAATTTATAATCCAATATAAAGTATATTCACAGTTATAAGAAAATACATCACAACTCTTCATCTGAACAGTGCACGAATTCTAGGGTAGTTTGAAAGGGCACGCAGTGGTTTCGTATTTTAAGTCAGGCTGCCTTAATTGGAAAATATTGTGACATAACTTTAATGCCGTTATTTTTGAGTTAAATATATGTATATATAACATATGAGGTACATTTTGCAGAAAAAAAAACAATCAATTGCTAAAATAATACATCATTTATTAAAACATATTAGATACATACCGGGTGTTGGCTTGGCGGACGCAACATAGGAAATCGCATGTTAATTTTAATGTGTTCAAATATTGGCTTCTCTATTAATTTTAGAGACAAAATGTAGTTCACTTTTTTGTAGAGAAAAAAATTCTAAATTTGTGAATGTTCACACTTAACACTTTAGAATAGAATAGAATAGAATAGTATTTATTTCTCAATACAAACTTACACAAATGTTACATTGTAGCGAGAAAATTGTCAGTTTCAGTTACATATGTATATAAACACACACATGATACTTAAGATAACTATTATGTTTACAGCGATGCATAAAATTCTGCCAAGGAATAGGATTCAATAGAACATAGCCACGCATGTAGTTTACTTTTCATGATATTATATCGAGTTGTTTCTTTTATTTCTTTTGGTAACAAGTTAAATATCTTAATGCTAGAGTAATACGGACCTCTTTCATACACTGTTAGCCTATGTTTCGGTAAGCGATAAACTTGACCATGTCTAGTATTACGACTATTTTCCATAACATTTCCACTGAACTTATGCTTATTACGCCAAAGAAATTTGACACATTCGAATATGTATAAGCCATATAGCGTAAGGAGGCAATTACTACGAAAAATACATCTGCAGCTCTCGCGGTACTGAAGTGTATACAGTATTCGAACGGCTTTTTTTGTAAAATGAAAACTCTAGTAGCATCTGTACTACTACCCCAGAATATAATCCCGTATCTAAGATGCGAATATATATTGGAGTAGTAGAATATTTTTGAAATGGAGAAATGACTGTATCTTAGCAGCATTCTCAAATCATAAATCGATTTACTAATTTTTGAAGATATAATATTAATTTGTGTCTCGTATTTCAAGGTTTCATCGAGAGTAATTCCTAAAAATGTAGCAGTACTTGTAGTACGATAATTAATATCAGTTAATTTTAAGCAATTTGGCATTGTAGTTGACTGAATTGTCTTGAAAAATAGACATTTTGTTTTATTTACATTTATTAAGAGTTTATTATCCTGGAACCAACTGAGTACATAATTCATACCAAGATTTCCGGCTTCTTCAATATAATTTATATCACTGCCTTTTAATAAGAGGTTTGTATCATCGGCATAATTTAGTATGTTCAAATGATCTGGTTTATTTAGAAATAAATTATTAATGTAGACAATAAACAAAAAAGGGCCAAGGACACCACCCTGCGGGATTCCCGCCGACATCCCCAAGACTTCCGACATAACACTGACTCCCTTAGTATTGTCGTTCAACTTTGTTGCATGACACCTCCCTTTAAGGTATGATTCTATCAGGTTATTGGCAACACCTCGAATGCCATAATTATAGAGCTTGGACAGTAGAATATTGAAGTCAATTGAGTCGAAAGCCTTGGAAACATCGAGGAAAACACCACACGCAATCTGTCGTTCCTCTAAGGCGTTTAGTATTAAGTTAACATAATCAAATAAAGCGGTCTCTATACTCTTACCGGTGAGAAATCCATGTTGATTGTCAGATATTAATTTATATCTAATAAAAAAAATGTTTAAGGCGTCTATAAATTATATCTTCAAATAACTTAGATATATTGCTTCAAATGCTAATTGGCCTATAATTGGACAGTTCCTCTGAATTCCCACCTTTAAAAATAGGCACCAAAATCGAATGTTTAAGCTGTTCCGGAAAAATGCCAGTCTCGAACATTGCATTAATAATACACAAAAGAGGCTTTACAGTACAGAATATACTTTTTTTGATGACACATATTGGAGTTTCATCGTAATCTGTTCTGTTTTTATTTTGGATGTTATTCACAATATTAATTAGTTCAAGCTCTGTAATAAGCTCCAGAAATATTGAATTATTGTTGATAGGTATTTCACATACATAGGGTTCATTATTAACAAAAAAATGGCTTAAGTTTTCTGAAATTTCATTAAAATGTTTGTTAAATTTAGTCGATAGTAAATGGAGATCAACATTATTAGGTAGATATTGCTTCTTCTTCTTCTTTGAACCTACTACATCACTAACTATTTTCCACATTGGTTTTGAGCGATTATTTGACATTTTTATTTTATTTTCATAGAACTTTTTCTTTTCATCTGACAGAAGTTGATTATATTCCCTCTGTGCACATTTAAATACCTCGACATATTCTAGCTTATATTTTGACAAAGTTTGAAATAACAACATCCTATCTTTGCTTGATTTTATAGCATCGGAATTATATATTTTTGTTTGTTCTGTGTTTCTTACTTTACGCAAAGGAAAGTGTTTGTAGAAATACCTTAAGTAAATGTTTATAAAGAATTTTTCATTTACACCTTTGGCAACAAATACATCATTAAACATTTCATTCTCTATGTCCAGTGTGAAGTTACTAACACTTTCGTTTGGGTAAATTCGCATTTTTTTTTACTAATGATTGAGATCGGTGGTTTGTTTCATATTTGAGTAATTGCCCAGTATGGTCTGATATAGCAGCATCTAACATTAGAGTATTTATACCTCTATCTGCTTTGGTTATTATATTATCAATGCAAGTGCGAGAACCATCTATAATACGAGTCGGTTCTTTAACAGTTAAATATGCACAAAATGATTACGTTTCTCTAAGTTAAAATAATTAAGTGGAGGTAATGTGATTTTATAAAAATAATGACTAACCATGGAATTGATACAACAATTGCGGAAATTCCCGGTTTTTTTTTTAATTCAATTTAAAGCTTCAAACAAGTGTTTTCCACTCCCAGACTAAGCATGAAGTAAAATTTCGAGTTTAGAAAAGCCCTATGAAAATTTGTCGAGGGTCGCGCAGTGACCCGAGACAAATTTTCTGGGCTTTTCTAAACTCGAAATTTTACTTCATGCGCCACGCGTATAAAACACTATAATTTTGTCAAATTTATGTATATTCTAACTTCACTTAAAATCTGTGTTGTATACGCGTGGCGGAAATTTTACTTCATGCTTAGTCTGGGAGTGGAAAACACTTGTTTAAAGCTTCAAATTGAATTCTTTTTTACAAATCGACGAATGTCAGAAAATGTACACCTAAAATAATTAGGAAAAAGTAATGTGATTTTATAAAAATAATGACATACCATGGAATTGATACAACAATTGCGGTTATTTTCTGTTCTTTTTAAAGTTCAATTTAAAGCTTTAAACAAATATTTTCCACTCCCAGACTAAGCAGACTATTTTTTACTTATTATCATTCAATTATGCCAAACAAGTAGATAGAAGACCAGCATTACGGCTGGAAAAAATAGTGTGGATGTTTTGATAGGGTCCCGCCGCACAGTGGTCCCAAATGCCGAAAATGTGGCCAAAATATGAAGGAGTTATCCGAATTGAATGAAAATTAGTATTTCGGGTATTTTGATGCCGCTGATTAAGAATCTGAAATAAAATATTTGAAAAACAAAATGGTGGATTCAATATGGCGTACAAAAATTATAAAACTTGTCATATTTTCATAAAAATTTGGATACAAGGCATTTCGAGGTCGTTTATTAAGAATATGTAATTAAAAATTTAAATAACAAAATGGTGGATCCAAAATAGCGGACAAAAATGATAAAAATTGTCATACTTTCATAATATTTCGGATATGGGTTTTTGTGTCCGTAAGAATCTGTAATTTAAGGTTGTAAACAAAATAGCCGACATAAATTATAATTATTGTAATTATTTAATAAAATTCGGGATATAGGGTTTATTGAGATCACTGAGTAAGAACCTAAACTAAAAAATGCGCAAAACAAAATGACGGTTCCAATATAATAAAGTAATTATTTAAAAAAGATATTTATAAGAACACGTTTTTTTTTATTTGGCCTAAGTAATAACTAACATTATTTTTACCGAATACATTTGATCATTTGCTTTTCATGTTTAAAAATGCTTTTTCCTTATGATAGACTAGAATTGTTTCAAAATCTATGATAGTTTGTTTTTAGCAGCAACTGAAATGTTTAGTTAAAGTTGACGTTTTTTTATCAATTGCAGCAATTTTGTTAATTTTTAGTGAAGCTGATTTCTTTGACATAAAGACAATTTATCATGAAGAAAAATTGAGTTTGTCAATAGTTTGCAGAATATTTACAAAATATAAAAACGAATTAAAATTAATATCGACTTTCTGCAAAATGTTTGTCTTATTGAGACAAGTCTCCAAATATTCATTGAAACAACTACTTCTCGAGCTAATACCCCGACAGATATTGAATTATATAATGAATATTTGCGTTACACGACAGCACTGCTGTTCTATGCATAATTTATATGCAAAATGCAACATCAGGTCAAATTATTCTCTAACCAAACTAAATGAAACAATAGGAAATTGAAATAAATTGAAAAAATTACTGGGAATGAATTTTAATTGTCTTAAGCCATCTATAGACGCGTTTCGAGATTTATCCCTCATCAGTATAGCTATGCTGTAGACATTCAATACAAAAAATATTAAAATAAAATAAACAGGAAACTTACAGGAATGTCGAAGTGTGTCGTCGAAACAGGTACATAAAACTGGAGCGAGTGAAAATGAAGGAATGTTATTTATAGGTAAAGGATTTATTTTAGAATTACACTCATTCTTGGCAAAAAAATTGTATGCTGAATTGTTTCTGACAATTCTAGCGATGTGTAAGACTTCTGCCAGGAGGCAGTTTTCCGAGAAGAGGTTCCGTCTTCGCCGTATACTGACGGTATTTACCGTCCGAATCAGCTGAAATTTTTTGTAATTACTCTCCAAACAACAATACATGTGATGGAGAAATATCTAATATTCCTTGCCGTTTATTTTTCCTACAATAAATTGACAATAAATACCTATTTATTTAAGCAACTAACCAGATAGGACCCTTTATAACAAAAGCTACACTGCAAACGAAATAGCACCTAATGGCAGCTAGTTTTTTGCGGTTTATTTTCATAATAGCATTACAAAAAAGGTGGCGTTAAGCTTTTGACCGAACACGGCAGAACAAATAACTTTTTCCTTGTTAAAACTAATATTTTTATTATTTTCTATGTAGATTTTCATTGGCAAAGATTGTTAATTATTAAAATAATAAATTATTTCAACAATTTTTATCATGCAGACAATATTTCTACTTACTTTAAGATGAATCCATTTTACAGATCTAAATTTCGTTAACTGCACGCTTATCAATCCACGAATACAAAAATTGTAAAATTCCCGCAATTGTGCTCGCCAGATGTGTACCGCTCCAGGGCTACTTTTGGAATTGGCACTACGCCTAGGTATAAGATATAAACAGTAACTATATAAAGAGTTTGATAGAGCTAATACTAATCTATCGAAATAGTAACATCACAATCCACAGATACTATTTTTTTAATTCATTTTTTCAAAGCTATTCGGGATTTTGATCTACTGTGAGCCGGGCCGGACAAATAAGTCGATCAACTTATGTCTTTGTGTAAATCAGTCATAGTACGCAACGGGTAGATAAGGGTATGATTAATACTGAAAATAGGGGAAGGGAATTGAAAATACAACATAATATCGCGATAAACCTTGAAGCTAACATTCAAAAAATTAATATACATATAAGATAAATTCAAATTCAAAACTATTTGAATTTGAAAAATAAGCTTACGCTTCTTATAGTTTGCATACTTTAAACATAATATATAAAATTATGAAAAATTATTCGTGAAAATGCAAACAATGTCTTATTAATTAAGACCTTGTTTGCATTTAATATACATATTATTAACTCTCTTCTGTGTACCTGTTCATTCCACACACAACACTTTTTCTAAGTAAGTTTATTTTAATTTATTCATAAATTGTTTAAAACGTCATAAGCAAAGCTATACTGAAGAGAGATAAATCTCGAAACGGGTCTATAGATGGCCTAAAACATTAGTTTTAATCCAAGTCCTTTTACTTCTAATTTTTTTGTTAATTCTCCTTTCATTTTAAATATACTGCCTTTCAAAAAATCAGCACACCAAGTATTTATTGCACGATTTTAATAAAATTTACACAATTTGATCATGCAAACGAACTGTATGGATGATCAAAAAATCAACTTGAAAAACAGAAAAACAAATGAATAAAAATTAATAATGTGTTGGGCCTCCACGATTTCCCAAATACTCATTAACACGTCGAGGCAAGCTAGAAATCAGGCTGTCAATATCGACTTGGGGTATTTCATTCCAAACTTCGATAGTTTAACCTCTAAGTTCCATTACAGTGTTAGCGGGGCGCTGTAAGTTACTTATTCTAACACCTATCATATCCCAAACATGTTCTATTGGCGATAGATCTGGAGAACGAGATGGCCAAGGTAACAAATTTATTTCGGCACTATCAAAAAACTGCCTTGCAATGGCCGCTGTGTGAGGTAGAGCATTATCTTGCTGAAAAATGGGGTTCTGCAAGCCATTTACATAGGGCACTAACACTGGCCGTAAAATGTTGTCAATATACCGAATCGCGTTAAGACTTGCTTCTAAAAAAACTAGAGGAGACCGACTACCATATGCTATCGCCCCCCAAACCATAACTCCCCGTGTAAGAGCCGTATGTCTTTCAACAGCAAATTGTAAAATTCTGCGTTCACCGCGTCGACGTCTCACTCTTCTGCGACCATCATGAGCCCATAAACAGAACCGAGACTCATCGCTGAAGATAATGTTATTCCATTCATGGGTCCAATGTTGTCTTTCCCTGCACCAATCAAGTCTTGCTCTGCGATGCTGCGGAGTAAGAGGTAGACACAATTGTGGACGGTAGGATCTTATACCAAAACTGCGGATTCTTCTGTAAACAGAAGATACTCTTTGGCCATTTAGAGCCAACCAGTCATTTCTCAATGCCCGCGACGTTGTAAATATATACTCTTTGGCCATTTAGAGCCAACCAGTCATTTCCCAATGCCCGCGACGTTGTAAATCTGTCCCTTAAAGTTGTAAGACGAAGAGCTCGATCTTCACGCTCAGTGGTGCTTCTTGGACGTCCTGATCCAAGTCTACGTCGATTCTCCCCAGCTTCGGACCATCTAGACCAGCAGCGTACGATCACCGATACACTACGGCCTACCCTTTCAGCAATAGCACGAACCGAAAAACCCGCTTCTCGCATTCCAATAATGCGACCCCTTTCAAATTCACTTAGATGATGATGATATTGTGCACGCCGACGAACACGGGGCATCTTTTTATGTTTTACAAACTGAAACGTCAAACTACTCAGAGGCTACTTGGATATTAGAAGCAATTACATTAAAAAATCAGCAGCTCTTCATAATGGTGAAATCAAGGAAAAATACCATTAAATAATAACCAAAACAATTGATTTTTTGATCATCGATGCAGTTCATTTACATAATCAAATTCTGTAAATTTCATTAAAATCGTCCAATAAATACTTTGTGTTCTGATTTTTTTGAAAGGCAGTATATGTATTTGTTAGTTGGTTTGAAGAAAATTTGACCTAAACGTTACATATACTTTAATAGAGCGTTGTAACAAATCAATTTAAATAAGATTTGAAATATTTCATTGTATAATTCAATATCCGGAGGTGTATTTGCACGGAAAGTAGTTGTTTCAATGGATATTGATCGTCTTAAGTTGTCTTATTAATTAAGACATTGTTTGCATATTCACAAATAGTTTTTTCTTAATTTTATATATTATTAATAACTTGTTTCTCATTATTTACTTGGAAAAACATTTCTACTAAATATAGGTGTTTAATTGAATTCACTTGGTTTGTTTTACTAAAAGTATTTTATTTCAACTAGTTTCGGCTTAATGCCATTTTCAAGAATGATGTAATAATAAAATTAAAACAGACAATAGCCATAATATGAGAAGTGGAGTGTATGAACTAAAATGTGATGACTGCGATGCAATATACATAGGACAAACGGGCAGGTCCTTCGAAACCCGATTAAAAGAACAAGAAAGGATATTTTAAATAATAAACAGACCACGGGTTTCGCGAAACATTGCATCGCATCTAATCACTTTTTTAGTTCATACGATTGTAAAATGTTGCACACAGATAACAAGGGATTAATTTTAAATTATCAGGAAGGACTGGAGATAAGTAAAGCCATAAAGGCGGTCAAAAACCAGGTCAGCGACAACGAGGATCTTTGGAATTCCCCGATAATTAAAGCGCTTATTACCTGATACGCCGACATCTAGTATATAACACCAATTTTTTTCTTTTGTACATCATTCTTGAAAATGGCATTAAGCCGAAACTAGTTGAAATAAAATATTTTTAGTAAAGCAAACCAAGTGAATTCAATTAAACACCTATATTTAATATACATGCTTGAAATAAAACAACTAAGTTATCACTTTATTGTTGAACACTGTAATCGCTACAAAGTTGCCTCTTTAGACTTTGAGAAGAGCAAAAAAATGTTCCCACTTCGATCAATTCTATTATTATCGTTTCCATCACTATTGCGAGGCTCCTAATATTGTAAAGTAGAGTTCAGTTACGATATATAGGTGTTTCAAAAGTATGGAAACATCACATTACAGAATAGTGAAAAATAAGCCAGCCTGAATATTTTTAAGTTTCATAGTTTCTTTAGAATAGATATTTTAAACTCATAGTGGACTTCTAACCATAAAGCATCAAAGGTTGATTTAAGGTAAAATTCTTCGGCATTTCTTTTCATGATTTCTATGAATGACTTATTATATTGCTTACTGGGAACAGTAAGCAATATAATAAGTCATTCATAGAAATCATGAAAAGAAATGCCGAAGAATTTTACCTTAAATCAACTTTTTGATTAAATTCTATAACTGTTCGGCTGTCAATGAGTTAAACACTGATTATAAAACTATTTATTTATACATACGAACCAGAGCTGGGCAGGATTCGAATAATTCAGGATTCGAATCCTTTTAGAGGATTCAAAAGAGGTATTCGAATACTTTAGTTAAACTGGATTCGTGATCCGGATTCGTTACATTTTTTTAATAGGATTCATATTCGAATCCAAATGTGGGTGATTCGAATCCTTATAAAAGGATCCGAATATTTATAAAAGGATTTGTATACTTACAAAAGGTTTTGAATCCTCAAAAATTATTCTAATTAATTTTAAGGATTACCTTGAAAAATGTCTTTTGTGTGTTTTTAAATATCTCGTTAAATCACTGTGTTATACGCGTGGCGCATGAAGTAAAATTTTGAGTTTAGAAAAGCCCAGAAAATTTGTCTCGAGTCGCTGCGCGACCCTCGACAAATTTTCACGGGGCTTTTCTAAACTCGAAATTTTACTTCATGCTTAGTCTGGGAGTGGAAACGCTCGTTCGAAACTTCAAACTGAATGCTTTGACAACAACATTAAATGAGTGAAAATGTTTTTTAACGATAGCAATCTAGTTTTCAAAATTTTGTTTAATATTATTTGAAGTAAAACTGACATGGTAGCCACAATCTAAAATGTTAAAGTTTTCCGACATTTCCCTGATTCAAGATTTTTTTCCTTGGCCTTTTAATATAACTTTCTTCAGTAGGAAACCCCCATTTTGTTAAATTTTTTTGAATATTTTTATCTATATTTAAGTTAATTTTATAAACATTTATAAATTTTGCAAGTTTTGTAATTTACCTGCTGATTTTTACAAATTTAATAATATCACATGGCTTTTTTGTTAGTGTTTTGGTCAATTTGAATATAATTCCATGGCTTTTCTCTGACTTTCCCGGATTTAATGATATTCAGTAATTTTTTTATTTGCGTAATTTTCAGGCATTCGTCGATTTTATAATAAAGTTCAATTTTAAGTTTTGAACGGGTGTTTCCACTCCCAGGCTAAGCATGAAGTAAAATTTCGAGTTTAGAAAAGCCCCGTAAGAATTTGTCGAGGGTCGCGCAGCGGCCCGAGACAAATTTTCGGGCTTTTCTAAACTCGAAATTTTACTTCATGCGCCACGCGTACAAAACACTGATTTGAAGTGAAGTCAGAAACACACAAATATATCTTTAATCAGAGTAACAGGGAATCAGATATTAAGTCTGTTATCAACGATGTTCAGTGTTAATAATAAATAATTAGGTTTTGAATATTTTTGTTAAAACAACTGTTAACGATATTTATATATTAATGGTTGCAGAAAAATAATAAAATCAAATTTATTCTTAAAGGATTTGTATTCGTGATTCGAAAAAACAGGATTCGAATCTTTGATTCGAATCATATTTATCTCTTACGAATCCTTTATTCAAGTATTCGTGATTCGAATCATATTAGGGGATTCGGATTCGTGATTCGAATTCTTTTTACGAGGATTCGTCCTAGCTCTGATACGAACAAACTTTTAATAATCTTAATGAAAACCATTTAATTAAACGAACCGTATAAACAATCCCGCTTAAAATGTTAAAACGGTACCATTTTTTTTCAATTCCACGGAGAAAGTGTAATCATTTGTGCAAAATATGCTGAAACAAAAACTAAAAAAACAGAATCGTTGATAATTATCGGTCGTAACGTCTCAATTAATTACGTTTAGTACAGTCCGTCCGAGAAATCCAAGGCGGCTTGGAAAGCGATTCTCGCTCCATTTCCGAAAAAAGAGCCAATTAGCGGACCCTAATTGCACCTCGTTTTGCTATTGACACGAATTTTTAAAATTCGATTTTTTTTCATTCGTGGGGTTTCATACTGGTATTGGGAACTGCCAAGCATATCGCACCGGTTTGGATGCAGAGAAATCGGTCCAGTTTTTAACGGTTCAACTGATTTGGATCGGATATTCGTAATATAAAAAATTAACAGAAAAACCATCGAAGCATTTTTAGCGTATTGTGTCCACTGCTGAATAAGTATGAAGTAACCGACTGAGCAAACACAATTAAGTAATGATGTTTCATCCAATATTAAAACAACGTTTGGGGCCTCGGTGGCCGAGTGGGTAGAGACCCTGCTCACAGACTCAGAGGTCGCGGGTTCGAGTCCCGTCCGGTGGAATCATTTATGAATAATAAATGATTTCATCCGGGTCCATGGTTATAGTGTGAATGTGTTGTGGCGTCCTAGATGTAATTTCGATATAGAATTGGTTAAAAACAATATAGATTGATGGCTAATGGTCATAGTTACCAAGGCCAATAAAACAAAAAAAACAAAAAAACAACGTTTGATGTTGCTAGAATGTTAATGTAACGTTATTTGTGTATACAGGGTGAGTCACTAAGCGGAAATCGGTCTATCGTTGAAAATAGCAAAAAAAGTTTCAAATAAAAGTTGTTCAGAATCAAGTTTTTCATAACCCAAAATTATTGCTAAATATGGCGGCCTTGCGGTTATACCGGAAGTAAACACCAACTTCCCTATTTTAAATAGAAAACCCTATATATTTTTACATTTTTTGGATTGCTGGTTAAAAATAAACATGAGTTATTCACACAACATTGGGTCTCAGTTGAACCGTTTTCGAGTTATTTCATTTTTTTAAATAAATTTGACGATTTTAGAGCTCGACGCCATTAACAATATCTTCAAAACGAAATAAGTCAGAGTTGTGCGGCTTACGGTTCTGGATTCGGGAAGAAATGTAGTATTTGTTTAGGTTTTTTCCATTAGTCAGATTTTCTAAATTGAACCGAGTCCGTCGACGTTATTCTTCAGTACTTCAAACATGCATAACTTCATTTTTATTAAATGGAACCATCTATCTTGAGATACTTTATCTGATGCGAAATTAAATTTTCTTTTTATTGATACCGGGTTGTTGCCATATCCTTCCAACAGTTTTTGAGAAATTTGCCATTTTGTAAAAATTTTAATACATTTCGTATTATCGCGTTAGCCCTGGATACTGATGACGTTTGGTGATTTTGTTTTGACCTTTAGTTAGTCATTGAGATATTCCCTGTTTTTTTGTAAAGTTCATTTTAAAGCTTTAAACAAGTGATTTCCACTCCCAGACTAAGCATGAAGTAAAATTTCGAGTTTAGAAAAGCCCCGTGAAAATTTGTCGAGGGTCGCCCAGCGACCCGAGACAAACTTTCTGGGCTTTTCTAAACTTGAAATTTTACTTCATGCGCTACGCGTATAAATCACTCAAATATTGTGAAATTTATGTATATTCTAACTTCGCTTAAAATCTGTGTTTTATACGCTATGACCTGCGTACGGCAACTCTTTGTCGGTAGGCACAGAGTCGTGGATAAATAAAATTAAAAACAAAAATGTTGAGCGCCACTTGGTTTTTAAAATTTAAAAAGTAAACTTACCTCTCTTAACCAAGAAATTTGAGGAGAAAATTAATGGTCTTAAAAATGAATGAATTAATACAATATTTAAATTAAAAAAAATAAATTTAATAAAAATAAAAAAATTGATGGTAACAAAAATTAATAGCAAAAAAATCAAATGTGAATGAAAGTAATTATAAATCAATTAAAAAGAAAACTCAGCAATACACAAATATCAAAAAAACGGCTCAACTTCATTTACACAAAATGAATTCACCCAATTAAAATATATCAACAATCTAATAATAATAAAAGAATCTTAATCAATACACAACAATAATTACACAAAAGAATCCAGATAGAATGACGTCACCCTTCTTCACATGTGTTGTACAAATAAATCATTTTATAAACTAATCATAACTCCCTTAAATTTAAACCAAAACTTTAAGAATAATTGAAATGGTTACTATTTTTTCCTAAATTTACTATTTTCAATTTAAATAAATTCTCAAACTTCAAATAAAACTAAACCATATGAATGTAAAATAATTAACTCAAATTAAACTTCAACTAATAAACACTAATCTCCGTTGCCTAAACACCGATCAAGCAATTATTTTTACTTGACGTGTTTAAAACAAACAATTCACTTTATGGTCACTTATCTGTAATTTTTTTCCTGTCCAATTTTCCGATTCACTCGCACCGTCCTCTGATTCAGCAAAGAACAGATTCTCTGGCCTTTCGATTTAATTCCACCCTCTGATCGTACAGCAAGGAATGAATATACACTCGACCCCTCCGGAATACTCCTAGGCACGGATAGACAATTAAAACAGTTTATTGATTTTATCAACAACTTTCACCCTAATATTAAATTCACCGCAGAAACAGAAGTTAACAATAATATTAAATATTTAGATATTTCCATTACTAAAGTCAATAACTCATTCTCTTTTGATATTTAAGGAAAACCTACTTTTACAGATTCCCTCATTCCTAATAACTCTAGACATCCCCTTAAACACAAAGCAGCCGCATTCAACACAATGATCCACAGAGCCGTAAGCATCCCTTTATCAGCTGTTTCGTTAAACAAAGAAATTAATACCATAAAACAGATTGCAACTAACAATGGTTACAACTCTAATTTAATTGACAACATGTTGAGAAAACATAATATCAAGAAAATCGAAAAATTATTATATGCTGGTAATCCATCAACATTAAAAACACCTTTTCGATCAATTACATATTTCATTAATATTAGCCTACAAATTAAAAACATCCTTAAAAAACATAATGTTAACGTTGCTTTTAAAACATATTGTAAAACAGAAAACCACATTTTTAATAACAAAACAAAACATTGTAATCTTAGTAAATCCGGTATATATAAACTTGTTTGTCCCGATTGTGAAGGAGTATACATTGGTCAATCTGGTCCTAATTTTAGCACTCGGCTCAAAAAACATCAGCGCTCTTTTTGGCTTAATCAAATAGAAAAATCAAATTTCGCCAAACATCTAATCGATGAAAACCATTCTTTTGGCGAGGATGTACTTAAGATCATCCATTATGCCGAATAGGGCCGAAAAATGAACCTCCTAGAATCCCTGGAGATACAGAAAGCCCGCGCTAATCCGGGAATCCCCCTAATTAACGACCAGGTCGATCTAGTGTATACCCCCATTTTTAATGCTATTTTGTAAATAACCATTTTGTGTATATATACCTGTACCATACCGTAATTTAAGTTACTCTGTTTGATAATGGCAAGTTGAATTGCCGAAACTGCAGTCACGAAAATAAAAATAGTGTGTTATACAAACAAAGTTAAAGTGTTTTATTTCATTGAATTAACATGTATAACAAAGTAGAAGCCTCCACAGTTTTTCTTCATACATTTGCAAGTCAGGTCAAATAATATAATATATCAAATGAACTTATTTACTAATTTATTTAACTAGAATGTATCTAGTACTACCTATTATCAACCACCGCTCCGTTTAAAGCTAAAGGTAAAGTAACCACCGCTCCGCTGGAACTACCTGCGGGTACCAAGCTAAAGCCCGCAGAAAGCGTGAGGGATTGTTGAAATCGAAACTAACAAATGTTTAATGAATTAAAAATACAATAATAGCACAATAATAGCAGGATGCGTAAGCCGAATGGAGAATGGTGTGTTGTTGAGATAGTAAGGATTCGGTGGATGGAGGAAGCAGTTTGTATATTACTCTGTAGCTCGCTAACGCTCACCCCAGCTCGCTTCGCTTGCTAGCCTGCTCGCTGCGCTCGCAAAAGGTTCGCTTAGCTAGCAACAGACTTGCTTCGTTTGCAAGTTAAACCGCGCTTAGCTTCGATTAACTTCTGTAGCTCGCTTAGTCACCCTAACTCGCTTCGCTCGCTTGCCTGCTCGCTGCGCTCGCGAAATGCTCGCCTTACTCGCAAGTTGAATCGCGCTTAGCTTTGATTTGTACACTTTTAAAATCCCTAAAATATCGTTAAACATGCTATTCGTATTTATTTCGTTTAAAATATAATTATTTTTAAATTTAATTAATTTAAAAAAAAATACATCCGGTTGAGCTACGAAAATTTCATAGAAAAAAATGAGGAATTTTTTGGTACCATAAACAAAAAAAAATATTTTTCAACAAATCCAAGGGGTACGTACCCCTTGATTCGAAATTTGATAATTTTGCAGAATTGCTAAAAAGTAAAAAATATTTATTGCTCCGGTCCTACTTGAGCTAGATATATACATTTTTCAGCATTTATACAAATTTATATTTGCTATCTACTGGCACAACTCTCATTGTACTTTATTAAATACTGAAGCAAAAAAAAATAAAAATTATTTATTTATTTAATTTGAAAAATAAAAAAGAAATCTATTTTCCATCCCAATTGAGCTAGATGAATGAAATTTTTAGCTTTTATACAAATTTCTATTTCCTATTTATTCGTATAATTTTTGTTGTTTCACTGTATTAAATACTGTAGCAAAAAAAATATTTATTTAAAAAATTTAAACTTAAAAAAAATCTATTTCCGATCTAAATTGAGCTAGATCAATGAAATTTTTAGCATTTATAGAGATTTGTATTACCTATTCATTGATCAAATTTTCATTGTTGTACTATAAGTAATACCGGAGTTAAAAAATAAAAATCGTTTTTTTTAAATCGCCGCTTTAGTCTGAAAAGCGGTTTTGAAGCGCAGAAAAAAATACCAATTTTCGTCTTAATAGAGCTGGATGAATGAAATTTTCAGCATTTATGCAGATTCGTATTGCCCAAATATAGTCTAACTCTCATTGTTCTACTAGAAAGATGACCAAAGTAAAAAAATTAAAATGGTCGTTTTTCGTGATTTCGACGACTCCGCCAACATAAACATAAATATTTCAGCAAATATCCAAAAGATAAGAAGCGATCCGAGGCATACTACCCTAAAGTATATTCGATTAAAATGTCAGCCGTTTACGATTAACTCACAGTGAATGGTGAATATTTTTATTCGATTTTTCGTTAAAAAAAATGCCATTTTAGAAAAATCGAAAATTATTGAATTTTGTGAATTTTTAACGGCCCTCCTGGGCCCCTCAGTAAGGGCGTATGAGGCATACCCTAATAAGTGATCTTTTGGATACTTGAAAGTATTTTTTTCAATCGGATAAGTCGTCGCGTAGGCGAACAAAATGGCGGAGGACCGGACCAGATATTATCTCAATTGTGGGCCCCAGAATGGGGCCCCGGTAAAAAGTTCGTACATCAATCGAAAGCCCTTTTAATGGACTACAAGACCCTGAAATATTTCTTTGAAGCTTCCGTTCGGTCGCTATAGCACTTCAAACTTGAAGGGCATTTTGGTTTCAAAAAAGCCGTTGCCACCCCCCGAGTTTGGGCGGCTGGTATAATTCTTATAGAGCACGTCAAGAACTACAGTTTGCTGAAAAATAAGTGGACGTAGCTCATCGCATAAGGGCGTTATTAGGGTCCAAACTTTAAAATTGTTTTATTTGATTGCTGTCCCCTGGGAACGGCAAAATCCCAAATGAAAAACCATTTGAAGGCAAATTTATGGCAAAAAATGTGAAAACTCGAAAAACCCCCCCGATATAGTTGGATCTTTTTTCCTGGCCCTCGGAGCAAAAATCAAAAATCGCAAGGTAGGAAGGGACGCTAGAGGTTCCGCTCTACAACCTCATTTTTTTTATCGTTCATATGAACAGTGTAGACAAAAAATTCAAATGGCACGGGCTTTTTTTGTTGCGAAAATGTCGACGTTTTTCTTCTTTTTTTTGCCCCGCCCCAGAGGGCGTTGGAATTTGTTAAAAAAAATCCCTGTCCATAGAGTTTTTTTGCGCTCTTTCCAAATCTGAAAACCGCTATTTTTTATCTCTTCTAGTTTTGTCAAAAATACTGGGCAAAGGCGCGATTTTGAGGGGGGCGGTGCGTAGCCCGGGGGCGGCCTTCGGCCGCTCCCATCTAATATATATATATTAGGGTGACCAGAAAAAAATGTGAAAGTGATCCCAATAAAGTTCTGACACCAAACTACAGGCCAATCGAATAAAATTTAGAGGTCGCTCAAGTTGAAAGTATGAATTAAAATCTGAAAATCGTTTTTTTCTTTAAATAAAAATCCGTGGAATCCGTGGAACCAACAAATACGTTGCAGTAACGTAATATTTCATTAAAGTACATGATATTCTATTATTATTGATAATCATAATCTATTTATTGTCGATATTATACATTGGGTGCATCATTTTGGGCGGGAATTTTAGTCTCGATTTTTACACTTCCGCAAAACTTGGTGTATATTTTCGGATGACCGGTACCCTATTCACTCTTTTTGATCTTAAATATTCCCTTATACATTAAACTAAAAGTTAAGGTCCTTTGCGCAATTTGATTTCGCCTTATTTATGATGTACATCGAAATTTCACTAAGGTGCTCGGAGACGCGATTTCAGGATTTTTGTATCTATTGATTGAAATTAGTTTTTTACGCCTAATTATATATTTGATCACCTAAATACATTGTGTACAACGATCTATAACTATTTAAATCAAGTTACGGTTAAATTGCGGTTTGTCAGAGTTTTTTCAAAGATTCATTCCGACTAGGTAGTACTGTTTGAACGATGCAGATGGCGCATCGTGCCATCTGCATCGTTCAGCGCCATCTGCATCGTTCAAACAGTACTACCAAAACAACACAATGTCGAAAGTCGAATAACCTTTATTTCAGTCTGTTGTCTGACGTCGCTGTCAAAACATGCCACCTCAACCCGTCAATAAACATTATTTGGTGGGGCCGGAAATTAATCGGATCGGAGATGTTGGCCTGCCAACTAATAGAACGGTGTTGAGTTTGTTACAACCATTTTTCGCGAAATCAGACGGTTCACGAAGCAGCAAAAGACGCAATAAGGGAGGCTACCAGTGTTTATATAAACGCAAAAATTCCAACTGTAACGGAATTTAGTGCTGTAAAGAAGTTGGAGGCGTTACATTCGGGTTGGTTAAAGCTAAAAAAAACCGGAACAGGGTGTCTACCGCGCAGCAAACTGCCATCGATACCTTTTCTGAAACCTTAGATGAGGTTTTCAAGATTACACCTAAAAATGTGTTAGATCTCATACAAGATGAAGATGCAAAGCGACTTTATATGGCTCAACATCAGCCATGTAAATTGCGCCCACGTTCCAGCAGTTCTGATATTAGAGGTTAGTGCACTATAACTATTTAATATTAGTTTTCGCAGTATATTTTAGTGTGGCAATTATTATGCATAAAAATGTTTAATATCACATAGCTTATATTTAAAATATTTTTACAGTCTATTCCTACAAAAGTGATATAGTAAAGTGAAAGTAATTTGATAAATGTTTCTTTCATAACTGTTTTCAATCAATACATATTATTGAAAAAATAAATGTTACAATAGATTATATACATTAAAAAATTTCGGATTTGATAATATATAATCGACTGATTTTGATAAAACATTATTTTCTACAGGTGGCGTTGAACAACCAAAACAACTTTCACAGGAGCAGATTGACGATTCGCCAACGGAAATAGATATGCCCATGGAATGGGAGACTTCGGTATCACATGATTCCCCCCCAGAACTCCCTAGTCAAACATTCACGCAGTCCTCCGAGAAAGCTTTTGATGAATATCCGAAAACAACGAGATTTTATATTATATCCAAAGACGTTGCTCAAGCTTTGGACCGAACAGGAACAAGTAATCGAAATGCATTTTACATCTTAGGAGCGACCTTAAAGACTTTAGGATATAACCTGGATGACACCTCTTTGAGCATTGAGACGATTCGTCAAATAAGAGCTACGTATCGACAAGAGATTGCATCAGATCTAAAACACAACATTGCATCAGAAAACGTTCTGACCATTCATTGGGATGGGAAGTTGATGCAGGATTTGCAAAGCAAGGATGTTGTGGACCGTTTGCCAGTTGTTGTAACTGGCGACGGCGTTGAGGAACTTCTGGCGGTGCCAAAACTGGCATCGGGGACGGGACAATCACAAGCTGAAGCGGTATTCGAAGTGATTCTAGAACATAACTTGACAGACTCCATTAAGGCCTTATCATTCGACACGACTGCTACAAATACTGGTATATATTATAATTTTCTTACGTCAGAATCATAATGCATTATTTCAATATTTACTACAAATAACAATACATCGTTTCATATTTTGTGTTAATTTTTAGGAGAACGTAATGGTACCTGCCATTTGTTGGAGCAAAAGTTGGATAGAAACTTACTATATCTACCGTGCCGGCACAACATTTACGAGATCGTCTTGAGAAATGTGTTCGAGACTTCTTTACCAACGGTAACCTCAGGACCTGACGTGGCTTTGTTCAAGAGGTTTTCAAAGGCATGGCCTACCTTAGACATGGACCGGTTCGAGACCGGTATTGCTGACGAGACCGTCCGAACAGCTCTGCAGTCATCAAAAAGTGACATTCTTACATTCGCTTTTGAGCAAATACAGGTACAAATACAATCTCATTAACCACCAGTGAAATGAATTTATATTTATTAATTACATGATTTTTTTCATTGTATTGCAATATAATTGTTGCAGGAATTCAACTTAAGAGACGACTATAAGGAACTTTTGGAACTGGTCATCTTATTCTTAGGTTCCTCTCCGAAGAGCGACTACAAATTTCGTTTACCTGGTCCTGTGCACCACGCTAAGTGGATGGCTAAAGCCATCTATTCATTGAAGATGTACTTTTTCCGGAAACAATTCAAACTGAAGAAGAAATAGGAAAACGGATTACGCGACATAAATGTATTTATCGTTAAAGTGTATATTAAAGGGTGGTTCACCGCTTCGCAAACGTTAGCTAGCCCAAACAACGATTTGACATTTTTACATGACTTAATTGATTATAAAAACGAAAACGAAATTGTAGCTGCGGCCCTGCTTAACAAATTCACTAACCATTTATGGTACTTGTCAGACGAAGTGATCGGGTTATCATTGTTTGATAAAAATGTTTCTACGGATGAAAAGAAAAAAATTGTCTACGCCATGAACAACAATGCGGCCTGCGAACTTCAGTCAAAACGCGTGAAAATTAATGCCAATAGTGCCGAAGAGCTAGAGTTGTGGAGAAAACGAGATATTTCTCACTTCGTTTCAAACCAAACCGACCAATTGTTCTCGCGTTTTGCAATTGACAGAGATTTTCTTAACGTTGATCCGAGCTTATGGGAATCTATCGAAGGCTACAAACAGAGTAGACAATATTTGTCCAATCTACGAGTGGTTAACGACACTGCTGAGCGAGCCGTAGCTTTGGTTAAGAAATTTAACACGCTAATTACCAATTCGGAGGAGCAAAAGCAGTACTTATACCAATCTGTGCAAAATCACCAGCGGCGTTTCCCAAATGCGACAAAATCCAGTTTAAAAAAATGTCTGTGATTCTTGATATGATTGTAATAATTTTTTGTAAGTAGTTTGATTCTGATTAGATTACACCGATTTGGTATTGTCAAGGAGGACTTTCAAAAATTTCCCAGCAATTCCATCTTCCACCATATTTCGAGTTTACTAGAATAATATCTTTGTATATAATGTATTTAAGTGGTAAAATGAATAATTATACGTCACAAACTAATTTCAAAATACATTAATGAATAACCACAAAAATCCTGAAATCGCGTCTCAGAGCACCTTAGTGAAATTTCGATGTACATCATAAATAAAGTGAAAGTAAGTTGCGCAAAGGGCCTTAACTTATAGTTTAATGTATAAGGGAATATTTAAGACCAAAAGAGCGAATAGGATACCGGTCATCCGAAAATATACACCAAGTTTTGCGGAAGTGTGAAAATCGAGACTAAAATTACCGCCTAAAATGATGCACCCAATGTCTAATGTCGGCAATAAATAGATTATGAGTATCAATAATAATAGAATATCAAGTACTTTAATGAAATAATACGTTACTGCAACGTATTTGTTGGTTTCAGAGAGACCGTTGATTTTTATTTAAAGAAAAACCGGTTTTCAGATTTTAATTCATACTTTTGACTTGAGCGACCTCTAAATTTTATTAGATTGGCCTGTAATTTGGTGTCAGAATTTCTTTGGGATCACTTCAACTTATACTCGAAGAAGAGCGAAAATAAAAATAATAAAACATTTTCTGGTCACCCTAATATATATATACATATATATATATAATATATATATATATATATGTACATATATAATATATATATATATATATATATATATTTATTTATAGATTTTCGCGAGCAAAATATAACTGGCTTGACTTTTGGGCTGCTTTCTCGCATTGGTTGATTTATTTGCGCTCTACGTTTCGGCAGCATCACTTCTGCCATCCTCAGGAGCTTTTTTGTATACTGAGTGATAGATGTTCAAATGTACTGACAATGAACGTGACATCTATCACTCAGTATACAGAAAGCAGCCCAAAAAACTCAAGCCAGTTATATATATATATATATATATATATGTATATATATATATATATATATATATATATATATAGATAGATATATATAGATATATATATATAAAATAAATAAATAAATAAACTTGTTTGTTTTTTGCTCAGTGGGAAAATTGCGAATTTAGAAATGCCCGAAAATTTGGATTTGGGCGCGGAGAGATGCGTAGCGTCCAAATTTAAGGTTTTAGGTTTTTTTGTTTTTTATTAGGCTGTATATTTTTCGAATTTAAGTATTCTAACCTTCATTCAAATAAATGTATATTAAAATATTCGAATATTCAAATGAAACATTCGGGCAAACAATAAAGCAAATATACTATACAGGTTCCGATTAACCCACTAACGACCAAGCAATTATATTTAGTAAGTTAATTTTAAAAGTTGATTTTCGGTACAATTCTGCATTTCTTTTTTTGATTTCAATGAATAACTTATTGTATTACAACTGTTAGTTTCTTTTAGATATACATAATGTATACGCGTACATTTTTGAGCATTCGTCGGTTTTATATAGAAACGTGCAATATGAAGTTTAAAACGAGTGTTTCCACTCCCAGACTAAGCATGAAGTAACATTTCAGGCTTTTCTAAACTCGAAATTTTACTTCATGCGCCACGCGTATAAAACACTGAAATATTGTGAAGTTATAAATACGCTACAATGTTTTTATTTTTTAATGAGTAATATAATATATAGTATATCCGTAGGTCTCTTTTTATTGTAAATTCAATATTTTTAAGTGCGCTGTGAATCGTTTGTCGACAATCGAAATATTTACATTTTTGTTAATTTATTTTCAAGTCAGGTCAAATAATATAATATATCAAATTAACTTATTTAGTAATTTATTTAACAAAAATAATAACGTTGCGTGTATGCAATTTTGCAAATTTAGTAATTCAAGTATTTATTTAAAACCATATACAAACACTCTAATATTCGAATATTTAAATTTAGAAAGTTCCCAGCTTTAGTTAAAACTTCAAAAGGTTGTCTCGAGTAGCACAATATTTTTGTCATTTTTAAATCATTAAATCATTAAATAATCTTTGCTCATTCTTGCAAGAGTTCTAAAATGCAAGATTAAAACAAATGATATCTAAGAGCAAGGCCGTAGGCAGAAAAAAAATCGGGTGGGCGGGATTTAAACATTTCGGGGGGCGGGTTTAATGGTAAAAGTTTTGTTTTTGACCTAATGTACCCCTTTTATATGGTAAAATTTAATGATTTGAAAATTTCTAGAGGGGTTTGAACTCCCTATGTTTTTGATCTAATGGGGTAGCTTTTATATAGTAAAATTTAACATTTTGAAAATTTCGGGAGGGGTTTAAACCCATATACCTCCTTCCTGACTACGGCCTTGTCTAAAAGAGGAGTGCAGAGTGCCCTTTCTTGATCCACCACTTAGCTACGTCTATGATACGACATGTTCTATTAATATTATTGAATAAATAACGTTACTAGATCTTAATCATACGTCAACTCTAACAAAGAATTTAGTTCTCGTTTCTTCTTAGACTCACAATGAATCAACTCTTTTCCATCCTCTTTAATTAAATCCAAAATTATATACACTTGCTTAACAATAGAAATAAATCCTGACCATTTCTAATCTCGCCCATTGTTGAACTCTTTCGAAATCAATATTCAATGATTGTTGGCTTATATTCGATAGCATCTCGAATCGAAAAAGGGAAAACCGAGGAGAAAGTGCTCCTCATCCCAAGTCGCCCTTGATAGGTAATTGAAAATTCCGATGAAGAAAGTAAATCCGGAATGCTCGTCTCTTTCTCATGTCGTAGTGATTCATCGGATTAACGGTAGGAGTGACATATAAGGTTTCCCCCCAGTGAAAGTGTTGTTATTAACACCTACGACTACGACGAAAAGCGTTACCCAATATCTAATTGTCGTCGTTCGGATTAATTATGTCACATAAGGCGATGTTTGGGTGAAACTTTTTCTGTGATTGTGCAACCGATTTAAATTTGCGGCGAAGACAATAGGTTGACACGTTGTTGGATTTACCGGTGTATTTCATTTTTTTATTTTTTGGTCCTGTGAGTAATCGATGAAAGTTTTGCTTCCAATTACAACTATTACTCAATTTGTACAAAACAATGGTTTATAATATCGTCATGCTTTCTTAAATGAATAATATTTGTAGTTACACCATGTTACTACTAGTAAATAATTGTTGAGTATAACCCAGGGGAGTTAATGCTATGGGAGTACTGGAAATCTAGTAGAAAAGGATGTGGGATAAGAGTAAGACAGACGACTGTATACACCAATCACCTGTCTCGCTTCTGGACGCAGCATCGAAATGCAGTTACCAAATATTTTATCGAGACTGGCTAAATTAGATTAGATTAGATATTTGTAGGCCTGTACCACCGACCTTTGCAGATCTATTGTGGATCCCTGTTATCCTAGACGACGTGCTCGAGCTTCGCTTCTTTGATTAGTCCTATTAACCCTGACAGTGAGCCTTGGGTGTAGCTCTCTGCCGGTTTAGTGTTGCCAGCTTTAGGTATCTAACCCTTGCTGTCCTGTCAGTAGACGTACTATAGCCTTGACCGTTTTTCTCTCTTTGTTGTGAAGATCGGTCGTGAAAGCTAGCGATTGTTTTTTGAGAAACTGTTTCGCCTGCCTCTGCCCTGGTGTGTTCGTCCACCAAGTTTGAGTTTGTGTCTCCGTCCGTAGAGACAGGGCCTCTTCAAAATGTCAACCCACCAAATTTTGAAGAGGAACGCCCTCTACAAGCGCGGTAGTATAATGGAAAAAAAGAAATCACAATTTCCGGGGTGTTGATCTTACAATTTATGACCTTATCTGTTAGAATAGCAGGCAGTTTCTCTATTTTCCTTTTTTAAAGAGTTTTAAACGGTCGTTTATGTTTATTTGATGACTCAAGAATTTAACGCATTAATTAAGATGTTATACAATGGTATTATTTGGTTACGTTTTAATCAAATCGATTAAATAAAACACGCTAATCTAGCAATAAAAAAATGCTAAATAAGGTTGTGATTGATCATCTAACGAGTGTTTCCTATCCCAGATTAAGCACGAAGTAAAATTTTCAATTTAGAAAAGTCTGAAAATTTGGTCCGGGCGCGTTGCGCAGCAGAGCGACTGAGACAAATTAGGCTTTTCTAAACTTGAAATTTTACTTCATGCGCGACGAGTATAAAATGCTGATTTAATGTGAAATGGTTTATAACCAACCAATTAACAAGTGAAATACGTTTAGTATGCCAACATTTTATGCAAACATTTTCGAGATATTAATATTTTTAATTAGAAAATCCTCATTTACAAACTCAAATTTCTCAAAAAAATATTGGTTTAATCCAAAATGATTGTTAAGCATTACTCACTGAACTTTTCGCATTCTAATCGAGAAATCAAACAAAATAACTTTTATTTATACAAAAAAAAAACTTGCCATTTACGTTTTCTATACATTAATTTTAAAATTACGAATACTACTAGAAATAATGCTTTAGCAACATTTGGCCTTAACAGTTTTCTCTAGAACGAACCTAAAGGAATATATTCCTTGCATCAGAATTACAACAGAAAATTTGATTTCAGCTTGATATAAGCAACTTAAGTTTATTTAATACATTCAGAAAAATACTACCAATAGCTTTATTTTGATACAATTAAACGTCAGATACATTTAAAAAAAACCCTATTGGCTTAAAATTGTACACGTGGACATAATTTTCGATTGCATATAACTTTTCGCAAAAACATTTTGCATCTAAAATTATAATTAGAGCTTGTTCTACATTATGTTTTTCTTAATTTTTGAACACTTATATTAAATTTTAGATTTAATAATGTAAAGAATTACTTTTCGAAAAAAATTACTACTACCCGGGCAGTAGTCCGGGAATACACGAAATGTTGTTTAGTATTAGTAAATTACTAACGACCTGTTTATTACTCATATCAAACAACATTTCATTTACTTAGTTTAATTTTATTCAGCAGATTGCAATTAAATAGTACATACATTATTTGCTTAAAATTTATTATAAACCTTACCATTAAATTTAATACTGATAAAATCACACAGCTGCATTATTAGCAGGATTGGGCAGGATTCGAATCATTTAGGATTGGAATCCTGGATTCGAATCCTTTTAGATAATTCACAAGAGGCATTCGAATACTTTAGTTAAACTGGATTCGTGATCCGGATTCGTTAGATTTTTTTAAGAGGATTCGTATTCGAATCCAAATGCTGGTGATTCGAATCCTCATAAAAGGGTTCGAATATTTATAAAAGGATTCGAATACTTACAAAAGGATTCGAATACTTACGAAAGGATTTGAATCGTCAAAAATAATTCGAATTTACATAAAAAATTAGTTTTGTGTGTTTTTAAATTTCTCGTTAAATCAGTGTTTTATACGCGTGGCGCATGAAGTAAAATTTCGAGTTTAGAAAAGCCCCGTGAAAATTTGTCTCGGGTCGCTGCGCGACCCGAGACAAATTTTCTACGCGTGGCTTTTCTAAACTCGAAATTTTACTTCATGCTTAGTCTGGGAGTGGAAACGCTCGTTCGAAACTTCAAACTGATTGCTTTGATAAGAACATTAAATGGCTGAAAATGTTTTCAAAGGTAGTTATCTGCTTTTCAAACTTTTGTTTAACAATATTTGAAGTAAAACTGACATGGTAGCCACAATCTAAAATGTTAAAGTTTTCCGATATTTCCCTGATTCAAGATTTTTTTCCCTGACCTTTTAATATAACTTTCTTCTGTGGAAAACCCCCAGTTTGTTAAATTGTTTTCATTGTTTTTGTCAATATTTAAGTTGGTTTTATAAATTTCTACGTGTTTTATAATTTTTATGATGCTTGTTGATTTTGACAAATTTAATAATATCATATGGCTTTTCTGTTAGTGTTTTGGTCTCTTTTCTCTGACTTTCCCGGTTTTAATAATATACAGTGAATTTTTTATTCACGTAATTTTCAGGCATTCGTCGATTTTATAATAGAGTTCAATTTGAAGTTTTGAAAGAGTGTTTCCACTCCTAGACTAAGCATGAAGTAAAATTTCGAGTTTAGAAAAGCCCCGCGTAGAAAATTTGTCGAGGGTCGCGCAGCGACCCGAGACAAATTTTCACGGGGCTTTTCTAAACTCGAAATTTTACTTCATGCGCCACGCGTACAAGACACTGATTTAAAGTGAAGTTCAAAAACACACATATACATCTTTAATCAGAGTAACACAGATATTTAGTCTGTTATCAACGATGTTCAGTGCTAATAATAAATAATTAGGTTTAGATATTTTTGGTAAAACAACTGATAACGATATTTATATGTTAATGGCTGCAAAATAATAAAATCAAATTTATTTTCAAAAGATTTGTATTCGTGATTCGAAAAAACAGGATTCGAACCTTTTTATCGAATCATATTTATCTCTTACGAATCCTTTATTCGAGTATTGGTGTTTCGAATCATATTAGGTGATTCGGATTCGTGATTGGAATCCCTTTCACAAGGATTCGTCCTAGCTCTGATTATTAGTGCGATTGAACGTTCCTTTATTAGGATTGATAAAGGGCTCGCTTATAAATTCCTTCTCAATTCATAAAATCGTACTTTTATCCATGTAATAATAAATGTACAGTGTGAATACCGATTAATTTATTAATGGTTATTAAATTAGAGAATAAAAATAAAAATATGTAATGGAACTTTGTAGTTTATTTTATATAGGTTTGATAATAATAATAATAATAATAATCTTTATTCCTGTTTACACCCAAAGATTAGAGTCGTCAAAACATATATGTTAAATTGTACACGGCAGTCTATCCTGTTTACAATATCGTACAGTTAAATTATTTGTTGGTTTTTCAAATAATAAAACATTTGGAAATCTTATGGAAAGTCTAATGCCCGAATTGGTTTCAAAAATATAGTAATTGGGTTAAACCCGCTCAATATACCAAGTGGGGTCGCACTAACGAATTATACAGTGTTACCAGCGTTCTACTATTTGTAAAGTTCTTACTGTTACGCTTTACAAAACCCAGCATCTGATAGGCTTTAGTGACAATGTTTGAAATTTGGTGTGCAAAGGACCACTTCGAATCCACGGTGACACCTAAATCCCTTATCCCATCAACACGATTTATTGATACATCGTTGAACACATAATTTGTAATGATCGACCTTGTACTTCTAGAAAAAGTAATGATATTACACTTTTTGATGTTTAGCGGTAATCTGTTATCGTTACGCCAGCTATAAAAGTGATCATGTTCATTTTGCAGGTTTGTTGCATCAAGAGTCGATTCAATACGCATATAAATTTTCGTATCATCAGCGAAAAGTAAATAATTGGCATTCTGAAAACAGCGTCCTTTATAAATATATTAAAGTACAAGGCACCCAGGTGTGATCCCTGAGGAACACCAGAAATAACCTTTAGGGGTCTTGATGATATTTGCCCAATTTTAATCACTTGCAACCTATCTGTTAAGTAGGACTCTACCCAAAGTAAAAGAATATCAGTAATGCCAACAAAATGAAGCTTGTTGAGTAATAGCGTTTGATCAACAGAGTCAAACGCCTTGGAGAAGTCGGTATAGAAAGAATCAACTTGAAAACCGCGTTCCAAGGTGTTGCCAATGTAAGAATTATATAACAATAAATTAGATTCCGTAGATGCCCCCACTCAAAACCCATGTTGTTTGTGAAAGATTGAAGATTGAATGAATTAGTTAAGAAATCCGTCATCAATTTTTAAAAAATGTTTGGGATTGTTCCAATTATAGATATAGGGCCATAATTTTATTCAAGTTTGTTATCGCCATTCTGAAGAAGTTATTAATTTGTTAAAGTTTCCAATTTATTTATCACCTATGTCATTTAAATTTTACAAATGTGTAATTGATTGTAAGTTCTATTGATTTTTTCCAAAATAATAGAAAATAACACTAATTTCCAGAGATAGTTTAATATTTTAACGACCACGTGAGATGTTACGAGGAAGAATACAATATTTTTTATTTAGATTTTTTATCCAAAATTAATCAACGAATCACACTACCTGAAGATTATCACACCTTTTCTGGCCACCTTGTATATTGGAATTATGTTTGTTAATTTCCAGCAAGATAGAAAACAACTACTAGATAGTGACAATTTAAAAAATAACCATATTGGTCTACTAAACGCGAATGCACATTTTTTAATAAGAAAGCAATCAGACCATCGGGGCCAGGGCAATAGTTATCTTTAAGAGTTTGTAATGCATTAAGGACTTCCGTGATTTTTATGTCAGGTGTTCGATTTAAGTGAAGAGATAATGGCCAAATCGATGAAGATGTTATTTGTTTATTATGCGAACATAGAGGTCTATGCACTGATTCAAAATGATCAGCAAACAAATCAGCTAAACTACTTCTGTTATTGACAACCTTATTATCCCCAAGAAAATTAGCCGGTATACGATCCCCACCCCTCTTCGATCTAACATGAGACCAAAATGATTTTGGATTTGTATTAATTTCGGACTCAATATTCTCTACGTGATTATTGTAACACAATCTGGATAAGAGCTTGCACTCATCTCGTATTCAGGAAAATGCTAAGTTATCAGATAGAGAGCGTGACAACATGTACTTTTTATGTAACGTTTTTTTTTTTAGAATAATTAGAGATTTTAGTACTTTGCTAAATCATATTGGGAAACTATTCCTAATGTTATACCTGTTTCTTAGTGGAACATGCATTTCAAATGCTTGGAAAATGTACGTATAGAATGTGTCACAAGATAATTCAATACTACAATCATTAAAAACAGAATTCCAATGTGTATTAATAAACAGGTTATTAAGGAATAAATAATCCGCTTTCTTAAAATTAAAACCAACAGTATTGTCTGTCCAAGAGTTGATGTATTCTGATGGTGCAGGTTCAAGCTAAGAGCTGGATGATGCTTATCGCACGATACAAGAGGAAAATATTTTGCCTCAAGTAGAGAATCCAAAGATAAAATAGAATCTCTAAATGCTAAGTCAGGAAGCGGATTATTTATATTTCTTACAGAATTAAACTGATGTAAATTTAAATAACTATATATGTTAGCTAGCAATTCTGATTTTAAGCATGCAGTGTTATTACGTACGCCAAACTCCTCGTTAATCCAAGTTGCATTTGGTAAGTTATAATCACCAAAAATGCACATAATACCGTAATCAGTCATCGATTCTATAACATTGCAATGACTTGAATAGACCGACAAATCAGAGTTTGGAGGTATGTAAACTGCGCCAGCTAAAATGAAGTAGCACTCAGAATTAATAGCTACATACAGTTCATCTGAAATACAACTTTTTCCCATAATCTCATGAGAGTCAAAATTATTAGAGACCGCTATAAGAACGCCGCCACCACGAGATTTATTTGACGCAACATAATCACGATCACACCTATAAACACTGAAACTATCAAAACCTAATTCGGCATTTGAAATGTTGTCATAAAGCCAAGTTTCCGTTAGAATAAGAACATCATAATGCATTAGTGGTATTGAGTTATATCATTGAATAAGTAGTATAAGAAGCGAAACTGTATGGATAATAACGTGCTCATGAAAACTATATACAACCACCCTTGCACGCCTTACACGTCTCAGTCAGCTGGAGACACCACTCAAATGAACGACGTATTATAGAACTAACTGTGCAGTTGTGCTCGTTATGCTCTCCTGATACTTGCTTCGAATGTAACGTGGCGCACAAAGATCGCTTGTTCATCGCGCTGCTTTTTTATGTCCATTTTTTATGTCCCTTGATAGTGGCCGTATTCTTTGCAGTAATAAGAAAACGGCCACTTTTAGTTATACATATATTACCTTTTGCTTATCGCGGGCCTTAGTATTTTACATGCTAAAAATTATACCTTGTGTTAATGTATTTTATCATATAACTTTGAAGCAAATTTTTATTGTTAGTAATGAATCAATTATTTTTCTACATGATGCGCTTAATTAGAATAATATAAACATGTTTTATTCCATTAAAAAAATATATTTAACAATTTGTTAGCAGATAATAGAAATAGAACAATAACAAAAATCCAAAAAAATATCACAGAAATTGTTTGAAATGCCTTGGCTCGAAAACGGACAAACCTCTTATAATTAATTTAATTACAAATTCCACTCGTTCTTCAACAGTATACACGTTAAATTAATCATCTTACTAATCAATCTGAAATTCAAGGCACTTTCATTATTTGTGCACAGTTATTTATTTTATTTTTACATGAAATAAAACATGTTTAAGTTATTCTAATTAAACGCATCGTGAAGAAAAATATTGCATTTATTACTAACAATAAAAATTTGCTTCAAAATTATATGATAAAATACATTAACACAAGGTATCATTTTTAGTATGTAAAATCCTATGGCCCACGATAAAAACAATTTAACTTTAATGTATTATCAAATGTACCTGTCTTTATTTTCTTCAGATAAATTAAATAATTGTTTATCATCATTTAACTCGCAATTTGAATTGTCGGTAATAGTCTCCAGCATTCTTATTTGCATTGATTGTTGTAATGCCTGTCGAAAACCCTTAACCGTGGGGTTGCTATTATAGCCACCTCGATTCCTTAGGACCGAAAACAAATTTTCAAGTGGGTCTTGCTGAAGACGATTAGTTAACAAAAATGTATGCCCACTGTTCTTAATGTCGTCGAATAATTGTAATATTCCTGTAATTGTATGTGCCAAGCCCTCAAAGCAATAAACATTCTTTCGTTCAGTCATAGTTTTAGAATAAACTTTAATTTTATTTAAATAAATAAACCAATCCGTTTCTTAATGTCTCTAACACGACTTTATTTTCATCTGATAATCCATTCTTATATGGATTTTGATCATATAGCGTGCGGCTATTTAACGAATCAAAAAGATCGTTAATAATTTTTAAAAAGCTTGCTGTATTGTTTCCGCTTGAAGACTTAAGGTCACCTGTATTTACAGCAGTTTCGATCGCTGTAGACATCCTCCTACTTAGTACTTGAACTGCAAGTTTTACAGACATTTTGTCAAAATTTATTGGATATATGTGCCAGTTTGTAATATTTGTTAAACATGATGATAATTGAAATTATTTATTTATATTATAAACATGTACTATGTCATTTCACGACACACGCAAATCATCCACAAATATGTCTGTTGAAGCTAAATTATTTCTTATAGATTTAAATAGGTGTGGGGCGTCATAAAGGGCAAACATTTTATTTTCCTCATAGTTAAAAAAAGGATTTTGTTTTGAAATATTTAATAAATTATAAACACGTCTATTGTTAGAGCCCTGATCACATACAATTGATTTTACTCTAAGTCCAATGGACATACACTTTTTAATATTAAAAAGGACTAAATCTTTTAAAATATTTCCTGGAACTGGGCGTTCCGCAATATAATAAGAGATGGGCTGTTTCCATTTTTTAAATAGCCCCCTAATCATAAAAACTAATCCCTTTTTTCCAATAGCTTGACTTCGTCCTAGTTCCTACTATTATATCTTGAATTGGATTGTATTCTAAATATTTCGGACCATAGGGATTTACATGTCAAATTTGAAATGTGTTAATATTGGCTCCGCTAATTATTTGACAGTACCGGTCTTATTACATTATTTTTAAAGCGTATTAAGCTGATGGACTTGGTAATTTATTCAATAATTTAAGAAAAGTATTTACCGAGTAAATTGCCAAAAAACTTTACAATTATTTTGAATTTAAACAAAGGTTTGCAATGAAATCATATTTACAGATATTCCATGTTTTTAAGTGTCAGATAACTGTGATGTCAACCAAAAAATATCAAGTTGCTATGGAGTAGTTGAAATGCTATTTACACGGTTAATCCATTATTAGATTTGTTACCCAAAAATAATCCTTCAGTGAATGTAATCCTACCGACCAACTTCCCGATCCATAAGCCGCCCGCGCCGTCCCATCCCGCAGATAATGTAATGACACCGACACCCATCTAGAACCTTTAGCCGCTAACAATAGGTTTAATTACTTTTTGGTTTTTCCGATATCCCGTCAACTATATATACCGCGCACATAGTTTTAAGAATTTAGTTTGTTATTGATAATGAGCACCTTGTGTCTCGAAATGTACATCTAACATAAAAATAAAAAGTGAAGTAAGGAATAACAGTCTTTCTATTTGTGATTAATCACTTCACGTAAACTCGAAACAATACAGAAATTATTCATATTTGAATATAAATATTCAAATTTTTGAATAATTCAAATATTTGTGAATGCATATTTGGTTACTTAACCATGAAAAATATCCAACGTTAATATATATATATTTTTAACTTCACTTGAAATCAGTGTTTTATAGGCGTGGCGCATGAAGTAAAATTTCGAGTTTAGAAAAGCCCCGTGAAAATTTATCTCGGGTCGCTGGGCGACCCTCGACAAATTTTCTACGCGGGGCTTTTCTAAACTCGAAATTTTACTTCATGCTTAGTCTGGGAGTGGACAACACTCGTTTGAATTTTAAATTTAACTCTTTTAAAAAATCGACGTATGTAATATAATAAATCATTCATTGAAATCATAGAAAAAGATGCAAAATTTTACCTGAAATTAACTTTTAGAGTTAACTTTATAATTTGTTCGGCTCTTAATGGGTGAATATTCTATTCCTAAAAAAAACCGTTTTTATTTAATATTAAAGTTGCATTTAATACAATAACAAACTGTGAATAAATCGACATAAATCTAGAAATATCAAAAATCTCGACATGTAGAAAATCTTGACCGTCCACTCCCAGACTAAGCATGAAGTAAAATTTCGAGTTTAGAAAAGCCCCGCGTAGAAAATTTGTCGAGGGTCGCGCAGCGACCCGAGACAAATTTTCACGGGGCTTTTCTAAACTCGAAATTTTACTTCATGCGCCACGCGTATAAGACACTGATTTAAAGTGAAGTTAAAAACGCACTGAAAACCAACCCAATTCGATATTTTTTCCAAATTGGATGTTTTCTTTCCTATCCATACTATAAACCTTCAGATATTCGTTGTTTTCTTGTAAATAAACTTCGATTCCCTGTAGTCCTTCGGTCTCCGAAGACCATGATTGGTCCTTCGAGCTGTAGCCTTTGTAAATTGGTAATAAACTTAGTAATCTAGAGTAATCCTTTAATTTGAAACTTCTAAGAACGAGGGTTGTCCACTCCCAGACTAAGCATGAAGTAAAATTTCGAGTTTAGAAAAGCCCCGCGTAGAAAATTTGTCGAGGGTCGCGCAGCGACCCGAGACAAATTTTCACGGGGCTTTTCTAAACTCGAAATTTTACTTTATGCGTCAGGCGTATAAAACACAGATTCAAAATGAAGTTCAATAACACATATATCATCATTAATTAAAATCATTATATAATCAGATATTTAGTCGGTAAATGAACATGTTTGTTAATAGAAACTGATGCAATAAAATATTACTGGTTGCAAATAATAGATTCAAATTTATTTTTAAAGGATTTGTATCCGTGATTCAAAAATGAGGATTCGAATCATATTTTTTACTTACGAATCCTTTATTCGAGTATTCGTGATTCGAATCATATTAGGTGATTCGGATTCGTGATTCGAATCATGTTTTCGAGGATTCATCCCAGCTCTGATATCTCCATATGCGCCCATAACAAAAACAAAAGTCGTGTTTGAAAAAACAATAACGAATCGTTTGCAGATTTAATTTGTTTATGAGGTAAGTTCATAAATCGGGCTATAAGAATATTTTTAGAAATTTTGGAAAAAATTACAAATGACAGATATGATCAATTTTGAAATATCGAAAATTTCTTTTTTTTTCAAATTACATCGAAACAATTAAAGATGTGTGAAATGTGAAAGCAAATTATTAGTATGCACTAAAATACGCAAATTTGCCTCCATTTAACCGATTCTCTATCTCTTCAAATAAGCGAGATAGTGCAGCTCGAAAAACGGGCACCCTGTATATTTTGAAACAATACAACAGATAATTGTCAATACCCCTCCCCCCGTAAATTGCTCTCTGGATCCGTCACTGCGATCACCCATAGAGTAGCTCTAAAAACGGACACCTTAAGATTTTTTTTCGCGAATCCCTGTCATTAATTAAGCCTATTAATAAATATGTTTTGGGCACTACAAGCGGTAACCCCCCCTTTGTTTTTTCTTACGACTATTTTGTCCCGCACACGCCGGTCCTGAATATTAAAAACTCACCGTCTCCACAGTAGAAATTTCATTTTCGTCTATTGGTAATTTTCCATAGCACTTTCTTATTGGCAACTTCAATTTAAATACGTTTTCTTCTGAAGTTGAAGGAATTTCGCGAACATTTTTTCTAGCACCATTTTTCATGATATATTTTGAAGCGAAATGTTTTTCGCATATAACACTCGTATGCAGTTTATTGTTTTTTAACTGTAATAAGTTTATATTACCGCTATTCTCAATTCATATTTTTTGTCTACTTTCATCTTTTTTTGGAAATTTAAAGAATGATATTTCTGGATTTTTGTGTCTGTTTATATGACAATTAATATAAACGCAATTATTACGTTTTACATTCATTTTGAAAACTATTAAAAGAATCGCCGGCCGTCTGCTTGTTCACGCACACTCATCAGCCAAAACCAATGATCCAACCCCCTCACTTTCCCGGGACGTCCGCACCTACTTGCTAACCGCTCCGCTCGAGGAAAGTATCAGAAGCGCATAAATATCTCGCGGTCTTCAACTTCTACACAAACTAGATATCTGTAAGATTTTAAATAGTGTAGTTCAGTTGACCGCCTACTTGGTGTCGACGCCAAAGCTGGACAATTTTTGGGGTCACGTTTTTAATGCATTGCGTTTCCCATCTTATATATTATTTAATCAATGGTTATATCCATTAATTTTGTCCGAAGACCGCGAACTTTCTGGTAATAAACCCGTAGTTTGGGCATAGGCGCAGCCACATTTACGGACGATGTAGAATATTTTGTTATATTATTATTACCGAAGACGCTGTTGTTCCTGGTAAAAATGCGTTCGATTTCCGTTTCTTCTATCGATTTGAGAAGAGACGAACAGTAACACCATTTGGCCATTTATCAGCTACCATAATAGAATCCACTTCATCGCAACCGATGCCAATTTTGAAAGAACTGTGGATTATTGCTGATAAGTGGAATGCATACTGTGTTATGTACATCCATAGTATTTAGCCAGGAATTAATATCGTCAACTATCGTGTTCGGGGCGCAGTTGCCAACATAGTAAAAAACTCTTTTTGAAGCACACTTGATAACGGTGCTATTAACTGTACCGCAAATAACGTGGGATGCATTAGAACTGTTCACCTTTGAGTTGGTAGTAATCGCAGTATTTATGCCACTATTAGCGTCTAAGCATAAATTAGAAGCAGTGATTTTAACTGTAGGTTCGCCAATAGGGCGCGCAGTAGACGCTGAAGAAGTGGTACTAATCCTTGTGACTGAATTATAGGTAGTTTTCAATTTTTTTATATATTGATTATTATTAATAATGTTTTTATTTGCAGTGTATTTAATAGTTATAGGTTTGCTAGAAGTGTTCGAGTTATTACATGCTTCCACGTTAACACACCTATTGGTATCTGCAGAATCAGATAAGGATGATAATGCAGAAGTAATGATATTTATTATCTCATTTTTATTGGCAAGAATTAGGTTTTTTGTAGAGAGATCAAAATCGCCTTTTATCGCCTTAATAAAAGATTTCAATTCTACAATTTCCTGTTTCAATAACTTTACCTCAAAGTGTAAAGAGCAATGATTAACGTCATTGCAAATGTTAAGACCTGATACGGAATCAGAGATAGCTGGAAATTTAGTTGTTTGTAATCGAGTTGTAGGTGTTTTAATATCAACTCTATCTTTATCAAAGGCTTTACAGCCTGGGCATTGTGATAAAGACGTAATATTTTGGTCAATATCAGAGAAACCTTTATAACATTTTAAGCAATCATAATGAAAAATCAAGTTTCAATACGCGCAAGTAAATCTAGACGCAACAGATCTCGTACATTTATAGCAGTTCATAGTGCAATAGTATATGCAGCGCAATTTACAGGTTAAAATTAAAGTTGAATTAAATTGAATTAAATTAGATTCATATAAATATATCAAAAATATAATCTAAATAGTAAAAACAATAAGGACAAAGACAAGGACACAACACACCCAGGGGGCTATCAGGGTGAATTAATAAAAACAAGCACAGGTAGCCCACGGGAGGGTAAACAATAGAGAACAGAGGAAAAGGTGTTATATTATATGTTCATTTCAATTTACTTAAATGAAGAATAAATAATTCATAAATAAAAGTCTATCCTAGCTGTGGAAGCGAACCTGTGTCCACTGGGTGACAGTCAGATTCTTATCCGTTAGGCTAATATGCTCATCAGTAAAATAAATTTAATTAAATCTTAGAATTATCAATCTTGATTTAATGTGTGAATGGTGTTCGAACAACAGAAAATAATTTGAGGTTAGTTTGAGCCATATGACTATTAATAAAAAAAAATAACTAAATCGGTTGCTTTTAAGCAAAGACACTCTCATTTACAGGAGGCCTACGGGCACTAACATTAAACTATGTACTAAACAAGGTCACATCCGTGTCACTTTTTAAGATTGAACCAAATTAAAATGCACTCGATGCACATACACACACACTCGAATCTAAAAATTGAATAATATACAGGATGTTGCATTTCAAATAAGAAAGTTGATATTGGCCACTGTTGCATGACACACCCTGTATAAAAAGTCTTTTGTTGAAAAAATGTGCAACTAAAACTAATAATCAAAGTGTTTGAGCGTTTTTTCGAACACGCGTCATTTATTTATTATCAAATATATTCCAGTTAGCTGATACGCACTGTATATGAACTGTGGTATAACTTATATATCCTTCATTTACTACTAATATTTATTAATTTGTTTAAAGAAACGACAAACTCCAATTGTACATCAAAATATGACAAACATTTTGGACTTACGAGGTTTTGGAAGTAGTTGATCGATATAATAATTATAAATGTAACTTATTATCGTATTGTTTGTATTTTCAGGTCGTGCATTCCATTGTGTTCCTCTTGAGTGGCAGTTGGAAAGTAATTTCTGCGTTTTCCTAGAAACATTCTCGGCACGTTCTCAGGGAAATTAAAATATTAACTTATTTAAAAGCGTCGTTGAATCTAATTACCCGCTGATTGTACAGAATGTCAACTAATTCGCGTGTATATAGATTTATTACTAATTCGCGTGCCGATCAAATTTAAATGAGAGTTGAAATTAGGTTTTTGTTGTGTAGAATATATTTTTTTTGCAAGATGGTAATCTAATTTTCCACATAAAACCAATAAATCATCAACATTTTTTTAAAATGTGTTGTAAAATAAGCAATTTATCTTAATTATAATATTACACGGAGGACATTGAGTGGATTGACAAAGACTTTATCTTCGTCAATCTCAACCGTAACTTATTGACAGCTGCTAGTGTCAATTTCCACAGTGGTAAATTGCAATTTCCAGTGAATGCAACAAGAAAAGTAAAAACAGAGAGTCATCGTCCGTGCTTGCGCGATAATAAACCTCCGCTTTGACACCGGCATTCATGTGCGGTAATTAGTGTTCGAAATGAAATGGATATATGAATAAAGTTAATTAAATGGTATAAATTACAACCAGGTTTTCCATACAACAAGAGGAAGTCCGCCGATTCAGTGACAATAATCAATGACCAGCGGTAACGGTCGCGTGCCGGACACTAAACACTAATTAACCTAAGGGTGGATGCACAAGTGGTGCTCTCAGACAATGGGATTTATAATAATTTGTGCTATATGCTACGATTTCCGACATGGAAGTTCTTGTTGCAACTGCTGGTATTTGGGTTTGTGTGATAGATAGCGAATAGTTACAATAGAAAAGATCGTTATCGCCTTTGGGATGGCCATCGAACATCAACAGCCCAGTCATGCCGTCCCAATTAACCCCGCCGGCGCGGATTAATAACATTATTTTTACTGAGAAATCGATTATTACGCTCCAGAAATGAAAATTGAAGTGCGCCATTGTAATTTGTAATTTTCGGCCGCCGCAGCAGCGCGCGGCCAACTTCTTTTGTGGATGCAGAAAAAGTGGAATGAATACTCTACTTCTTCGCTTGTAGACTAGTTTCGGACAAACTAATAACAGGGGAATTGATTACCATCTGCTTTTGATCCTCTCCCAATTTTACTATTATGCAGAAGAAAGGACCTGTTACGTTTAAAGTCACAACAATGTGGCCGTTACAGCGTTTGCTTTCTCATAATGACTTTTTTTTTCTAGATTGATTCGCTAAATTTATAGGTTGCATCACAAAAGAAGTGATTTTGTGAATTAAATAACATTTAGATACGGAATTGCGACTGCGAGTTTTGTAACAGTTTATAATAGCATTATGTACAAATAGTTTTCTCATCATCACCGCATGAGCCAGCAGTCCTAATGGAGATTGTTTTGACTATCAAATGTTTGAAGTTTATTGTATATTATTATTACCCACCGCACACTACTATATAAAAAAGGAACAAATGTACCCCCAAACAAAACAATAAATACAGGGTAACGCAAAACTACCGATATGGTTTGAATGTGTAATAATTTTTTTTATTTAATGTTTAATTAATATTATTATTTTTTTGTTATACAATATTTTTGGCTTCAGTATGAAAAATTATATCCCGCAAGTGGTGGCCATTTTCGGCTTCGCACATTCGTGCTCTTTCCAGTATATTTTCTATAAGTTTTCGTAAAATTTCCGGTGTTATGGCTTGAATTTCAGTGCGAATGTTTTGTTTTAGCTCTGGTATGGTCGCTGGCTTATTTACGGATACCCTTTCTTTTAAATAACCCCAAAGAAAACAGTCTGGAGCTGTTAAATCCGGTGAACGGATGAATGATGCGTTCGCCATAGAGGTCACGTAACAGAGCCATTGTGTCCCTTGCAGTGTGGGCTGTGGCTCTATCTTGTTGAAACCACAACTGTGGATGGTTTTCTACAGCTGGCCTCAAAAAATTGTCCAGCATCGTTCGATATTCAGCACCATTAACCGTAACTGAGGCGCCACGTGCATTTGCAAAAAAATATGGACCATACAGACGATACACCGCACCAAACAGTACGCTTAAGTGGGTGTAATTGTCGCTGATGAACGGTTCTTGGATTCTCCGTAGCCCATATCCTGCAATTTTGCTTGTTTACGAAACCATTCAATTGGAAATGGGCTTCATCGCTCATTATCAAATTGTTAATGAAATCGCCATTTTCTTCTGCTTTTTGTCGGAATGAAATGGCATGATCAAGCCGTTGTTGGTAGTTTATCGGCTTCAATTCTTGCACAAGCTGAACCTTATACGGGAACATATGCAATGTGGCCAAAATTCTCTGAACGGACCTCCGCGATAGCCCCAGTTGTGCCGAACGTCTTCTTGTTGATGTTTCTAGACTGTCCACTACCCACAACACGTTGGATATTTTTCTCCGTGTGGACCGTACGTGGTCTTCCGGTACATGAAAGGTGTCTTACTGTACCATGTTGTCGAAAATTTGCAACTAGGCGGTTTATTGTTGACGCTGAAGGTCCAGTACGCACATTAAAAAAACGACGATAAGCACGCTGCGTCAAAACAATTGACCGTTAATTTTCAAAATAAAATTTAACAATTTCGCTGTTCTGATCGCTGATCGCTGTTCTGTTGTGTACTGTTCCATTTTAAATTCCCCAAGTTTTCTTTACAAAATTCTGAAATAAAATTAAAAATTAAAAATAAATTTAAAAAGTTATTAAACATTCAAACCATATCGGTAGTTTTGCGCCACCTTGTAGTATGCTAAGTACTGATGGACGTTACGAATGATTTCAATTATCGAATGATCGGTAAATCTGTTTAATTGAAATTCGAAAAAAATCGAATTTAATGGAATTATTTAGGTACATTAAAGTGTATAACATTTACAACACGAAAATTCTTCAAGAAATCTTCATGAAATTTCGAGTGGATATTAAGAAGATATTGCTCTTTCAATACATTTAAGCATATTTCAAATTTTACATTAAAAGTATCAATCAGAAACATGCGATATATTTTGAACATCGTAATATTTCAGTGTTTTATACGCATGGCGCATGAAGTAAAATTTCGAGTTTAGAAAAGCCCGGTGAAAATTTTCTACGCGAGCCTTTTCTAAACTCGAAATTTTACTTCATGCTTAGTCTGAAAGTGGAAGACACTCGTTTTTTTGAAATATGTCACAAGTGAAGCATGATCTTGATAATCGACTGATCATTTGAATGATGATTGGAATAATCATTCGAATGATCATTTAAATGATGATTCCAATGATATGCCTATAAACCCAGTGGTCACGGGTTCGCCAGGTGCTGTGATTCCATCGAGTCCAAGATTTTAGTGTGATTGCGTTGTGATGTCCTATAAATGTGGTGTGGGAGGGGAAAATCCATTTATAGACTGAGTGTCAGACTTCTTTTAGTCAAAAGACTGAGAGACTACCGACTAATAACCCCTCCCACTTTACCGGCGTCGACAACTAAGGTTATTGGTAGGCGTACTTATAATTTCTTGTTTGTACTGTGACTTCCACTGCCTTTTATCAGCGGAGCCAGGGCGGGGACGATTTAATAACGTAAACGACAGATTTTATTAAATTAACTAAACTTTAATTTATTTGTGATAACGCAATTAAAATAAACAATGATTCCTTAATAACTAAATGGGCGTGAATTATTGATGAAATGATAATAACGTAAAATGAATTCAATGTTGCAATGAATTCAATGTTGCAGAAAATATAATTCTGTATGGGCGCCACCCAGGAATTACGTCCTGGGACGATATTATTACAGATCAGATTTCAAGATAGCTCTTCAACACTGATAAGAAAATACGAACCACTTATCTGTTCTCAATGATGCAGAATTCCTCCAGAAATATCAAGCCAACCTGTTTAACCGAGCTTCTGTTACGTTCCCGTGACGACAGCAACGACGGCGGCAGTAGCGGCAGCAAACAACAATATTGGTAGCGGTAGCGGTATCGGTAGAGCAGCGGTATCGCAGCGGAAGCGGTATCGGTACGGCAGCGGTCATACAGTAGCGGTCATACGCTCTTGCGAATCGAATATCGGCATGGAAAGGGCTTCCTTTATGAAAATTTCAAGGTATGAGTTTCACTTTTTAGAAAAAGATTTAACTCACCTTCGTTTAGAAGAAACCCTGCGAAAATTGTCTAATAGCGATAACCTGATGTCCTCTGGACGTTTTCGTACGCCAGGCGAGTCGCAAAAGAATACAACCGAGACCGCAAATTCGACGCGTTGATATGGTGATCACATTTATCATCCCTCAGATACAAAGACGGAATATTGATCGTCGGCATTTGTAGTTTCAGCAAGATAGCAAGATGGGGCTACGGCACACACCACCAGAGTAAAAATGGCTGTTCTTCGACCCCTGTTTCCGAATCATCTCATTTCGAGATTTGGTGACGTGATATGGCCTCTTCTGAGCCCTGACTTCTTCGCATGTTACCTTTTCTATGGGGATACCTGAAAGAACGCGTTTACAAGGAAAAAAGTCTTTATAAGTCCAAAGCATTTTATTATTATCCACGGTCGGAAAATTAAATCTGGCATGTAACGACCATTTCCGTTGACTTTCTTCTATGGGGATATCTAAAAAAAGGTGTTACAAGGACAAGCCCCGCATATTGATAGACTTGAAAATGACGATCACCCGAATCAGAAAAAATCTGCTGGAAAGAGTGGAGACCATTTTTTTAACGCTTTCAACTTGCATTGAAGAACATTAGTCTCCACTCGTTCTAGCAGGTCTCTATTGATAAGAGTAATTTCCTGACGTATCGCCTCTTTTAAGTCTATCAATATGCATGGCTTGTCCTTGAAAACACCTTCTTTTAGATGTCCCCATAGAAGAAAGTCAACTGAAATGATCATTACCTGTAAATATGAAACAGGAATTTGCTTATAAATGGCTCTAGTTGTCAATATATATTTTTAAGGTGGGAGGGGAAGTACATTTACGTACGAAGTGTCGGACTCCATGCGGCTACCGACTAAAACCCCTCCCACAATCTCTTAGGACACCAACCCGGAACCGTTTACCACATTACTTCAGGTTGGGCCTTGCAACCTGCCACGTTGGCTCTTCTTTAAATATATTCTTGGCGTTTTTATGTAGAACGTCCTCCACATATATCGCCACTAATATCCACCGCCGTTTATCCTCCTACATTTGCCTGACGATGTTGTCCGGTGATAAGTAGCCAAGCTCTTCCTCCACTAGACTCCTTTCTGCTGTCCATCGCCTATAGGTAAAAAATGTGTGTGTTCTGCTTCATCCCTTTCATACTCACAGTATTGACATATCGGTGCTACTATTTTCCTACCCTATGGAGGTAGGAACGAAAGCAACCGTGAACTGTCAAGAACTGAAGAACTTTCATACTCACGGTATTGTCATATCGGTGCTACTATTTTTCCTACCCTATGGAGGTAGGAACGAAAGCAACCGTGCCCTGTCAAGAACTGCGTGATGAAAAAAAAAACCTCTCCATGCTTTCTTTCAACCCAGGGTATTATGTATGCCACCAGTCTCGCAGTCCATCTGCCCTTGTCTACCGTGGACCATGCGTCCTGCCATTTCGCCATGGTACATGCCCTTTCCTCTCTGCTGGCTTCTTTGCGACCAATAGGGATCACTCCACCGACAACAAGGACAGCTGCCTCAAAAACCGTGCGATTAGCGCAGGCTCCTCTCAAGGCAGCCCTCCGTTGCACAGAGGCTATACACTTTCTGTATACTTCGATGTGCATCTTGTCTCAATATATTTCTGCTCCTTACAGTAAGATTGATTGCGCGGTGGTCATGAGCAGGCGGCGCTTAATGGACTTCGGACCTTGGGTATTGGCCATGATCCTACTCAAAGATGTTGTCACCGGTGCTACTCGGCGGATATGCTCGCTAAACGTCAGCTTGGAATCGAGAGTTATTCCAAGGTATTTCGCTACTGGTTTCGTTTGCACATTCTTATCCCCCACTAGCATGGGAAGTATGGTTGCTGCGACATCGTCCGCATAGCCGGTCAGGTGCGACTTCTCGGGCATGCTCAAACGCAAAAAATCGTCATATGCGATATTCCAAAGATCTGGGCCTAGTATGGATCCTTGTGCCGCCCCCGCCGTTACTTTTCGCGTCCGAGTGCCCTCTGTAGTTCGGAAGGTAAGCGTTTAGTTGTCAATATAGTGACTATTAAGTCGCGTTATTGGTCCCTTATTCTTGTGTTTACATTTGTCAAAGAATTTTAACTCACATAAATACAAATTTAATACAAACACATATGTTTTCATAGCGTTGAAGGTGACTGTTTTTGAGCCTAAAAATTATGATTCGTCGACAGCATTGATTTTCTGTTACCATTCGAAGAAAACTGCTGCAGAATCGCATCGAATGCTTGTCGAAGCTTACGATGAGCATGCTCTTGGTAAATCACGGTGCTTTGAGTGATTTAAAATATTCAAAAGTGGCGATTTTCACGGGAGAAGCCAAGAAAGTGGAAGACCACCGAGAAAGTTTAAAGACGCCACATTGCAAGCATTGAATGATGAGGATGATGCTCAAAGGCACCAACAACTTACGTATCAGTTAAATGTGACACGAGAAGTCGCCTCCATACGTTTGAAAGCCAAAAGAAAGATCCAGAAAGTAGGAAGATGGATTCCACATGAAAGACGGCAGGAAAACCGAAAAACTACTTACGAAATACTGCTTACCAGGTATAAAAGAAAATCATTTCCTTATCGAATTTTGACTGACAATGAAATACTTTAGCATGCGGCTTACTCATCAGACTTGGCTCTATCCGATCACTGCTTATTTGCATCGATGGGACACGCACTTGCTGAGCAGCGCTTCACTTCTTACAAAAATGGCTCATGGTTTTGTTTGCCTTAAACGATCAACAATTTTTTTGGCGTGGCATCCACAAATCGGCAGAGAGATGGAAAAAAATGTGTAGCTAGCGATGAGAAATACTTTGAATAAAATATTTTTTACCATTTTTATACAATAAATGTGTATTTTCTATTAAAAAATTCCCGTTTCATATTTACAGAGCTGGTACATGCCAGATTTACTTTTCCAAACGTGAATAATAATGAAATGCTATGGACTTACAAAGATTTTATTTTTTACAGATACATTTTACCAATGTATAATGAACAAATAATAATTCAATTAAACAGAATAATCTACAATTGATTTATTATATAATTTTAAACTTTCTTTTTCATTTATCTTAGTTTTGTTAAAATTGACTTAACTCACTCTGCCCACCCGCCCATCAATTATCATTCATAGAAATATTTGAATGATCGCTTTTCTTTTAGGTACACATATCCCAATTATGTGCTATATATTTTTAGATATTCGTTGTTTTTTTTTAAGAGTTCGATTTGAATCTTTAAACAAGTGTTTTCCACTCCCAGACTAAGCATGAAGTAAAATTTCGAGTTTAGAAAAGCCTGAAAATTTGGTTTGGTCGCGTAGCGCGAAGCGCGGAGCGACCAAACCAAATTTTCAGGCTTTTCTAAACTCGAAATTTTACTTCATGCGCCACGCGTATAAAACACTGAAATATTGTGATGTTCATATTATACTGCATATGTTTAATTAATTTTACAAACGGAACCAAATCTTGTGTAATGTGCAATTTTATGGTGTGTATTAATGATTGAATCTTAAAAGTGCGATTATGTTCGCAATCTATAACAAGTTAGTCTTACAAAGACTATATCAAACACTCATTGAAACAACTACTTCTCGGGCTAATACCCCGACGGACATTGATTTTTACAACAAGTGTTTGCTGTTACATACAGTAACCTACTCCAAATGTAACAATTTGGGTCAAATTATTCAGGCCATCCATAGACGCGCTTCGAGATTTATCTCTCATCAATATAGCTTTGCCATTTCCTCTAAACAATTTGACACCTTTCTGCAAACAACAATTAGCAATTTCATTTATACTAATGATGGAATCATTTAAATGAAAATAATCGATTCTATCGACTATGAAAATAATCTATCTCGAGATATTTCCGGACATCTCTCGAGTAATTGTTTGAGACATCACCCGAGAGATAATCCGAAAGATCTCTTGAATGATTACACGAAAGGTCTTTCGAATAATTGCTCAAATGATCAAATCCGTAGAATGATTACTCGAGAGGCTTATCGAATGGTTGTTCAAATAATCAAATCCAATCCGTATGCTCATATCATATTTAAATTAAATTTATTTAAAATATGAATTTGTGTTCAGTACTCATTCAATCACCGGATAACTATATACGCGTTTCAGACTTCAACGCCATCATCAGTATAGTCTCGAACCAGTGCTTGAAGTATACTGCACATCTTTGACCATTTATTATGGCCTGTGCAACTCACATATGTTCAACAGCGTAAACGCCATCTAATGCCCATTAGCTTAAGATTGACGATGCTACTTAAGCTAATGGTTATTAGATGGCGTTGACGTTGTCGATCATATGTAAATTTATTTAGAATTTGAAGCAATTTATTCTTTTCTGTTACACTATTTTCTATTGCCATTAATTGATTGCGATAAACATCGATTTATCAAAATTTAACGTAATAATTTAGTAAACGGTGGAGGCTTCTACTTCGTTATACAGGGTGGCGAAAACTACCGATTTGGTTTGAATGTTTAATAACTTTTTTATTTAATGGTTAATTATTATTATTATTTTTTTGTTATACAGTATATTAATGGGGAATATTTTTGGCTTAAGTATGAAAAATTATATCCCGCAAGTGGTGGACATTTTCGGCTTCGCATTTTTTTTTCCAGTACATTTTCCATAACTTTTCGTAAAATTTCCGTTGTTATTACTTGAATTTTATTGCGAATGTTTTGTTTTAGCTCTGGTATGGTCGCTGGCTTATTTACGTATACCCTTTCTTTCAAATAACCCCAAAGAAAGCAGTCTGAAGCTGTTAAATCTGGTGAACGTGGTCCCGTAACAGAGCCATTGTGTCCCTTCCAGTGTGGGCTGTGGCTCCATCTTGTTGGAACCACAACTGTGGATGGTTTTCTACAGCTGGCCTTCAAAAATTGTCCAGCATTGTTCAATATTCAGCACCATTAACCGTAACTGAGGCGCCATGTGCATTTAAAAAAAAATGGACCAAAGATCCTTTCAGACGATACACCGCACCAAACAGTACACTTAAGTGGGTCTAATTATCGCTGATGAACTGTTCTTGGAATCTCCGTAGCCCATATCCTGGAATTTTGATTGTTTACGAAATCATTCATTTGGAAATGGGCTTCATCGCTCATTATCAAATTGTTAATGAAATCGCGATTTTCTTGTGCTTTTTGTCGGAATGAAATGGCATAATCAAGCCGTTGTTGGTAGTCTATCGGCTTTAATTTTTGCACAAGCTGACCTTATACTTATAGTTGTGCCGAACGTCTTCTTGTTGATGTTTCTGGACTGTCCTGCACACTATCCACAACAAGTTGGATATTTTCTTCCGTGTGGACGGTACCTGGTCTTTGGGTACATAGAAGGTGTCTTACTGTACCATGTTGTCGAAAATTTGCAACCAGGCGGTTTATTGTTGATGCTGAAGGTCCAGCACGCACATTAAAAAAAACGACGATAAGCACGCTGCGTCAAAACAATTGACCGTTGATTTTCAAAATAAAATTCAACAATTTTTGATCGCTGTACTGTTCCATTTCAAATTCCCCAAGTTTTCTTCACAAAATTCTGAAATAAAAATAACAAATATAATTAAATTTAAAAAGTTATTAAACATTCAAACCATATCGGTAGTTTTGCGCCACCCTGTAGTATGCTAAGTACTGATGGGCGTTACGAATGATTTCAATAATCGGATGCTCGGTAAATCTGTTTAATTGAAAGTCGAAAAAATCGAATTTAATGGAAATATTTAGGTACATTAAAGTTGAAAACATTCACAAAGCGAAAATTCTTTAAGAAATCTTCATGACATTTCGTGTGCATGTTAAGAAGTTATTGCTCCTTTAGTACATTTAAGCATATTTTAAATTTTACATTAAATCAGTGTTTTATAAGCGTGGCGCATGAAGTAAAATTTCGAGTTTAGAAAAGCCCCGTGATAATTTGTCTCGGGTCGCTGCGCGACCCGAGACAAATTTTCTACGCGGGGCTTTTCTAAACTAGAAATTTTACTTCATACTTAGTCTGGGAATGGAAACACTTGTTTGAAGCTTCAAACTTCTACAATTTGTTGTAGAATCGCACATTTAATCTCATATATTCACTATCACAACATTCAGACTGGGGTACCACAAGGATCCGTGTTAGGGCCCTTGATATACAAAATTTTCATTTGCTATCTGGATGTAATTGGTAATTAAGATTTTAATAATTGTATTTTTACTGCAGTTGCTAAAAGTGGCCAAGTGCCAATTAAAAACATAAGCGATATATTTTGAACATCGTAATATTTCAGTGTTTTATACGCGTTGCGCATGAAGTAAAATTTCGAGTTTAGAAAAGCCCCGTGAAAATTTGTCGAGGGTTGTTGCGCGCCCCTCAACAAATTTTCTAAGCGGGGCTTTTCAAAACTCGAAATTTTACTTCACGCTTAGTCTGGGAGTGGAAGACACTCATTACGTTAAAATATATCACAAATGTCGAATAATCCTGATAATCGACTGATCATTTGAATGATGACTCAAATAATCATTCGAATGATCATGTGACCTTGCGTTGGGCAGCTCTTAGCCAGGGGCGGTGTCGGGGTTCAAAAAAATAAAAACAAACAAACTACTTTTGGGCGCCACTTGGTTTTATAACTTGCTATTGGCTTTATCCCCACTTAAACCAAGAATCTAGGAACAGGTTAGTATAGTTAAATAATGATATATTATTTAAAAAAAAGTATTTAATAAAAAATAAACAGAATATAATAGAAGTTGATTGCAAATAAATAAAATGGGTAGTTAAAAAAACATAATAAAATGTCGAGACACTTTAGATGAAAAAAATAATACCCAAAAGCCTGTATTCAGCTCAGTAATTTCCCCTGAAAGTTAATTTTTATCTTTAAACCCAATAAAAAAATATTATGCGAGAATCACAAATGGTGATTGATTTGTCAAAAAATAAAACATTTAAAGATATACACAAATTATTGGTTAGAAAAAATACGTCATTTTTCTTTACAGTAATTTCACAAAATAATAATAATAATACGTCTTTATTTATTATAGAAAAAATATTTTACAAAATGTCTAGTAAAAGTAACAGGCGAAATTCAGTTAGCCTAATGACTATTAACTGTTCTTCCACTTAACCTGAAGAATATTAACAGATTATTGCATAAATGGTTCATACAAATAATATTTAATTAAGAAAAAGTACTTTTTTAAAAGTAAAAGTAAAAGTAAAAGTATGTGCGATAAAACGAATTAGGATTAACACTACGATTAACATTAACACTAACATTAACATTAACATTAACGTCACTCTCAAGGCCCATCAAAACTCATCCGCAAGCAAGTGACGACGAAATTCCCGCTTAAAATTTGTCAATGTGAGATTTTTGAGTTGTGTTGGAATTTTATTATATATTTTATAAATATTGCAACTAAATGATCTCTGAAACAGAGCCGTTTTATGACATGGCGGTGAAATAGTTCCTCTAAATCTCACATTGATATTATGTACATCACATCGATACACGATTCTATCGTAAAGGTGGGGAGGCGTACGATAGAGGATTATTTTATGGTAGAGAGATGCACAATGTGGAATTCGACGTTTCTCCATATTTAGCCACTGTAGTTCGGCAAGTTTATGGGATATGCGTTCGTGCTTACGAATTCCGAAAATTAGACGCATGCAGGAGTTTTGGATTTTCTGAATGCGGTTCTTCGTCACTTGATCTAAACAGGCGTTATAAACAACATCAGCAAAGTTGAAGTGACTTAAAACGAGTGTGTCACAGAGCAAACGTTTTGTTTTCAAATTTAAATGATGTCTATTCGTGTAAAGCATCTTCAAACTCTGAAATGACTTCCTGATACAGTTACTTATATGCAACTTGAATCGTAAATTAGTATCGATATTTAAACCAAGATTTTTTGCACATTCTACTATGGGTATTGGAGAGTCATCGATTTTCAATTGAAGTTCAGATTTTGCAATTTCGATATATTTTTGTGGGCCAAAAAGCATAATCGATGATTTTCTAGCATTCATTTTTCAAGAATGTTTACGAGAGATATCTACTAATTGCGATAAATCGAAAGATATGTTATTCCCAGCTAGTATTAAGTCATTCGGTTTGAAAGAGTACAGCAGTTGCGTGTCATCCGCGTAAAAATTCGCAGTACAATGTTTTAACACGTTAGTAAGCGAAGATGTGTAAATAGAGTATAAGATTGGACCTAAAATAGAACCTTGGGGTACACCGGCTGTAATCTTAACAAAGTCAGAGCTGCTTTTATTTAATACTACTTTTTGAAAACGATTTGTTAAGAAGCTAGCTATAAGATCAATAGCTGAATTTTCGAAACCTATATAGTGAAGTTTACTTATTAGTAAATTATGATTGATGGTATCAAACGCTTTGCTATAATCAAGCAACACGAGACATGTTAGGTGGCCTTTGTCGGTAGCTGCCAAAATTTCAACAGTTATATTAAGCAGTGCCGTAGCACAACTATAGTTTGGTCTGAATCCTGATTGTGTAGAGGGCAATAGTTTGTGGATATTAACAAATTCTTCAATTTGGGTCTGAAGTACTCTTTCTAATAATTTAGAGAGAACGGGCAGTATGCTAATAGGCCTAAGATCTTGAGGGCTGCTGGGATTGTTAACTTTTGGAATAGGTACGATAGTAGCTCGTTTCCAGCATTGCGGAAATATCGACCGTTCAATGCAACTGTTAATAACATGTGTTAAGTATGGAATTATGCACGGACTACAGAATTTGAGCATTTTTATATTAATACCATCAATTCCTGCGGAGTTAGATTTTAAACTAAACAAAATGTTTGTAATTTGCTCCTCAGTGGCTAGTTTAAAGTTAAAATAGTTATTTTGAACATTGTCGTGAACATTATTGTTATAAAAATATATAAGATTATCGTCTGACGTGCTATTTATACTACTGGTAAAAAAACTATTGATTTCATTGACGTCGTATGCAAGGTTGGCATGTTTTCTGCATTTGTTGGGGATTATAAAATTCGTCCTTAGACATTTCCAGATATTAGTTTTATTGTTTGAAATAGATAATTCTAAGTAGGCCTTTTCTTCTCTACTAACTGCAGAGTTGACAATATTACGCAGTTCCTTATACATTTTAAAGTCATTAGGGTTCTTAGAATATTTAAATTTACTGTAAGCTTTGTCACGAGTTTTCATCATTGCTTTTATCGAATTAGTAGGCCAAGGAGCTGGCTTTTTGGTAACTCTGCATATAACTTCTGGCGCATGTTTGTCAAAAATATACAAAATCAGGTTATTCAGGTATGATATTTTGTCCTCAATGTTACATATATATATGTATCATATTTTCAATATTTGTCTCAAGGTCACGTTGAAAAGCAATGTTATCAATTTCAGTAAATTTCCTAATAGTGATATAATTCATTTGCTTTAAAGTGTTGAATTTAAGTTTGCAGTAGACTAAATCATGGTCAGCAATATCATGAATTTTTAATACATTTGATTGAATACAAGTGTTTTTATTGGAAATGATAATTACATCAATTAACGTTTCAGAATAGTGTGTAACACGAGTAGACTTCGAAATAAGTTGAGTGAGTCCAAATGCATTCAGAAAATCAAAAAACGTACGTACGCTGCTTGAGTCAATATCAAGCATGTTGATATTTAAGTCGCCTAGAAAAACTAACTCGCTGCACTGCGGTATGAGATAGCTAATTACATCCTCCAGCGCCTTAATAAATGTATTTACATTATAGTCAGGGGGTCTATACAGCACACCCACACAGTACAATATATCAGCAAACTTACATTTAATCCAGATTTGTTCAATTTTATTTACAATATCAATTATATCTCCTGCGTGATTAAAACCTTCAGTTTACATAAACTCCAATTTGTTAATCGCCTTTAGTTACAAATTTTAAGTTAAAATAACACAACATATGAGCGAAAACTTCAACAATCGTAATAAAAAATATTATTTATATAATTTAGCCCATATGAAAATATTACTTCTTAATTTAAAGTACAATATTCTTTATTTACAAATATTTACAAACATTCATTACAATAATACTATATTTATAATAAATGGTATTGTAAAAATTGAAATTTGTCTTTTTTCCATCCCTACTTCTTCGCCGCGGGATCGTTGGGTGATTGTTCCCATCTCGAGCTACTGGTATCGAGGGATATATGTTTTGTACATTTTCTGCTCCGATATATTTACTTATTTTATTTTGTTGTTTAGTATTAGGTTCTTAATTTTTAATTTATATGTTGTATAATTTAGTTCTTTTATGTTTTCGTCAAGTTTATTAAATTGTTTTATAGTTTCTGACATCAGTGTTATTGATGTATTATTAGATGTGAATTTTCGTGCTCTTATGTCTGATTTTCTTTTCGTTTGGTATTGGTGAATTTGTTTGTTTAGTTTTATATCCATGTTTGATTTTATTTGATTGTTTTTGATTTTATAAAGTAACAATATATTACTTGATTTTATTATGTTGGATATATTTAATTCTTGTGTTTGTTTATATAGTTGTTCCGTGTTAATTCTTCTGTCCAATTTATAAATTATTTTTAGTATTTTATTTTGTTGTATTTGTAGTTTATTCAAATTTTTCTTCGTTGTGTCACCCCATATATTGTTCAGATACGTATTTTTTGAAGGAAGCATTGAATTATATATTTGTTTTCTACAGTTTTCTGGGATGTAGTTTCTTATCTTTGATAATCCATATATCGTTTTCGTGTTTGTACTAATTAAATGTTTTATGTGTTCATCCCATTTCAAATTTTCTTGTATTGTGAGTCCTAGATATTTTACTTTTGTGATTTGTTGTATTGGCGTTCCTTTAACTTTTATAGTTAATTTTGTGTTATCTATGTTTTTAAAAATCATGAATTCAGTTTTTGTTTCGTTGATTGTTAGTAAGTTGTTGAAATACCATTTTTCCAGTTTTTTTATATCTGATATTATTTGCGTTTGTATCGTATCGTGTGAATTTTCGCTGTATATTAAACATGTATCGTCTGCATAAGCAAACATTTTCCCATTTAATTGTTGTTCGAAGAGGTCGTTTGTGTATATTATGTAGAGTATGGGTGGTAAGTTTCCTCCTTGTGGAATTCCGTAATCAGCTTCTGCTGGTTTACTATCTAAATCATTAGTTCTTGTTATCTGAGGTCTTTTTTTTCAGATATGTTTCTATTAGGTTTGATTCTTTATTAATTATGCCTATTGCTTTTAGTTTTGCCTGTAGTTTTTCTTTTGATATCGTATCAAACGCTTTCTTCATATCAATGAATAATCCAACTACTTTTTTTTTTTGTTTTCTAGGTTTGTTTTTATGTAGTGCCGATGTTGTGCCGGATTTTTTCTGAAACGCGTATTGGTATTTATCTATTATTTTTTCTTCTTTGAGGTGTTCACTTATGTTTATGAGATTTATCTCTGTGACGATTTCTTTTATTTTTGCACTGGTTCTAGAGATCGCCACTAGTTATGATGCGGGTAAATTTAAGTGGAATAAAACATTCGTTGCACTTATTATTTGTATATTCACCTTAAAATGTAGAAATATTTACAAAATATTTACATTTCTCACTTATTGCTAATATATGTTGACTGTTTGTAGATTTTATTTAGAATTATTACAAAAATGAAAATAGAGTTAAAAATATGCATATTTACAAAGTGGGGAGAGCGTTGTAATTGGTCATTGACATTTCGTGGGTGTATTTTTGGCATCCCTTCCTTCAAGTGAAGTAAGGGATAGCTTTTCTTGATTTTACTGTACGGTCGTTCCGTACCTGCTTTAAGAGTTTCCAGATGTAAATGTTTCCACGAAACATCGAGTGAACAAAACAACACCCCCCGGCGTGAGGAAGGGTCTGCTCAATTTTACAACAGCCCATTAAGAATTTGAATGAAATGAATTTCTAAAGAAATACAAAAGTATGCATGGAAAAATAGAAAAAATATAAATATATAAATGTACATATGAGCCGCAACAACTTATTTGGGTTTGAATAACTTTTTCCAATATTTTATTTAGCCTTGATAGTAGTACTATTGGTCTGTAGTTTTCAGGATGTGATTTGTCGCCTTTTTTGTAGATGGGTTTGATATTTGTTTTCTTTAGATAGTTGGGGTATATTCCTTCATTTATTACATTATTAATAAGTTTAACAAGTATTGGAACTAATATTTTCTTGTTCTCTTTTACTATTGTGTTTCTTATTTTGTCGAATCCAGGTGTTTTGTTGTCTTCTTGTTCGGTTATTATTTTGTATATTTCTTCGTTGGTCGTATATTTAAAACTCATGTTCTTATATGATTTTTTTGTTGTTGTCGTTTCATGTTTTTCATTTGAGCATTGCATTTGTAGTTCTGCTAGTGTTTTTCCAACACTTGTGAAATATGTATTTAATTCATTTGCTATCTCTTCGTTGTCATTGGTTTGTGTACCGTCACTTTTATTTATTGCTTCTATGTAGTTCTCCTTCTTTTGATCTGTTTTAATTTGTGTGTTTATTATTTTCCATAGTTTTGATTGGTCAGTTTTGTTTTTGTCGTATAAATTTTTGTAATATTTTATTTTAGTGTTTTTTATTAATTTCGTTCTTGTTGATTTATGATTTACGTATTTTTCTCTTAAGATTGTATTTGTAGGATTTTTTAGATATTTTATTTGCAGTCGGTTTCTTTGTCGTATTTGCTTCATTATTTTCTTTGTTACCCAAGGATTTTTAGTACCTCTTTTTATTTTAACGACCTTTTCATTTTTTTCTATTATGTTCTGTAGTTCTTTTGACAGTTGTTCAAATTTGTTTATTTTGTCTATTTCTAATTTATTTATTTCGTTGCTAATTTTATCATGGTTTATTTTTTTGGTTTCGAATAACTTGTATTTCCGTTTATCTTTTATATTTTCTTCAAGTTTTGTTTTAATTCCACAGTGATCTGATATACTTGTTGTTTCTATGTCAACTTGTTTTATAATTTCTGTTCTGTTTGTTATTATATGGTCTAATATAGAGTTTTTGCCGTTTGTGTTTATCCGTGTGTATGCTTGTTTTGTTATTTTGTTAACTATTTTATAAGTGTTTTCTTTTAGCAAATTTTTGAATGTTGTTGTTTTCTAAAAGGTTTATGTTGACGTCTCCTACTATTATGTGTGGTTTTTTTCTATTTATAACATTGTTATTTAATACTTGTTTCAGTTCTGTTGGTGTGACTTGGGTAGGTTTATGGATTAACGTTAGTGTTAAGTTGTTTTCTTGTAATTGTATTGTTAATAGTTGTATTTTCTTTATGGTTAGTTTGTTTAGAGTCTTGAATTTGATGTCTTTTCGTATGAAAAACGCGATTCCTCCTCCTTTGGTTTCTCTTGAATTATACACTGCAGTGTAGTTTTCTATTTTATAAAGGTGTTCGTCGGTGGGCGTGAGCCATGTTTCGGTAAACGCTAATATTTCAGGAGTATTATGTGTTGAGGGAATTACTTCAATTTCGTGGAATTTGTTTTTTAGGCTTCGTACATTATGTAGGTATATGCGGGCCATTTTTTTAATTAAATTTTTTGTTGTTTTAAATTTATTATTTTTGTTTTAATTTATTTGGTCTAAGTCGAAGTGGGTACTTATTTTAATTTTCTTGCTTGTATCTGTTTTCTTTATGTATATGTTACCATCCCTGCTCCAAAGATGTTTATAATTGTATTCTTTTTTAAGCAATCTAGCACTGTATTTTTTATGGGCGTAAGTTGTTCGTTCAAGTAGATATCATTATCATTTCCTCTCAAGTTACATTCTTTTGTGGTAATAGAGCCGATGGTTTTGCGGGCGTTGAGAATATTGTTTTTTAGTTCGTTCGTTTTAAGTTGAACTATTATTGGGCTTTTATCACTTGTTTCATCTTTTCTATTTACCTTGATTATATCGTTTGTATCTACTTTCATATTTAGTGCTGTTACGTAATTTGTTGGTGCGCCAATTTGTAATGTTCTCAGGGCTTGGGGACAACAGTATGTTTTAGGAAAAAGACTGATTTAAGTTTCACTCGTTGTATTTATTTCTAATAAACAAACGCTAAGCACACAATATTAGCAAACTATTAAAACAAATGATGCATGGTACTTACCTAAGCACCAGGCTAAGTTAATTATATTCACAGTAGACAATATATTAATTCTCAATCCCAAGGATACTTTACAATTGTTTAAAGAAAATCACTCAAATTACACCTTTAACACAAGACGTGCAGAATCGAAATCCACGTCCTCTGAGAAGAGGATGGCTGATAACATACAAAAACCAATCAATACCGCTACGCCCGGCAATTTAAATACCAGCGAATTAATTTATGCTATATCTGCCCCTCCAAATAACATACTATTCAATTAATTCAGCATCCGCCAAATGAGGAGTATGGAATTCATCATAATACAACTTTAAATGACTGGCATGGAAAGTACCTCTTTCTTTTTCTGTATTTGGATTAATCAAAACATAAGTAGCATAACTAACAGATTTTTTAATCCTGTAAGGTCCCTCAAATAATAGCAATAACTTTTTTGTTTCGGATGTAGAAGCTAGGGGAGCATGGTTCGATCTTAATAATACTAAATCTCCTGTTTTAAATTCATTAAACGACCGGGCAGGATATTTACCAGAACGTTTTGATGCTTTCGATTCTAAAAGATTACGAGCTAGAATAAGTTTTGTTGGCGAAGAATATTTAGAGTCACCTAAAGGAAAAGATATTTTGGTTCTTAATGGACTGGGAGTTATTTTTTTAAATTGTAACTCATACGGACTATGACCCGTTGATTCATGAACTACTGAATTTAGAAAATATGCAAATTTTGGTAGCTCCCACGCCCATCTTTTCTGATTGTCATGACAGTACGACCGACATAATCTTCCCAATTCCCTCATGACCCGCTCTGAGGCATTCGCTTGTGGATGTCTAACGGATGAAAAATGAATTATGATGTTTAAAGCAGTTAACGTATTTTTCCATGCTTTCGCAGTAAACTGGGTACCATGGTCATGTAATACAAATTTGATTTTCCCTGTCTTAGGTAAATAATCTGTGGTTTACTTATTCAAAATGGCCTTTGTGGTAGCCCGCTTTAAAGGGTAAAAACTAACATATTTACTAAACAGATCCACAAAGACACAAATATATGTTACACCCCCGCGAGATACCGGCAGTGGTCCAAAAAGGTCTATAGCTACTATGTCACCTACATTCTTTGTAACAATAGGATGAATGGGAGGTTTTGGTAAAATAGAAATCTTGGCCTTTTGACAAATATTACATGTTTTTAGGATACGTTTTACATCTGCATGCATGTTCTGCCACCACACATCTTTTTTTAACAACATCCAAGTTTTGTAAATTCCAAAATGACCTAAAGAATGATACGACCTAACAAAACATTCAATCATGGATTTGGGTATGCATAATAAGTATGGCTCTTCATCGGTGTGCCTGAGAAATAATGTGTTATTATTTAAAATAACTTTGTTGTCAGTAACGTTAGAACTTATAGCAGATATAATTTTTGATAATTTCCCATCCTGAGATTGTCTTAGTGATATATTTTTAAGCTCAGCATTAAAATCTTTATCAAAAATTATTCTAGTGGATAATAATTGAAAACATCTACTATCTGGGGTGGGTGGTCTTACTGCCGGGAAGCGTGAAAGGATATCTGGAATAATGTTCATGCGGCCAGGAATAAACTCGACCTTAAACGTGAATTCCTGTAAGGCTAGTGCCCAGCGCGTGATCAGTGGTGATAATAAACGACAACTATTAATATATAAAATAGCGCGGTTATCAGTAACTATTGTAAATGGCCGACCTAACAAGTATTCTCGCCATTTTTTTGTTGCAAATATTACAGCTAGCACTTCCTTTTCACAAGAACTATAATTCCTCTCTCTATCAAGTAAAATCCGACTCGCAAATGCAATCGTACATTTTTTACCATCTACAAATTGATATAAATGTGCCCCTAAGCCCACGTCACTGACGTCTGTTTGTACATAATAGTTAAGATTGTTGGCAGGGTGATATAATAGGGTGGCTGACTTTAAGGCTTGTTTTAAATTATTATAAGCTTTGTCTTGATCAATTGACCACACCCAAGGAACCTTTTTTCGCAAAAGTCGCGTTAGTGGTTCTGACAAAGTAGCAAAACCCTCACAAAAATTGCGATCGAAATTACAAAGACCTAAAAAACTTTGTAATTGTTTAACGTTACAAGGTTTAGGAAATTGCGATATAGCTGTGGTTCTACTTATGTCTGGAGTAATTCCAGAGCTATTCACGATAAACCCTAGGTAATTTAATTGTTCCCGAAAAAAATTACATTTTTTTAGTTTTAAAGTGAGACCCGCGAAGCTTAATTTTGTTAAAATGCGATCTAAATGATTTACATGTTCCTCGAATGTTTCAGAAAAAATAAACAAGTCATCCACATAACAAATTACAAAAGTACCAAACTCTGGGCCTAGTATTGTATCAACAGCTCGTGTAAAGGAACTAACAGCATTAGAAATCCCAAATGGTAAAACACAGAATTGGTAACTTTTTGAGCCGTGTAAAAAACCATAATACTTTTTCTGATCAGGTCTTAAAGGAATTTGCCAATAACCATGAGTTAAGTCAAGAGAACTCATGTATTTTACACCCCGCATAGTTTTGATTATATCATCTATAGGCCGGGGCTATTCGTACTCTCGCTGAATACGCGCATTTAAATGTCTACCATCAAAACCTACCCGGACCGAACCATCTCGTTTTACCGCAGTGGTTAAAGGACTTATGTAGGGCGTCGCGGCTCGTTCAATTGCCCCCCAATTTTCCATCAATGCAATTTCTTTCGATACAGCGTCCCGATGTGCTACTGGAATAGGGTAAGGTTTCTTAAAAAAAGGAGTCTCGTCTGTTAAATTTATAGAGTGAAAATATAAATGCGTTCTTCCGGGAACTTCAGAAAATATTGCCTTATGTTTATACAAAAGATTTTTAAAAATATTAATTTCTGTATCTTTAAGTGACGCTTCGTTAACAACTCGTTCTAAACCGTCTTCAAGGATGACATTTTTTCTACTAGACTCTAATAAATGTATATCAGTAATTTTAATAGCTAAAGTTTTAAGGCATTGAGGGTTAGTAGCGATAAAATTATGGACTGTAATTAATTCTTCAACACATGCAATATTTTCCCCGTCTCTAAACTGTATTTTATTTTTTTGTAAATCAATTATCGTTTGGTATTTTCTTAAAAAGTCTGAACCGATTATAATAGGATATGCAAGATCCGAAATCAAGAGAAATTCCTGCTCAAACTCTGCATCACCTATGTTCAAAGGTATTAAGATTTGTCGTTCAACTCTTTTGGGTTTAGCTCTAAACGCTCCCGTGACTTTAATTCCTGTCACCGGAAAAGAAGTAAAGTCACTATGAAAATTACTAAGTTGATTCCATATATCAGTTGATACACAACAAATCTCACTGCCAGTATCTAACATGGCGGGAAAAGGATATTTGCAAATTTTTATTTCAATCACAGGTGATCTGGGACCTGAATAGAGGTGATTAAAGTCACAATCCTCTTCCAATAAATTTTCTACAGGATAATTTTTACTATTTTTATTATTGGCTCTATTTACAACATCAATCACCATCGAGCCGTGTTGGTGACTTAGTTTTAGTTTTCCGACGCCTCTAGATGTGTATCATTTTGAGCGTCGGTTTCAAAATTTAGAGCGGACATATTAGGCTTACGGTTTGGTTGATTATATTTAGAAGGATAGTTACGATTATATGAAGGGGCATTTCTTTCTACATTATTGCTATTATTATGAGCATGACCCACATTACTGCTGTTATTATAATTTCTGAATTTATTAATTGGTTTGGTAACTTTATTATTATAATAATAATCAGCTTGTCTAAGTCGGTCTAATGCTTCTTGCAAACTACCTACCGAAATCATACTTGCCGATACGTGTAGTGGGAAGTGCCTACCAATCATTGCAATTAAACATATATCTGAAATAGGGGGTTGGAGGTGTCTTGCCATTGCCAGGTGAAAATTAAAATAGTCAGCGTAACTTCCATCTCCCTCATTATAACGTGATGATTCCAGAGCCAATCTTACTCCTAATTGTCTAGATTGATTCCAGAATTGATTGATAAATGCCACCCTAAAAGCATTATAATTAGCAAATGTATGAATAAATGCATCCGCCCAATATTTTGCTGATCCAGAAAAATTATCTTTCACAATGATACCGATTGTTGTAAACGGTGCATTGTATAAATCTAATACTTTTTCCATACGTTCAACAAAATCTATTGGATGGATGCTACCAGCATAATCAAAATTAGGAATTATTTTTTTTTATCTCAATAATATTTAAATTACAATTATAATTTATAGGCTGATAGTTATTATCCTCATTACTTATGTTTCGATTATAATTCACATTATTATTAGTATTTTTGGGTAAAAAACCCACATCATATTCGTTATTGTTATGTTTTTTCAATCTCTCATCTAATTTACTTTCAATAAGTTTATTAATAGCATGGGATAATTCCGAAGGGTTATCGTATACAACGTTATGATTTGAAAATATAAAAGATTCTTATCATTACTAGAAATTAAATTATCAACTCCCATTTTTTGTTTCCTCTTTTCCATTCGCGGATTTGCGCTCTCGGTTTTGGTCCGCGGAATTGCTCCAGCGCCGGATCCTCCGAGCGACATTGATGTCGCATCGCCAAATCGACGAAAGAAATCGTCGGTTCCTCGCGCCTCGCTCTGCTGGGATAGATTTGCCAACGCTGCCTTTTCAATGTGAACTTGCGGTTCCTTATCTTCCTCGGCCATGTGTTCAGCTGCGTTTTCATTGATGGCCTGCTCCTTTTTCTTCGCCGCACTTCTGGTTGTGGGTGGGCATGCGCCGAGATCCCATGATTTTTCCATATCTATTTCTTTTTTAGGATTATCGAAGGTTGAGTGTAAATTCAAATCAGTAATACTGCCCCACGTTGGGCGCCAGATGTTACGTAATTTGTTGGTGCGCCAATTTGTAATGATCTCAGGGCTTGGGGACAACAGTATGTTTTAGGAAAAAGACTGATCTAAGTTTCACTCGTTGTATTTATTTCTAATAAACAAACGCTAAGCACACAATATTAGCAAACTATTAAAACAAATGATGCGTGGTACTTACCTAAGCACCAGGCTAAGTTAATTATATTCACAATAGACAATATATTAATTCTCAATCCCAAGGATACTTTACAATTGTTTAAAGAAAATCACTCAAATTACGCCTTTAACACAAGACGTGCAGAATCGAAATCCACGTCCTCTGAGAAGAGGATGGCTGATAACATACAAAAACCAATCAATAGCGCTACGCGCGGCAATTTAAATACCAGCGAATTAATTTATGCTACAGTGCTTTAAATATTTTTGTGGTTGTCTCTTCTAGTTTTTCTTTTTCTGCTTGTTCAAATTGTTGTTCAACAATTTTTAAACGATCTTCGAGTATTTTGTTTTGTTTGTTGCTTTTTTCTAATAAATCTTTTAGAATTTTATTTTCTTTTCTTATTTCTTCGAATATTTCGTTTTGGAACTCAAGAGAATTTTTTAGTATTTTTATTTCATCCATTATTTCTTTAAGTGATGGTTCGTCTTTGTTTTTATTTCCCATTTTGTTAATTTAATTTTCGATTGGATGTTTTTATTTATTTGCTGTGTTTTTTTAATTTTGAATCTGTATTGGGGTAAGACAAAAATAACAATTTTTCACGTCAGCTGGGTCCTTAAAGACGGCTTTCATGTGACATCACAGTGGAAAGAATGGACCGCAGATGGTATACACAAGAGAGACAGAGGTTTGGGAGGAAATTGGATTCAAATTTTATTCAATTCGATGTATTTATTGCAAATAAATGTATGTGTCATTATAAAATAATGTTTGGTATGAGACGCGAACCTGGGTCCGCTGCGTGAGATTCGAAGGACTTGACCGTTAGGCTAATGTCCTGATGGAACTTAATGTATTTTTACACGTTTGTATCTATAGTGTTTTGTTTTGTTTAAATTTTTGGCGGTATTATTTGTATCAGTAGATATATTTTGAGGTTATTATAAGTTACTTTCACAAAATGATTGTGTATTGGTAAAACTAGTGGCTTCTTCACATAGCAAATATTATTTGATAGAAGCGTATATAATCTATTATCTTACGGATCACTACTGGGTTTTATATCTTTTTCACTTTTGATATATTTTCACTTTCTTAGCAGACACAAACACACCGTCACGGAGCTCGATTTATTTTTTTAAATTTTTTTTAAAGTAAAAAAAAACCTGGAGACAATGTCACTCTCACTTATCTGAAAATTCCACCAGGATCCACGGATTAATCTCCTTCTTCCTTGTTCCAATACCAAAAATATCTTCAGCCCTCCGCTCCGGAACTATACAGCTTCCGAACCTGATAGCCGGAACAATCAGAACGGTAGATAAGAAGTACCCTCTCTCGGAAAAATTTCCAGTCAGAAAATTACGGGATCCACACCGGAATCAGAATTTAAACTTGGCATCAGTTATATTCAAAAATTGACTGACTGAACGATGCCTTTAGATATAGGGCGGCCTCACTCAAATTTCTTATAGATCGTGTTATTAGTCGAAAGATCATACAGATGATTTCGAAAATCTCCGGACACCGCACACAGCACGTGTCTTTTTTTTTCCACCTGAGCACACAGCTCCTCACCAGCGAACATTCTAAATTAAAATGGTTTAAACATCTAACTAATCAAAATTAACGCCCTCTATCTGGATTAACAACTATTGATATTTTCGATCTATCAAACATTAAGACTCCGCTACACTAACCACTTATCCTCGCCACTCCTGAATATGATATAACCACCCACAAAATTATATCAAATAAATTAACAAATAAAACATCAGCGAACCACCTGAATCTCCTTCGGAATTAACGCCGATAAATTATTTTGCGTATTTCCCCAGAAACCGGCGAACGCGCTCCGCGCCCAGAATTAACATATGTGTATCTTGAACAAGTTTCTCATCTTTCACGTGGTGAAACATATTTAACTATGATTTAATAAAGAAAACATTTGGTTAAATTTCACTAATATTTTGGTTTTTTATTCCAACTAGTTTCGACTTTGAGTCATTCTCAAGGAGTACAGGAAATTACATTTTTACAAACATTATATACAAGAGAGGTTAATTTAAATTTTATGGTTAAGCAATAAGGGCTGTCATGATGGGTGAGCTCCACAGATCTTCGATGTCATTAACAATTGGTTTTCCCTGTTTTATTGCTTTCTGGATTTCCAGTCCTTCGCGATAGTTGAGATGACGACCTTTATTGCCTGTGTATAAAATCTTTAGCGTTTGGTTATTAAAAAAGTGATTATTGTCAATGCAGTGTTTAGCTAACCCAGTACAATATTTTTTATTTATGATTGAAGCTTTGTGTTCTTCCAGTCTTTTTTTGAAATTCCTACCGGTTTGGCCAATGTATATTGAGTCACAATCGTCGCACTGGATTTCATACACTCCACACTTTTTAAATTTATCAATTTTTTTTTTGTTTACTATTCACTAGGAGTTTGCCTAAATTTATTGGATTAGTCATGATTATGTTAAATTCTTGCCCTTTAATACATTTTTTAACTTTTGGAGAAAAGTCGCTTACAAAATCTAACTTACACCAACTTGTGTTTTCTTTCTTGTCTCGGATATAAAAATATTTTTGGTACTGTTTTGATTTTTTATTTGCTATCATATTATCAATTAATTGCTTACTATATCCATTATTTACTGCTATTGTTTTTATTATTTTGTTTCTTGTAAAAAGTTTTGTTCGCTTTGAGGTATATGTATTAATCTATGAATTAATGAATGAAATGTGCTATATTTAATTTTGTGGTGTGTGTTTTATGTTTCTGGGATAATGGCGTCTGAAAATGTAAGTCAACGTACGCAATAATAAATTCTATAGAATTAGTTAAAAATCTGGAAACATTAGTTACCCCTCCAAATGCAAAGCTTATATCATTCGATGTAAAAAGCTTGTTTACGTCTATTCCAATAAATGAACTCAAAATAATTTTGAATAAGTTAATTACTGTTAGTGATCAACCAAACACACACAAAGATGAAATGATGCAATTAATTAATATATGTATCGATCAAAATTATTTTGAGTTCAATAGTAAAATATACAAACAAAGTGACGGTCTCCCAATGGGTTCGCCTTTGTCACCGTTACTATCAGAAATATTTATGGCACACTTTGAAAAAGATTTATTCCAACAAAAAATAGCCAAGAATATATTTTACTGGAAAAGATACGTAGACGATGTGTTTTGTATTTGGACGGGCACTAACAGACAACTAGAAATATTTAAAAACGAGCTAAATAATATTAATAAACATATACAATTTACCGAAGAAATAGAGATAAACAATAGCTTAAACTTTTTAGACATAACAATTACAAGAACACATAATAAGTTAGAATTTAAAATTTTTAGAAAAGATACATTTTCAGACGCCATTATCCCAGAAACATCAAACACACACCACAAAATTAAATATAGCACATTTCATTCATTAATTCATAGATTAATACATATACCTCAAAGCGAACAAAACTTTTTACAAGAAACAAAAATAATAAAAACAATAACAGTAAATAATGGATATAGTAAGCAATTAATTGATAATATGATAGCAAATAAAAAATCAAAACAGTACCAAAAATATTTTTATATCCGAGACAAGAAAGAAAACACAAGTTGGTGTAAGTTAGATTTTGTTAGCGACTTTTCTCCAAAAGTTAAAAAATGTATTAAAGGGCAAGAATTTAACATAATCATGACTAACCCAATAAATTTAGGCAAACTCCTAGTGAATAGTAAACAAAAAACTGATAAATTTAAAAAGTGTGGAGTGTATGAAATCCAGTGCGACGATTGTGACTCAATATACATTGGCCAAACCGGGAGGAATTTCAAAAAACGACTGGAAGAACACAAAGCTTCAATCATAAATAAAAAATATTGTACTGGGTTAGCTAAACACTGCATTGACAATAATCACTTTTTTAATAACCAAACGCTAAAGATTTTATACACAGGCAATAAAGGTCGTCATCTCAACTATCGCGAAGGACTGGAAATCCAGAAAGCAATAAAACAGGGAAAACCAATTGTTAATGACATCGAAGATCTGTGGTGCTCACCCATCATGACAGCCCTTATTGCTTAACCATAAAATTTAAATTAACCTCTCTTGTATATAATGTTTGTAAAAATGTAATTTCCTGTACTCCTTGAGAATGACTTAAAGCCGAAACTAGTTGGAATAAAAAACCAAAATATTAGTGAAATTTAACCAAATGTTTTCTTTATTAAATCATTAACATATGTGTGTTTCTTCCTTATCAGTCAGTCATCGACTGTTGCCTATAAAGGTGACAATTTACTAAAAATGAATGGAGTTAAATACATTATTTGCGGATTATTGTGAATTATGTGCTCATCTACTGCTTCCCGGACCAGTATTCTATAAATAATCTCCAGAAACACGGATAGCACCGTTCCAACAAACATTAAATGCTGTTACAAAATTTCATTTTTAGGTTTGTTTTCTAACTCTACCAAATACAAACAATATTAAACAAGTGCCGAATATCTTATCTACTACTCTGTTTTTTCTCTCTAAAGTTTCTCCCTTAACTTGATAAGAATCTAAGACAAATATGTATTTTGTAGAATTTTAACGACCTTCTCTTTACAAGGAGTTACGTAACAAAACGAGAGGATTGGGGGACATAAGCACGGTTACTATACATATATTGGGTTGCGTTCTTATAGCGGTCTCTAATAATTTTGACTCTCATGATATTATGGGAAAAAGCTGTATTTCAGATGAACTGTATGCAGCTATTAATTCTAAGTGCTACTCCATTCTTGCTGGCGCAGTTTATATACCTCGAAACTCTGATTTGTCGGTCTATTCAAGTCATTGCAATGTTATAGAATCGATGACTGATTACGGTATTATGTGCATTTTTGTTGATTATAACTTACCAAATGCAACCTGGATTAATGAGGAGTTTGGCGTACGTAATAACACTGCATGCCCAAAATCAGAATTGCTAGCTAACATATATAGTTATTTAAATTTATATCAGGTTAATTCTGTAAGAAATATAAATAATGCGCTTCTTGACTTAGCATTTATAGACTCTATTTTATTTTTGGATTCTCTACTTGAGGCAACATCTTCTCCTCTTGTATCGTGCGATAAGCATCATCCATCTCTTAGCTTGAACCTGCATCTACCATCAGAATATGTCAACTCTTGGACAGATAATACTGTTGGTTTTAATTTGAAGAAAGCGGATTATTTATCCCTTAATATTAATACATATTGGGATTCTATTTTTAATGATTGTAGTATTGAATTGGCTTGTGACACATTCTATACGTACATTTTCCAAGCATTTGAAATGCATGTTCCACTAAGAAACAGGTATAACATTAAAAATAGTTTCCGAATATGGTTTAGCAAAGAACTAAAATCTCTAGTTATTCTAAATAAACGTTACATAAAAAGTACATGTTGTCACGCTCTTATTCTGATTACTTAGCATTTTCCTCAATACGAAATGAGTGCAAGCTCTTATCCAGATTGCGTTACAATAATCACGTAGAGAATATTGAGTCCGAAATTAATACAAATCCAAAATCATTTTGGTCTCATGTTAGATCGATAATTTTCTTAGGGATAATAAGGTTGTCAACGACAGAAGTAGAATAGCTGATTTGTTTGCTGATCATTTTGAATCAGTGTATAGACCTCCATGTTCGCATAATAAACAAAGGACATCTTCATCGATTTGGCCATCATCTCTTCACTTAAATCGAACACCTGACATAAAAATCACGGAGGTCCTTAATGCATTACAAACTCTTAAAGATAACTATTGCCTTGGCCCCGATGGTCTGCCTGCTTTCTTATTAAAAAATTTGCATTCGCGCTTAGTAGACCAATATGGTTACTTTTTAAATTGTCACTATCTAGTGGTTGTTTTCCATCTTGCTGGAAATTAACTAACATAATTCCAATATATAAGAATGGCGATAACAAACCTTGTCAAAATTATGACCCTATATCGATAAATGCAACAATCCCAAATTTTTTTGAAAAATCAATGACGGATTTCTTAACTAATTCATTGCAATCTTCAATCTCTTACAAACAACATAGGTTTCGAGTGGGGGCATCTACGGACTCTAATTTATTGTTATATGATTCTTACTTGTCAACGCCTTGGAACGCGGTTTTCAAGTTGATTCCATCTATACCGACTTCTCCAAGGCGTTTGACTCTGTTGATCATACGCTATTACTCAACAAGCTTCATTATGTTGGCATTACTGATATTATTTTACGTTGGATAGAGTCCTACTTAACAGATAGGTTGCAAGTGATTAAAATTGGGCAAATAACATTAAGACCCCTAAAGGTTACTTCTGGTGTTCCTCAAGGATCACACCTGGGTCCCTTGTTCTTTAATATATTTATTAACGACGCTACAAGCTGTTTTCAGAATGCCAATTGTTTACTTTTCGCTGATGATATGAAAATTTATATACGTATTGAATCGACTCTTGATGCAACAAATTTGCAAAATGAACTTGATCACTTCTATAGCTGGTGTAAAAGTGTAATATCATTACATTTTTAAGAAGTACAAGGTCGGTCATTACAAATTATGTTTCAACGATGTTGAAACATAAATTGTAATGCCATTATTGCGATAGATACCGAATAATCAAAATTCAACGTTCAAATTTAGTTAACGGTGGAGGCTTCTACTTCGTTTTACATCATAACTCACAGTTGAAACACGATTTTAACTTTGTTTGTATAACTAAGACTCAGTCTCAGTTATACAAAGTTAAAATCAATTATCTATGGATGGCCTAAATAATTTGACCCAAATTGTTACATTTGCAGTAGGTTACTGTATGTAACAGCAAACACTTGTTGTATAATTCAATGTCCGTCGGGGTATTAGCCCGGGAAGTAGCTGTTTCAATGAGTGTTTAATATAGTCTTTGTAAGACTAACTTGTTGTAGATTGCGAAAAGAATCGCACTTTTAATGTTTAAAATCAATTGTTTAAATTTAGTATTTTCTCTTAATCTGTGGATAAGCTAAACTGTATCCATGCTAACTGCATCATTATGTAGAATGCAGCGAACAAGCTTGCATAATCACGTAACCACGTTTATACACTTAAACTTATCTTACCTCAAAGAAATCATATATAAAAAAAGAAGAACACACCGTGGCTGATCCCCGACGTACGCCCACGGTCCATCAAGCGCATTACTTAAGTGGAAAAAAAGAAGCGCAGTCATGATTTATTCGTCGTCGCCCGACGACGACCAGTTTGTTGTAATTTTCGTGAAAGTAAAATAGGGAAACTTTCTTTCAATTGGACGAAAATTATACACACACGTACGTGCCCGCATTTAGATCAGATCGAGATAAGGCCCGCGGGGATATATTTTCTGGAAAGAAACGGGACCAAGCGCTTTCGGAGCTCTTGGATCATGTCAACTTTTGTGACATTGACAAGGGCGATGCGGTCTACGTGATCTCGATGGATGGGAACGGGAAGGCGATTAGAATTTAGAATGCGTGCAACAGTTTATTTCTTTGTGTGTTTCTTGTGTTTTCGTTTGGTTTAATTATGGGTGAAAAGTGGTAAAAGTGCCGAGCAGACGTGATTGAAAGTACAAGTACAAAGGAACATACTTTCAATTCTGTTTAGGTCGTGTTTATCAAGATGTTCGAAATTAACTATTTAAATGAAAACTATCTATTGTATAATATCATATGTTCATTAAAAAAAAACCTCTAGACTGCTATGATTTTATCTTTTTTATTTATGTTGGCTACGCCCTTTAGGAATTGTCATATAAAACGTCAGACATAACAATTATAATGTATTTTAGAGTTGCTAACCTACAATATATTCCATAGCACTCTAGAGGTTTTATTTATTAAACATATGATATAGAATGTTCAATAAAAAAAAACCTCTAGAATGCCATGATTTTATCATTTTTAAAATTTAAGTTGGCTACACGCTTTAAAAATTGACATATAAAACGTCAGACATAATAATGATAATGTATAATTTCAGAGTTGCCAACGTACAATATTTTCCGTGGCACTCTAGAGATTTTATTTTATTAAACATACGATACCATGGCCCACGTCAATGGCTCAATCAAATTTAAAAATTTAGTTTAGTTGCGAATTCCTAGATGACGCCACTATACACTTTGAGATAGTGTCATTTTATGTAAGAGAGTACTGCAATTAATAAGGCCCAAGGTACGTCGATGGGCGTAACACATATGAACACATGTGTGTTACAAGGTATGACAGAATTGGATCTTTTCGTGTTTTCCTCGCAGGCCCTAGTTCTTGCGATAGAGATCAGTGACGTTGCATTTGGTTACGTTTTGTGAATCCATCCTAACCTCTCTTTCTGGCTTCGATTACGAATGCTATTTTAGATTTAACACTAACACAACAGTTATTATAGTCACTAAATATTTAAAAATCTAACTATTAAGATTTTTAAATATTTAGTGTCTATAATAAGTGTTGTGTTAGTGTTAAATGTAAAATAGCATTTTTGTGTTATAAGTGTAGAAAACGTGTTTAATAAATATTGGTATAAACACATCTAAGGTACGTTTATATACATAGTACTAATTTCTTATTTCTATAAGTTATACATAAGGTGATAAATAAATAGATGTACACATAACAAACTTCAAGGATTGGGTAAAATCTTAAAGCACAGGCTCACAGTTTGAGAATAAGAAATATACAACCCTTAAAGATCGGAGAGTGAGAATATCTTGATAACAATTAAATGTCCTTAGATAATGGTAGTTATCAATTATTTTGAATTTATGGAGATTTTTAATTATTATTTATTAATTTCTGGTTTAATCAAATTTATTTATACAGTGTGGAAACTTTAACTGGAATAAAATTCATAACTTCGATATAGGCGATTTTTGCAAAAAATCCCGAAACACGCTAAGTATTGTTTTTTCTTGCCCTCATTTCTATGTATATGCTGCTTGTTTATCTGTTCCCGGAAGAGCGCAGCCACCTCTGACTTTTTTTTTCAAATGGAAAGGTATGTCAAGTGACACCTCGTTTGAAAGGTCTCTTCGCAAGTAATACAACACACTATTTATTTCTTGAATATTTACAAACGTGGGCTTTGATAAAAAAAAGAAAACCACTTTTACATTGAACATGTTTCGGCGTAAAGTTGTATGTTTTTGACATGTGTTTTGATGCTATGGAACTGCGTTGCTTAGTTACTAGTGATAATAATAGTCACCAAAGCAGTCACATACGCTGGTCAAGTTGTCGAAGTGATTTCTAAAATGCAGTATTTAACCGAAAATCTCCGAATCGAGATTCTGATAATGATCGGTTATGGTAACAGAAGACGAAGTCAGCTTGAGGTTGCTCAGTTATTTCGAGAAGAGCATCCGGATTTATCACCCATTAGCCAAGGTACCATAAGCAAAATTGAGACACAATACAACAATTTGGGTCATGTCAGGGTTGTGCCCAGACAGCGAAATCCCACTGTTCAAGCAGATACCAGGCTAAACGTATTATTAACTCTTCAAGAAAATCCAGTGACTCCAGCCAGGCAACTGGCCCGTGACAACGAGATTAGTCATACTACTGTCCTGAAAATTCTTAGATCAGCCAAGCTGTATCCTTACAAGATGCAGGCACTCCAAGAATTAACGGAGGATGACCCGGACCGCCGAATCGAATTTTGCGAGCAAATGATGAACATGATCGACAATAACCAGATTTCATTAGCATCAATTCTTTTTTCCGACGAAAGTACTTTTACCTTACATGGTGACGTTAATCATCAAAATTGTCGTTATTGGGCTGATCATAACCGTCATTGGATGCGATAAACTCATACTCAGTTCCCGCAAAAAGTCAATGTATGGGCTGGAATAATAGGTGATCAGATTGTAGGACCAGTATTCTTCGATGGTAATCTTAATGGAGCAACATATCTTACGTTTCTTCAAGACGACCTCATGCCAGCGTTAGCCACTTTATTTCTAAATCCATTAGATCCAGATTTACCTGATGAACGAATATGGTATCAACAGGACGGAGCTCCACCCCATTATGCTGTGATCGTTCGTAGATATTTAGACGAAGTTTTTCCCAATAGATGGATTGGAAGAAGAGGTCACATTGAATGGCCGGCGAGATCTCCGGATCTTAGTCCCCTTGACTTTTTTTTGTAGGGATATCTCAAGAGTAAGATCTATGTAACCAAACCAAACGACATTGAGGACCTTAAGCAACGTATTAGGCATGAAATACGGCAAGTCACACCAGAAATGTTACAAAACATTAGAGATGCATGTTATCATCGATTTGCACTTTGCCAAGAAAGAAACGGTGCCCATTTTGAACATTTGTTGCATTAAATAGTATTCAAGTTATAAAAGTGTTTTTTTTTTATCACGGGGGATTTGTAAATATTCAAGAAATAAATAGTGTGTTGTATTACTTGCGCAGAGACCTTTCAAACGAAGTGTCACTTGGCATACCTTTCCATTTGAAAAAAAAAGTCAGAGGTGGCTGCGCTCTTCCGGAAACAGATAAACAAGCAGCACATACATAGAAATGAGGGCAAGAAAAAACAATACTTAGCGTGTTTCGGGATTTTTTGCAAAAATCGCCTATATCGAAGTTATGAATTTTATTCCAGTTAAAGTTTCCACCCTGTATATAAACGTTATTAAAAATTTAAGAAGAAACTATCAATTTTTTAAATTTAAATTATTATGTTAATAGATTTTGATGCAACTATAAATAATTGATAGATTAATATTAAACTTACATATTAATATGTATTAAATAGTATTTCTTTGAAATTGAAAATATATTATATATAACAACTGTTGTCCAATGTACTTTAATTTAATTTAATTTAATTTATTTATTTACGGAATCTCCAGTTTACAATAGATTAATACATATACATCTTAATACAATAAATTGACTAAACAAAAACAAAATCTAAATATGCCAAACAAAATTTAAACTTATAACCCTACAGAAATATTTTATTTCAAAATATATTGCATATTGATCCCAAATAGTTCAAAACGTAACAATATGAAACAAGCTCCTTCCCACCTTCAAGTTACAATAAATAGATTAATTAATCAAACACTCAACCTTCAATCGATCAATTAATTATACAACCAATAAATTAATATATATATATATATATATATATATATATATATATATATATATAATATGAATATATATATAAAATATATGACAAAACTTAATAAAAGGAACAGACCCAAACTCACACAAGATATCAAAGCGATGTCAACACTACAAATTATCACAGATGGAACATAAATAGTATATGACGAATACATATTGAATAACAAACCACCAATATATATCTGTATATAAAAGGATAAAATGGTATCTTAACATGTACAACAAATGCAAATTATCACAGATTGAACATGAAGTGTAAATAACGAACACGTATTGAATTAGCAATAACAAATAATATAATAAATAGATAATAGAATAAATAAATATCTTGAACAAGTTTCTCATCTTTCACGTGGTGAAACATATTTAACTATGATTTATTAAAGAAAACACTTGGTTAAATTTCACTAATATATTAGTGAAATTTAACCAAGTGTTTTCTTTATTAAAACGAATAAATAAATAATAAGAAGTATGTTCATGTTACATCAATGACAGCGGACAGATCGATATAACGTAAGTGGGTTTTAAAAATTGCCAAGGATGGTGCGAAGAGGATAAAATTGGAATTATGTGACAAAACATTTGCCTGCCTCATCATGCGGTCGATGGGGTTGTTCATACCATAGTTCGTGGTATGAAAGGCTAAACGAAATAATGCCCTATGCCTTGATTGAAGGTCCCGGGGTACATTGTAATTTAAAGCACCCACCAGTTCAGTGCAATTTACAAACCCACTCACCAACTTATACAAAAATGACAAGTCCAGAAAAATTCGTCTTTCAGCCAACGATCGCAGATTCAATAATGATAACATTTCGCTATGACTAAAATCTATAATATTTTTTCCCACACGAGAAGCCATTATCTTCAGAAATTTTCCTTGAATCATCTCAATCTGATGAATGGAGCTTTTTGTGTAGGGTGACCAAACTATTGGAGCATATTCCGCATGTGGACGTACCAGAGACAAATAGAGAGTTTTTACAGTTGCGTTCTTAAATTGTCTACTAAATCGATTAATAAAACCCAACACTTTTAGTGACTTGTTACACACATGCGAAATATGCTCCCTAAAATCCAGCTTTAAAGTAAACATGACACCTAAATCTTTTACTCTGGTTACACGTGCCAACTGATGATTGACCAAAGAGAAATTAAAATGTTTTTCTCTTCCCCGGGTAAAAGATATGCGAAAACATTTGTTTAAATTCAATGCTAGATTGTTTTCTATGCACCATTCTGCAATGACATTCAAATCATCCTGCAGCTGCTGCTGATCTGACATACTACGAATTTTTTTTATAAATCTTTAAATCATCGGCAAAAAGGAGAACTCTACTATTCCTCACATTAAATCCAATATCATTCACAAACAATAAAAATAAAATAGGGCCGCAGTGCGAGCCCTGAGGTACCCCAGATGTCACTGATATCGTATTGGACACATTTTGACCAATACGTACTGGTTGTGATCTGCCCACCAAGTAGCTCTCTATCCATTTAATCAAATTGCCACAGAAACCGATACATTCAAGTTTTCGAATCAAAATATCATGTTGTACCCGGTCGAATGCCTTGGAGAAATCAGTGTAAATCGAGTCTACCTGTAAACCTTCCTCCAAAGCATTCGATATGTAAGATTGATATGTCATCAAATTGGTAGTAGTAGACTTTCCTCTAAGGAAGCCATGTTGCTCCTCAACAATATATTGAGAACACCACCAAGTTAACTGCTCAAATACCAACCGATCTAAGAGTTTGGGCAATGCTGATTGGATAGAAACTCCGCGGTAATTAGCTATATTAGATCTGCAACCATTTTATAGATTGGTACAACATAACTGTGTTTCCATTCTATGGAAAACACTCCAGTGGATAGTGATAATTCAAATATGCTATGAATAGGCTCACTTAACGAATATACACATTGTTTTAAAAAATATGGTGGAATACGATCAGGACCCGAACTGCAAGACTCGGGAAGTGCACATAAATTACTAAACACATCTTGAAGGTTGAGACTGAACTGTTTCAAATTCAATATTGATGTCAAATGAAATTCTGGCACGGGACTGTAATGGTCATTGTAACACTTAGAGAAATGAGACGCAAACAAATCTGCACATCCCGCTGCTGTATTACTGACTGTATCATTTAAAAACATTTCTTTCGGCAAACCATTCGTTTTTCTACATACACTCACATATTCCCAGAATGATCTGAAATCATTATTAATTTTAGTCTCGATTAAGTTGATATAGTCATTATACAACAGCTCATTTAACTCCTTGCATTGCTTCCTCAATTCCTTAAATTGTTCATAGTGATATGTGAGACCAGAGATTTTATAGTTTAGATGAGCTTGCTTTTTCTCGGAAGTTAACTTGATTAATTCGCTATTGAACCATTTAGGATAATTTGACGAGTTTACATATTTACGTGGAATAAACATGTCGAACACAGAATATAAAACATTATAGAAACTACAAACATTATCATCTACAGAATTACCTGATAACATATCATGCCAATCAACGCTGCACAAGTAGTTGTTTATTGCTGTGTAATCCGCTGCTTTAAAATTGTAAAACCAACCCGCATTATAGCTTGAAAATTCAATCCTAGTGCAGGGCAGGTTAACTACATAAGGTATATGATGCAAATTTGATTGACATAGAATGTCGCTAGCTTCAGTAACGCATTACACTGGTCGGCATGAAAATCGGCCCTGACACCATTCCTGCTGATTCCTATGTAAAATGACCTCCTGAATCCGAATATGATTCCCGTTTTCCCCCATCACCCACCGTTTTCGGGGGAGGCCCCCTCCCACCTATTTTTATCACTTTTCGATAATTTGGAGGGATGAAAAGGATTATTTTAGCCTTTACGTTTCTTCTGAGGGGCTAGAGAGGTGAAAAGTTCCAAAACATAAACATTTGTAGCACGGAGGTAGATTTGGGGGGGGGGGATTTGCCCCCTTAAATTGTAAAAAAAATCCTAAAAAATGATCGATTTTTCCGTTTTTTTCGCAGTTTTTTCACTTATTTTCTACATATTCCAGCTTCCATCCCCCCTCATGATTTTTTTACAATTTAAGGGGGCAAATCCCCCCCCAAATCTACCTCCTTGCTACAAATGTTCATGTTTTGGAACTTTTCACCTCTCTAGCCCCTCAGAAGAAATGTAAAGGCTAAAATAATCCTTTTCATCCCTCCAAATTATCGAAAAGTGATAAAAATAGGTGGGGGGCCTCCCCCGAAAACGGTGGGTGATGGGGGAAAACGGAGGTCATATTCGGATTCAGGAGGTCATTTCTCATAAGAATCAGCAAGAACTGTGTCAGGGCTCGAACATTTTTTTTTTGCAGACCAGTGTTATTTGGAATCTGGTTCACTTGGTATGCATTGTGAAAACTGAACACGTTTGACAATGCATTGGCTGATTCACAAGTATTATTTACACTTAACACATTTTTATTAAAGGCACCCCAAGTAGCTTTTGGCAGGTTGTAGTCTCCACAGAGAAGAAAATCACACTTGGCGTTAAGCTTGCAGATAGTATCCACTTCATCCGCGTGAGAAAAGTAGTGCGTAATATTCGAAGCTGGTGGAATATAGGTCGCCCCAATGATATACTTGTCCATTACTTTCACAAATAAGTGCTCTATAGTATCACTACTTTCCAGCGGTACACTTTTTAAATTTCGCTTAACTGCAACCAATACCCCACCCCCTCTACTTTTGGAGCTACTTTGACTGGACCTATCCCTTCTATAAATTACATAATCAATCGAACCAAATTCGGTGTCATCAACACTATTGTCCAACCAGGTTTCCACAAGTACAATAATATCGTACACACAGACGTTCACATTTAGCAAGAATTTATTTATTTTCCCTTTAAAGCCACCTACAATTTGAAAATACACCATTAGTTTTTTCTCTTAGTCTGAGAAGTGTTGGTAATGGCTGGATGTCCTTTTACATAACGAATTGTTAGGTTATCTTCCCCTTGGGCCTTTCTAGCCTCTAATTCCTTCCTTAGCTCATTTAAATAATCCCGCTCTAATTGTGTCAAGTCGTTGTTAAATCGAATTACGCCTGTATCAGTAACACGAGTGACCTTTAATATATCTATTGCTTCTTTTTCTGATGAGAATATTATTTTAATTGAGCGGCATTTACCAAGAATTTGATTGCCTAACCTAACAATTGTTTTAGGTTCAAAACTAACGTCTTTATCAATTACTGATTCAATTGCAATTATATCCTGATTGGCTCTCTCATTAATAGGTCCTTGTGGTTCAGGTACATTAAAAACCATTATATTTCGCGCTCTTAATCGCCTTTCCTCCATCTCACGCACTGCATCAGCTTGATTAATTACCGGCGAAGGTACATTCTTGATTTTATTAGCAGCGGCCTCAAGTGTGCATATTATTTCGTTAAGATTTTTGATATCATTTTTAATATCAACCAAAACGTTAATATATTAATAAAATTAATAAAATACAGAGTGGCTGTTTCTTCATTGTCCAGCTTATCTGCTAAAATAAGGCTGAGTTGACTTTTGTTAAGAAATTGCTTTGTTAATAGTAATATTTATTTCTAACAGAAGTTTATTTATTTTAGATGCCGAGATGTATAGTCTAGTGATGGGAATCATCGATATATTTTAAAAATCGATTATTTTAAAACGAGATATATTAATAATCGATTAAATTAGTAGTTGAAAATTAGTAGTTAACCTTTCAGTTCAAAAATATGATAAGTGCGGGGGGGGCTGAATAATCATATTATGTAGTACAAACAAGCGATAACTTATTAATCTCCCAACAGCATGGATTCTGCAGTGGACGTTCAACTCTAACGAACTTAATAATGTTCAACACATCGTTAATAAATGCTTTGGAAGCCGGCTTACAGACGGATTGTATATACGAGAGTTGCCTTTAATATTTCGGGATTAGAGAACAAAAATAAATATTAATCATTGAAAATCGCTTTATTGTTCTTCAAAATATTCCCCATTAAGATCTATACACTTTTGCATGCGTTTGAACCAATTATCGAAGCACTTTTGCCACTCTGATTGAGGTATCTCCAAAACATGCATTCTGAATGCATCAACCGCTTCTTCAGGTGTCGAAAAACGTTGACCTCTCATTTTATTTTTTACGGATGGGAATAAAAGGAAGTCATTCGGTGCCAAGTCAGGACTATATGGCGGATGACTCATCAAATCGATGTTTTGCGTGCTCAAAAATGCAGTTGTTTGAGCCGATGTGTGAGAGCTTGCATTGTCGTGGTGAAGAGTGATCCGTTTTCGGCGGTTGGTTTTCCTGATTTCTTGGATGACAACTGGCAAACAAATGGTTGTGTACCACTCAGAATTGACTGTTCTGCGTTCTTCTAGTGGTACGGTTGCGACATGTCCAGTTTTTCCTAAAAAACAAGCGACCATTTGCTTGGAAGTGCTTCGTGCGCGAACAACTTTGGTTGCATTTGGCTCATCTTGAAACACCCATACGGTCGACTGCTGTTTACTTTCGGGCTCATACGCGTAAATCCATGATTCATCACCTGTCACGATGTCATAGACGTGTTTCGAAGCACCGCAATCGTATTTTTTGAGCATTTCTTTGCACCAATCGACACGAGCCTTTTTTGAGCGATTGACAAATTGTGTGGGATCCAACGCGAAAAAAAATTATTGCAATATTTGTTTGCGCACAGCATCAATGGTTTCCGGAACAACAAGTGATTTTGGACGACCTCCACGAAATTCGTCTTGGAGTGAACTACGACCTCGGTTGAATTCACCATACCATCGATAAATACTGGTCCTTGATGGAGCTTCATCGCCAAAAATTGAATTAAGTTCATCCATGCACTGTTGTTGAGTTAATCCACGTCGAAAGTTGTAAAAAATAATCGCACGAAAATGTTCACGATTTAATTCCATTCTTTGGCCGAGATAAATCTTTTAAGTTAGTGTAAACGACACAAATAACGCTCATATGTCAAAACGTTCTGAGTACGTATAACCTTAAAAATGTCAAACTTTACGATAGAGCTCTCAGTTGCCAGATTGCAACACTAGGGTGGCCTAATCCCGAAATATAAAAGGCAACCCTCGTATACAGACTTCTCAAAAGCTTTCGACCGGGTGCATCATGAAATATTACTAGAGAAACTATCCAGACGAGACATTAATACATTTAGAAATACAATTATCCACTTTAACGAATTGTGTTCTTTCACATAGAAAACTTTTAATCCACTTGATCGTATTATAGAATACGATCAAGTGGATTAAAAGTTTTCTATGTAAAAGAACACAATTTGTTAAAGTGGATAATTGTATTTCTAAATGTATTAATGTCTCGTCTGGTGTGCCTCAAGGCTCATACTGTGGACCATTGTTCTTTTTAATTTTTATTAATGGCATTGCACTGTATTTAAACACATCTAGTGTTCTCATGTATGCTAATGATCTGAAAATATTTAGAACTATTTTAAATTTCAATGACTGTAAAGCATTACAAGAAGATTTATCGTCTTTGGAACATTGGTGTTTGACTAACAAGCACTTAAAAATGCAGTAAAATCACTTTCTCTCGTAAAAAGAACAATGTTCCATATGACTATGTGATCAACAATAATATTCTAGCTAATATTGATGTTATAAACGATTTAGGTGTACTATTTGATAGTAAAGTGTCATTTAAAAATCAAATAGCTTCAATAGTATGTAGGGCAGAAAAAAAGGCTAGGGTTTGTCGGACGTTTTTCTTTCAACTTTTCTCCACACACATTACGACTTTTATATTTAACTCTTGTCTGTCCAGTGTTGGAATACGCTTCTCCTGTGTGGTCACCTTTTGTAGATTGTGACATCCTTAAGTTAGAAAGTGTGCAATTAAATTTTTTTAAATGTATTCTTACCGTGTAGGATTCAGCGATCACGACAGAACCGATATTAGTACAATATTAAGTATACCACATTTGCGAACACGTAGATTAGTAGCTGATTTGTGTGTTTTATACAGTATATAAAACGGATTTATAAGCTGTAGTGATCTGTTAGCCCAGTTAAATTTTAGTACTTTACCTCCACAACTACGGAGACTTCAACATTTATTTAGGATTCCATACTACTCCACGAACTACGGTTACAATAATCCAATTTCTAGAGCAATGCGCACATACAATTCATTGCCAAATTACATTGATTTATTTTGTATTGTGGAGGCTTTTACTTCGTTATACATGTTAATTTATTAATAAAAAACGGTTTAACTTTGTTTGTATAACACAATTTATTTTTATGTGACTACAGTTTCGGCAAATTTAGCTTGCCATTATCAAACATACAGAGAGTTTTATGTAACACCGAACATTTTCATAACTAAAAGTTTTCTTTTAAATATACATAAGCATACGTTGTATATTTGCCGATGCTAGGTTTATTAAAAGAATTTAATTTGAAGCTTTAAACGAGTGTTTTCCACTCCCAGGCTAAGCATGAAGTAAAATTTCGAGTTTAGAAAAGCCGGAAATTTGGTTTGGTCGCGTAGCGCGAAGCGCGGAGCGGCCAAACCAAATTTTCAGGCTTTTCTAAACTCGAAATTTTACTTCATGCGCCACCGGTACAAAACACTGACATATTACGAAGTTTAAAACACACCGCTAAACTTTACATTGAATCGGTGTTTTATACCGGTGGCGCATGAAGTAAAATTTCGAGTTTAGAAAAGCCTGAAAATTTGGTTTAGCCGCTCCGCGCTTCGCGCTACGCGACCAAACCAAATTTTCAGGCTTTTCTAAACTCGAAATTTTACTTCATGCGCCACCGGTACAAAACACTGACGCAATGTAAAGTTTAGCGGTGTGTTTTAAACTTTGTAATATGTTAGTGTTTTGTACCGGTGGCGCATGAAGTAAAATTTCGAGTTTAGAAAAGCCTGAAAATTTGGTTTGGCCGCTCCGCGCTTCGCGCTACGCGACCAAACCAAATTTTCAGTCTTTTCTAAACTCGAAATTTTACTTCATGCTTACTCTGGGAGTGGAAGACACTCATTTCAAGTTTCAAATTGATCTTTTTTAACAACGAGTATTTACAGATTTACGACATATACGGTGTAATTGGGACATGTATACTTGAAAGAAAAACTCCCTGTGTGTACAAGTTGAGGCATTAATTGCGATTGATTGGCTACAATTTTTAATGGTCATATAGGCAACTCAATTTACACATAACTTAAAAAATAAAGGTGTAAAATTTAAGGATTAAACGAACTTACCTAAGTGAAGTTCAAACTTAATTATATGAATACCTCCTCCGATAGATTAAAATACGTAGTACCTCTATTTCCTGCTAGGTGTCGCCACGGTGTTAAAAGAAAAAGTTCAAGACGCGTCCCTCCAGGGGGAGGCCACATGATCCTCATTCTTTTTAAAGTAAAGGATTGTTAAGGGAATGGGATAGGGTGGGTTTATTCTATCGGAGGAGGTATTTATATAATTAAGATTGAACTTCACTTAGGTAAGTTCGTTAAATCTTTAAATTATACTTTATACCTCCTCCTTAAGATTAAAATACGTAGATGTTTAAAGTAAAAACAATCCTTCAGAAAACGATTTTAAATCTAATTTACTAGTATTAAATATTAGTTTAAAATATAAGAGAAAACGATTAATATTAGTTCACTTATAAATACAATGGGCGAATTCATGCCTATTAACTACTGGTTTATTGTAAAAACTTGCAAAACAACCTGACTTTTCAGACCACCCTGCTGTCTTTCTGATGACATCCCAACTTAAGCCCTTTCTGAATGCCTTCGATGTTGAGGCATGTCGGGTGCTATGTGGCTTAAATATTTTAGTGTCAATGCCACTCCCGGTCAGGACTGCTTTTATCCAGTTACTGATTGTTTGACTGGAAACTGGTCTATAAGGCTTTTTAAAGGATATAAAAAGTGTATCCTCATTGCCCCTTGTTGATTGCGTTGCAGCCAAATAATCTTTCAAGGTTTGCATTGCACACACTTTTGGGTTATCCTTAAAATATGGAATGGAGAGAACCGGCTGCAATCTATTAGGCCCTGATGTTTTAATTTGGTCAGTGATGCATATCTCCACCCCATCGCTTGTTTCGATTATGTTGGTTATTCTTATTGCGGCCAAGGTCTGTACCCTATGCGCTGTAATTAGTGCCAATAGAGCAACCAACTTCTTCGACAGCTCTTGTAATGTTATCTCATTATGAGGCCAAATCCCCTCCTGGTAATCCAGCACCACCTTTGGATCCCAGGTTCGGTTATACCTAGGCTTCGCTGGCTTCAACTTCGATATGCCCTTACAAAATCTTGTGATTGATGCGTGTTTACCTACTTCTGGGCTAATAAATAAACTTATTGCCGAACGGGCGGAGTTAACTGTACCATAACCTGTCCCTATCTTCGTTAATTCGACAAGGAAATTAATTATTCTGGTTATGTCCATTTCAAATATGTTGGCCCCCTCTTTTTTACAAAAAAGCCACCAAGATTGTAGATGTACATTGTACTGCTTCAAACTGGATCCCTTTATGGAAGCCAAACCAATTTCGGCTGCTTCTACTGAAAAACCTCTTAACTTTAGTGCCTCCCTGATAATAATCCGGCCACCAGGGTAAGTTGGCTCCATAGAGGATGAGGTTCTCTGGCGGGAGACAATAATAGATTAAAACTAGGTCTCATCACAATTGGTTTATGTGCCAACAAACTCAGAAAAACAGGGTACCATGGCTGGGTTGGCCACTGTGGTACAACTACAATTCCTGTAGCACTATCCGCTTTAATTTTTTGTAATACTTTTAAAATTACTTTTGGTGCAAAAGGTGGAAAGGCATATAAAAACATATTTCCCCAAAATACAGTGAATGCGTCTACAGCCACACATTCAGGATCCTTATGCCAAGAGATAAACCTTTTACATTTATTATTTAGCCTACTGGCAAACAGATCTATTTCTGGTGTGCCAAGTTCTCTTTTAATTAAATCATAGGCTTCAGACGACAGTTCATACTCCCCCTCTATATCTGTATGACGAGATGCTTGGTCTGCCTCTGTGTTATCTTTTGACCTTATATAAGATGCAAATATCCAGATGTTCCGTTGCTCACACCAGTGCCATATCCGACTGGCTATATCGTTCAGATGAGGATATTGTATTCCCCCCATCCTATTAATGTATGAAATGGCAGTGGTGTTATCTATCCGTAATAAAATTTCACAATTTAAATTGTCATTGGCAAAACACTTAAGGGCAAAAAATGAAGCCAGTAATTCTAAATAATTAATATGGTTTTTTGCCTCCGATGTACTCCATTTCCCATAAGTCTTTACCCCATTACAAAATGCTCCCCACCCTGACTGAGAAGCATCGCTAAAAATTTCCATGATAAAGGAAAATTTTCTAATGGGATTTCTACTTATTGAAATATTATGTTCCCATTAATGAAAATGGGGTTGCAGAATATCTGACAATGTCATCTCCTGATCAAAGCAATCATTATTGTTTTGCAAAGCCAGGAATTTTTCTCTTTCGAATAGTTTTGTATACTTCCAAGAGTAGTTAACTCCTGGACATACAGATATCAGAACACCTAAAAATTTTGCAAAATCTCTAATCTTGCATTTAGACTTACGCCTCATCGCTATTATTGTTTCCCTAATTCTTTCTCTTTTCTCTTTAGGAAACGCCAAGGACATCTCCTGACTGTTTAAGATGAATCCCAAGAATTTACACTCCGTTCGTGGTGTTAGTTGGCTCTTTTCTCTGTTCACTATGAAACCTAGACTTTCCACCAGACGATAAGTAGTTTCAATGTTATTTTGACAACTTTCCCTCGAATTTCCTATCAAGAGAAAATCATCCAAATACAGGACTGATATAAATCCCTGTTCCCTCAGGTTTGCAAGTATAGGTTTCATAAGTTTTGTGAAAACATATGGAGCTGTACAGAGGCCAAATGGTGGACATGTAAATTCATAGAGTTCATCATTAAAACGAAATCTTAAATATTTTCGGTGTTCTTCAGACACTGGTAATAAAAAGTAAGCATCTTTTAAATCAATAGTACCCATATGGTCACCTACACTTATTGAATTACACGCTACCTTGATATCCTCTAGTTTGAAATGTTCTGTCGTAATAAAAGAATTAAGTTGCTTTAAATTTAAAATGAAACGACTTGTTCCATCAGGCTTTGGTACTAGAAAAATGTTTGATATAAATTGTCCTTCAACAGGTTTAGCCCTAACCACAGCTCCTGCTCTCAACAATTTATTGACACATAAAACCATTTGATTATTTTCAGATTCAGATAGTTTGGGTTGATTTGGAGCCCTCGCTTGATGAGCTTTCCTTGAAAAAGGAATCTTGTATCCTTTTATCCAAGATAGGACTTGCCTATCTGAAGTGATTGATTCCCAAACAATTAAATAAAGTTTAAGTCTACCTGCATATTGGCTTACCGGTGTAATTATGTCCTCTGTTTTTGATGGTCCTGGCGTACTTGGTAATGCCTGGGCCGTTGAGTGTGCCAATTGTGGCGTTTGTAATTTACATTGCTTGGTACCTTCCGTCCACCTGCCCTCCTCTGAGGCGGGCGGTTTTCGTTTAAATTTCCCGAGACAGCTTGGAACTTTCCTGGGACAGCTTTCGCTTTTGGTTTCTGGAGATCCACCACCGTCCTCTCCAAAGCCTTAGCAGATTTTACACAATCGTGGAGAGTTTCTCCGAAAAGAAATCTCCATATGGGCATTTCCGCCAGTGACTCCTTCAACCTTGGGTTTAGGACGTTTAATAATAATGTCCTCCTGACGTTTGATTGTGTGTAGAAGGTTTCCGAGATTATTTGCCCTGCGTCACTTAACGCTTCAATCAAGCTCAAATTATCCGAGGTGGGGTCTAAATCTTTGATAGAAATTGTCATCGCTTTGCTTATGCAGGCCAGTGCAACTCCTAATTTATTTTGGGTCTCTACAACCCTTCCATATCTTTTTATATCCCCCGCGGCGATGGCTATTTTTACCTCCGGATTTAGTTGCGGCACGTTTAAACTTTCACAATTTGTGGGCGTTGGATATTTTTCCATAATATTTTTGAGTACGCTCTCGTCTAAACCCTTTCGTATGATAGCTGCCCAGCGGGAAGCAATCTCGGGAGTAATTTCTTCACCCTTCGCCTGACTGCCTGACTGCTCACCCAACAAACACAAAACCTCTTGGGGCAGCTGGTCCCTATTACCAGGCTCCGTTTGTATCTGTTCGCTGTGGGGGCTTCTTGACCTACTTCTGGAGTATCGGTCTCTAACGCTCTCTGCTCTCTCCACCAACACTTGAGGGCTTCTCGACCTACTCCTGGAATGCCGACGAGGAGAGTATACGGGCGTGGAGGCTGAAGAACATCCATCACTTGATTCACGCCTTACCCTGTTCTCTGGAAACGTCGATTTATCTGTAAAGCTCTCAATGTGTGTCACTTATTTTTATAAGTGAAAAGAAGCCCATTTGGGTTTCCTTAGACTAGCCTATGTATAATCTAAAGCACATTGGACATAAATTAAAATTACACTTGAATATGTTTGCTATCAATGTGTGTTCACTTAACAGTGAAAGAAGCCCACATGGTCTTCCTTAAATTATTCACATGAATAATTTAGAGCACATTGGATATAAGTTCGACGAACTTAATCAACCCTTCGGGTTGTAGGAGCAAAACATTTCAGTGTTTACCTTTGTAACAATGGCGGCCACGACGCGGTCTCACGTTCTCTTTGTTCGAACGGATTTTCCTCCTGCGAGTTTTCGAAATCTTCTTCTTTAACCTCATCAACTTCTTCCTCAGTCTCCTCTCGTTCTCCGACGAATCCTCCGACGACGAGGTGTCGATTTTCGTCCTTTTTCCCATGTTTTTATTATCGTTCTTTACAAAATGGTCGTTCACCGTGCGCACGAAATAAAATAATGAGGATCATGTGGCCTCCCCCTGGAGGGACGCGTCTTGAACTTTTTTTTTTAACACCGTGGCGACATCTAGCAGGAAATAGAGGTACTACGTATTTTAATCTTAAGGAGGAGGTATAAAGTATAATTGTATTGGATGAACATGTTCGGTGTTACATAAAACTCTCTGTATAGTATATATGTTTGATAATGGTAAGCTAAATTTGCCGAAACTGCAGTCGCATAAAAATAAATTGTGTTATACAAACAAAGTTAAACCGTTATTTATTAATACATTGATTTATTTAATTTATCACGTAATGTATTTCGGAAACGTTGCTTTTTGGTGGCGTCTTCGATAAATTCATAAATTCAATTTTTGTTGTATGTTTCTAGTTAAGTTAATTTCATAATATTTTAGACACACAAGACCGCAGACTGCACTATTGAAATGAAATGCAACAAAAGCTATAGGACTCACCGTACTTCCATCTGTACTACGTCACTCCCCGTGCAAAGTGCAAAACATGCAATGAAAAGGGCCATACAGCATGGTCGACTAAATGCAAAAAATAAAAAAAAATAATAATATATAATACTAACAAAAAAACAGCCGACATCGACTATTCATTAAAAAAAGACTCCCGTGTTCACAAACCATTATCATTACATTACTTTATTTCAGATACATACGCCACGGAAATTAACAGGCCTTCAGCCACCGACAGAAAAGAACTTTTAAATAAACTTCTCCACAGATTCATTGAATCATTCGAAATCGATTCTCATGCATCATTTTCAGGCAACCGTATGTTTATTGTACTGTTAGGCCTTAAATTCCCACAACTTATCCCTCCAGTTTTTCCAACAGAAGGAGTACACACAGAATGTATAACGGTTTACAATGGCTAATATAACTTTCCTTTACTCAAATATAAATTCCACCCACAATAAATCCCATCTTATTTTACACTACCTATCCAATAATCCTATACATGTTGACCTTCTTGTCGAAACAAAATCAAGATCCCCTTTTAAATTTAATAATTGGAAAAACATTCAAATTCCAGCATCCATTACAAACGAAAATCTCCGAGGGGGATCAATTGCAGCTTTCCATCCTTCCATAACTTACGGCAAAGCTAACCCTCCCCGCATAAATAATCCTTTAAATGAATGTCTCCATTTCACTATTTCCTATCATCGCTCCATTTTACATGTATTTCTTGTATATATACACCCCCATACCATTTTTACAAAGGCCTCGCTGTATGAAAACGCAATAATAATCGGCGATTTTAATGTTAACAGAAGCAAATCCCGACACGTCTTCCTTTTGTGATAACTTCAATTTTGTAAAAATTCCTACTCCCCACACCTTTATTATGAGTCAAAACCAGTGTAGCACTCCTGATATTTTTTTATGTACCTCCAATATTCGTCACCAGGGCAGGAAAGGCAAGGGTGTATTGACAGAAGCCAGTATAATGATATGTATGGGAGGTGGCAGGTGTATGGGAGGGTGTCGAAGTATTTGATAGAGAAGGGATGGGGTAGAGAGGATAGGGTGATTGTGGCAAGGGCGAGGTGTGGATCGGAGGAGAGAGGAAGGAAAGTATGGATGGGGAAAGAATATGGAAGGTGTGTGTTGTGTGGACAGGGGAACGATACGTGGGGACACTTGGCGGAGGAATGTGAGGGGGTGAAAGAGGAGTGGCTGGGAGCGAAAGGGAATAGAAGGGTAGTGGAGTGGATGAGGGAGGATGGGAGCGGGCTAAGGACGTTGGAAAAGCTGGGGAGGGAGAGGAAAAAGAGAAGGGAGGGTAAGAGGGATACGGGAATGTAGTGAGGTAATCAAATGTAAATGTGTAATCAATGTAATGTAATGTAAAGGACCTTTATTGGCATATCCACTCCGTTCAATTGATTCCTGATCTTTGCTCCGACCATTTATCCATACAGTTTGACTACAACACTTCGCAACAACCCCTTGCCCCCCTCCTGAGTTAATTTTACAATACCAGAAATGCAATATACAGTCTGTTTGATTTATTGTGACACAGCACATATGTCCGTTATTAGTACAGATAGAAAAAAAAATTAAAGACAATAGTTTTAGTATTTTTCATGATACATTCAGTAGCATTGTCAGAAAAACAATTGAAAATCAAATAAACACGTGAAAGCTATTAGCTTCATTTTCTTTAATGAAACACCCTGTATATTTTGTTTATTTCAAATAGGTAATAACCTTAGCTTTATTATACAAATAACGCGACAATTGCAAATAAATAAAATTTATCAGTTGCCATGGATAACAATTGACATAAAACAATTTGTTAACGCTTTAATGTCAAAGTGGTGTAGTAACTTCCCGGCTTGCGTGTTGTTGATTCAAATCTTTAGAGATGGGTGATAATTACTATTCTAATGATGAAAAAATGGATATGCTAAAGGTCTTCGTTAGATGCAACGATAATTCTAGAGAAGCTAGTATCACTTATGGAAACATGTATCCAGAAAGAAGACAACCACATTATTGCACTTTTGCAAGACTTGAACAAAATTTACGGAGAAATAGGTGTTTTAATAATAAATTACAAAGGAGAAGACAAGAGAGAGAAGATAATAATGAAGTATTGATATTGGCCTATTTTAGAGCACATCCACGTAATTCAATACGCGAAGCAGTGGCTGACTTAGGAATAAGTATGCATAAAATATTTTCTATTCTGAGAAAACATAAAATGAGACCATATAAAATTAAGTTACTACAAGGTTTAAGAGATAGTGATTCTGACAGGAGGATAGTATTCTGTAATTGGCTTAGCAACAATCAACATTTATTAAATTTAATTCTTTGAAGTGATGAATCAAATTTCAACAACAACGGAATCTCCAACCGAATAAACGACCATTACTGGGATACTGAGAATCCACGTCAAATTCGAGAATGCAGATTCCAACAAAGATTTGCAGTTAATGTGTGGCTTGGTGTGTTAGGTGATACCATAATAGGACCATTTTTTTATCAAGGAACGTTGAATGCGGAGCGATATGCCAACTTTCTTACGATAGAATTTGAAGATTATTTAGATGATATCCCCCTAGAAATACGTCGAGATATGTGGTTCCAACAATATGGAGCTCCCCATAACGCAAGAAATGTCATAGATATTTTGGAAAGAAAGTTTGGTTTTAAATTGATTGCAAATGGTGGCCCCATAAACTGGCAAGCAAGATCGCCAGATCTGTCTATTTTAGATTTTTTTATTTGTGGATTTTTAAAGCAAAAAGTTTATGTTACTCGTCCAGAAAATCTAGACGATCTGAAAAATCGGATTCGTATGGCATGTGGCCAAATAACACAACGGATGTTGCAAAAAGCACCCCTGACTTAGACCAAAACACAATATCCATTTTCAATTCCTATATTTCCGAAACATTACAAAATAACTCTCCAAAAATTAGGAAACAATTGTATAAATATCCCCTTCAGAACTACATCCTTAGACTAATTAAATTCAAACGACAAATATACAGAGACCTTACATTCTACAATCACAATTCACTCAAAGAAAAATTTAACAAACTAAACAGAGACATTAAACAACTAATTTTAGAATACAAGACGTTTAAATAGACAGAGACCTGTCAAAATATAAACAAAGCAAAAGGGAAAACCTACTGGAAGGAAATCAAAAAACTTGCCAAATATAAAAAGACAGACTATACTGACAATCTAACAGACCCTACCGACGGCTCAATAATGACTGACGATTTATCAATCGCTAATGCATTTGCACGACATTTCGAAAAAACGTATGAGATAACAGACAACATTCGTTTTGACAATAACTTTTACAACACCGTAATAAACTGGTATAAGTCATTCGACCTTAACAGTAGACTCCTACTGCATTGGACGAAATGGACTATCACACGATATTGAATTCTGGTCAAAACTCCACCCCTGGTGCCGATAACATCCCCGGAGCTATCCTTAAAAAATTGCCTACTGAAATCCATTTATTTATCCTAAAAATATTTAATTACTGTTATAAACACCAATATTTTCCGCCAGAGTGGAAAAAAGGTGTAATAATATGTATTCCCAAAACAGGTAATGATTCTTCACTTATCTCCAATTATCGTCTAATCCCTGTGATTGGGAAACTTTTTGAATCATCCCAAACATAACAGACCGATAAGACAAATCACTGCGGCTGGAAAACATACCCTGTTTAAACTATTGGAAGAGGAATCATGGAGCTTTCTGAATATAATAAGTGATACCAACGAATGTGTGGACAACTTCTTGTCTGTCTTCCTTGTATATTTTGAGTCTTGTTTTCCACTCAAAACAACCAAATCGGACATACAGGAAAATCATATCAGATGGTATAATAATTCTTTAAAAAAAAATGAGAGAACACCTACAGCTACTATCCGAAATATACAACACCACGCGTGATCCAGAAGTACGAGTATTAAGGAACAATCATAGGAAATGTTACAGGCGAGCAATTGAATGTAGCAAATTGCAGGCCAATAACTTGTACATTGTAAAGAACAACTTTAAACCAAAAGCCGTGTGGAAAATTATTAATTGCTCAAGACCCTCGAAATCAATTACGCGTCCAACCACTTCTGCAATGACCTTCAATGAGCACTTTACTAAAATTGCTGATAATATTATATCATCCTTACCTCATTTAAATACAGACCCAATAACCTTAATGTCTTCAGAATTTAATAGCAGTACTCACTTTTTCAGTTTCAGTCAAATATCGATGAATATTGTCAGAGATGCAGTAAGTAGATTACGACCCAGTTCAAGCAGGGACATCTACGGATTACGAATTGATGTCATCAAATCCGTATTGAACACTATTTTATCTCCACTCACAAAAATGCTCAATATGTGTATTAGAAATAACACCTTTCCGGATGCTTTTAAGAGAGCCTTGGTCATACCGGTCCTTAAGAAAGGAGATCCAAACGATCCTGACAACTATCGTCCAATTTCTCTGCTGCCCTTGTTTGGCAAAATATTTGAAAAAATCTTGCAAGATCAACTATCTACTTACCTAGAACAATCAAACATATTATGAAGCGAGCAATATTGTTTTAGGAAAGAACGTTCAACGGGGATCGCTTTATCGAAATTAGTTGAAGAAATTATCAATGTCTTCGAAGATGGATCTATAGCAAGAGCTACATTTCTAGGCCTGTCTAAGGCTTTTGACAGCGTATCTCACGACATTTTACTGCGCAAACTTTATTTTTACAATATTCATCCAGACACTTGCAGGATTTTACTCTAATACCTCACTGGAAGGACTCAGAGGGTACTATCAAATGGAATCATGTCTGAGGCCTTGCCCATTAAATACGGTGTACCACAGGGATCTATTCTTGGGCCTCTGTTGTTTCTGATATACATCAATGACTTACCTAATGCGACGCCAACGACGCCACCAATACAATATTATATGCAGACGATACCACTGTTATTAACAAATCTAAAGATTACTCTATTGCTAATAATTTGCATGATAAAGCACTCGGGGAGGTATCGGAGTGGTTCATATGTAATCGACTTAAACTGAATATCAACAAATCTGCTTCCCTAACGTTCACATTAAGGAAATACGAATCAACTAAATATGAATCAACTAAATTTCTTGGCTTTCACATTGATTCCTTTCTATCTTGGACTACTCATGGGGATATACTCGCTAGAAAGCTTAGTTCGAGTATATATCTTTTTAGAAACCTGGCACCCATAGTATCAAGGAACGTAGCTCGTACGACATATTTCTCGCTATTCCAGTCCAACATCACATATGGGATACTTACTTGGGGTCATGCCGCTATTCGACACCGAATATTTGGTCTTCAGAGAAAGGTAGTAAGAGTGTTAGCTGGCCTGAACTACTGTGATGACTGCAGACAAGCTTTCATTGATTTAAGAATATTAACGTTCTCATCACTATTTATTCTTGCCTGCTTGTCTCATATTAGACACAATTTGGATAGCTACCAAACTTGTAGCGACATCAATAAGTACCATACTCGCCAAGAATCAAACATATATCTACAAACAACAAGACTCTCGAAAGCGAAGACTGGTACTAGATTCCACGCTGTTAAATTCTTCAACGCACTACCGAAAAACATACAGCAATTGCCTCCCAAGCAATTTGCAAATCGTCTGAAAACGCTACTTGGGGATAAAGGTTTTTACTGCTGGGAAGAATTCCTTAAATTTGATTTTAAAACTCATTTTAAATTGTGAACGTCCGTCTGTTACTTCAATATGTTATTTTAATGTGGTTATTTAAAATGTGGTATTTTAATATGTTGTTTTAATATGATATTTTAATATGTTATTTTAATATGTTATTTCTTAATAAGTTATTTTAATATGTGACTATAGATCTATTTACTTATTTACTTCGATGTTTGTCACTATACAAACTAGCTTATAAGGTTTTATTATTATCATATTTTTTATTATTATATACTCGTAGGTTAAGGTGACATATGTAAAACATGTACTTTTGTTAATACATCAATAAATATGAATATGAATATGAATATGAATATGAATATGAATATGAATATGAATATGAATATGAATATGAATATGAATATGAATATGAATATGAATATGAATATGAATATGAATATGAATATGAATATGAATATGAATATGAATATGAATATGAATATGAATATGAATATGAATATGAATATGAATATGAATATGAATATGAATATGAATATGAATATGAATATGAATATGAATATGAATATGAATATGAATATGAATATGAATATGAATATGAATATGAATATGAATATGAATATGAATATGAATATGAATATGAATATGAATATGAATATGAATATGAATATGAATATGAATATGAATATGAATATGAATATGAATATGAATATGAATATGAATATGAATATGAATATGAATATGAATATGAATATGAATATGAATATGAATATGAATATGAATATGAATATGAATATGAATATGAATATGAATATGAATATGAATATGAATATGAATATGAATATGAATATGAATATGAATATGAATATGAATATGAATATGAATATGAATATGAATATGAATATGAATATGAATATGAATATGAATATGAATATGAATATGAATATGAATATGAATATGAATATGAATATGAATATGAATATGAATATGAATATGAATATGAATATGAATATGAATATGAATATGAATATGAATATGAATATGAATATGAATATGAATATGAATATGAATATGAATATGAATCCTTGATCAAAGAAAAAATCCAAAAATCCTGCAAAACCTTTATCCCGGAATATCAATTTGGATTTTCCCTCCAAAAATCAACCACACTCCCCCTTTCGATCCTGACGTCCAATATACAAACATCCCACCTCGAAGGCCACAAAACCGCAGTACTCTTTATCATTGTAGAAAAGGCCTTTAATTCGGTATGGCATCAAGGTCTGCTTTACAAATGTTTCCGTTTAAACCTACCCCATCACCTAATAATATTATTAAATAACATCCTATCAGCGAGAACATCCCAAATTAAAATCCGGAAATCATATTCATTTCCGTTTCCCCTCCTACAAGATATCCCTCAAGGTTCTTCCTTATCCCCTATATTATATAATTTATATTGCTGTGATATATACAATCCTGACCCGACATACTTTAACCCTTCGCGATATTTCCTCCTTTTTACTGATGATACAGCCCTTATTTCCTATGCTCCAACCCTAAAAAAATGCCCAAATATCCCTCCAAAAATCCTTGAATTCAATACAAAAATGGTGCTCAAAGTGGCGAATCAAAATAAACCCATTAAAATCCCAACTCTTTTTTCCCTACAACAAAATCACTCCCAGATTACCATATGTATCCTTCAATAACACTACAATTCTCCCCGATTATTCCTGTAAATACACACATTCTCTCCAAAAAATCTCAAATAAAAACCGTGGCGCGGCACTGTAGAGGACTAACATACAGAAATCACGGCGTTTCTATTAAAACTGCAGTCCACATACAGGGTGTCCCAAAAGTTTGGAAACGGTTGAATATCTCGAGAACACCTCATCGGATCAAGATAGTATAAAATACGTCTTTCTTTATTTTTAAAGCTCTATTTAGGCATATAAGGGGTAATTGCTGTTTTTTTAATCAAAGTAATTTTGGTTGTCTCATTTTTTGATCCCTGATCTAAAATTGGTTATGTAATTGTTATTAAAAATCATTTCGTTATTTTGGCTTTTTCCCCACTTTCTACTAAGATAAAATTAACTTTACAATACCGTCGGCTTTAGCGTGACCCGATGTGCACCACGGGGAGGTTGCATGATCGGATTTTGCACATCATGTAGCCCTGAAAAGGGCTGATTGTTGCACTTCCGGTGGGTTGATGTTGCATCTCCGCCGCCAAATCGTCTTCTTCCTTATCGCAAATGTTCAAACTGACCGCCATTTTGGCCTTGGCACTGACCCAGTCGGCTGTGAAAATCGTTGATCACGTTGGTCCTCATTTGCGGTATAACTAATGCAGCCTGGTCCATGATGCGATTCCGCAAGTCAGCTAAATTGGCAGGTCTGTTAGTGTACACGCTGTTCTTCACAAATCCCCAGAAGAAGAAATCCAGTGGGGTCAAATCCGGCGATCTTGCAGGCCATTCAAGAGGGCCGCGTTGTCCGATCCAACGGTTGGGAAATGTACGGTCCAAAAACTGCCTCACTCTCACGGCGTAATGGGGAGGGGCACCATCTTGTTGAAACCACACATTTTGCACGTTTCCGTGGAACAAATGATTAATTGCTGGTACCACTTCATCTTGCAACAAATCTAAATACTTTTCGCCAGTCAAGTTGCCCTCGATGAAAAACGGCCCCACAACTCCATGGTTAGAAAAACCTGCCCAAACGTTCAGCTTCTCCGGATACTGGCTGTGAATGTCGCTCATCCAGTGAGGATTGTGGCGATTTACTTGACCATTCAGCTGGAATGTCGCTTCGTCGGAGAAAACCACGTTATCCAGGAACGCACGGTCGGCAGCACAACGACGCACCATGTCTCTGCAGAACTCGTTCCTCCTTCGAATATCATCCTCCAAAAGTTCTTGCACAAGATGAATCTTGTAAGGGTGCCACTTTTCCTCCTGCATTATGCGATGTACTGAAGTCTTGCTGATGCCTTGAGCTTGCGACACTCTCCTTACAGAAATATGAGGGTCTTCCACGAAATGCTGCAACACTTCCACCTTCTGATCTTCGTTTGATGCCGTTCTTGGCCTGCCACTGCGTTCGCGATCCTTCACTGCTCCAGTATCTTCAAATCGTTTCACTGTTTTTTGAACCGTCGATTTTGACACTGGATCACGATGCGGATTGGATGCATTAAACATCCTTGCCACCTCCTCGTAAGATCTCACATTCTCCCCGGACCCACGCATCATTAATAATGATATGCGTTCACTTCCCGATAACCTCATCTTAAAACGACAGATAGCAGCTTAATTAATTTAGCTTTAAAGTTTCTGAGCTATTACCCATTTCTTAGAATTTCACGGAGTCGTCGAGAACGTCAACATTGACAGTCCGAAATAAATGTTCAATAACTACACTTCTGTGCTTTCATTTAAAATTGTAAACATGACAAAATGGAAAAAAAATTTCGACGATAAACTGAGCGAAAACTTCCTTTTTCCACCCTCCAAAAAGAGGTTAAGGTGTGGATATTTTGCAACTCCATACGGAGTTTTTGATAGACAATGAAACTCTGCAAGAAAAATCATTTTTGTCTAAAAAAAATGGTGGTATTTTTTTCTAAAATACCACTTTTTCTACTTTTAAAGGGTGTGTATGTGTGGGGGGGAGTGGCAAAATTCATAAACTGTTTTTGATACAAAATGCAACAGTGCAAGCAAAATATTTTTTTTCGCAGAAAAATTCAAAACTACCCTTTCCACCACCGAACGGGATTGGGGAAGGAGTGATAAAACAATTATAAAATAGGAGTTTCCATTTAAGTTTTCTAAACTACCCCCTCGAACCACCCCCCAGAGGGGTGTGGGTGGCTATCGCACAGCATGCCTAAATAGAGCTTTAAAAATAAAGAAAGACGTATTTTATACCATCTTGATCCGATGAGGTGTTCTCGAGATATTCAACCGTTTCCAAACTATGTCGCCCCTTGTTAGACTATGGGTACATCCTCTTCAACCAGATCCGTCCCTCCACTCTGTATCACATCCAAGTAGCTAAAAGGTCAGCACTCAGAACCATCACTAAACTAGGACATCCTAACAATCTCCTTTATAACCCTTCAAACGAACTCCTCTACGAAACCACAAATCTACGCCCAATCGATCAGCGTATACTTACCCTAAGTACCAAATTCTCCACTAACCCCAAAAATTTTGAAATCCTGAACAAATACTGTATTCCCCGAAATCCTAACATCACGTCCTAATACAAATATCCAACAGAAACTCTTTACCAATTCATTAGCTCGTTTCATTCAGACAGTTAAACAACCTACTGATTATTAAATTATAAATAGCAAATAGTATATTCAAACAGGGCAGAAAGACCGTTGGTCGATAGCCCAGATAGACTAACTATTTATTTAATGTACATAAAAGTGTGAAACTATACATCCTATCATGTTGCGGTAAACATTTCACTGTAAAAGTGGCCAAGTGAAATCGCTGGAAATTATTTTTAAGTTCATAGCCTCACCGCAAGAGGGCGCTATCTCTTTAGTAAAAGATTAAATGCAAAAATCAGAAACACGTTCACAATGAACAATCCGGTAACACTGGCCTGCAAAAAAAAATGTTTATTCGAGCCCTAACACCATTCCTGCTGATTCTTATGTAAAATGACCTCCTGAATCCGAATATGACCTCCGTTTTTCCCCATCACCCACCGTGTTCGGGGGAGGCCCCCCACCTATTTTTATCACTTTTCGATAATTTGGAGGGATGAAAAGGATTATTTTAGCCTTTACATTTCTTCTGAGAGGCTAGAGAGGTGAAAAGTTCCAAAACATGAACATTTGTAGTAAGGAGGTAGATTTGGGGGGGGGATTTGCCCCCTTAAATTGTAAAAAAATCATTAAAAATGATCAATTTTTTCCGTTTTTTTCGCAGTTATTTCACTTATTTTCTACATATTCCAGCTTCCATTCCCCCTCATCCTCCCCCAAACACCCGCAAATAATAAAAATATATTGCAACAATATATAGCAACAATAATAAAAATATATAGCAACAATAATAAAAATATATACCAACAGTTCAGAAGATTCACTGTACCACGCTGGCGCTCTCAATACTCCCTCCGTTTCCCCCATCCATTGAAGGGGTGAAAAGGATTATTTTTGCTGTAAAGAATAATAAATAGAAAGTAAAATAATAAATGTAAAATAATAAATGTAAAGAATAATAAATAACTAAGATAAGTACCTTCATTTGGTGCTTGCTTTCCTTTTGTACCCTGAGGTAGAAGTTTCTCGTATCAAAAACCAGCAGTACTCTGCTAACATGCTCGCATTTCACTTCCCCGAAAATCTCCTTTCAAACGTAGAGATGTCTTGATGAAACCGTTCCCCGTGTTCATCCGAAACTGCTCCTTAATTTTCAGGGAAGAAGTCCAGGTGTGAGTGAAGGAAATGCACTTTAAGAGACATGTTACACCCCATGGCCTTGTACGCTGACAGCAATTCCTCGACATGAGCGACATAATCATCACTTTTGTTGTTACCCAAAAAGATCTCACACACGTTTTGGAATGCAATCCAAGCTTGTTTTTCTTTTCGATTCAGGTGTTCAATAAACGTCGAATCTTGGAAAAGTTGTCTAATCTGGGGACCCACGAAAACTCCTTCCTTGATTTTAGCCTCACTAAGACTAGGGAATTTAGTTTTCAAAAATTTAAATGCATCACCGGTCTTGTCCATTGCTTTCACAAACTGTTTGATCAATCCGAGTTTGATGTGCAAAGGCGGCAAGTAAATATTTTCCTTCGGGACCAGAGGACCGTGAGCGACGTTTTTCTGACCGGGAGTAAAACTTTCTCGCAGAGGCCAGTTCCCTACGATGTAATGTTTGTCTCGGGCTCGGCTGTCCCATTCGCATAGGAAGCAGCAGTATTTTGTGAAGCCCGATTGCAGGCCCTTGAGTAGAGCAACAACTTTTAAGTCAGCGCAAAGTTTCCAATTATAATCATGGTATTTGATTTTATCAAGGATCCGGCTGATGTTTTCGTACGTCTCCTTCATATCCACAGAGTATGCAACCGGGAGTAATGGTAACTCATTTCCATTGGCCAATAGGACAACTTTCAAGCTTGTCTTTGATGAGTCTATAAACAGTCTCCATTTGTCTGGGTCACATGGCATCTTCAGTTCTTCATCAATGCATTTGAATTAGGGCAGAACACTAAGCCTTCATCTGCCGAAAAAAGTAATTTCAGGGTTGACTGCCTAGTCCTGTAAGCAGAGATTTTTACACCCTTTTTTAAGAGATTCCACTGCTGAAGTCGAGATCCAAGAAGTTGAGATTTACTCTTAGGTAACTCCAAATCCCTGACGAGATCATTCAATTCCGACTGAGTAACGAGCTGAGGTTTTCGATGAGCTGAATCAGCAGAACACTCTTCATCATCGGTGAACGTATCATAAGATGGTCCAGGCTGTGGCTCAAAGTCTTTCAAATCCGTTTCTGGCTCTAGAGTATAGATTTTTGGGGGCACTGGGATTGGCAAAGATTCGTTGTGAGGAACTGGTCTTAGAGCTGAAGGGATATTAGGATACTGAATTGTATGCTTACTTTTGCTAGATAACCCGACGGTGGAAGTCATACAAAAGTAACAATCTGTGAGATGACAGCGAGGTTCGCGCCAAACCATGGGCACAGCAAATGGCATTGATTTACGGGTACCTTTGAGCCATTTAGTCAAGCTACTGTAACAAGTAGTGCAGCAAACTGTTGGAGCCCAATTCTTGTCCTGATCGCCAACTTGGCAATCAAAGTAAAATTTATAAGCAGTTTTAAGAAGCGGAGAAAGGGGTTTTCGTTGCGCTTTTAAACATAGCAGAAGCTATCGGGATGATTTTTACACTCGCGTGGCATAATTAAACAGTAAATAAATGCTCGATATTAATCACAACTCACACTCACGTACTGTAATTCACTTAGAAAAAGCCGGAATTAAAAAATTTCTACCGTTATACACAATTTAAACAACTTGGAAACACAGAATCCCCGCCTAGAGCACCGACAAGTTGACTCTACGATCGCTAGAGATGTACTGAGGGAAGATAAGGATTACAGTGCAGGTCTATAGTGACAAGAGCAATGCAAGTTTAAACCTGTCAAAGCATGAAAATTCCTGGGCAAACCTGTGAGCGCGAGGTATTGAGAGCGCCAGCGTGGTACAGTGAATCTTCCGAACTGTTGCTATATATTTTTATTATTGTTGCTATATATTGTTGCTATATATTTTTATTGTTTGGGGGAGGATGAGGGGGGATGGAACCTGGAATATGTAGAAAATAAGTGAAAAAACTGCGGAAAAACGGAAAAATCGATCATTTTGAAGGATTTTTTTACAATTTAAGGGGGCAAATCCCCCCCCCCAAATCTACCTCCTTGCTACAAATGTTCATGTTTTGGAACTTTTCACCTCTCTAGCCCCTCAGAAGAAACGTAAAGGCTAAAATAATCCTTTTCATCCCTCCAAATTATCGAAAAGTGATAAAAATAGGTGGGGGGGCCTCCCCCGAAAACGGTGGGTGATGGGGGAAAACGGGGGTCATATTCGGATTCAGGAGGTCAGTTTACATAAGAATCAGCAGGAATGGTGTCAGGGCCGATTTTCATGCCGACCAGTGTAATTAGAGAATTCCCCAACAGTTGGAAGTAGACTCCCAACGGTTGTCTCTGATGAACGAGCCCATTATTATTGATCAGTGTTTATGATTTTAATCACAGAAAAAATTCTATTCAATTAGCATTCTGGGCAACTGCACAAAAAAAGTGCCGACTACTCTAAATCATAATTTAAACGAGCGCATGGAAGGTGTATTTCTTTTAAATTGGAACTTGTAATGCTACAAAGAAATAACGTTATATCAACATTGCAGCAACATTAAATGTTGAAACATTACTTAAATGGATTTGCTCAGTGGGGTGTTAAATTCCATATTAATTACAATTAGAATGGCAAATATTAAACACTCATTAATATCACGCGGATGTAATTCATCAAATGAAAATCGATTAAACCGCCCCATATAATTAATTAGCGAAACAGTTTTAACATAAACGCTGAAACCGACTGCGTTCTAAAACAGTGTAGTAGTAAAAATGCCAGTCATTAAGAATTTCAATCGTTTGTTAAAATTTTGTTCCATCCTCGCGATAATTCCCGTTTACAATACGAAAAAACAGACGTTTACAAACAGAAAACTATACATTTACGCAATCGCATCAGTGTATGCAATCCTCTGCTTTTATGCAATTAACGGAATTAATCACAGCGAGGATTCAAAAGATCATTTCTGGATTTTCACGCGGTTTTTACTCGTTATTTTGACAATCCACGTGATGGCGACGGTTTGCCGCACTGCGAAGAACGCCGAACAGTTTCAAGAACTCTTCGAGCAATTCGATTTAGTCGATTGCGAGATTCAGAGGGAATTACCGGAGGGGAAGCACCCGACGGTCCAATTGATTTGTTTAAGTTTGTGGTTTTTCGTAATAGTTTCTTTGGATGTCTACAGTTGGATACAAACTGGAATAATTGATTTGCTGCGGTACTACATTGTAGAGGAAGTGTGCCTTTATTTGGTGCTCGTTTGTTTTTTGTTGCAGTACAACTGTTTAAGGTGTATATATCGAAGGTATATGTGTTTTAACGGTATGCTGAATGAGGTTTGCTCTAGTAAAGAAATGTTGGGGGTTGAAGAGCGAATTGAAACACTGGTTAATATTAAGGAGAGCCTTTGTAGGGTTGTGGAGATTTACAATCAGTTGTTTGGTTATAACACTTTAGTGCTGCAATTTTTTAGTATAACAAATTTGCTCATTATGTGTGACGTTTACATAAACAATTATTTTGTGTTTGATATTTTTTCGAACTTTCTTACCATCAAATGGGTAATATTCATCGTGGTAAGTCTTAATAATTGTTTGATTGATAAGGCTAATAAATTTTGAAAGGTCATCTTCACTTTTATATAAATAAAACAATTTAAACACTTTCAAATATACAGAGAGTTTTATGTAACACCGAACATTTTCATAACGAGAATTTTTCTTTTTTCTTTTTATTTCGTAATATGTCAGTGGTTTGTACCGGTAGCGCATGAAGTAAAATTTCGAGTTTAGAAAAGCCTGAAAATTTGGTTTGGTCGCTCCGCGCTTCGCGCTACGCGACCAAACCAAATTTCCAGGCTTTTCTAAACTCGAAATTTTACTTCATGCTTAGCCTGGGAGTGAAAAACGCTCGCTTAAAGCTTAAAATTAAATTCTTTTAATAAACCTATATATACTTTATAAACCAAGCATAGAACTTCAATAGAACTTCAATATGCATAGTATACATATGCAACGTATGCATATGTATACTATGCATACGTTGCACATTTTTCTATGCTTGGTTTATTAAAAGAATTTAATTTGAAGCTTTAAGCGAGTGTTTTTCACTCCCAGGCTAAGCATGAAGTAAAATTTCGAGTTAAGAAAAGCCTGAAAATTTGGTTTGGTCGCGTAGCGCGAAGCGGCCAAACCAAATTTTCAGGCTTTTCTAAACTCGAAATTTTACTTCATGCGCCACCGGTACAAAACACTGACATATTACGAAGTTTAAAACACACCGCTAAACTTTACATTGAATCAGTGTTTTGTACCGGTGCACATACGGGTATTTGAACGATCTAGGTGGCCATAAGTCGATTTCCTAAAATTCACCCCAGGTAGAAATAAACAGTTGCCTACCCCAGGTAAAGGGTCTGGGAACAATAGGTAGTTGTTATCCGTCGCTTCCGCGATCTCTCGATGGATTGTGACAGTCATAAACAGAGCGTCTTTCTGAGAGCACAAGTGTATTTTCTCTAGTTTTCGGCTGTGTTAATTAGAACTGTAAATATTTTTACTTTGAGTAATAATATCAAGAAAATTATTATGGAACGTGATCAAGCTGGTAAGTGAGCATATATTTTTATGGTATTAGTTGTAGTTATTTGATTTCATTTAATAACGTAGCATTTTCGAAATAAATACAATTTGTACAATTTTTATACAGTTTTTTGCCAAATACAAGGGGATTTGTTCTACTTCAGGGTGCGTCCCAGCTATTATTTTTAGTTTTTCACAAAGTCAAAGGTCTCTAGCAAAGATTAGTTAAACATTTAGCCGCGGATAGCCGTGGTTTTTAATATTATGAGGTCATTAATTTAGAGGGCGGATTTTTAAGCTTTTATTTGTGTCTTCATAAGTGTTTTAAAAAAGTGTTTATAACCTGAAGAAAAATTTTAAAATAGGTAAAAAGACTGACAAGTAGCAGACCAAAGCTGAATAAAAGTGGTGTCAGAATCTACTATTTTATAAATCGGATATTTTGTTACAAACTGCTTAAATTTCTGTAAGAAGCAAAAAAATACGCCCTATACTCATTATACTGCTTTTGTTTATAATAGCAATGATTTCCTTTCAGGATCATCTGGTGTCCGAGTAGTAACCCGTCTAGAGTTGTATAACAAAATGCAACAACAAAATTTGCCAAGTTTTGAACTAAAATTAGAATATATTCAAACATATCTTCTTACATCCGACCACCATTCCGAAGATCAAATTAAGGAGATAAAGCACAATTTTTCTTATTTGAAGACTCAATTTAAGCAAAGATGGTTAGCTGCGCATAAAAAACCAGCTGCATTTGAAAAAACCAATAAGGAATGGTTACAAAAGACCTTCGAGCTGCCGAAGGGAGTTCAACGTACAGGTCGGCCAATAAAATCGTTCGAAAATTCAAGCGAAAGGACAAAAAGAAGAAAAACAGCAGAGCTTCGAAACATCGACGAAGAGATATTAACACATGCAACACGGATAAAGTTACAATCTTCTGGAAAGAGAGATGCTTCCAGAATTTTGAAAGAGATCACTAACTCTCCAAAGCGTGCTGGAAAATACAGGCTGGCGTACTCCAATGCTCAAAAGGCTGTGAAGAAACAACTGACACCAATACAGGCACTATCAATGTTTGTAGAAGCCGATTTTTCCAGGCGACAATATGAGATTGTCAGAGGGACCAATAAACAATTTTATCCATGCTACAGTGTGCTGCAAAAAGCGAAGAAAAAATGTTATCCACCTAAATCTTCTTATAGAGTTACTGCAACTACTGCCGAGATAAATCTGCAAGATTTATTAAATCATACAGTCACCCGACTCTTGACCTATTTGGGAGAACTCTTAAACTGTGTGAGTGAAGAGGAAAGAGATACATTGGAGCTGATATGTAAATGGGGCTGTGATGGTTCCCGACAAGAACAATTTAAACAAATTATTGACAGTGAATCAGATGATGCCAACATTTTCCAAAGTTCTCTTGTGCCTGTACGCCTAATTTGTGGCAAAAGTGGAGAAAAAACACTTTGGCAGAACCCGACTCCATCTTCACCACGATATTGTCGTCCCATTAAAATAAGTTTTGTTAAAGAAACTGCACAGACCACGAATGAAGAAATGAATTACGTAGATAATGCAACCAAGTCCTTGCAACAGACAAAGGTGATACTAGGAGAAAAAACCTTTTCAGTGAAGCATGCCATGCTGCTTACAATGGTAGATGCGAAAGTGTGTAATGCTGCAACACAAACTACATCAACTTTGAAGTGTTATATTTGCGGTGCTTTATCTAAAGATTTTAACGATTTAACCTTAAAACAAAATGTAAAACCAGAATCATTAAGATTTGGTATATCTGTCTTGCATGCTAGGATACGTATATTCGAAAGCATTTTGCATCTGGCATACAAACTCCCTGTAAAAAAATGGCAGATTAGAACACAAAATGAAAAAGACATCGTAAAAGGACGGAAGATTTAAATCCAAAAGAAATTTAGGCAAGAGACCGGTTTAATTGTGGATGTTCCAAAAGCTGGGTTTGGTAACACCAATGATGGAAATACCAGCAGGAGATTTTTTGGCGACCCTAAATTAGCTGCGGAAATTACAGGAATCGATTCGACTTAATTTTCCGATTTAAAGTAATTCTACAAGTATTATCAAGTGGCCACGAGATCAACATAGAGAAATTTGCAAAATATGGATATGAAACTGCAAATTTATATGTAAGTTTGTATGCGTGGCATCCGATGACACCAACCATGCACAAGATCCTAATACATAGTGCAGATGTAATTAATCATGCATTGTTGCCTATAGGGCAATTGTCTGAAGAAGCTGCGGAAGCTCGCAATAAACATTTCAGACAATACAGACAGAACTTCGCGAGAAAATTTTCAAGGAGTCTTGCAATCTGGATATAATTAACAGGCTACTGTTAACTTCTGATCCCCTTATAACGAGCATCAGACCACCTCCAAAAAAAAGAACCGAACCATTTTTAAAAGAGTCGTTGGAAATGTTATTACCCGCTGAGCCGCTCCAAGAGAAAACTGACTCGAACACTGAAGAGTCTTCAGATGAAGAATACGTCAGCTCTGATGAAGAATCATCCCACTCATCTTCATCTTAATTTATGTTTGCAATGTAGTTATAAGATAAATATGTTTTGTAGTATATATAAATTTTATTCAGTTTTTTTTTAATATAAATTACAAAGTTTTAACCGAATTAGTTTATATATTTTTATTTATTTGTACCACAAACCACTTCTTATATCATAAAACAATAGAAAACCCCGTTTTTTATATATAAATAGAGAAGAATACTTTTGGCCCCCTAAATCGTTCAAATACCCGTATGTGCGGTGGTGCATGAGGTAAAATTTCGAGTTTAGAGAAGCCTGAAAATTTGGTTTGGCCGCTCCGCGCTTCGCGCTACGCGACCAAACCGAATTTTCAGGCTTTTCTAAACTCGAAATTTTACTTCATGCTTAGCCTGGGAGTGGAAAACACTCGCTTAAAGCTTCAAATTGGATTCTTTTAATAAACCGAGCATTGGAAAATGTGCAACGTATGCATATGGATACTTTAAAAGAAAAATGCTCGTTATGAAAATGTTCGGTGTTATATAAAACTCTCTGTATATTGTGCAGTCGCTACAATTGTTTCGCCACACTGGCGAAGAAATGATTTCATTGCCTGAAGAACCCACAGTGTGGCGAAACAATTGTAGCTTAATAATTGGGTCGCCTATTTCCAAAAAGCCTTTTGTAAAACATAGATTTAGGGATTTTTGGAAATAGGCGCCTCAATTATCTTTAATATATTTCGTTTCTCAGATCTTCGGGCTTCTTCTAACGGCATCGTGCGAAAATATTATGGACGAAGGTAAAAAGTCAATCGGCCTTGCATCCAAATTATTTTATAAATTTTGCAAAGAGCCGTTTGCTCAAACAACACTAGCTGTGTTGATCCATCAAGTTACCCACAGGATTCCAACATTCAGTGCCGCCGGATTTTATCCCGTAAATTACGAAATGGTATTCAACTTTCTTAATGTATTCACCACATATGTAATTGTACTATTTCAATTTAATAATAATTAAATATAACGTTATTATTATTTTCTTAAATTAATTTCTCATCTGGCACTTGGTGAAACATATTACACTATGTAAAGTTAATTGTGAAACAATACCAAGTGCCTTTCCTTTAATTAACTTTACATAGTTATTATTATACTATGTAAACATTAAAACCGAGTGTTTTCCTTTCCCAGATTAAGCATGAAGTAAAATTTCGAGTTTAGAAAAGCCCCGCGTAGAAAATTTGTCGAGGGTCGCGCAGCGACCCGAGACAAATTTTCACGGGGCTTTTCTAAACTCGAAATTTTACTTCATGCGCCACGCGTATAAAACACTGATCTCAATTGAAGTTCAATCTCCGCTCTTGAGGGGGGAAAACACCAGCAAACCTGTTACCCGCCGGGTAACTGGTAAAGTAAGTGGCTCTGAAGCCAGACGCCGCCAAATAACCAAGAAGAGGGGTCGTGAAAACGAATCCCAGTCCCCCAAGATCTCTAAAAGACCCCGAGAAGGGCACTCTATCAAAACCATCCGACCTCCTAGTGGCTCAACACCTATGAGCTACAAGGAGGCCGCTGAACAAAGCCTGAGGGTTGTCATCATTAATAAGGACAACCTATACGCAGTGACGGCGCATGGTTTAATTCTTCGGAGGTGCACAATATTGGCAACATTTTTGCTGTGGTCGTTATTAACAAATTGGGTTTTGGACGACCGGCACTTTTGATATTCATTTTTTCCTCTAAAGATAGCGAAGAAAATTCGATTGTCTTTAAATATTGCACGGTAATAATGGAGTTCGAACACTCCGCCATTCTGGAAATTCGTGAAATCAACCTAAAACCGATACGCCGATATCAATCCGACCACGACGTGCACTAGTTATATCTGCACACGAGCCAGCTTAAAGCATTGAACGTCGCTGGGCTGTCGCGGGGAAGAAAGAGTGCGGGGGGGCAGAGGTTCCACCAATTAGATTTAAAATTCACATGTGCAGTGCACGAGCGGATCAGGCGAGGTGACGCGGCCGCGGTGTTCGGTTGCCGTCGGGTCGGTGGCACTCGACGTTCTCTACTTTGCGCTTGGATATTAGGACGACGCATCGGATAGCGTCTAGCGGAAAAAATAATGTTTGGGATTTATTTTACAAGTAGAATGGATTAATAAAATTATTTAAAGAATGAGGAAATTTAAATATGTTTGCAGGCATTAATTTGGGAGTGCACGTGCACATGTGCACTTACTGAGGAACCGCCACTGCCTATACGGCAAGGTCAACGAAGAAGAGGCAAAATCCATCCAAATGTGCCTCCGAACCGCACACCTCAACGTGGTAAAAACCACGACAGTAGGCGACTGGGCTCTCCGATTGACGGGGCTCTCACACCTAGAAGAAATCCTGAGGGTAAACTGCGCCGACCAAGAGACGCTGAAGTGGCTCTCAAAAACAGTACCCTCCCTAAAACCTTGGGAAGGCGCCAAAATTAAAGTAGTTGGCCTAGACCAACTACTACTACTACTACTAATTTACTAGAGCAGCACTATGGGTGCCAGTAATGCCATCCATAGAGTACGAAAACAAGGACGCTATAATACTGGAACTAGCGGTCCTAAACGCCAACCTTAATATTGGCAAATGGCCAACCTTCCACTACGAGAAGAAGGAGAAAGGCCACCTACTAGTCCTCGGCATACCCGACGAGCACACCAAACAACTAAGGGAATCCAAACGAGAAGGCAGAAGCCGCTCGGGTTCTCCACAGTAACCCTCAGACTGAACAAAAAGGGAGGAGAGGAGAAGGCAGAGGTCAAAGAGGCCACCATCACTCCCCCAATTGCTCAGTCTACACCGACAGGGTCCAGCCAGGAGGACGAACCTACAGATCCTTCAACCGAGGATATAAAAGAGGAGACCACCCTCAAACCATAGCGGCAAATGTAGAGATGAACGGGTCGGGCAGACCGCCCCCCTCACGAAAGATCTAACCGCCACAACCAAGTGTTCCCCCAAAACACAACCAACCAAGGAAACACAAAATCAGGTAAGCAAAGCTCCAATAATGCTTACTAACCCCAACACATCGTCTTGTACCAACAACTAATAAGATATACCCTCAACCTATCACGCAAACTTGCAACACTAATCTGCTGCCACCTACTTAAAACAAAGAGCACGATTGCGCTAATTCAGGAACCCTGGATAGTCAATAAGAAAATAACAGGTTTTGGAAACTTACCTGGGAAAATACTATATGGAAACACTTCGGATAGACCCCGAACCTGTATATACCTTCCTCCAAACGTCACAGGTTACCTCGTCCCAAGCATGACAACTGGAGATCTAACGGTAATCAGGCTAGAGGGAAGCGATGTCTATCTGGCTTCTGCTTATCAACACTATGACTCACAACACTGAAAAAATATACCTCAAAACTATGTATATTGAAGCGCCACCTATTGTTCAACATATGTATTATTGTATTCTGTGGTGTGTACAAATAAAGGTTCAGACAAGTCAGTCTGTGCACAACGTTCATACAAGTCAGTTCTTACTCGTTCTTTTTTCCCCGCTGCATCCTTAACAGGTTATTGGCCCAGGATCACGTGTTTTATAAAAAAAAAAGAACAGAAAGAGTAAGAGATGTCTTCAGGCTATTTAGTGAATGTTCCTAAACTAAAAGGAAGGGAGAACTATGTCGACTAGGCGTTCGCTGCAGAAAATTTTCTGATATTAGAAGATTTAGCAGGATGTCTCAAGGCACAACATGAAAACGCCGCCGTGGACAACAAGGCAAAAGCAAAGTTAATTCTCACGTTGGATGCTTCGTTATACGCTCATATTCGAGATGCAACGACAACCAAGGAGTTATGGGACAAGCTCAAGACGATGTTCGCGGATTCAGGATTTACCAGAAAAATAGGTCTGTTGAGAACACTAATTTCAACTCGTTTAGAAAATTCAGAGTCGATGGAGTCTTATGTAAACCAGATTATAGAAACAGGTCAAAAACTGAATAGCACCGGATTCAAAATTAGTGATGAATGGATGGGATCGTTCCTGTTGGCAGGATTGCCAGAAAAATTCATGCCAATGATAATGGCGATTGAGCATTCCGGCATCGCCATCACGGCGGATTCGATCAAGAGCAAGCTTTTAGACACGGGAATTGAAGCCGATAATGCGGGTTCGTCGTGAAGTCGAAGTGGCAACGCAGCAGCAAGGCAGCCAGCCATTCTTCGAGACGATGTTCAGGGTCGTCGACTGACAGAAGTGACAGCAAGAAAGAGATTCGATGTTTTAAATGTAAACAAGTGGGACATTTTAAAAATAAGTGTCCAAATAGTGGAAATTTAAATAGACAGGTACAGTCGAATGCATTTAGTGCCGTGTTTTGTAATGATAAATATAACAAAGAGGATTGGTACATTGACTCAGGGGCCAGCGTTCACTTAACCTCAAATAAAACTCTTTTAAGAAACGTACAATGAAATTTTCAACAGCGTGACATTATAACAGCAAATAAAGAGACATTGCGTGTGTGCGGTTCAGGTGAGGTGTTTTTAAAGACCAAAATTAATTGTCAAGAGTTTGACATTACAGTAAAAAATGTTCTACTAGTGCCAGAACTTACAACAAATTTATTGTCAGTAAGTGAACTGATCAGAAATGGTAATAATGTTGTATTTATAAACAATGGTTGTGAGATATACAACAGTGCGGGTGTTATGATAGCTACTGCAGAATTAGTAAACGGAGTGTACAAATTAAATGTGCACAAACCTGTTTTGCTAGCAGCTAAAGCCATAACAGGTAACACATGGCATAGAAGGTTTGGACATGTAAATAAAATAGACTTAAATCGTATGAAAGAAGGACTCGTAGATGGTTTATTGTTTAGTGATGAGGTAACTGCTGAAAAAAGGAACTGTATAGTTTGCTGTGAAGCTCAACAGACAAGACTTCCTTTCAATCACAGAGGAACAAGGGCAACGAAACCACTAGAGATTATTCACACAGATGTCTGTGGACCCATGGAGCAACAGTCTATCGGAGGATCAAGATACTTCTTATTATTCTAAGATGATTTCACACGGATGAGTTTTGTTTATTTTTTAAAAACAAAGGATGAGGTGAGCAAACATTTTAAGATTTTTAAGGCTATGGTTGAGAACCAACAAAACGAACATATTCAGATTTTGAGATCTGATAATGATGGAGAGTTTTGCAACAGTGCTTTTGAGAGATAGCTTAGGGAACATGGCATTGTTCATCAAAAAACAAATCCGTATACTCCGGAACAAAACGGAATGAGTGAAAGGCTGAACCGAACAATAGTAGAAAAAGCTAAGTGCTTACTATATGATGGTGATGTGGATAAGAAATTCTGGGCAGAAGCAGTGAACACAGCGGTTTACTTGAAAAACAGAAGTATTGCTTCAGGAGTAAGTAAAACACCTTACGAACTGTATTGGAAAAGAAAGCCAGATGTCAGCCACCTAAACATTTTTGGTAGTTTGGTAATGGCCCATATTCCAAAACAACGAAGACTCAAGTGGGATAAAAAGGCCAAAAGGAAAATTCTAATTGGATATAGTGAAAACATAAAAGGATACAGGTTGTATGATCCAGACACTAATAAAATTACAACAAGCAGAGATGTTATTATTATGGAAAATATTATAAAAACAAAAGTTTCAGATGGTGTGGTTTTACCAGAAACAGAAGTAACTGTTTCAGTGGGGGCAGAGAAATTTTTCACAGATCAAGATTTGCAGGAACCAGAGGCATCAGAAGCAGACACAGATTCAAATCCAGATGAAACAGTTGATCATGATTTACTTGATGAATCGACAGAGGAAGAAAAAGAACCTGCAGAAACAACACATCAAGAAGTTAGAAGGTCGCAGCGACAAATGAAACCCAAAGTTTTTGAAGATTATATATCCTATATGTGTACTGATAATATTGTTAGCAGCGATCCAGCAACAACAACAGAGGCTTTAAATGGGGCAAATAAAGCAAAGTGGTTGCAGGCCATGTCAGAAGAGTTGCAGTCTTTTGAAGAGAACAATGCTTGGGAATTGGTGAATGCGCCAGAAAAGTGTACTGTTGTGGACTGCAAGTGGGTATATAAAACAAAATTTGATAGTGATAACAATGTATAATATAGAGCTAGGTTAGTAGCGAAAGGCTTCACACAAAAGTGCGGAATTGACTATGATGAAACTTTCTCGCCAGTGGTCAGACACTCAACGCTAAGACTGTTAATAGCTTTATCAGTTCAATTAGATTTAAGTGTTACTCACTTAGACGTTAAGACAGCATTCTTAAATGGTCATTTAAAAGAACAGGTGTTCATGAAACAACCAGAAGGTTACCATAGTAATGACAGTAATAAGGTTTTAAAATTAAATAGAGCTATCTATGGCTTAAAACAATCTTCTAGAGTATGGTACAAGAAGGTAGAGACAGTTTTGCTAGATTTAGGATATAAACGATCAGAGTATGAGCCATGCGTGTTTTTGAAATGTAACAGTAATTCAACAACTATTGTAGCTTTATACGTTGACGATTTCTTTATTTTTTCAAACAATATACAAGAAACAAATTACTTGAAATGTGAATTAGGGTCAAAATTCAAAATAAAAGATTTGGGACAAGTAAGACATTGTTTAGGTGTAAGAATTTGTTTTGACAAAGAAAACGGTATAGTTACATTAGATCAAGACCAATATATTAAACAATTGTTAGATAAGTTTAATATGACAAATTGTAAGTCGGTAAGCACTCTAATAGAATGCAATTTAAAATTATCTAAACAAGAAAATGAAACAACCATTCCATACCAGCAATTAATTGGTAGCCTAATGTATTTGGCGGTCATGACGAGGCCTGACATAGCATTTAGTGTGAGTTATCTCAGAAAGTTTAACAACTGTCACGATGAGAGTCATTTCAAGTGCGAGAGGATTCTTCGATATTTACAGGGAACAAAAAACTATGGTTTAAAATTTAAGAAAAACACTGAAAAATTGGTGGGTTATGCAGATGCCGATTGGGCAAGTGATCCCATTAATAGAAAATCGTATACAGGTTTTTGTTTTAAATTTTCTGGAAGTATTATATCCTGGGAAAGTTCGAAGCAGAGGACTGTAGCCCTTTCCAGCACTGAAGCTGAATATATGGCTATCTCTGAAGCTTCTAAAGAGGCAATCTATTTAAGAAATCTTTTAGCCGAGTTGACAGGTAATTATGATTGTATAGTTATTTATAATGATAATCAGTCTGCTCAAAAACTTTCGAACAATCCCATGTTCCATAAGAGATCTAAACACATAGATGTACGACATCACTTTATAAGGAAGGCGATATCAAGCGAATTGTTGAAACTAAGATATCTACAAACCGCAGATATGCCTGCTGATATTTTTACCAAGAGTTTGGGATTTGCCAAACATGATAAATTTATTAGTAACCTAGGAATAGTAAAATTGTAATAGTTTTTAGGTATAGTGGGGGTGAAAAAATATACCTCAAAACTATGTATATTAAAGCGCCACCTATTGTTCAACATATGTATTATTGTATTCTGTGGTGTGTACAAATAAAGGTTCAGACAAGTCAGTCTGTGCGCAACGTTCATACAAGTCAGTTGTTACTCGTTCTTTTTTCCCCGCTGCATCCTTAACAAACACCACCCCCCAACACCAGAACTGGAGAGGATGGTAAACCACTGTGAGGCAGAAGGCAAAAACATGATCATTGGCTGCGACGCCAATGCACACCACACTGTATGGGGAAGCACCAACATAAATCAAAGAGGTGAAGCACTGTCAGAATATCTGATAGGCACATCTCTAAACATACTAAAGAATAAGAATAAAGCGTTTAAATGGCGCCGACAATAACAGTCGATGATAATAGTGCGAAAATAATTAAGTGCTAGAAATGTAGACAAAAAGTGAGTGATGTGAGGCAATGCAGTGTGTGTGCTGAAGATTTTCATAAATCATGTTTGGATCTACACACTTGTACGGGCCCCAAACCATCAGCCAGCATAACCAAAACGGACATAACCTCCCCTGGCGAAGAAGGAGTGGTAGAGGTAAACATAAACGCAGAAATTCAAATAAAATACTTAACTGCAATGGTTGAACAATTGGAAGAAATGAATGAATCACTACGATCAAATAATCAATCATTAATTACAACAAATAAATATCTATTAGATAGATTAAATAATTTAGAACAAAACGAAGAAATCTATAATTATACTAAAACTGCAATAACAGTTAATAATAGTTCAGAAATGGCTCAAAAGAGGGTGAAACCACAACCTATTGAACCAAAATATGTGAAAGTGATGAATGAAAACAAATCACAATCAAAAAAGGGTCAAGAAACTCGCGCGTTAACTTGACCGTGAAAGATAATAAGAATTGCACTCCTCAAGTAAACAAATCCATTCAAAAAAAGATGATCCCGTCGATGAATGGAAACTATCTCAGCCAAGAAGGAAGAGAAAAAGTCAATTAATAATGGGAACGGGCAATAATAACAGAATAGTAGCAGTGCCCAAACTGACGTACTATTTCATAGGACGAGTAAATCCCAGTACAACAAAAACTGAGATTGAAGGTTACATAAGGAACAATATATGCACGAAGGGACACTTAAATATATCAAAACTTGAAATTCTTAGCAAAAGAGAAGCGGCATTTAAAGTCGAATTTGAGAAAACGTACGAGGAAGCATTTACCGATGCAAGAAATTGGCCAGAAAACCTAAAAATACAGAGATACTCTTTTTTAGCAGAGCGCAAAAGAATGAAAAATCCAAATCAAGAGCAGTCAGATATAAGGGAAGACAACCACAACGTATCTCTCTAATTCATCTAAATGTAAGATCCATAAATAATAAAACACTAAACCTTAGCAATATACTTGCATAAAAGAATGTCAAATACTCGGAATCACTGAGCACTGGCAGACGGACAAAAATCTCAAACAAACAGTTATTGAAAACTTCCATTTGGTAGCAGCATATTGCAGGCCAGAAGAGGCCCGTCGAAACCGCTCATCGACGACAGTGTATGGAGGAGCCGCGGTTTTTGTGCGAAGAGGTTTCCCTTGTCGGGAACGACTAGACATCAAGAAGATGGCAACATGTGGAATATTTGAAAGCGCTGGAATTGAATGGACCTGGGAAAATAGAAAATATGTTTGTGTCACTATATGCCGTGCTCCCGGCCGTAATGCAATAAGTGAATTCTTCTGCAAATTGGAAATACTATTAGTAAGACTTTTAGCCGAGGAGGTGACATATTGTATTGCGGAAGATTTTAATATAGACCTTAGCAGTGAATGTGAAGACGCTTTGGCTTTCAAGAACTTAATTAAATCATTTAATGCAACTGCAGTAATAGATTGTGCGACACGGCTAACGCTGAATACTCAAACCAATATCGACAACATTATTACTAATATGGCGAACGAGTTTAAAACATTAGTGTTCGAAACACATATATCGGATCACCTCGCCCAAAAAATATCCTGGTCATCAACCAATAGATCGAAAATGAAAGAGCCAAATAGAAAGGTACGCAAGTTAACTACTGCAAATATGAATAAATTCATATATAGTTTAAATAACTCTCTCGAATTGAATAACATGTATTTAATTAGAAATATTAACCAAGCATGGTCACACTTTTTGATTATAATTAAAGAGGCCTTAGAAACGTCATGCCCTAAGGTTTCCGTATGTTCAACTACACATACAGTAAACTATAATTCAAATCCTAATATTGCTGATACAAAAAAACTTCTAGATTACTTATACGTTGGTAAAGACTTCAATTTGCAAGCCAAATCATTATATTACCATACTAAAGCTAAATACGATAAATTATTAACAGAGCAGAAACGAAATAATATCGCGAACAAAATATCAATCAGTGATAACAGGGTCAAAACTACCTGGTCTATCGTTAACAATATGTTAGGTAAAGCTAATAATCAGTCTTCAACACATATTAATTTGCAGGATAAAGAAAACGAACTTAATGATTATTTTAACAGTGTAGCTGAAATGGAATTTAGGAAAATCCCCGATTATCCATTTAGCTACAATGTGGACCGACAACTTAATACGCTATTTTTCGAACCAGTGTCAAAAACGGAAATATTAAATATTATATTTTCTCTAAAAAATAAAAGCATCTGTAGGATTTGATGAATTGCCTACAAAATTGGTTAAAGCAGCAGCAAATACTCTGGTAGATCCACTTGTATACTTAATAAATATGTGCTATGAACAAGGTTTATTTCCTGATGGGAATTAATGAAAACCCGGTACCTTGGTTTTCATTAATTCCCGAACCCCACGTGACTAAATTTAAAATTGCCGCGTAAATTATTGTATTTGTACGTTGGAGGCTTTGAAAAAAGTAACCAAACGTTACTAAAGTCAAATTTGACATAAACGTTTATGCGCGGTGCATCGTTAAACCAACCTTTGAGATCTTACAAGATTCGCCCGGAATTTTCAGGTAAGCAAAAATTGTTTAATTATTCTGAAACATTGAGTTTTATTTCTATTTATTTTGCAGAGTTAATTTGCTAGGATAAGCAAATACTGCGAAAATGGTATTTACAACGGAGCAAGGAATAGTTACATTTTTGAAGATGAGCCTATTTTTTTATCATTTTAAATATAATATTTTCAGTCGTCATAAAAATACGCCGGCGAATAAATATTTTTAAATCTAGGGAATTTTTGTGTGAACCATACCACCTTGTACATTTGGTTGCCTATTATTTTTGGTCACGTGGGGTTCGGGAATTAATGAAAGCCCGGTATTATAATCACTATATATAAAAAAGGTAATCCAGCGGACTTGAACAATTATCGCCCGGTTACTCTTTTATCAATTTTGTCAAAAATAATTGAGAAAAGCATATCACAAAGAATAATTTCTTTCTTTCAAACACATAACATATTTGATGAAGCCCAGAATGGTTTCTTGGCAAAAAAATCAACTGTCACTGCAATATTTGATTATATAACGAAAGTTATGGAAGCACTTAAGGGGTCGGAAATGCCACTAGGCATATTTCTAGACCTATCAAAGGCTTTCGATACCGTATGTCACAATATTTTACTAGATAAGCTTGAGTATTGCGGTGTTAGAGGTATGGGGCAACAACTAATCCGATCTTACTTAACAAATAGAACACACAAAACAAAAATTATGAATACATTTTCAAACACAAAAACATTTAATATTGGGATTCCTCAGGGAAGCATTTTGGGCCCTATACTGTTCATAATTTATGTGAATGATTTACCAAGATCGATTAATGACCATAGCACATTCATAACAACTTACGCGGACGACATAACTCTGCTTATATCAAGTGCCAGCGAATCGGAAGTGATAAGTAAAGCAAGCGAAGTATTCAAAACCACTCAGCTCTGGATGGCAAAAAATAAATTATCGTTAAATAATAATAAAACAAATACCATAATATTCTCCACAAAAAATAAACAAAGTCCAAATGTCATCAATTTAATCAACAAAATCATTAATCTAGAACTGAAATGCAATTTTTTAGGCATGGTAATTGTCAAAAACCTAAATTGGTCTCATCATTGTGATCAACTAGAATCAAAATTAAATTCGGCGTGCTATGCAATACGCATACTCAGAAAAATAGTAGATGTAGAAACACTTATCCTAGTCTACAGGGCAAATATCGAAAGCCTAATAAGATACGGCCTGATCCACTATGGTATGTCAAAATCGGTGAAAAATTTATTTGTTGTGCAAAAACGTTCTCTGCGTATAATTTTAAATTTAAAACAGACAGAGAGTTGTGGGGGAAAATTCAGGAGCGCTGGACTGCTAACCCTCCCAAGTTTATATATATATATATATATATATATATATATATACAATTTTAGTTTTCAACATAAAACACAAAAATAAATTTATTCAATTCGAGAGCAACCACATATATAAAACACGAGGTATGGACAAATATGTATACCCCTGTCATAGACTGTCCCTCTTTGAAACCTCACCTGGATACGCTGCATTGAAAGTGTTCAACAAGTTGCCAAAAAAATTACAAAACATTTCGAAAGTAAACGATTTTAAAAATAAACTGAAAGAATTTCTAGTGCAACAAGAATATTATAGTATCAACGATTATCTTAATAGCTAGGTTTGGTACACGTCTTGTTGTTTCGATGTTGGTTTGACGTATTTAATTAGAGGCTGGTCGTGTTACTATGTTCAGTATAGCTTTATGTTGTAATTTAGCAGATGACATGTATTATCCCTATATTAAATAAATTTACTCCAAAAAAAAAGGCAACGAACTAACGTTTATAAACGCAGTGAGACAAGAAGTAATCGATATCACACTTGCATCACAAAATATAACACACACCATAATGGACTGGAGAGTGCACAATGAGGCAACCATGTCAGACCATCGATGGATAACATTCACTATACAAACGAAGAAATGTGAAGGAACGTTTGCATACAGGAACCCTCGCAGAATAAATAGGCTTGAGTATAGAAACCTTCTCGAGGAATCATGCAACCTTCTACACACCATCAATACATACAAAAACACAAAAGAAATCGAAGAAGCAACAAACAAACTAACTGTTGCTCTCATCGAAGCCTACAACAAATCATGTCCGGTAAGTACCCCCAAAGAAGAGAGGAAAACACCATGGTAGAGCACTCGCCTCGAAGACATGACAAAAAAAGCCCGCAAGCTTTACAACAGGGCCAAGGACAACAAGAGAAAACCAGACTAGGATGTTTACAAGGATCACCTTCGCATCTACAAAAGAGAAGTCCGTGCAGGACAAAGACAAGCCTGGAGGAAATACTGTGAGGACATAGAGTCCACTAGCACTGCCGCCAGACTCAAAAAAGTACTCTCCAAAGACCCCCACTACCTTGGGAGCATAAGTAAAGAAAATGGAGAACTAACATCAAACGAAAAGAAGACCCTCCAACAAATGCTACAAATGCACTTCCCCGGGTGCGAAACACTAGACGTCGATACACACGATGTCAAGCAAAACTCAACCGAGCCGTACGACGAGGATAAGAAATTAGCTATGAATATAGTCACAAATTATAACATGGGCACTTAAATCATGCAAACCTTACAAGTCCCCAGGACCGGACGGGATATATCCGGACCTGCTCCAATGGGGACCGCCTGGACTCACGACAATGCTCGGGGCCATTCTACCGTGGCTGCCTGGAGCTCCGTTACGTACCCAGGTCCTGGAGAATGGTAAAAGTAGTGTTCATTCCCAAACCCTGCAGGAATCACTCTACATGAACGCAAAATTATTTAGACCGATCAGCTTATCCTCGTTTATGATAAAAACGCTAGAGAAGCTGTGCCATCGCCACATCAGGGATAACATTCTCAAGACCAAACTTATACACCCACACCAATACGCCTATACACCAGGCAAAAGCACTGAATCTGCCCTACACCTGGCGGTCTCAAGGATTGAACAGGCACTGGCAAACAAAATAACCACACTCGGGACTTTTATTGATATCGAAGGAGCCTTTGACAAAGCATCCTTCCAAAACATACACAAGGCACTCAATAAATCAGGTGTCGACAAAATGCTCTGCAGCTGGATAGGAAATATGTTACACAGCAGACAAATCACAGCATCTCTTGTAGATGTCACGCTAAAGGCAACAGTCACCAGAGGCTGTCCGCAGGGCGGAGTCCTATCACCGCTTCTGTGAACACTACTGGTGAATGAACTGATACCGAAACTAAACATCCAAGGATTCTATACGGTGGGATACGCGGATGACATATCAATACTACTGAACGGCAAATACGAAAACATCCTATGCAAGAGAATGCAGGATGCACTCACAACTGTAAGAAACTGGTGCAACTCAAACTCACTACAGTGAATCCCACAAAAACAGAAATAGTGATGTTTACCAACAAACACAAGATAGGCCAATACACTCTACCTACCTTGTTTAGCAAACAACTAACGCTATCGAAAGAAGTGAAATGCCTAGGAGTATACCTTGACTCCAAATTAAATAGGTCCAAACACCTTGAATACAAAACTGATAAGGCAAGCAAAGCCTTCTGGCAATGTAGGAGAGCTATCGGCAATACCTGGGGATTATCACCAAAGATAGCACTCTGGATATACACAGGTATTATCAGACCGGCACTCGAGTATGCAACTCTAGTTTGGTGGCCTAGGACAAACTAAACAGGAGCAAAAGCGAAACTAAACCACATCCAAAGGCTAGCGTGTACGTGCACAACTGGTGCATTTAGAACAACACCCACTGCAGCATTGGAAACGATATTCTGCCTCCCACCGCTTGATATACATATCAAAGAAGTGGCAAGAAACAGTGCAGAAAGACTAAGAGCCATGGACTTTCCAACAGGACACGGAAGCATTCTCAAATGGGGCCCGCCCAATCTGAGCGGCAAACTAGACCAGAAGATCCCCCAATACATCTTCAACAAAAAAAGAAACTGTGAACCCAAATGAACAAACACAAACGAAAGACCACCTGATATTCACAGATGGAAGCAAAACAAAAACAGGCTGTGGAGCGGGCGTATACTCGGAAGCCGTAAACATCCGCAAATGTCTTCCTATAGAGAACCATGCCACCGCAACACAGACCGAAATCTACGCAATCATGGAGAGCGCCAAACTAATCTCAGAAAAGCAACTGAGAAAACAAAACATAACTATCGTCACTGATAGCAAAGCTGCATTCGCAGCACTAGATAAGTTCAAAATAACATCAGAATTAATATATGAATGCGTAGAGACACTGAACACAGCAGCGACACTTAACCGCATAACATTAACATGGACAAAAGGCCACAACAACAACGAGGGGAAGAACATCGCGGACGAACTTGCGCGTGAAGCAGCATCATCAACAGTACAAACTATGCAAACGTAGGACTATCCCCGCGGTCCTTGTGTAGACACATGCGCGAGTTCACCGCTAAAAAACACAAATCCAGATAGGAAAACTTAATAACGTGCGACCAAACCAAGGCATACTTACCAATACCTGACTGCAAAAAAACAAAAAAGTTCCTAGAACTCTCCAAGCAAAACTTACGTACACTAACCGGCTACATCACCGGACACTACAGCTTCCAAAAGCACCTCGCAAAATTGGGGATCACCAACGATACCACATGCCGAGGGTGCAACGAAGAGGATGAGACACCAAGGCACATACTTCTCGAGTGTCCGGCCCTGTCAAAACTAAGGGATAAGGGAAACCTAGCCCAAACGTGAAGGACCCGAATGGAACTGGTCCGTCGCACAAATATTGGCAATTGCCAGTAGTGCGGAATGGGTCTGACCATCAGGAGGGAGGCACTACAATGGGCCTGAAACTTGGCCTAAGTGGGCGCGGCTGCGGCTGCCCCCCCCCCCCGACAACCAATCCTCAATCCTTAGCTAAGGATACTTATCAAATTCAAAACACCAAAAATCATGTCGGCCTGTGTTATCTGAGAAGGACGGCAGGGTGAATTGCAAAAAAAATAAAAAGTACGCATCCTCACTTGGGAGACTATAGTCATGTTCTCGCTAAAAACGAATATGAATATACGCTGCCCTAATGGTGTAAATATCTTTCGCTGGGTGGTTTAGTTGTACCAACAGATGCATTCCATCAAACTATCCAAGAATTTAATGCAGAATTTATAAAATATATGGATAAGTATAATTGAAATTGGCAATTCTTGGTTGAAGAATACTTCAAACATTAAAAGGGCAGAGATTATTTTCGCAATCTACAAGTTAGTCTTACAAACACTATATCAAACACTTAGTGAAACAACTACTTCCCGGGCTAATACCCCGACGGACAACAAGTATTTGCTGTTACATACAGTAACCTACTGTAAATGTAACAATTTGGGTCAAACTATTCAAGCCATTTATAGACGCGTTTCGAGATTTATCTCTCATCAGTATAGCTTTGCCATTTCCTCTAAATAATTTGACACCTTAGACTGGCGGTCACGTTACCGTTCATACTGTTATTAGCCCGGGAAGTAGTTGTTTCAATGAGTGTTTGATATAGTGTATGACATATGTTGAAGTATAGTGAAAATAACGCGTGCGTTTTATTTGTTTATATAATTGTGTTTCTCGATTTAGAGGTTCTTTTCACACATAATTCATCTACTAATACCACAGGTAATGAAAATTATGTTTTAATTTAGTGTACGATAGATATTCTCAGGGGTAGCCTCATTGGCCTGTACCACCGCGACCTTTGCAGATCTATTGTGGATCTAAATTTAGTGTACAATGATTTAGTTTAAATTTGGTCAACATGGATGCCAGTTTGCGATACTATAATAAAAACAGGGACACTACTTGGAGAGAGAGGATAGATGTTCTGTACTTCAACCAAAATTTCAAGCTCTGAACTCGAAATTTTACTACTTTATGCTTAACCAGGAAGTAAAAATACTCGTTGAAAGATCTAACGAGTGTTTTTACTTCTTAATTAAGCATAAAGTAGTAAAATTTCGAGTTCAGAGCCTGAAAATTTGGTTGAAAACTTTTATAAAAACAACGAATGCCTAAATATTTACAGAGTATAAACTAATAGATCTCTCTAAAGCATATGACACTATAAATCACGGCCTGCTGCTCAAAAAACTTGAGCAGTATGGTATTCGTAACAATGCTCTAAACTGGTTTAAATCATACTTATCAAATAGATAATAGAGAACGGCAATAAATAGTGAGGGAAAGGTGTTTAAATCAGAAATAAAAGTATGCGGAGATGTAGGAATACCTCAAGGGAGTATTTTAGGGCCAATTATATTCATTGTATTCATAAATGATATACATATACTGAAGTGCAACAATAATCATCGCATCACAAATTATGCAGACGATACCAGCTTTCTAATAACAGCTAAAACTGTTTCGGAATTAGAAGAAAAGGGGAGCCACCTCTACAAAAAGATTTCAGATTGGTTTGCATCAAATATGTTAAAGGTAAACATAGAAAAACCACAAGCTGTTTTATTTAAAACAAAACAGAACAAATCACAAACTCCTCAACATATAACTCTGGGCAATGAGAGGATAACTTTGGAAAAAGGAATAAAATTCTTAGGGGTAGTGATTGACAGTTCGTTAGACTGGCGCTCGCATATCGACGTTTTGGTGACAAAACTATCAAGAATGTGCTACATAATAAATAGCATAAAGTCATATCTTGGTAGTGAGTCGACTAAGACAATCTATTATGCTTGTTTTGACTCACTGTTAAGATTTGGGGTGATTGTTTGGGGAAATAGCACAACAATAAGCAAAGTGTTTGTTCTACAAAAAAGGTGCATACGATCCATCTTTAGACTAAAATTTAAAGAGACCTGTCGCGGTATATTCAAAAAGAATAGGATACTGACAGTATATGGAGTCTTTGTATACGAATCATTAATTTTTATATTCAAAAATAAAAGTCTTTTCAGTAATGACAGTGACAAACTTTACAACACAAGAAATGTGAACATTAAACAACCGATGCACAGGCTCACGATAACGGAAAAGAACGCTATGCATCGATGCATAACGTTTTATAACGCGCTACCTACGAAAATCAAAAATGGTGATTCACTTAAAAAATTTAAGACATCGGTTTTTAATCTCCTCGTTGAAGCAGAATTATATGCCCTGAGTGATTATTTTGAAGCTTGTAAATAATAGATATATACATATACTTGTTACGCTGACACAATTTCATCAATGTTCTTCTAGAATTATATTTTACTTTTGTAAGCATTATTGAAATAAAGTTTGTTTATTATTATTATTATTATTAATACCTCACTAAAAAAGCAAAAAACAAACAAATAACGTTATACATTGTAGCAACATTAAACGTTGTTTTAATGTTACTGAAACATTACTTAAATGGATTTGCTCAGTGGGACTATTTTCATTTTAGTATTAAATAAATTCACTGTATATTATAATAATAATATTGCAATTAAAATAACATCCATGAAAGCACAGTATTACATTAATTACACACGTGAATTACTTTATTTATATTTGTAAATGGTTCCAGCAGGTTGGCGCACAATTAGCACAGAACGGAACGAATTCATTTGTTGGGGATCAAGAGAATTAGAATTGCAATTGATACCCCGGCCGTTTTAAAGCCCGAAGAATGAAAGAAACGGCAAACAGAAAGAGAAACAAACGAACGTTTGTACATGTGTGTGAGCCGTGTCCTATTTGCTCTTTGGAAGCCGTTAATTTCGCTTGTAATTAGCCATGCGCGATAACAAAATGGAACGCGAAACGAGGGATTCGGAATTTCACACTAATCCCACACACAAACGATTTTCGCAATTACACGCGTTTTGTTTGAATCCATTCAATTTATTTATCAAACGTTAGCACGGTACAGTAATACTAGTTTTAAATACAGATAATGTGGCCTATTCTAGATTTTTAAACACTGGCCTAATTGCCGTTGTTTATTGAAACATTTACAAGTATTTACTAAACAATCGTCTTTTGATTTTTATGGTATTAACACATTAACGTTTGTCATGACAATTCAATAATAATTCACCAAGGGCGTAGCTAGAACAAACATTCGGAGGGAGGTATATAAATTTGAGGGGGGGGGGTTACTGGTAAAAATATTGTTTTTGCTCTTTCAGGGCTGCCTTTACATACAAAAATTCCCAGGGCCGCTTTTACATACAAAAATTCTAAGGGCCGCTTTTACATACAAAACTTTAATATTTTGAAAATTTCAGCGGTTTGAACCCCCACATCCCCCCCCCCTGTCTACGGCCTTGTAATTTAGCATTATATTACATAAATAATCACCTTTAAAATAGGTGCTAATTTTTTTATTTATTTACATACAGAAAAAAAAACACTTTAAACCGTTTTTAACAAACTTGTGAAAAAAGGTTAAAAGTCTCGTTGATTGTTAAGGCACTTATATTTCTTCACCTGAAGAAGCTACAGTGTATCGAAACAATTGTAGTGAGTTAAATAAAAAGTTGAAAATCATAAATAGTCTGCTATTATATTAAGTAAAAGGTTAAAAGTGTCTAGTTTTAAGTTATTATCACTTACATGTAACTCACCCAAATTCATCACATTAAGAGAGTTTTTCTTGTATGTACACATATCCGAATTATATGCTGTAAATCTTCAGAAATTCGTTAATTTCGAGTAAGGAGTTCAATTTGAAGCTTTAAACGGGTGTTTTCCACTCCCAGGCTAAGCATGAAGTAAAATTTTGAGTTTAGAAAAGCCCCGCGTAGAAAATTTGTCGAGGGTCGCGCAGCGACCCGAGACAAATTTTCGCGGGGCTTTTCTAAACTCTAAATTTTACTTCATGCGCCACGCGTATAAAACACTCATTCAGTCTGAAGTTCAATATACTCGTATCGTGCACGTCTTGTGCTCGTGTCGTGCTCATCTCGTGTCGTGCGCGTCTCGTGCTCGTGTCGTACTCGTCTCGTAACTGTCTGACAGAAGTAAAGTGAAAAGTCGATAAGATATGAGTATCATGTTCAATATTTAAGCAATGTTTAAAATGTTTTGTGTTCAGTGGGTTACCAGTTACTTAGATAGTTTATAAAATCCTAGACTAAGCATGAAGTAAAATTTCGAGTTTAGAAAAGAACCGCGTAGAAAATTTGTCGAGGGTCGCGCAGCGACCCAAGACAAATTTTCACGGGGCTTTTCTAAATTCGAAATTTTACTTCATGCGCCACGCGTATAAAACACACATTCAGTCTGAAGTTCAATATACTCCTGTCGTCCACGTCTTGTGCTCGAGTCGTGCTCATCTCGTGTCGTGCGCGTCTCGTGCTCGTGTCGTACTCGTCTCGTAACTGTCTGACAGAAGTGAAGTGAAAAGTCGATAAGATACCATGAGTATCATGTTCAACATTTAAGCAATGTTTAAAATGTTTTGTGTTCAGTAAGTTACCAGTTACTTAGATAGTTTATAAAATTCTAGACTAAGCATGAAGTAAAATTTTCACGGGGCTTTTCTAAACTCGAAATTTTACTTCATGCGCCACGCGTATAAAACACTCATTCAGTCTGAAGTTCAATATACTCGTGTCGTGCACGTCTTGTGCTCGTGGCGTGCTCATCTCGTGTCGTGCGCGTCCCGTGCTCGTGTCGTACTCGTCTCGTAACTGTCTGACAGAAGTGAAGTGAAAAGTCGATAAGATATGAGTATCATGTTCAACATTTAAGCAATGTTTAAAATGTTTTGTGTTCAGTGGGTTACCAGTTACTTAGATAGTTTATAAAATTCTAGACTAAGCATGAAGTAAATTTTCACGGGGCTTTTCTAAACTCGAAATTTTACTTCATGCGCCACGCGTATAAAACACTGATTTCAAGTAAAGTTCGCCTGTTAACAATATTTTAAAGTTTTTAGTGTTTAGAACGCGTGGCGCATGAAGTAAAATTTCGAGTTTAGAAAATTTCTAAACTCAAAATTTTACTTCATGCTTAGTCTGGGATTTTATAAACTATCTAAGTAACTGGCAACTACCCACTGAACACAGAAACATTTTAAACATTGCTTAAATGTTGAACATGATACTCATGATATCTTATCGACTTTTCACTTTACTTCTGTCAGACAGTTACGAGACGAGTACGACACGAGCACGGGACGTGCACGACACGAGCACAAGACGTGCACGATACGAGTATATTGAACCTAGACTGAATGAGTGTTTTATACGCGTGGCGCATGAAGTAAAATTTCGAGTTTAGAAAAGCTGGCGCGACCCTCGACAAATTTTCTACGCGGGGCTTTTCTAAACTTGAAATTTTACTTCATGCTTAGTCTAGGATTTTATGAACTATCTAAGTAACTGGTAACTACCCACTGAACACAGAAACATTTTAAATACTGCTTAAATGTTGAACATGATACTCATGATATCTTATCGACTTTTCACTTCACTTCTGTCAGACAGTTACGAGACGAGTACGACACGAGCACGGGACGTGCACGACACGAGTATATTAAACCTAGACTTAATGAGTGTTTTATACGCGTGGCGCATGAAGTAAAATTTCGAGTTTAGAAAAGCCCCGTGTAAATTTGTCTCGGGTCGCTGGCGCGACCCTCGACAAATTTTCTACGCGGGGCTTTTCTAAACTCGAAATTTCACTTCATGCTCAGTCTAGGAGTGGAAAACACTCGTTTAAAGCTTTAAATTTAACTATTTAATCGAAGTCAAAGAATTTCTGAAGATATACAGCTTATAATGAACGTTCAGGCTTTTTTCAACTCGAAATTTTTCTTCACGCTTAATTTGGGAGTAGAGAACACCCGTTTAAGGCTTTAAATTCAAGTGTTTTAAAAAAAACGTATGCAAATGTATACTTGAAAAAAAATCCCCTGTATATTACTGACTGAATAATAGTTATTCATAGTAGTATAAAAGAGCATCTCTTTAAATAATTTTCTGACTGTCTATCTGTCTGTCTGTTTGTCTGTATGTCTGTGTATCTGTCTGTTTGTCTGTGTCTGTCGGTCTACCTGTTTGTCGGTCTGTCTGTCAGTCTGCCTGTTTGTCGGTCTATCTGTCTGTTTGTGTGTTTGTCTAGCTGTCTGGCTGTCCGACTGTCTGGCTGTCTGGCTGTTTGTCTGTTTGTCTGTTAGTCTGTTAGTCTGTTAGTCTGTATGTCTGTATGTCTGTATGTCTGTATGTCTGTATGTATGTCTGTATGTCTGTATGTCTGTATGTCTGTATGTCTGTATGTCTGTATGTCTGTATGTCTGTATGTCTGTATGTCTGTATGTCTGTATATCTGTATGTCTGTATGTCTGTATGTCTGTATGTCTGTATGTCTGTATGTCTGTATGTCTGTATGTCTGCATGTCTGTATGTCTGTATGTCTGTATGTCTGTATGTCTGCATGTCTGCATGTCTGCATGTCTGTATGTCTGTATTTCTGTATGTCTGTATGTCTGTATGTCTGTATGTCTGTATGTCTGTATGTCTGTATGTCTGTATGTCTGTATGTCTGTATGTCTGTATGTCTGTATGTCTGTATGTCTGTATGTCTGTATGTCTGTATGTCTGTATGTCTGTATGTCTGTATGTCTGTATGTCTGTCGGTCTATATGTCTGTATGTCTGTATGTCTGTATGTCTGTATGTCTGTATGTCTGTATGTCTGTCGGTCTATATGTCTGTTTATCTAGCTGTCTAGCTGTTCGACTGTCTGACTGGCTGTCTGGCTGTCTGGCTATCTGTCTGTTTGTCTAGCTGTCTAGCTGTCCGACTGTCTGGCTGTCTGGCTGTCTGGCTGTCTGGCTGTCTGGCTGTCTGGCTGTCTGGCTGTCTGGCTGTCTGGCTGTCTGGCTGTCTGGCTGTCTGGCTGTCTGGCTGTCTGGCTGTCTGGCTGTCTGGCTGTCTGGCTGTCTGGCTGTCTGGCTGTCTGGCTGTCTGGCTGTCTGGCTGTCTGGCTGTCTGGCTGTCTGGCTGTCTGGCTGTCTGGCTGTCTGGCTGTCTGGCTGTCTGGCTGTCTGGCTGTCTGGCTGTCTGGCTGTCTGGCTGTCTGGCTGTCTGGCTGTCTGGCTGTCTGGCTGTCTGGCTGTCTGGCTGTCTGGCTGTCTGGCTGTCTGGCTGTCTGGCTGTCTGGCTGTCTGGCTGTCTGGCTGTCTGGCTGTTTAACTGTTTAACTGTCTAACTGTCTGGCTGTCTGGCTTTCTGGCTGTTTAGCTGTCTGATTGTCTGGCTGTCTGTTTGTCTAGCTGTCTGGCTGTCGTCTGACTGGCGTCTGGCTGTCGTCTGGCTATCGTATGGCTGTCGTATTGTGAGGTGCACGAAAGGCGAGGTAACATGTGTGAATGAAGTAAGACATAAATATTAACCGATTAGTAGTTTTCCATGAACCTTAAAATTCGCCGACTTCTGTAGAAAATAAATAACATGATAAACACTCCAATTTGTTTGAAATCTAATCACTCATTGTGTATAGAGGATATTATTAATCTAACTGTCATCTGTCTATCTGGTTGTCTGGCTGTCGTCTGACTGTTGTCTGGCTGTCGTCTGGCTGTCGTATGGCTGTCGTCTGGCTGTCGTATGGCTGTCGTTTGGATGTCTAGTCTGGCTGTCTGGCTGTTGTCTGGCTACCGTCCGACTGTCGTCTGGCTGTCGTCTGGCTGACGCATGGCTGTCGTCTGGCTGTCTGGTTGTCTGGTTGTCTGGCTTTCTGGCTGTCTGGCTGTCTAACTGTCTGGCTGTCTAACTGTCTGGCTGTCTGGCTGCTGGCTGTCTGGCTTTCTGGTTGTCTAACTATCTGATTGTCTGGCTGTCTGTTTGTCTAGCTGTCTGGCTGTCGTCTGGCTGGGGTCTGGCTGTCGTCTGGCTGTCGTCTGGCTATCGTATGGCTGTCGTATTGCGAGGTGCACGAAAGGCGAGGTAACAAGTGTGAATGAAGTAGGACATAAATATTAACCGATTAGTAGTTTTCCATGAACCTTAAAACTCGCCGACTTCTGTAGAAAATAGATAACATGTTAAACACTCTAATTTGTTTGAAATCGAATCACTCATTGTGTATAGAAAATATTATCAGTCAATGTGTATTTAATCCGTTTTTCAAGTCACCTGTTGAAACTAACGAGCGAGAATATCACCACAATGTTAGAAAAAGCAAGCGAGTCAAGGTTACATAAAAGCTAATCATAATTTTAATCTAATTACTTAGATTTTAATTAATAGAAATGTTTGCGCAGAATAAACGCCCAAAACAGGCAAGGAAATAAATGTTTACCACGATTATAAAAGATTACGAATCGGACTCTGAAGTCCTTTGTTCACTTGAAATGACGCAAGGATCTTCTAGAAAAATTCGTGGGGGAAACAGAAGTTACTGGAAAGTAAAACACGAAAATCCAAGCCAGTGCCATTCAGGCAGTTGCTTTCAGGAGTTGTATTTAAGCAGTATTCTTCAGGAGTTCCGCGGAGTCAGTACCTTAAGTACAAGCGGGTTCTTGTTGTTCAAAATAGGTAAAGTTTTAAAGTAGAGTCAATCGCGACGCGTACGGTAACATGTGTTCCCTTTTTCTAAAGGTATGGGTGAAGTAATTTTAAAATGTACAGATAGGCCTGGTAAACGTAATGGGGCAAATGTTTGAAACTAAGTTGTATTTTAATCGATGAGAGTTTTGATGTTGAGTTGAATTAATTTGAAACTATATTTTATTCTTGATCGAATTTCGTAATGATTATTGAAACTTTGGTTTAAATTCTTTACATCAATATAATATTTCGTAAAAGTAATTAATACGTTTCGAGTACATTATTTGATTGCTGGTCACCCAAATCCCTTTTACAAACAAACCGATATCGATACAATTAGTACCAATAGGATAATGACCCGACACGTGCAAAGGTAAGTGGAAAATAGAGGATACTTAATTAACTTCTGATAAACTAGGTAACGATTGCGAGTTAGGGGAACCCTTTGGATGTCTGATCTGGCTACCACTCGACAGGTCAAGCGTCCGCGATGTATGCCGACGTCCGCAGGTTAATTGTTAGGTGTTTTAAACGAAGAGAGTTAAGTAGAGCGGGCGGCGGGCATCACAGTATAGCTGTCGTCTGGCTGTCTAGTTGTCTGGCTGTCGTCTGACTGTCGTCTGGCTGTCGTCTGGCTGTCGTATGGCTGTCGTCTGGCTGTCGAATGGCTGCGGTATGGCTGTCGTTTAGCTGTCTTGTTGTCTGGCTGTCTGGCTGTCGTCTGGCTGTCGTCTGGCTGACGTATGGCTGTCGTTTGGCTTACGTCTGGCTGTCTGGTTGTCTGGCTGTCTAGCTTTCTGGCTGTCTGGCTGTCTTACTATTTGGCTGTCTGGCTGTCTACCTGTCTGTCTGTCTACCTGTCTGTCTGTCTACCTGTCTGTCTATCTACCTATTTGTCTGTCTACCTGTCTGTCTGTCTGTCTATCTGTCTATTTGTCTATCTGTCTGTCTGTTTGTTTTTCTGTCTGCCTGCCTAGCTGCTTGTCTGTCTGTATGTCTGCCTGTCTATATCTATCTGTCTATATATATCTGACTGTTTATTTGTATGTCTGTCTTTTGGTCTGTCGATCGGTTTGTTTGTCCGTTTGTCCGTCCGTGTGTTTTCCTGTAGCAGCATTTTATCATAAACATCAAAATGACAACAAATATTACAATTAACTCTTATTGTAATTATGATTTTAAATTGTATCTCACTATGCCGACGTCCGCAGGTTAATTGTTAAGTGTTTTAAACGTAGAGAGTAAAGTAAAGCGGGCGGCGGGCATCGCAGTATGGCTGTCGTCTGGCTGTCATCTAGCTGTCGTCTAGCTGTCTGGTTGTCTGGCTGGCTGTCGTCTAACTGTCGTCTGGCTGTCGTCTGGCTGTCGTATGGCTGTCGTATGGCTGTCGTCTGGCTGTCGAATGGCTGTCGTATGGCTGTCGTTTGGCAGTCTAGTTGTCTGGCTGTCTGGCTGCCGTCTGACTGTCGTCTGGCTGTCTGGTTGTCTGGCTGTCTGGCTGTCTGGCTTTCTGGCTGTCTGGCTGTCTTACTATTTGGCTGTCTACCTGTCTGCCTATCTACATGTCTGTCTGTCTGTTTATCTGTCTGTCTATTTGTCTATCTGTCTGTCTGTTTGTTTTTCTGTCTGTCTGCCTAGCTGCTTGTCTGTCTGTCTGTCTGTCTGTATGTCTGCCTGTCTATATCTATCTGTCTGTCTATATATATATATATATATCTGTCTATTTGTATGTCTGTCTTTTGGTCTGTCGGTCGGTCTGTTTGTCCGTTTGTCGGTCCGTATGTTTTCCTGTAGCAGCATTTTATCATAAACATCAAAATGAAAACAAATATTACAATTAACTCTTCTTGTAATTATGATTTTAAATTATATCTCATTATGCCGACGTCCGCAGGTTAATTGTTAGGTGTTCTAAACGTAGACAGTAAAGTAAAGCGGGTGGCGGGCATCGCAGTATGGCTGTCGTCTGGCTGTCATCTAGCTGTCGTCTGGCTGTCTGGTTGTCTGGCTGTCGTCTGACTGTCGTCTGGCTGTCGTCTGGCTGTCGTATGGCTGTCGTCTGGCTGTCGAATGGCTGTCCTATGGCTGTCGTTTGGCAGTCTAGTTGTCTGGCTGTCTGGCTGCCGTCTGACTGTCGTCTGGCTGACGTATGGCTGTCGTTTGGCTGTCGTCTGGCTGTCTGATTGTCTGGCTGTCTGATTGTCTGGCTGTCTGGCTGTCTTACTATTTGGCTGTCTGGCTGTCTACCTATCTGCTTGTCTACCTGTCTGTCTAATTGTCTGTCTGTCTACCTGTCTGTCTATCTACCTGTCTGTCTGTCTACCTGTCTGTCTGTCTGTCTATCTGTCTGTCAATTTGTCGATCTGTCTGTCTGTTTGTTTTTCTGTCTGTCTGCCTAGCTGCTTGTCTGTCTGTCTGTATGTCTGCCTGTCTATATCTATCTGTCTGTATGTCTGCCTGTCTATATCTATCTGTCTATATATATATATATATATATATATATATATATATATATATCTGTCTGTCGGTCGGTCTGTTTGTCTGTTTGTCGGTCCGTATGTTTTCCTGTAGCAGTATTTTATCATAAACATCAAAATGAGAACAAATATTACAATTAACTCTTCTTGCAATTATATTTTTAAATTATATCTCATTACTTCTTAATTCTAACAGTTCTTTTTCTAATTCGTAAATTATTTCGATAAGGATTTTTTGGGAACTTCCAAAGTTAAATCTCCCAAAGATCTGTTCAAGTTCTCTTCGGATTTGTGCGACCTGTCCGGCGATTTCGATTCTGCCTTCATCCTGACCGGTTTCACGTTGCCCTTGAATTTAAAGTAGAACTTGATTTCCTCGATGAACTCTTCCCTGAACGTAGCTTTGTGCTTCAGTGATTCTTTGGCGACATGAAGCACCATTTCGATGAAGACGAAGAAACACGCCAGGATGGTTCCTCCAACTGTTACCCAGAAAACACCGCCCACGTTTTTCAAGTTAAGCGGTTTGGCTTCTTGTGAATCAGCTTCACCCTAATACACAATATGAACCAGTTATTTTTGTAATTCCTTTGAGAATGGTCGTCATTGACCGAAACACGTGTCAGAAAACTGAATACAACACGAAAATAAGTGTTTTAATTTAAAATTACCTAATATGAATAAGGAACAGTTGCACCAAACACGTTGAACTGGTTTAACTCTGACTCGAGTTCAAAGTGACATTAGAACAATACGAAATGTCATCTTGAACTCGAGTTGAGCGTTTCTGGTGCAACTAGGCCTTAATGTTGTAATGAATAATTTGTTTAATACACATTCAATTTTATATTTTTCTAAAAAAAACGGTCATGTATTTAATACGTACTGTACACTGACCACCGCCATCTCTTTCTTCCCACCATTTCCTTTTTAGCTCGGCTATTTTGCCAGATTCTTGAAGTTTTAAGACTGCTGTACTTAAAATGTTTCTGTAGGCGGAATCTGCGGTTAAAATAAGCGATACAAAAGAATGCCCAAAAGAATCCTCGTCTACTAGAGGATCTGTACGGGGTGAGAGATGGCCGACGATGGACATCATCAGGGATTTGCCTACCTTAGTAATACTAGGTAGTCCAGTATTACCTCTCTCAATAGATGAGAGAGGATGGGGCCGGGGTAAGGACGCTGGAGAAGTTGGGGGAAGAGAGGGAAAGCAGGAGGAAGAGAGGGGGCAGCGATTAGTGTAGATGTAGATGTAATGTAGTATTATGCCAATAAACGTCTTTTTTTTACTTACTTTTTCTCATGGCTATGCCGTAACCCTTCTCATCCAACATTCCTCCGATTTGTGTCAAACTGCAATGCCTTTGAATTTCGTATTCAATTGATGTTGATTCCATGAAGAACGCATACTGTTCATCTTCGGATTCTGCCCTCGCAACACCAATTTTGTTATCAGTCACCATGTAGTCATCTTCGTTCTCAGACATTACTTTGTAAATCTTTTGATAGTCTTCGATTGCTGAATCCTTCAAGAACACTTATATAACTAATAAAATGTACAAGACTAACTTGCACCACAGCGGATTAACTTACATCAGTGATTAGCTTTAGTTTGTGAAACAATACCAAGTGTTTTTAATTTAAATAACTTTACATATTCTAATATGTTTTACCAAGTGCCAGATAAGAAATTAATTCAAGAAATGATCAGTGATTGGTATTTCTATACGACACAGGAATTTTATTCACAAATTGATTAATTTGATATAGAGACATATTTTACAATCTTATATCATTTGTATATTGTGGAATTTTTACTGAATCAAAGGTTTAATGAAAAATGAGTGGATGATTATAGTGAATCAGCTGTGGTGCAAAATAAACTCACAACATAATCATAATACGCAAAACAATTGCTTACTCTGAAAAAATTTGCGGTCGCTCCATTTTTCTTCGCGCCATATTTAATTCCATACTTTTGCGCCCTTTGAGCCAATTCGTGGATGTTTGTAAATTGCGAATCCGGATTTTCAGTTGTTAAAAACGCGGCCAAATTAGCTGTATATGAAGAAACCATGATGAGAGTGAAGAACCACCACATACCAGCTACCATTCTTGTAGATACAGCACTACAAACATATTTATTGGATACTAAGGCCGGAGTCATATGTATTTTTTGAATTTGTCGCCAAGCTTTTAAATATGTTTTTACGTATTTTAAATAATTATGAGAAATACTTACATTGGTGCAATTTCTGTACCTTGCTGCATAAGACTTCCAATGGTGAACCAAAACGAATTCCTCAAGCTGAATTGGTTTACCAAAAAGTCCGGCTCCTCTATACAGGGGTAAGGATTGGTCCATTCGCTCGGACAAAGCCTGCCCATTATAAAAAGCGATATGGAAACGACAAAGTAGGCACCTGCCAACCAAAGCCAAACTTCAAAGGCGAACGGTTCGGCGAAGGAGAAAAAATTCGGTGGAGCTTTCTTTGGTTTTTTATACAAAATACTAATACCTAAAATAAAATAGTAAAAGATTTAATTGGCGAGGCGGATACATGATGAAACTCCATAATACTATTTGAAATTAAACAACACAGTTGGAAGGGTTTTACATTTATTGTTTTCTTATTGTGGGAGCCGACGCTAGGCAACCATACATACACATACACACCACCTAGCGACCACGAGCCCAGCGGACGAGCCGACGCGCCACCCGGCAAGGGCTGGACGCGCCACCAGCAAGGGCAAACGTACTGCCCGCCGACGAGAGGGGACGCGTCTAGAGTTATTCGAAGTGCAAGTCCGCGACCCTTCATAACGCGCGGCGAACTAAGCAGAAGCTAGCTCTCCTCTGACAACCGTCAGGAGGTGCCACAGCTATGACACTTGCATAAGCTAGTACAGTAATGCGAATAACGTCGAACTTCCGTCTAAATCTAAGACGAAGAGTTTGGCGATTAAGAAAAGTTTCAGCAGCTTTATCACCGATTTAGACCCCCAAAAAGAGGATTCGATCAGACCCGCTGACGACAGCGCCGAGGCAGACGAAGGCCTACCAACAACGAACGACGCCCCTGGCCCTCTTCAGGCCGGAGCAGGACCATTCGACTCCAGTCCCAGTGTCACCGCTGCCACCGACGCCCAGAAGGAAACGGATAGCTAAACCGTATCCTCGCCTACATCGCATCGCGTCGACCACGCCACTCTACGCCGGACTGAATCCGTGGTGGGTTCACCCCGACGAACCGAGAAGATATTCCGTGCGGAAACACTATCGCCGCTCACAAGAGGAACAACCCTCAACCTGTATTAGATGTAAATACACTTGTAATTAAATTAAAATGAACGACTTAAAAACCACCTCTGTTTGATCACCAAAATAAAAAGAACACAAAGAACCCCAAACTTATTATTTGTATGTAGATAGATTAGTTAGGGTGAGTTGCACCAAACCCGTTGAACTGGTTCAACTCTGAACTTAGTTCAAAGCAGCGACGGCTCGCAGCCTAACTTCAGGGTCGGCCAGAAACCCAAGGTAATATGTATCCGTTATTAAAAGGTGACTTTGTTGTACAATTCCTTGTATTTATAAAACGCGATCCCAACCTCAAATTTTGTGTGCCTGGCGCTGTGGCCTACCCTGAAGTTAGGCTGCGAGCCGTCGCTGGCTAAAGTGGCATTAGAACAATAGGACCTGTCATTTTGAACTTGAGTTCAGCTTGAACTTAAGTTCAACGTTTTGGTGCAACTGGGCCTAAATGTTCAATCTTCAATTTCAATTTATTGGTGCCAGAAGAACAAAGTTTTACACAGGTCAGATTCATCACTTTGTTGTAACTACGTACCGAGATTCATAAATGGTGATGTAAAATCCACAGCTTCTTCTCTTTCTGATGTAATTGTCAAATCAGTAATAGCCAAATCAGCTGTCTAAAAAGATATAAATACGTGTGATTATTTTTTTATAAATTATGAGTAATTATATTTCATCTTACATAATCCATTAGATCTCCAATCATTCCTGACCATTTACCAGTTTCCGGATTTTTCGCACCGTTAGATTTATCGTCTCTGATGATAAAAGTGTAGTTAAAACCCTCCATCAGGGATAACTCGTGGATCAAATCGATACCAAACCCCTCAAAGCGATCATTTCCGGTAAGACTGGCCATGGATTTTTTCAACTGGCCGTAAGGAGATGTCTGCAATAGAAAATTATTGGATACAACTTTATACTTCTTCTTCCTCCTTTTGCAAACTTAATGGCCTCAGCCTACACCTTTATACATTTTCTAAATAATGTATAGCCATTGGATAGGTTTAATAGAGAATCAACAACTTTCTACAGGTGAATTCAAATAATATTATTTTGTCTAAAGGGTGGGCCATCTAGCGGTTTCATTTTAAATCATAGGTTATTTTGACACTGACATCTTTTTCCCGCTCGAAATCTTGACAGAAAGTCGGTATCATTCCTCCGCGGTACGAAATGAGTCTCTTTACGCTTGAACAACGTTGGGAAATATTGCAAACTTATTTAAGAAGTGAGTGCTGTGTAGCCCAAAGAGTACGTTTGTTGAAAAGGAGTTTTGGCCGAAATGAATCACCCACCGCGCATGTTGTATGCAAGTTTGTGCAAAAAGTTCGTGAGACTGGCATGCTAGTGGACAACACTCATGGTCCTCGTTCTCGTACGGTGCGCACAGACAAGAATGTGGCTGCTGTAACCGAGAGTGTGAGACTCAATCCACGAACATCAACTCGCCGTCGATCTCAACAGCTCAACATTGCACGCACTAGCCTGAGGAAAATTCTGCACAAAGATCTCGGATTATTCGCTTACAAGGTCCAATTGGCTCAGCCATTGAAGGCGCATGACCATCCGCTTCGTTATCGCTTCGCAATTTGGGCTTGAATTGGACAACGATTTTGGGCAAAAAATCATCTTTTCTGGCGAGGCTCATTTTCATCTTGGCGGCTACGTTAACAAACAAAATTGCCGCATCTGGGGCTCGGAAAACCCGCATGTCGAGAAGCCAATGCATCCCCGGAGAGTGACAGTTTGGTGCGGAATGTGGAGTGGTGGCATCATTGGACCATTTTTCTTCTAAAATGAGGCTGGAAACAACGTTTCGGTCAACGGTGAACGTTACAGAGCCATGTTATCCGACTTTTTTTTAATGAAATTGAAGACATGGATTTGGACGACCTCTGGTTCATGCAGGATGGCGCGCCATGCTACACAGCCCATGCCGCAACCAATCTTTTGCGCACCAAATTTCCAAATCGTGTTATCAGCCGTCTTGGCGATGTCAATTGGCCGCCTTGGAGCTGCGATTTCACCCCTTTGGATTTTTATTTGTGGGGAACCGTGAAGATCCGATGTTATAATCGTGTTATCAGCCGTCTTGGCGATGTCAATTGGCCGCCTTGGAGCTGCGATTTCACCCCTTTGGATTTTTATTTGTGGGGAACCGTGAAGATCCGATGTTATGCCAATAATCCAGAAACGATTCAAGCACTTGAGGCCAATATCATCCAAGCAATCCGTGAGCTACAGCTCGAAACCATCAACAAGGTCTTGGAAAATTGGAGTGACAAAATGCGCTACTACGAAGCCACCTGAGGCAGCCACTTGAACGAAGTTGTGTTCCATAATTAATGGGAATGTTTGCTCTTACTAATAAAGCCATAATACATGGAAAAAAATAATGTTGTTCATTTTATTGCATTTTTAAAAAGAAACCACTAGATGGCCCACCCTTTATATCATATGACTTACATGAGCGGTATAATATTAATATGTCAATCAATTCGAGCATATTACTAGAAATTAGGAGCTAGAAAGTTCGGTGAGGGAATAAGACTTTACGGGTATAATAGAAACATGGGTGGAGATCCAAGAGTGGAAAAGTATAAAAGATAGAATGCCAAACGAGTTTTTATGGAAGTGTGCGGGAGCTAGGCGTGAAAAAGATAAAGGTAGAGCTAAGGGTGGAATTATTATTAATCAGAAGAGGATTAGAAGAGGGAGATGGGTCAGATGCAAGGGATAAGGGATCTACAAGATGGGGTAGTATGCAGCACATTTAGTAAGGGACAACAGAGATGGAAAGTAATAACGGTGTATAACTAACAAGCGGGGAAGGATATTAAGGAGTATATATCACGGCTACAGCAGAACGCTGTTGAAGCAGGGAACATAATTGTGGATGGTGATTTTAATGTAAGAACGGGAAATCTACAAACAAAAAGCATAGTGGAGGATGGTAAAGTCGTTATAGTAAGAAAGTTCAAGGATGTAACTATAACGAAACAAGGAGAAGAATGGATTGAATGGGCGGATTGGAAGGGATTAGATATATTGAATGGCCGTACATCAGGCGATTGGGCCGGAGAGGTGACCTACAACGGACCACGAGGAAAATCAGTAATTGATTACATACTGGTAGGGGAAAATGTAAGAAGAGTAGTGAAAAATTTCCTAGTAGAAGACTGTAGTGGGTCGGATCACTTTCCAGTAACGGTTAAGATTAGGGGAGGGGGGAAGTAATTGCAAACAACAGATAAGGAAAGATGGTGGTCAGATGATGGTGGTCAGATGAGGATGGTGGTCAGATGAGGCGAAAATAAATTATATGGATAGAATTGGGAAGGTGGATTTCGATAGGGTAAGCTCAATGAAGCAACTAAAGGATGGAGGCAGGTTCGATAACCGGTGCAAAGATGCGAGGCAGGGGTTAAGGTATGCAACCAAGAAGTAGAGGACAGGGTGTCAACGGGGGGGAAGGTACCCCAGCTGATTACCAACTAGCTCGGGTTGGTTGAGTTAAAGAGAGATGAGCAACTAACTTTTGAAACACTGCTGCTTTAAGTTATTTAATTTAAACAAAATAAAACAAAAAAAACATTAAAACAACAAATAGAATAACAACAAGAGAAGCACAGTGCACTAGTTACAGGGCAGACTTGGTGTGGCGTCGGCGTCGCGTTCGTGATTTCTAAAGCGACTGGCTAGTGGTGGCTTCTGGAGGGAGGTGGCGTCCAAGTAGCAAGACGGCGTCTTGGTGTGAGACAGCGTCGGTGGGGTGGTGCGTCTCGTTGGATCCGGAGGCAGCAACAAACACTACGCTCGTAGTGCAGGACGTCAGGAACGGCTAGCGTTGGCGTCCGGTAAAGTTTCCTGGCGTCGGTGGGTTGCTGGCCTGGCCTGGATCCGGCGGAAGCAATGAACGCTACACTGGAGCGTCGTTGTGGCGTCGAGGCGACTGCGCTGGTAATCGGGTTCTCGGCGTCCTGGTCCAAGAACAGGAACGACGGCATTCCAATTGCCAACTGTGGTAATACCGCCTTCCCTCAATTCAATAATGTCTACCATAAAATCACTCCTGAATCCTTGGTTATCAAATCTTACAGTTCCTATTAGACCTTTAAAGGTATTCTAAAAATCAATCATATAGGCCTAATATTACCAGTTCTTCAAACTCATCCATTTATTTCTATAAAGCTCTCCTAGAGTCTCATATATTAGACAACTAACATACAGGGATGATTTATTTTAAGTAAGTAAAGTAAATTGCTTCAGGCACTTCAGGCGCTGGCAATAGGGTTCTCGGCGTCCTGGTCCAAGAACAGGAACGACGGCTGGGACGGCTAACGTCGGCGTCGGTTGTTTCCTGTTGTTGGATTCTCCTTCTGGCATCAGGAACGACGGCTAGGACGTCTGGCGTCGGCGTCGGTCAGAGCTTCCTGGCTCAGACAGAAGAGTCGAGGAACAGAAGTTCCTCTTGAATCCACATGCTGTCCCCTGTACAGCACAAGAGTGGACTGCCTTCCTGGATGCCGTCCTCCGGTATTTATACCCAGAAAATTGGCGTGGAGAAGGGGGGTTTTTGAGGACTACGTGACCGTTGGCAAAGAATTCGCTGGAAAGCAATTATCGCAGACAAGATAATTACTTTCAGCGAACTCTTAAATCCAACAACCGTTAAGCTGCAATTTGAAAGAGGTATAGAAATTTATAATCTCTCTTCTTTCAAATTGCAACGGTGGTCATTAGTCCCCTCCCTTAATTGCCGAATTTGAAAAAAACCCGAGGGGTAATGCGCCACGCCTGCTCAGGTAGATATTGGCCCGAGTACAGTCCGAACCTCGGGAGATAATCCATTGGACCGGGCAATTAGTTAATTGCTGGGTGCGAACTCATTTTAAATAAAAAAGAATTGTAAAAATTATTTACAATTCTTGTTGCCGGAGATTAAAATAATCCCCGGTAACAAACGGCCCCGTAAAATGAGTTATACCCAGCAAGAAACGGCGGGTCCTGGGGGGTCCTGATTTTCGAGGGTGGCACTGTTTGTTAAAATTACACTATCCTATATTTACACTTAACTAAACTAAATTGAGCGTCTTTTCGCGGGGTAAATGCACATAAAGTGTCCGTTCACTAGCAAGTCCAGGGAGAGGTTTTCTTTGCGGTCGTGTGTGGCGGCGAAATCTGGTTGTCCTGTCCGGGGATGATTTCGATCTCCAGGGAGGCTTCCAGCGACGAGTTGGAAAGCTGCGACGTCCGGGTTTCCTTATCTGGGGAGCTTTTATTCTCCAGGGCGGTTTTCGGGGTCGTCTCGGGAGATAGTGAAGTCCGAGTCGGCGTTCATGGAGATTTCGGGTTTCCTGTCCGTATTCGTGCCGGGTTCTGTGTGATTTGCTTGACTTGGGGTCCTCTACTTGCCAGGGTTTCTTTTGTCGAGGCCTTATAACTAGCTGGACTGGCTGACCAGTTTCAAGCAAGGCATCACCCGGGTTTATCGAGGCGCGGGACACTGATTTCTCGCGAGTTCCTTTATCGATAAGTAGCCGGGAAACGGGAACTCGTAGGTGTGTGGGTCTTCGGTGATGGCTTCGGATTCCCAAGCATCCGCGGGAATTTCGGGAGCTTCTTCCCAGGCTGGTTCCTCCAACACGCATTCCTGGGCTACGGTGCATGGGTATACAACGGGGAGCTACTCGAGCGTCAGCTTTTCTACTTCTTCCCAGTTGCCATCTTCGGTGCAAATCTTCGCGTAGTTTACCCGTTGCCAAAGTATTCTTGGTGCAACGTAATAAACATCCTTTCTGTACGCGAAGAGGCGAAACAGCACTAGGCGAAAAGTTTCCCACGTTGAGTACCGGTTCTTCAACGTGCTCCTACACCTGTCGACTAGCGGTCCTTCGAGTCCGCTGAGGGCGTAATCCACCTTCATCCTGTCCGTCCATTTTGCGTAGGTTTTGAAGGTTTTGTCGAAGAAGTCAAAGTAAAATTTGACGTGAAGATGTTCTTCCAACGATAATCTGGTAGACATGATTGATTGTTGGTCGGTTGTCGGCCCCGTACGACTGTGTTCCTGTTCTTTTTGTGTTTCAATCCTTCGAAAAGTTAGTTGCTCTCTCAAGGTGTGGGCTTAACACGGCCACTAGGTTGGGCGCCATTTGTCAACACTGCTCTACTGGAGGTCCTGGTGGTGGCTGCTGTGGTCCTGTTTTCGCGCACTGAGCGTTCGTGGAGGGCATTATTTATTAAATTTAATGTTTTTTTTGTTTTATTTTGTTTAAATTAAATAACTTAAAGCAGCATATGTGTTTTAAAAGTTAGTTGCTCATCTCTCTTTAACTCAACCAACCTGAGCTAGTTGGTAATCAGCGTGGGGTACCTTCCCTCCCGTTGACAAAGGAGGGGGACAAAGGAGGAAATGAAGCAAGCCAAGCTCAACTACGAGAGAGGAATGGATGAAAGAAGAAATAAACGAAGTGCAAGAAATTACGAGGGAGAAGAAACTGTGGTCGTTTGTAAAGAAACGTAGCCCGGGGAGGAAAGATAAAGATGGTACAGTGGAGGAGCTACTTCGAGGAGCTATTGAGGGCAGAGGAGAAGAAGAATGGAGGGAGGAATAAAAGAAGCCGATTTGGCAGAGCAAGGGACTTCACGGAGGAGGAGCTAGGAAAAGTGCTCCAGAGAATAAAGGGAGGTAAATCGGCGGGGCCGGACGGGATCCAGGGGGAGGCGTAGAAATGGTGCAGTGTAGAGGGAAAGAGTGCTATACTGAAGATATTAAATAGTATATGGCGGGGCGACGAACAGTTCCCGGAAGAATGGAGGGAGGGGATAATTGTACCCGTGTATAAAGCGGGGGAAGTAGTTAAGGAAAGGGGTGTGGAAAATGAGAATTAATTATTATTTAGAGGCATTTAATAAAGTATTGTTAATTTTAAGTTAAATAATTATAATTGTGATTGATAGGGGTGTATGCCAAATAAAGGCTATTTATACAGAGAGTTTTATGTAACACCGAACATTTTCATAACGAGATTTTTTCTTTTAAGTATATATATGCAGACGTTGTACATTTTACCACGCTAAGTTTAATAAAAGAATACAATTTAAAGCTTTAAACGCGTGTTTTCCACTCCCAGGCTAAGCATGAAGTAAAATTTCGAGATTATAAAAGCCTTGTATATACAGGAAGTTTTTGTTTTAATCTTTAGATAATCGTTGTTTCTTTAAAAGGAGTTCAATTTGAAACTTAAAATGAGTGTGCTCCACTCCCAGACTAAGCATGAAGTAAAATTTCGAGTTTAGAAAAGCCAGAAAATTTGGTTTGGTCGCGTAGCGCGAAGCGCGGAGCGGCCAAACCAAATTTTCGGGCTTTTCTAAACTCGAAATTTTACTTCATGCGCCACCGGTACAAAACACTGATTCAATGTAAAGTTCAGCGGTGTGTTTTAAATTTCGTAATATGTCAGTGTTTTGTACCGGTGGCGCATGAAGTAAAATTTCGAGTTTAGAAAAGCCTGAAAATTTGGTTTGGCCGCTCCGCGCTTCGCGCTACGCGACCAAACCAAATTTTCAGGCTTTTCTAAACTCGAAATTTTACTTCATGCTTAGTCTGGGAGTGGAACACACTCATTTTAAGTTTCAAATTGGACTCCTTTTAAAAAAACAACGATTATCTAAAGATTTACGACATATACGCTGTAACTGGGACATGTTTACTTGAAAGAAAAACTCCCTGAAATGGTCCTATAGGCAACCGAGTGTACACATAACCTAAAAATTGAAGGTGTAAAATCGTATTTTATTATTATGTTCGGTGTTATATAAAACTCTCGGTATATCATATGACTTACAAGAGCGGTTATCACAATAAAGGTTTTGTTCTGAAGACTAAGTTCATCACTTGGTGGTGCTGGAGGGTAAACTCTGGTGATATTCAAGCCTTCAGTTGCATTCCAATTGCCAACTGTGGTAATACCGCCTTCCCTCAATTCAATAATGTCTACCATAAAATCACTCCTGAATCCTTGGTTATCAAATCTTACAGTTCCTGTTAGACCTTTAAAGGTATTCTAAAAATCAATCATAAAGGCCTAATATTACCAGTTCTTCAAACAGAGCCATTTATTTCTATAAAGCTCTCCTAGAGTCTCGTATATTAGACAACTAACATACAGGGATGATTTATTTTAAGTAATTAAAGTAAATTGCTTCAGTCACTTGAATTTTGATACGTAACATTTGTAAAATGCATTAGCATGAGATCAGACATAAGTAATGAGTGGAAGCACTTGTTAAAATCAGAAATTAGAGCCTAGGTCGACTGCATATAGTCCAAAATCTAAAATTTAGAGCGCGTAACGTGAATAGTTTAAAGATTAGAGTCTAGATATTAGATTTTAGAGACTAGTCTGGAGAAGACTTTGAGTATAGCGTTAAGTTACTTTAAAAATTAGTTTAGGCGTCTAGAATTCAGAAACTTGTCTAGAAACTAGACACCGTTTAGGGTCCAGAAATTAGAGTTTAGGTCGACTGCATATATTCCAAAATCTAAAGTTTGAAGCGCGTAACGTGAATAGTTTAAAGATTAGAGTCTAGATATTAGATTTTAGAAACTAGTCTGGAGATTTTTGACTTTGACTATAGCGTTAAGTTACTTTAGAAATCAGTTTAGGCGTCTAGAATTCAGAAACTTGTCTAGAAACTAGACATAATTTAGGGTCTAGAAATTAGAGTTTAGGTCGACTGCATATATTCCAAAATCTAAAGTTTAAAGCGCTCAACGTAAATATACTCAATGACATTAGAAGCGTAACACCAAGAAGGAATGATTTTATTGAATTCATATTTTAGCAACAGAGTGACTATATTTAAAGCATACATTGATAACAATTTCAACCTTGTGCCTTTTATATTTATTGTGAAAAGAAAAATATTTCACTTTTTCTTTTTTGATAAAACTATTTATATGAGCTGTTTAGTACAGATTTTTTTAGTTTTCGTGTTTCCGTTGAGTGTGTTAAGCTTAAATAAAATGCCTCGAGTCCGAAGACGTCCACAATATCACCATTTGAGCGATTTTGACCGGGGTCGAGTTGTTGCTTATCGAGATGTCGGTATGTCCTATCGCGAAATTGCCCGCCGTATTGATTCCACTGCAGCAACTGTAATACGTGTGTATCAGGTATGGACAGACGAAGGTAGAGGAGCAAGAAGAAGACCAATTGGTCAACCAAGGCGTACCACAGAACGTCAAGATCGGCGCTTAAGACAAATAGCCCTGCGAGACCGTTTCGCTACTACGCGTCAAATCGGTGATCAATGGATTGGAGAAGAAGGTAGGCCCGTTAGTATGCGAACCTTATATCGCCGCATTCAATCCTTTAGGCTTCTTTCGTACCGTCCAAGATTAGTGCTTCCTTTAACAGCGAGACACTGTCGCCAAAGGTTGGACTGGTGCAGAGAACGGCAGCATTGGGAGGCAGAATGGCACGATGTCGTATTCAGCGATGAATCACGATTTTGTCTAGGCACGCATGATGGCCGTAGAAGGGTACGACGTTACCGTGGAGAACGACCTGATCTTAGGTTTGCTATTGAGAGGCATGTACACAATGGTTTGGGGAGATATTGCTTATGGTAGTCGATCACCTCTTGTATTCATTCGAAGCAGTATGACAGCTGCGCGTTATGTTGAAGATGTCATACGACCGACTTTGTTGCCTTATTTAGATGGCCGCCCAGACGTACTTTTTCAACAAGATAACGCACGTCCCCATATTGCTCGTCGAACTATGAACTTTCTTAATGAAGCTGGTGTTAATGTTTTGGCGTGGCCGCCCCGTTCGCCGGATTTAAATCCCATTGAACATGTGTGGGATATCATGGGAAGAAGAATATTCTCTTTGCACCATCCTCCACAGACTCTAGCACAGTTGATCGATGAAATTCAAGTTGCTTGGAACGAGATGCCTCAAGAAGACATCGACCATCTAATTTTGTCGATGCCCAGACGTCTACAGGAGTGTATACAGCAAAGGGGTCGCCAAACACAATATTAATTTTTTAGATTGTTTTTTAATAAAATTTCTTGAAAATGTAATCATTTTATTCTTGATGTAAGGCAAAAAATCAAGTTAAAATAATAACTCCTTCTGGGTGTTACGCTTCTAATGTCATTGAGTATAGTTTAAAGATTAGAGGTTAGATATTACATTTTAGAGACTATTCTGGAGATTTTAGACTTTGAGTACAGCGTTAAGAAACTTTAGAAATCAGTTTAGGCGTCTAGAATTCAGAAACTTGTCTACAAACTAGACACAGTTTACGGTTCAGAAATTAGAGCCTGGGTCGACTGCATATAGTCCAAAATCTAAAGTTTAGAGCGCCTAACGTGAATAGTTTAAAGATTAGAGTCTAGATATTAGATTTTAGACACTAGTCTGGAGATTTTAGACTTTCAGTATAGCTTTGTTACTTTAAAAACCAGTTTAGGCGTCTAGAATTTAGAAACTTTTCTACAAACTAGACACAGTTTAGAGGCTAGTTGGACTGCATATATTCAGAAATCTAAAGTTTAGAGCGCCTAACGTGAATAGTTAAGAGATTATAGTCTAGATATTAGATTTTAGAGACTAGTCTGGAGATTTTAGTCCCTAAGTTTAGACCCTAGGCCGACTGCCTAGAGTCCAAAGTCTGGAGTTCAGAGCACTTAGAGTACAGCGTATAGAATAAAGGTTCCCAAACTTTGTTGTCTTGTAGACTACTTGCCAATTTGAAAAGTTTAATTTTATATTTGAAAATGATAAGTTGAAGTTATCGAAACTATAGTATAAAAATATATACTTAAAAGAAAAATTCCCTGTCTGTCCATTGTACTTACAGTTTTCATAAAGTTTATGACACTGTATCCATGCTCCCAATTTTCTGTGCTATTACAAAGAAGAGGACGCACATTAAGAGGATTTTCCGATTCCAGGTCTCTCAAAGCCATCGAGAAAAGGGCAACAGCATCCACCATCAAAGCAGTGTCCACCCTCATCTTCCAAGCTGCAACAAACTCACTTTCTTCGTGATCCTTCCCAGTGTTTTCCCTATCCTTCTCCATATACTGGGCTATTTCTATAACTTCTGTATTTTCAGGATCCACAATTCGAATCTAAACATTTTAAGATAGAATAACCTCCATCGAAGCAAAGTAATAAGTTTAGAATATTGATATGAATGTCTCCAACTTTTTCAAATACGAACATTTTTACTTTGAATTAAATGTCTCTAACATTTTCAAATGCGAATATTCTATTTGATTTAGGTCCATTTGCACCTCGACCTTAGAGTTTAAGGTCTCCAACCTTTACAAATATAAACATTTTATTTGATTTAGGTCCATTTGCACCCCGACCGATTAGCTGTAATCACCCACTAATCATTGATTAAACCTCTGATTAAGTCAGATTTATAGAACTTATGAACGTTATTAATTTGTAAGATATCCTAAACATGTCTCTTTCATCAATATGCAATTGTGTAAACAATTTGTAAATACAATTGTTGTGTTTTTAAAAAGTACTAATCACTGATTAAGTTAATCGACTTTGGTGCAAACGGGCATTAATGTAACTCACGCCTGTAATATTTGTTTCACTATATTGATACGGGGTTAAGTCAATAGTGTGCATATCCATATTAGTGATGATATAGTTGTAGACATCTGTCATCAGACCAACTTGTTGAGCTTGTTTTAAGATTTCCTCTAAATGTTCGATTGTACAATCTAAGATGAAATGTGTTTCTCCTGACTTCCAAACCTCTTTTAATACAGGCCTATAAATATTAATTAAAAATAAAACAAAAATAGGTACAAATATAAAAACGAATTTAAATTAATATCGACTTTCTGCAAAATTCTTGTCTTATTGAGAGAAGTCTTCAAATATTCATTGAAACAACTACTTAAATATTTAGAGACTTGTCTAAATAGCAGAAAGTCGATATTAATTTTAATTCGTTTTTATATTTTGTAAATATTCTGCAAACTATTGACAAACTCAATTTTTCTTTTTGTTTAATTGTCTTTATGCTAAAAATAGGTACTGAAATTGATAATATACTTAGTAATTTTAGTAGGCATCTTTGCTTTTACCCACTGAGCAAAGACATGTTGCATGACACGTTGTATTAATGTTACCACGGAACACGAAATGTTGCGTTTTAAGTTGCATGAATGTTGAAAGAACGTTGAATAAACGTTGAATGTCCGCCTGCAGGAACGTTGCATGCTAACGTTCAAAGAAAAATGTTGCTGCACCGTTGACAAAGCAACGCCTATGCAGCACGAGCAATTACACTTATTTGTATGCAACCTAACATACGAATGTATGCATGTTAGGTTGCATACGATGAATGCATAGAATCCGTATTGTATACAACTCCATGTGCAGCAATCAAGTGCACGTTACAAGAATGTTTCTTTAGTAATATTAATGAAAAATTCATCGCTGAGTTTAAATGGGTCAAACAATACAAATATATATTGGTAACAAGAAAACAACTGCCTTACAAAAAGTAATGTATAGTCTAGGGGAGTCAGTACCCCGGAACCTAAGTACATAGTACCCTTAAACTCTGAAAACATTAAAATATTGTTAACATATTGGGGAGACAGTACCCCGGAGCCTAAGTACATAGTACCCTTAAACTCTGAAAACATTAAAATATTGTTAACAAGTGCATGAACTTCAACTGAAATCAGCGTCTAATACGCGTGGCGCATGAAGTAAAATTTCGAGTTTAGAAAAGCCTTATAATTTGGTTTGGTCGCTCCGCTGCGCGGAGCGACCAAACCAAATTTTAAGGCTTTTCTAAACTCGAAATTTTACTTCATGCTTAATCTGGGAATGGAAAACACTCGTTTAAAACTTTCAGTTGAACTCTTTTAAAAAAACAACGAATATCTGAAGATTTACAGTGGATAACATAATACTAGCAAATACCAAAATTTAGCAGCCTAGGCTAATAAGTTTCTATAGAATTCTTAATTCTCCTAGTTCATGAATGGGATTATTGCTTAAATGTTTTCTTGCTTTTCGGCCTTGATACGAGTTGCTCAGTCAAGCTGTGGTAAATTCATGTTTTTAATCTTTTGCGAATTGATGTTTTTTTTGAAAACATTAACAGATTTCCAAGGCTTCACCTCGTTTAAAGTTTGTTTGATTTTTACTGATCCAGGATGTGCTGCGGAAATCTGAATCCACGCAGCTTTTGAAATCTGAAGCTTGATGGTATTCAGTGTTGAATCAGCAGCAGCTTTAAAATCATTGAAATCCTCAGGCTGCATTAAAGTTACAATAAATGGATTCAAACAAGATAAATTCAAATTCAAAACTATTTGAATTCGAGAAAATAAGCTTACGCTTCTTATAGTTTGCACACTTTAAACATAATATATAAAATTATGAAAAAAACTATTCGTGAAAATGCAAACAGTGTCCTAATTAATAAGACAATTTAAGACGATAAATATCCACTGAAACAACTACTTCTCGTGCAAATACACCTCCGGATATTGAATTATACTATGAAATATTTACTTGCACGGGAAGTAGTTGTTTCAATGGATATTTATCGTCTTAAATTGTCTTATTAATTAAGACACTGTTTGCATTTTCACGAATAGTTTTTTCGTAATTTTATATATTATAAATGGATTGTTTGGGGTTGCAGATGTCATTAGATTATAGGGACTTCGCATTTTTCTAATCGTTTTCGTTTTTCAATTTGGGCGCAATCTCGATCGCAACTTAAAAACGAATGACCAGAGACCAAGAACTTCTGGTTAACTTTTTGAACATATTCTTTTGTTACCATGATTATACATAAAAATAGCATCATTTTATTTTTGTTCTGTCCAGCACAGTTATCCCTCCATATGTTTAATTTTTCCTTTCTTGTTATTCCACTTGTAACTGCTTTAGAAATGCATGACGCAATTTCGTTACCTCCTCTCCCAGATATTTCCCCATGCCATAAATGCATGTGCCCTTTATTGCTATCAGCAACGTGGACACCAAAATTATAGCAAGAAAGTTGGCATAAATAATACATTTGGCTGTGTGGAAGGACTGGAAAGGAAAGTACTTGTTGAAGGTCCATAGAAATAGTACATATGTCACTTAGGGGAAGCTGGGATTGGGCATGATCTTCCTTCATTACTTTCATCTCCTTCTCAGCTTTCCTATGATGAAGTTCTAGTTTCTTCTTTGCATCTTTGTCATTAGATTGGATTTGTGTTGCCTGTTCAATAACGGGTGGGCCATCTAGTGGTTTCTTTTTAAAAATGCAATAAAATGAACAATATTATTTTTTTTTTCTATGTATTATGGCTTTATTAGTAAGAGCAAATATTCCCATTAATTATAGAACACAACTTCGTTCAAGTGGCTGCCTCGGCTGGCTTCGCAGTAGCGCATTCTGTCACTCCAATTTTCCAAGACCTTGTTGATGGTTTCGAGCTGTAGCTCATGAATTGCTTGGATGATATTGGCATGAAGTGCTTGAATCGTGTCTGGATTTTTGGCATAACATCGATTCTTCACGGTTCCCCACAAAAAAATCCAAAGGGGTTAAATCGCAGCTCCGAGGCGGCCAATTGACATTGCCAAGACGGCTGATAACACGATTTGGGAATTTGGTGCGCAAAATATCGATTGTGGCATGGGCTGTATGGCATGGCGCGCCATCCTGCATGAACCAGAGGTCGTCCAAATCCATGTCTTCAATTCATTAAGAAGATGAAAATGAGCTTCCTCGGAAAAGATGATTTTTCGCCCAAAATCGTTGTCCAATTCAAGCTGCTCTAAAGCCCAAACTGCGAAGCGATAACGAAGCGGATGGCCATGCGCCTTCAAATTCTGAGTCAATTGGACCTTGTAAGCGAATAATCCGAGATCTTTGTGCAGAATTCTCCTCAGGCTAGTGCGTGCAATGTTGAGTTGTTGAGATCGACGGCGAGTTGATGTTCGTGGATTGAATCTCACACTCTCGGTTACAGCAGCTACATTCTTGTCTGTGCGCACCGTACGAGAACGAGGACCATGAGTGTTGTCCACTAGCATGCCAGTCTCACGAACTTTTTGCACAAACTTGCGTACAGCAGGCGCGGTGGGTGATTCATTTCGGCCCAAAATTCTTTCTACAAACGCACTGTTTGAGCTACACAGCACTCACTTTGGAAATAAGTTTGCAATATTTCCCAACGTTGTTCAAGCGTGAAGCGACTCATTTCGTACCGTGGACGAATGATACCGACTTTCTGTCAAGATTTCGAGCGGGAAAAAAATGTCAGTGTCAAAATAACCTACGATTTAAAAAGAAACTACTAGATGGCCCACCCTGTAGATCACACGTTTGGCAGGTATCAGTGCGTGGATGGTGAAATTTTAACTTTGGAATTTGTTTATTAAAAGTAATATAATAATAATAATAATAATAACCTTTATTCCCAACAGATAAATCTAATTACAGGGAAAAATTACATAAAAAATAAAGTAAGTATTTTTACAAACTAACGTTAAACATTCAAAAGTTACAAAATGAAGATTACAAAAAATATAAACTAACTAAAAAAAACATATATATTTAAAAGATTGAAGATTGCAGAAAATATATACAGACTAAAAAACTAAAAAAACAAAGATATACAGATATAATTAAACAATATAACCAAAAATCATTATAACTGATAGAGAGAAAAAAAATAATAATAATAATAAATGAGAGCATAATATATGAATGTGGTTATTTATTTATTTATTTATATTTGCGACTAAGCGGAGATACACAATAGAAGTTCACGCAGGCTGCTGGTAAAAATATCAAGATAAAAAGCCGGATTGGATATAGTTGTTATATAATTGCATCATAGTATTGATGGGCGAGTTATAATATAGGTTTGTCTTACTGCGACTACACTGAAACAATAGGGGCCCGCGATTGGTAGCTCTACGTACGAATATATTTATTAAGGCCAATAGATTCTGGTCATCAATCCTACCCTGTAATATTTTGTACAGTACGCCAATGAAACCCATCGTGCGCCTCTCTTAGAGTGATTTTAAGTTAAACAACAAAAGCATATCATTGTAGCTAACTGAGTCATCAGGATAAGTATGGTTAAGTTTATAATAAAGAAACTTGACAAATATTTTCTGCGTGCGTTCGAGCTGCTTTATATGAGTATTGTAAGATGGCGACCAGACTACCGCACAGTACTCTAGCTTTGATCTCACATACGTTGTGCATAACGTCATCACTGTACGTGGGTTTTTGAACTGTTGGGACATTCTGCGCACAAAACCCAACATCTTCATTGATTCACTTTGTATCTTATTATAGTGTGGAATAAATGACAGCTCCTGATCAAACAATACACCGAGGTCCTTGACTATCATGACTCGATCCAACTTAATGTTCATAGTCCACCCTATATAGTAGAAACGGTAGGTTATATCAGAATTCGGATAGGTGTCTTTGAAAGCGCGATACAATCGATTAATGTTTAAATCTTGGCTCAAATATCCTTTGCAACTCTTCATCCTTCCATAGTGACGTTGCTCTCTGGGAAACCGGGAAATATGTGCTACCACTAAATTTTCATCTTGGATTGAGTATTTCTTATGTTGAGTTTTGTTGCCTCTTCTTTCGACATAAGTAACTTGGCTCGCTTTTTTTGCTTTCGCGAGAGTTTCAACACGTCTTCGGCTGATTCCAAAAATTTGTAAAAAAGTGTGTTTACAGACTTGCACGACTTTCCCAGCTCCATCGGGTACGGTTAAATAAACAGTCGCTTGCCTTCTGTTTGCATCTGGATTCTCATAACTACCATGGCGTCGTCTTTTTACCGAGCACACATTTAAAAGTCCCATTAAATATTAATTCTGTTTTACATTGTCTTGCAACTTATAAAATTGGTGAAAGAGCTGCAGTTTTGGCCATGTGTAATGTTTTTACATTGATATTTACACTTGCAAATCGACTAAAAAAAATCGTTATACATTATTTTATGAATTATTAACTTTCATTACTTTTGTTTAATAATCATTATAAAATTACGTACTGTTGTTGCTGGTTTTTCTTTAGATAACACTACTTTGTTTTTGTTTCCCATATATTCGTTTCCTTGGCTTCTTCTCAGTTTATTGAGAGTTTTATTGCTTCCTTCTCCATCTTTTATTTTCCTCTTAAAGGATGAACTAGATGGTTCAGCGTTGTCAGCCTTCATGTATTCATCAATTTAGTTGAAACACCGAACTCACGTTAAACGGGAAATAATTATGAGGTTATAATACGTCTGGCACTTAGCACGGCTTTCTTTACTCAAACCGCTGAAGTTGACACATCCGCCATCTATTAAAATACTTTGAAACCATTTCCAACGATCATGGCGCTTAGCATTTTTTACAGGTTGTTAGCCTTGACACATAACATACTTTTTAGGTATAAAACTAATTTTTATTTGTTGGCACTTTGCACGGTTTATATTACAAGTCTTCATGTTTACTTAAATGAAAAGCTCTCTGTATGTTCAATGTTCATGAAATATGTAAACCACGATGCTGCATTACAGCAACAGTTTCAGCAACTACACAATGTTAATATGCAATGTTACCATTTTCAATACATATCTAATGTTTGCAATACAATGTTGCATAAAAGTCAAAGTGTAATGAGAATACAACTCATAGCCTACTAGAACGAATTTTAAACCAATGAGATGCAAGGAAAGGCGTAGGTACATGTCTATCACCGCGATGATAAAAAACAAAAGAAGCGGTGGGTGATAAGTTGTCCTGTCATTCGAAACGTCAAAATAGGTAAAGTTTTGTGCAGTGATAATAATAAAAAAGTGAAAAGTGCGACGATAAAAAACACCGTCATGAACAAAGAATTACAGTGGTGGCAGATTACAAACTTTTGTGCGGTAAAAACATTCTCAATCAATAGGGAAACAACAATATCTCAGCTGTCGATAATGTTAAGGGACTCACATTATTTTATTTGTTATATTCTCTCACTAAATATAACTCGTGATATGATTAACTATCGATGATATTTTGTCGTTGAAACCCAAGCAGCACATTCAACTCGTGCTGCGCACTCGTTGAATCTGCAGCTCGGTTTCAACTCTAAAATATCATCGATAATAATTATACCACTCGTTATATTGCAGCTGATTATACAACGTTGTGTTAGTTTGCCGCAATATTTTTGAAACGTTATAAAACAATGTTGAATTTTAGTATCATTTTTAACATATAGGCAATGTATATAAATTAATATTGCACGAAAAACGTTTATACAATGTTTGTAACGCTGCTAAAACTTTGTTGTAGTAATTATAATACAATGTTTTATTTCAATATCATGTTCAATATTCGTGCAGTGTTAAAATGTTTCCGTGTTCAGTGGGTACAAACTCATATTGGTATCACAGAAAGCAACCGATTGCTTAAAAAAATAAACTCATTCTCAGATAGGTTAATTTTAATGTTAGTATTTTAATCCACGTTATATTAATTAGTCTAATTTTCTTACCTATAATTTCCAGTTCTTCCTTTATCCAACTCCCTGACAACAACAGTATACCCATGATTATCATACAACTTTAACAACTCACTAATCCTCGAAAACCCTTCATAGTTCTCATACAAAATTGTAAAACTCTCCCACTCCCAAGCTTTCACAATATCAACGAAAATCCTTGACAAAACAGGAGGATACGGAAATAGATTAACCAAGCAAGAACCTCTGATTTGATTCGTGTCGAAACGCGTTTCCACATGAGGAATTTCTTTGGTATCACAAACAGATTGCACACCATTCGAGTTATCTTCGGTTATTGGGCCGAAAATTCCAACTACTCCGTTGCTTAGTAGATTACATGTGGTTAAGGATGCTTCTAGAGGATTGTCGGGTTGAATGTGGACTCTTATTGGGATTAGTTTGTATTTTTTTAGCATTTTTTCTTGATTGACGAGGTTGATAGTCAGTCCGAAGGCCAATTCTTTGTTTTCATCGCCGCTGTCAAATATCCCTCCTATAAAATATATAAATAGTCTTGAATTACACTAAAAAAGGCTGTTATTTCTTACTTCACTTTATATTTGTATCATTAGATGTACATTTCGAGACACAAAGTGCTCATTATCAATAACAAAACAGATTTGTTATTGATAATGAGCACTTTGTGTCTAGAAATGTACATCTAACGATACAAATAAAAAGTGAAGTAGGGAATACCAGTCTTTTTTAGTGTAATAATCACTTCACGTAAACTCAAAAACATACAGTTAGTCTTGAATTTCTCAAAAAGCTGCAATTGTATTCAATATACTCTACTTTTTTCAAAAATGCTACAATGTCGTTCTTTAGTTTCTCCACAAAAATAGAAATAGTCTAATCAAAACTTTTATTTTCGAGCCAGTTGCACTGGTTCAACTCTGAACTCGAGTTCAACGTGAAATTAAAACAATAGAAACTGTCATGAACAGCTTGAATTCGAGTTCAACGTTTTTGGTGCAACTGGGCTTTAGCGTTTTAATCAATAATATAATTTCTCTATTTTTTTTCTCAAAAGTAATCTTTAAAGACTAATGTCTTTGCCCAGTTGCATCAGAAACGTTGAACTTGAATCAAAGTGACATTAGAACAATTGATATTATTGATATTATTTGGTATCCAATATATAAAACACATGGCAATCGATTAGAAAGAGTACAACGTAAATTTATGAAATATCTGCATTATCGCTCAGAAGGCTTTTATCCCGAACGTGATTATGACTACAACGACTTGTTATCTAGATATAATATGAACACACTGTCACAACGCAGATTTATTAAGAGTTTTGGTTGTCTTCAAGACATGCTCCTAAATAAAGTTGATTGTGAATTTTCCCGCACAAATCACCTAAGAAGATCACCCTTATCAATTATGGTTTCAAATTATAACCAAGTGTCTCAACATTGCGACATATTTCATGATTCAAAGAAAAACATGATTGAAAAGATCACATCTCTAGATAATTTAATCCAATATTTTTAACGTAGTGGGTCATAGATACTATTTATTATTTTAAAATGATATAATCTGTACGCTGTAAACCTTTGTGATATCAGGATAATTTAAAACTTGTATGTGTTTACTTGTGTCATGTGCGTATATACAGGGTGTCCCATTAGTGCGGTCTCGGAAGATATCTCAGCTCTCGTTAAAGATAGAAAAAAAAATGTTTTCACCAAATTTGCTTGATTTTAAGAGCTGCATAACCTAAAATTATTTTCAAATATACAGGGTGTCCCATTATTCCATACTTAATACCAACTTTGTTATTTTAAATGGAACACCCTATATATTATTTTTTTATTTGATCCGCCTTTAAATAACCTACACAAAGATATATCATTATTGGCACTTTAGGTTATTTGTTACTTCAGAAAAAAATATTTTTTGAAAATTTTGGCAGTTTTAGTACTTTACTTAAAAATTCACTGTTTCCTTATTTTTTAAGATATCCATTGACTATAACACATTATAATATTACTTATAAAACCTAATAAAAAACTACCTTCTAATATTTAATATTTAAAATGTACATAACTTCATTTTCTTTAATAGGACACCCTATATTTCTTTACTTTATCAGATCCGCAATGAAAAATGCTTTATTTTTTGTATAACATACCCTATATCTATTTTTATTAGTTTTTGAGATATTAACATTTTCCTGTCATATATGGGAAATTAGGCCACAATCAGCATTTAATTAATCTCTAATGGACGTCTAACTTTAATGGTATTTAGATATTTCAGTTTTACTTCAAATCATTTATTTATGACATAATATAATTACATTTATAATATCAAAGTAAACAATATAACGACAATGGAAACAAGTAAACCGTATTAATATTAACAGATTAGCATATAATGAATTTAATAATTATATTAAGTGTTCGATATGGCCTCCATTTTGGTTTTGGCACACTTGAAGCCTCCGTATGAAGCTTTGATTGACACTTACTAAGTTGTCTACAGTAATGGCACGCATAACATTACTAATTCTATTTTTCATATCCTCTTGTGTTGTTGCAGGTATTTTATAAACTTCTTCCTTCACAACACCCCATAAAAAAAAGTCCAGTTTTGTTAAATCGGGTGACCTCGCTGGCCATGGAATTGGTCCTCCTCTTCCAATCCATTTGTTAGGAAAAGTTTGGTCTAAATATTGTTTAACTTGTCGACTATAGTGTGGTGGTGCGCCATCTAATTGTAACCATGCATTTTGTAACGTTCTTAACGGCAATTCATCCAACCAGGTTTCGAACTGATTTTGAAGAAAATTTAAAAACGTATCACCATTAACATTTCCATTAAAGAAATACGGACCAATAATCCTATTCCCAATAATTCCAGCCCAAACATTAAGAGACCATTTATGTTGATGGTCTATACAAACAATATGGTTCGGGTTATGGTCATCGTAATAATGATAATTATGTCTATTAACGAAACCATTTCTATGGAATATCGCTTCGTCGGTAAACAAAATATTGTTAAAAAAGTTCGGTTCAACTTGATGTTTTTATAACGCCCAATTACAAAAATCCAATCTTTTTAAAAAATCATTCTCACCTAATTCCTGCACCAACTGAACGTGATAGGGATGAAATTTGAATCTCTTTGTTATTTTGTTTATTGTTGATTTGGGAATATCAAGTTGTTTTTCTAACTGGCGGGAAGAAATTTGAGGGTTCTCAACAATGGACTGAATTACCAAATGTTCATTCTCTTCTTTCGTTGTCCTTTTCTTTCTCTTTAATTTTAGAGGGTACATGATACTTCCTGTGCTTTCAAATCGGTTCTTCAATCTCACAAACGCTGCTGCATTAGGATGCCGTTCCGCATTTGGATACTTTTGTGCATATATTCGACTTGCAAGAAAACAATTTTCTTCACTTGCACCCAAAACGTATGTCATTTTTATTAATTCTTCTTTTGAAAAATTCATTATTGCGTTATCAAAAATTCAATAATATTAATAATAGTGTTAACAGCACTTTATTTATCTGTATGTCAAATAAATACGTTTGCTTACTTTATCAATTGATTTTCATGGCCTCCTTTATTGCATTCATGATATATTAAAAAATGACAAAATTTGTTTATATTGTTTACTTTGATATTATAAATGTAATTATAATATGTCATAAATAAATAAAGTAAAGTAAAACTGAAATATCTAAATACCATTAAAGTTAGACAACCTTTAAAGACTAATTTAATGCTGATTGTGACCTAATTTCCCATATTTGACAGAAAAATGTTAATATCTCCAAAACTAATAAAAATAGATATAGGGTATGTTATACAAGAAATAAAGCATTTTTTATTGCGGATTTGATAAAATAAAAAAATATAGGATGTCCCATTTAAAAAAATGAAGTAATGTACATTTTAAATATTAAATATTCGAGGGTAGTTTTTTACTAGGTTTTATAAGTAATATTAAAATGTGTTATAGTCAATGGATAGAGCATTCTTTACTGCATATGTTTGTAAAATTTCAGACTGGTATCTTAAAAAATACGAACACAGTGAATTTTTAAGTAAAGTACTAAAACTGCCAAAATTTTCAAAAAATATTTTTTTTTTAAGTAACGAATTACCTAAAGTGCCGATAATGATATATCGTTGTGTAGGTTATTTAAAGGCGGATCAAATAAAAAAATAATATATAGGGTGTTCTATTTAAAATAACAAAGTTGGTATTAAGTATGGAATAATGGGACACCCTGTATATTTGAAAATAATTTTAGGTTATGCAGCTCTTAAAATCAAGCAAATTTCGTGAAAACATTTTTTTTCTATCTTTAACGAGAGCTGAGATATCTTCCGAGACCGCACTAATGGGACACCCTGTATATATATATATATATATATATATATATATATATATATACTTTATATATTTAGTCACATCTTATTGTTATTATTATTATTGTTATTGTTATTTGTGTGTAATATTTATGTTTCTATGATTTATGTGATATTTTATATGTGAATTTAAATTAATGTAAATTTCCCCTGTGCTTGGAACGTTGTTCTGTTGGGTTAATAAAGAATAAATAAATAAATAAATTGGAACTGTCATCTTGAATTCAAGTTCAGATTCAAGATAACAGTTCTAATTGTTCTAATGTCACTTTGAACTCAAGTTCAGAGTTAAAAGAGTTTATCGTGTTTAGTGCAATCGGTTTAAAAGTGCGATTCTTAACGCATTCTACAACAAATTTGCCTTACAAAGACTAAAACAAACACATATCTTTTAAGATACTTCACTTCTAAAATTAGAATAAAATATAACCAACTCTCTTATAACGATGCGTATATCTAGTGCATTATGATTGTGTTAGACACAACCAGGAAGCACATTCTTAACCTAACATAATAAAGATCAACTCGACAAAATCACAATTGACTTACATTTTATAGACATTTTCAAAATTGGAAATTACTCACCGACGTTGATGTAATCACCATATGCGGAGGAAAGTAATAACGTAAGAATAAGTATGGAAATCATTGTAAATATTATGGTGCAAACATGTTGACTAACTTTTGTAGATTGGAGTGCCGACGCCGAGCGACGCTTGCTTATTTTTAACTCCGATCTATTTTAAAACCAAAATAATTCCGCGAACGTGTGTTGTACACTATTGGGATAATTGTTTTCAGAAAATACAAAAGTCATCACCAAATATTTTATGTCTATGAAGCTAGCAATATTTCCAGCAATTAACCGATGCTCGTTCAGAAATTTTAATTATTATTTTTAGTGACAAATAAGGAGAAATTCGACCATTCGATGGTCCCAACCTCTTAAATATAATATGAGTTAAATAAACACTACAGAATAACATTTGTCCATTGCAATTGCTGGTATTCATATGTAAAAGATTTTCTATTATAATCATTTTTAAGTACTAATATCTACCTTGGTCCGTGTTATTTTAAGTTATTATCTTTATAGATTGTTAAAGCAATGCCTAAAGATAACCTAACCTAAATATTTAATACAAAAAATAAACTTATTGCTGGGCGCCATGCGCCTCAGATGAAACAAATAATTAAAAAAATCATAAGTACCTTTGGCCCGGGTTATTTTTAATTAATTTTTGTAGCGATTGTTTAAACAATTCCTGAAGAACAGTAATAAACTAATAAATGTTTCATAACCTAAATATTTATTACAAAAAATCAACTTATTGCTGGGCGCCATGCGCCTCAGATATAACAAATAATTGAAAAAATCATAAGTAGCTTTGGCCCGCGTTATTTTGAATTAATTTTTATAGCGATTATTTAAACAGTGTCTAAAAAACAGTAATAAACTACTAAATGTTTCGTAACCTAAATATTTAATACAAAAAATCAACTTATTGCTGGACGCCATGCGGCTCGGGTAAATCAAATAATTAAAAAAATCATAAGTACCTTTGGCTCGCGTTATTTCAAAATAATTTTTGTAGAGATTGTTTAAACAATTTCTGAAGAACAGTAATAAACTAATAAATGTTTCATAACCTAAATATTTAATACAAAAAATCAACTTATTGCTGGGCGCCATGCGCCTCAGATGAAACAAATAATTGAAAAAATCATAAGTACCTTTGGCCCGCGTTATTTTGAATTAATTTTTGTAGCGATTGTTTAAACAATGTCTGAAAAATAGTAATAAACTACTAAATGTTTCGTAACCTAAATATTTAATACAACAAATCAACTTATTGCTGGGCGCCATGCGCCTCAGATATAACAAATTATTAAAAAAATCATAAGTACCTCTGGCCCGCGTTATTTTAAATTAATTTTCGAAGCGATTGTTTAAGCAATGTCTAAAGAACAGTAATAAACTAGTCAAAGTTTCTTAACCTAAATATTTAATACAAAAAATCAGCTTATTGCTGGACGCCATGCGGCTCGGGTAAATCGAATAATTAAAAAAATCATAAGTACCTCTGGCTCGCGTTATTTCAAAATAATTTTTGTAGAGATTGTTTAAACAATTTTTGAAGAACAGTAATAAACTAATAAATGTTTCATAACCTAAATATTTAATACAAAAAATCAACTTATTGCTGGGCGCCATGCGCCTCAGATGAAACAAATAATTGAAAAAATCATAAGTACCTTTGGCCCGCGTTATTTTGAATTAATTTTTGTAGCGATTGTTTAAACAATGTCTGAAAAATAGTAATAAACTACTAAATGTTTCGTAACCTAAATATTTAATACAAAAAATCAACTTATTGCTGGGCGCCATGCGCCTCAGATGAAACAAATAATTAAAAAAATCATAAGTACGTTTGGCCGGCGTTATTTTAAATTAATTTTCGAAGAGATTGCTTAAGCAATGTCTAAAGAACAGTAATAAACTAGTAAAAGTTTCTTAACCTAAATATTTAATACAAAAAATCAGCTTATTGCTGGACGCCATGCGGCTTGGGTAAATCAAATAATTAATAAAATCAAGTACCTTTGGCTCGCGTTATTTCAAAATAATTTTTGTAGAGATTGTTTAAACAATTTTTGAAGAACAGTAATAAACTAATAAATGTTTCATAACCTAAATATTTAATACAAAAAATCAACTTATTGCTGGGCACCATGCGCCTCAGATGAAACAAATAATTGAAAAAATCATAAGTACCTTTGGCCCGCGTTATTTTGAATTAATTTTTCTAGCGATTGTTTAAACAATGTTTGAAAAATAGTAATAAACTACTAAATGTTTCGTAACCTAAATATTTAATAGAAAAAATCAACTTATTGAAAATAATTGAAAAAATCATAAGTACCTTTGGCCCGTGTTATTTTGAATTAATTTTTATAGCGATTATTTAAACAATGTCTGAAAAACTGTAATAAACTACTAAATGTTTCGTAACCTAAATATTTAATACAAAAAATCAACTTATTGCTGGGCGCCATGCGCCTCAGATGAAACAAATAATTAAAAAAATCATAAGTACCTTTGGCCCGCGTTATTTTAAATTAATTTTCGAAGAGATTGCTTAAGCAATGTCTAAAGAACAGTAATAAACTAGTAAAAGTTTCTTAACCTAAATATTTAATACAAAAAATCAGATTATTGCTGGACGCCATGCGGCTCGAGTAAATCAAATAATTAAACAAATCAAGTACCCTTGGCTCGCGTTATTTCAAAATAATTTTTGTAGAGATTGTTTAAACAATTTTTGAAGAACAGTAATAAACTAATAAATGTTTCATAACCTAAATATTTAATACAAAAAATCAACTTATTGCTGGGCGCCATGCGCCTCAGATGAAACAAATAATTAAAAAAATCATAAGTACCTTTGGCCCGCGTTATTTTAAATTAATTTTCGAAGAGATTGCTTAAGCAATGTCTAAAGAACAGTAATAAACTAGTAAAAGTTTCTTAACCTAAATATTTAATACAAAAAATCAGATTATTGCTGGACGCCATGCGGCTCGAGTAAATCAAATAATTAAACAAATCAAGTACCCTTGGCTCGCGTTATTTCAAAATAATTTTTGTAGAGATTGTTTAAACAATTTTTGAAGAACAGTAATAAACTAATAAATGTTTCATAACCTAAATATTTAATACAAAAAATCAACTTATTGCTGGGCGCCATGCGCCTCAGATGAAACAAATAATTAATAAAATCATAAGTACCTTTGGCCCGCGTTATTTTGAATTAATTTTTATAGCGATTGTTTAAACAATGTCTGAAAAACAGTAATAAATTACTAAACGTTTCGTAACGTAAATATTTAATACAAAAAATCAACTTATTGCTGGGCGCCATGCGCCTCAGATGAAACAAATAATTAAAAAAATCATAAGTACCTTTGGCCCGCGTTATATTAAATTAATTTTCGAAGCGATTGTTTAAGCAATGTCTAAAGAACAGTAATAAACTAGTAAAAGTTTCTTAACCTAAATATTTAATACAAAAAATCAGCTTATTGCTGGACGCCATGCGGCTCGGGTAAATCAAATAATTAAAAGAATCATAAGTACCTTTGGCTCGCGGGATGTTAAAATAATTTTTGTAGCGATTGTTCAAACAATGCCTGAAAAACAGTAGTAAACTACTAAAAGTTTCGTAACCTAAATATTTAATACAAAAAATCAACTTATTGCTAGGCGCCATGTGCCTCGGATGAAACAAATAATTAGAAAAATCATAAGTACCTTTTGCCCGCGTTATTTTGAATTATTTTTTTTGCAGTTGTTTACACAACTCCTAGGGCCCATAATGTGCTTACATATCACCCATAAGGACGGGCATCCAGATTATTCATTATTGTACTGTACTATTTGTTTATAAACGAAATAATGATAATAGTTATGCGTTAGTGTTACTCATAACTATAACAAGCTTTTTTCTATAATGAGAAATATAAGGAATCGATGTTTCTTGGCATAAAATGTATACGTTAGATTCGGTACATATATCCAGAAATTAGACACAAAATTTAAAATGGTTTACAATTATTCACCAAAATATTTCTGAATTGGGTAGAGCTATAACCTAATTCTGACACATAGTTACACTTCGAATGAAATTCGTCCTTTCCTGCGTAAAGAATAATAAACTTTTATCATTGCTCTTGATTTGAACACGGCACTTTTTTTATTTTATGTTATGTGTAATAATCGTTACTTATTATTATAATTACAAAAGATTGACAATTATAAATTCATTTTGACTGCTGAAATTGAATGATTATTGTCAAGATTTTGTTGATTAATAGATATGACGTCATTGTTTCCAAGGCACTCTTTACAAAAAATAAAATATTATCATTTTAAATATTAAATTTAAAATAAACTATACGTGTAGTACAGGGTGGCCCAAATTGGATGTTACTATAGGGAATCTCGGTTATTAGAATAGATAGAAAAAAATCGATGATGCATCCTCGAGCACTTTTTTTGAGGAAAACTCAATGTCGAAAACAGAAATGAGCTATCGTCTTTTGTTTTCAAGTTATAGCCAAAAATTCAATATTGTCCATATTAGATATTTATTATTATCTCAGTAATTTATTATTTTATCAAGATAAGAATTGTATGTACTTTTTTGAGGAGAATCTAATGCAATTTACAGATTATTTCTATCTTCATTAATAAAAGAGATACAGCCCAAAGTTATATTTTTTTAAATAGAAGTTATGGTTGGCTATGCTATTGTAACGTCGGAGTCGCCGTTCAATAAATGTAAAGCAGGAAGATCTTTTAATCGTTTATTGGTCTCTTGCACGAAAACGACTTTATATTACATCTACTGATTTATAATAATAATTTTTATTATCCCATTTTCATGGCTACTCCTGGCGCGCCACCGCCTATCCGATTTATCCAGCTGTGCACCACACAACCTACCTAAAAAAGGAAGAAGAGAAAGAAACAGAGGAAGAGAACGTTACACGTTTAGAGCGTTTATAAGATCGGTTCGGTTCAGAGTGTTTAAGGATAGATTTAAGAGGTGTGGTGTGTGAAAAAGGAGAATCAGAGTGTTGTTTTGTAAAAGTGGTGACCGAAACTTGTGAAGTATAGTAAGGTTTAAGTCGGTCGATGGAAACAATCGATTCTGCCATTAACATTTAACGTAAAAAATTTAGAATTTCGACTAATGACCTTGAATGGGCCATCGTATGAATTCTGTAACGGTCATTTTGCATGATCCTTCCTTACGAAAAAATGAAAACATTTTTTTAAATCGGGGTGTATGAAAAATTTTCGGTGGTTTAAGCGAACAATTGCGGGACTAAGCGTCTTCATCCTATCTCTCAGTCCGTCGATAAAAATTGAGCCGGAAGGGATGATTTTAGAAACTGATTTCGGAAACAAAAAATCGCCTGGTAAACGTAATGTTTTACCATAGACGTATTCGGCTGCAGTGGCCGAAAGTGAGGTTTTAAAAACGGTACGTAACCCTAGTAAAATTAAAAGGAGTTGGGATACCCAGTTACTCGGATCATTACTCATTTTGATAGAGTCTTTAACTTGTCGATTGAGTCGCTCTATCAAACCATTACATTGCGGATGGTAGGCGGTGGTGGTTTTATGTGTGAATCCGAAAATGTTGCGAAATTGCCTCCAAACGTGAGATTGAAATTGACGTCCGCAGTCAGTGAAGACTGTAGATGGAATACCGAAACGCGAGATCCAACAATTTAAAAATGCTTCAGAAACTGAGTCCGCAGTAATCTCGACAAGTGGTTGGACTTCAGGCCAACGTGTAAAACGGTCGATGCAAACTAAAAGGTATCTGTATGTGTGGCAAACTGGCAAAGGGCCGATAATGTCGATGTGTATGTCGGTGAAACGGTCGTCAGGATCCGGAAGAGTAGCTATTGGTGATACAGTGTGACGATGAATTTTGATTTGTTGGCATTTTAAGCAAGATTTAACGAATTGAGCAATATCGTGGTTCATCCGCGGCCACACGTAGCGAGGTGTTACGAGGCGTTTCATTGCTCGAACCCCAGGATGAGGTGTAACGATTGTAAAATGTTAAGGCGTAATGCCCCGGGAATATAAGGGCGTTTGGTACCAGCGTCAACGTAAATAGGTGTGCTGGTGCCAGGTGGAATAAATTTCTCGAGTTTGAGTGAAATGGTGCCGTTAGTTAAAATGAATTTCAGCTCATCGTCTTTGGATTGTAATTTAGTGAGGTTAGGTATATCAAAAGAGTTAATTTCGACTCGCGATAATGTATCAGCAACTCTGTTCTCGGTACCTGGAACGAACCTGATGTGAATTGCGCGATGTTCTCGTTCTAAAAAATGATCCGAGTTCGAATTGATAGCGGAGATCAAAGGTTTGTGATCTGTAAAGATTATAAATTCGCGACTTTCAAGGTAATATTTAAACTTTTTAATAGCTAAATAAACTGCAAGCAATTCACGGCCGAAAGTACTGTATTTTCGTTCTGTTTGTGAAAAAGATTTTGAAAAGAAAGCGAGCGGTCTCAGAAAGCCAGAATTATCTTTCTGCTGCAAAACTGAGCCAGCAGCGGAGTCCGATGCGTCTACCATAATGCTTAACTCCGCAACAGGGTCTGGTAAACCAAGCATAGCACAGTCGGCGAGTGCATCCTTAACTGTTGTAAATGCTCGAAGAGCGGCTTGTGACCAGATAAGTGGTTTGTTGCTTGGAGTTGTAGCGGCAAGCTGGTTAAGCGGTGCTAAAATATCCGAGCACGACTTAATGAAATGGTGGTAAAAGTTTACCATACCGAGAAAACGTTGCAATGATTTTTGGTCAGCGGGTTGTGGGAAAGACAAAATCGCATCGACTTTGGACTTAAGAGGTTTGATTCCCGAACCACTAATGCTGTGTCCCAAAAAATCTGTTTGTTTCGCCGAAAACACATTTGTTGCTGTTTATTTTGATCCCAAAAGAAGTTAATCGTTCAAAAATTAGCTGCAAGTGGCAAAAGTGTTCGCGTTCGTCCTTGCTGAAAACGAGGATATCGTCTATGTACGCGAAGTAAAATGGTAGTTCGCGTAATACCGAGTTCATAAACCTTTGAAATGTTTGAGCGGCGTTTCTTAAACCAAAACTCATCCTGGTGTATTCGTATAAGCCGAAAGGTGTTGTGATTGCCGTTTTGGGAATATCTTCAGGATGAATAAGAATTTGATGGTATGCCTTGACTAAATCAATTTTAGAAAATACCGTGCAACCACAACAGTTATAAGTAAAATCGTGAAGAAGAGGCAAGGGATACCGGTCTGGAATCGTTATTCTGTTAAATCCTCGGTAATCACCGCATGGGCGCCAAGAACTATCTGATTTCGCTACCAGATGTTACGGCGTCGCACATGGGCTTGAGGATGGTCTGATGAAGCCGAGTTCTAACAATTTGTTGAACTCGTTTTGAGCGATTTGGAATTTATGAGGCGGCAAGCGTCGTGGTTTGGCAAAAACAGGTGGTCCAGAAGTGGCAATGTGATGTCGTACATCATGTTTGACTATTTTAGTGAGATCGAAAGGGGTTGTTAGATCGGGAAATTGTTGTAATAATTTTGAATAAGTAGGATTTTGAGTTGATAATGAATTTAGTTCGAGTGTTCCCGATGGGCAGAATGCGTTCCTTAAAAGACGTTCGTGAGCAATGTCAACAATGATGTTGAAATGCTTAAGGAAATCAGCGCCCAGGATGGAGTGGTTAACGTGTGCTAGCACGAAATTCCATGCAAATGTAACGTCCAGACCGATGTTCACTGTTAATTTGGAAAAACCAAATGTGGGAATTAAACTACCGTTAACGGTGGTTAATGAAAGTTTTGACCGGGGATGAGTGTTGGCGAAGAGTTGGTCCACCGCCAAAATGCTAACCTGGGCTCCCGTATCTACTAAAAATTTTGACCCAGAGTTAGTATCTCGCACAAAAAATAATTGACCTGGAGAGACAGCGGAGGAATAGGCCGACATTAACCCCGCTGTTGGTCGTTTCCCCACTGACACGGTGGAGTGCATTTTTGTGCTTTGCCGCTAAAATTGTGGTGATACCAGCACAGTTTGTTTTGCGGGTCATCACCCAATTGTTTACAGTTTTGTGATGTTGACCGACTTCTGCTTCGATTTCCTGAATGTTTCGTCAAAGCAGTTGTTAAAGAAAGTACAGTTTGTGCCAGCTCGGAAATTTGGGACTGGAGTTGCAAAATTCTAGTGTCGTATGAAGGATTATCAATATCAGGTGTGCGAAAAACATTTGTATTGTTGATAATGGTTGGTGCCGAAATTTCTAAAATTTGGTCTGCCATTTCAGCCAAATTTACTAAAGAGGTAGTTTTCGCCGACACTAGAATTTTTTGCACGTCCGCTGGTAATCGATTTAAAAAAAATTCGCGGAGAAGATTGTATTCTATCGGCGTTGTTCCCAGCAATTGTTGCAATTTTCGCAATAATTGCGAAGGCGTTTGGTCGCCGAGCACTTTCCGCGACAACAATTGCTGTGGACGTTTTTTTTTTCGATATGGTTGTCCGTTTGATTATTTCCCCTTTGAGGGTTTCGTAAGAAAATTCATCGGGAGGTTCCGTTAGCAAATCCCTAACTTCGACGGCAATGTCCGGGGGTAAGGCGGCCACGACCCGATAAAACTTTCGTTTAGAATTTGAAACGCGCGAGTTCAAAAATTCCGCCTCAATCTGTATAAACCAGATTGCTGGGTCGACGCGAAAAAACGGGGGCAAACTACACCTGACGTTCTCAACGGCAGGGTCGAATTGTGCTTCTTCCATGACGTAGGAGATGAAAAAGTAAGGGAACCAAGCAAAGTAGAATAAAGAATAGGTCAGAAGAAGGTGAAAGGTCCTTGAAATACGTGGGGTAAATGTCACCTGAGATAAATTGGACCGGCGGCGGGGAAAATAACGAAGTCTTCGAAGTCGGAGGGAAAGGTCGAGAGACCGAGTTTGGCGTTCGATCGGGAACGGCTTCTGTCTTTTCGTGCGGTCGAGAACGGCTACTGCCCTTTCCGGAGATCGGGAACCGCTGCTGTCCTCGCGTGAGGTCAGGAACGGATGCTGCGGTGGTCTTGGAAGAGGAGTCACCAGCTGTGAAGTGGGTTAGGAGCAACAGTGGCAGAGATGGCAGTGGACCTTATTGAAGTTGCTTGCTGCGGCGGTGTTGCGCAGGTCTCACTAGTGTGTTCGTCGGGGTCACCAGTTGTAACGTCGGAGTCGCCGTTCAATAAATGTAAAGCAGGAAGATCTTTTAATCGTTTATTGGTCTCTTGCAAGAAAACGACTTTATATTACATCTACTGATTTATAATAATCATTTTTATTATCCCATTTTCATGGCTACGCCTGGCGGGCCACCGCCTATCCGATTTATCCAGCTGTGCACCATACTATTAATGAATTTGTTATTTATTTCTCTTTTCATTGATGCATAATATGTTCATGTTATATTTGCAATTTATTGAGATATATTATATTTTTATTAAATTTTAAATATTTCTCATTAAACGCAGTAGGCTTGTAAATAAAATGATGCCTGTTGTTTGTTGTATTGTGCTGTGTATTCATAAACTAAGTGTTTAAACATGAAGTACGAAAATTACGAAAAGTTTTATGTTAGAATGCTTTATTCAAAGCAACGGTAATTCTAATATTGCATTAGAAACATATTATACTCGATATCCGAAGAGAAGACAGCCCGATAAATCCATATTCCAGCGGTTGAAGACGAATCTCATCAACCACGGTTCCTTTAGTATCCCGAGATCCAGAGAATATAATATAATAGACGCAGAAGAAGCTGGATTTAGTGTTATTGGGGCTGTAATTCAAAATCCAGAAATAACAAGTAGGCAAATAGAAGACAAATAAAGAATTGCAAGAAATCGTGCCTTAAGGATTCTGAAAAAAAATAAATTCCGTCCTTACACGATTCGAAAAAAGCACCATTTGAACCCTGAGGATTTTGAATGAAGATTAGAATTTTGTAACTGATACAAAGCTAGATGTTTAACAAATTCAAACTTTTACAACGACATTATTTGGACCGACGAGGCATACATAAGCTCCGCGGGAATATTTAATAAGCACAATGCCCATTATTGGGCCGATTCTAACCCTCGTCGGACTGTTGATGTTAAGGCACAAGGTAGATTTGGTTATAGTGTTTGGTGTGCTCTACTGGGAAACCGAATCTTGTGTTACAAAACTTACGAGGGAAACTTGAATGGACGGAAATATACAGAAATTTTACAACAAAATATTATTGAGAACTATTTGGATAATTTGCCATTAGTTCAAGGGGAACATTTGTATTTCCAATAAGACGGCGCACCTCCCCATAATTGCAAAGAGGTGACAAATTTATTAAATGTTAATTTTTGAGCAAAATAGTTAGGCACAAATGGACCGGTAAACCGGTTAGGTCCGGAGATCACGGAGGCCATCGTGATCTCCGGACCTAACACCGCTGGACTTCCTTTTTTTTGGCTATATAAAGGACAGTTTATATAAATTAAATAACAACAATATCAATATTTTACGACAAAATGTCATTAATATTGTAAATTCTATATCTCATATTCATATTCACAATGCATGTAGAAGTGTCATAAATAGATGTAACTCATGCATTTTGAACAATGGCAATCAATATGAGCATTTATTGTAATTTTTCTGTCAATCTTTAGTATAATCGTTGTTTTTTTTGTATTGACCAACCAGATTTGGTGATTTTTTTTAATAAAGTTGGATACTCTGGTTGTAATTGTGATTTTTGTCTTCAAAATAAATTTGAGGTTATGTTTACAGATGGTTACCATCTGCTTAATTACCCTGTCGTAAAGATTAATTTTGCGGCGGAACAGGTTTCATTTATTAATCCTACTTTTTGTCAAATAATTAATCAATCGCAACATGGCATTCATATATCAATGTCATTTCATGACAAATAATCAAAGAACCTAAGAAAAATAAATCTGAGATCTGGTTGGTCAATAAACAAAGCTAGGTATAATATCCATTTATTTTCATTTAATTTTTTCGAAATAATTGTAATTTTTATCACATCCTAATATAAGCCTACTCAAATTCCAGCAATTATTAATTTAATATATAATATAACCTTTATTTGGCATCTAATATACATTAATTTAATATTAAACATGGCTACTGCGATTAATAAAAATATTTAAAATTTAATAAAACAATATATATCAATAAATTTCAAATAAAACATCAACATGTTATATATCAATGAAAAGAGAAAAAAATAACATTTTTTTAATAGCACAGCCAACTATGACTTCTATTTATAAAAATATAACTTTGGGCTGTATCTCTTTTATTAATGAAGATAGAAATACGCTGTAAATTGCATTCGATTTTCTACGAAAAAGTACCTCTGGAACATACAATTTTTATCTTGATAAAATAATAAATAACTAAGATACTAATAAAAATCGAAAAAGGAAAATATTGATTTTTTTGCTATAACTTGAAAACAAAAGACGATAGCTAATTTCTGTTTTCGGCATTGAGTTTGTCTCGAAAAAAGAGGTCGAGGATGCGCCATCGATTTTTTTCTATCTCTTCTAATAACCGAGATTCCCTATAGTAACATCCAATTCGAGCCACCCTGTACATCACTGAATTCAGAAAAAAATACTCTTTCAAAAAATATGAAAATTCAAAATGGCGCCCATAAAAAAAACAAAAGTAAGCTATGGTTCCTAGGTAAATGTTATAGTTATCTTAAAGTAAAGTATTCTACTAGAGTCTTTATTAAAAAAGTGCCTGTATACTTTACGCATGCAGTGGCGCCACCTTCGTACGATAACTAGGATATTTACTGCAATAGTCAAATATAAACAAATAATATAACAATATATGATAACACCTACAAATATAACTTTTATATTTAATTGACTGTTTTTACTAAAATTAAATTTGTACGGCATATCCAGTTTGGTTAGTAGACACACAGCTAAATTTAAATACAATTAAAATAATTTAATCACATAACCAAGCAAAATTATCTGATTTAAGGCTTAATATTGCGACACATTTTTCTATAAAATAATAAGATGCAGATGAATATTTTATTATGTGTTTAAAAAATGTTTGGCAATATAATTCTATAATAATTTGTTATTCATTTATATTATATTAATCCATAGAGGCTTGATGAATTTCATATATTTACTAGTTTAAAGCTTAGGCGATTTTACCTACTTTTAGGTAAGGTTAGTAGAAAGCTTAGCAGTAGAATAAATTGCGGAAGTCATTTTGCGCAAGTTAAATATTTCACATACTTCTAGGTTAGGTTAGGTTAAGTTATGTTAGGTTAGGAGAAAGCTTTGCAATAGAATAAATTGCGTTTGTGTCTTTGCACAAGATGACTATTTCACATACTTTAGATTGGGTTAGGAGAAAAGTGTTCAATAGAATAAACTGCGTAAATCTCTTTGCGCACGATGACTATTCCACATACTTGCATGTTAGGTTAGGTTAGGAGAAAGGTTTGCAATAGAATAAATTGCTTAAATCTCTTTGCGCACTATGATTATTCTACATACTGCTAGGTTAGGTTAGGTTAGGAGAAAAGTTTGCAATAGAATAAATTGCGTATGTCTCCTTGCGCACGATGAATATTCCACATACTTCTAGGAAAGGTTAGGTTAGGAGAAAGGTTTGCAGTAGAATAAATTGCATAATTCGCTTTGCGCACGATGCCTATTCTTTGTTATAAAAGATACATTTTTTAAATTTCCCACCATGTTTACATAAGCGCCAGAATAACATGTACGCTAAATTTACCATTGCGTGTACGGAATAGCCCCTGAATATTTAAAAAAAATGTCGATGACAATCTTCGTAAACAGTTAATATTTATTACATTTTAATACATCTAGCGCCATCTATTTTTTATATCGTAAATTAGAAAACAGATGATTGACTAATCAATCTTGATTTATATATCTATTATTTTAAATAAACGTCAGTAGACGTCAATTTTAGTGTAAATTAATATCATGATATTGACTGAATTAATGAAGATAACACTACAAATTGGATAATTTACGTCATCATTTTGGAGATAATTTCATCATGTGTGTAATAGGTATCCCTAATGTGCTTATTTAGCCGAAAATACGACCATATATAACCTCAAAAGTGGAACTTAAAATTTAATTTGTGGCCAAACGGTAAGTCGCCTTATCCAACAAACTTTATATTCATGCGTTCCATATACGTTTACCCCAATTCCGTTTTCAGAATCTCAAAAATCAAGGTAAATCGATATACAACAACCCCTTTTTTTATTTGTTTTTATTATCTATAACCTGTCCCACTGAGCAAACACATTCAAGTAATGTTTCATCAACATTAATACAACGTTTAATATTGCTACAATGTTGACATTACGTTATTTGATTGTTTTTTGCTCAGTGGGGTCGATCGCCAAATAACTTGGTATGCAAAAGTAGCTCGCGTATTACAACAGGTTAAACACCTCCGCATTAATCCAATTGTTTAAAACAGTAATTATAGGCAACCTAATGCCGTTAATGAATGTTGGATTGCCTATACTTTACGCATGCAGTGGCGTAACAAAAATGTTCATTTTGTAGAATCTAGATAGTTCTTCATCAATAGTTTTGATATTTTTAATAAAAAGACAATAAACTTTTGTTTCTGCAGTAGCGTAACTAGAATGCAGTGGCCTAACTAGAATTTTCATTTTGTAGAATCTAAGTAGTTCCTTATCAACAATATTGATTTTATGTTAATAAAACGACAATAAACTTGTGTTTCTGTAAATAATTTTGAGGTATTTTTACAAGAAAAAATCTCTTTATCGCCAATCGGCACTAAATACATCTATTATTATCGCCATTTGCGGCACTAAACCGTCCCATTATTTTACTACTTTCAACAAGTAACATTATGGGACAATACTAACAAAATCTAAGGAGGTCGAATCCTGTCAGTTTAGTTGTCAAAAAAAAACATGAGTAGTGAAGAGTTTGAAATACCATGTACTCCACCAGAAATACGCGAAAGAGCGATAGAAACAACGCTCGAAATTCTTCCAAGTAAGTCTAGACATATTTATAATCGTCAACACGATTTATTCACAAGTTGGTGTGACAGAAATAACATTAAAAAAATTAGCGAAAACGTTCTCTTGACATATTTTTCTGAAAAATCCAAGGAATATAAAGCAGCAACATTATGGTCATATTATTCTATGTTAAAAGCATCTCTTTCGGTAAAAAACGACGTTGATATAAGCCAATATAAGAAACTTACGGCGTTTTTAAAACAGAAATCAAAAAATTATACGGCAAAAAAATCGAAAGTTCTCACACAAGAAGAAATAATACAGTTTCTATTGAATGCACCAAATGAAATATATTTAATGATGAAGGTAAGATAGTAATCAATTATCGAAGCATATTTGTTATTAATGTAGATATTATTTTAGATTTGTGTTATTTTTGGCGTTGCTGGAGCCTGCCGTAATAATGAATTAGTAAATCTTAAAGTTGTTGATATAGAAGACAAGGATACTGTATTGATTGTGCATATAAGACACACGAAAACTAATAAACCAAGAGTATTTGTCGTAACATCAGAGTTCGAAGAACACGTTAAACCGATTGAGTTATATAAAAAATATGCCAAACTTCGTCCCGCACAGACCAAACATGATAGATTTTTTATTACATATAGAAAAAGTAAATGCACAGTGCAGCCTGTGGGTATCCACACTTTTGGAAACATACCATGTAAAATTGCGAACTATTTAAATTTGCCAAATCCGTCAGAATATACTGGTCATTGTTTTCGGAGGTCGTCTGCTACTTTGTTTGCTAATGCAGGGGGCAGCAAAGAAAATTTGAAACGTCATGGAGGGTGGAAGAGTGATACCGTTGCTGAGTCCTATGTTGAGGAATCAATATTGAACAAAACGAAGATTGCAAAAACGATTTTGGGTGGTGATCAAATTGCGCACCGTTTTGATATCAATGACAACACTGCCACAACTTTACATCAAAATGAAAATATTCATTTTCCACAAAATTTTTCCGTTGATGGGTCAACATCAGGAATAAATTTAAATAATGCCACAGGATGCACCATCAATTTCCACATATACAACAAATAGAGTGGTTTAATATCTTGATTAATTCGTAGTGTTTGTTTAAATAATAATACATATTTTCTATTTTTTTTTTAATTTAAATAAAAAATCCTATACTTTTTCATTTATTTTTAAGATTGGCGATAAAATTTTGTATGCACCACGTCAGTAAAATATCTTTATCGAACTCGTCTTTATTCACCTCGCTCGCTCCGCTCGCTCGTCTCATAACCTCAGACTCGTTCGATAAAGTCTTATTTTACTGACTTGGTACATAAATAATTATTATAATAATAATAATACTAATAATAAATGCCTTTATTTGTCATACAAGAAATAAATACAAAATAAATACTTATAAGCGTAGGCGAAGTTCAGTCAGCTTAACCTGTTACTGATCTTCCATTTAACCTACGAAAAATTAAACATAAATGTAATTGCAACGTGTGAGGGATAATAGACAAACATATTTCGTCGTCAATATCTCGAATTAATTCTGTAAATTCAAAGCTCATTTCGTAGTAACAGAGAGCGCAAGTGACATCTGAAGCTGTTGAATTTTAATTGTTTTAGGTTTTGGGGAATTTTATTGAATAATTTATAGATGTTGTAAGAAAAACATCTCGTATAAATAGCAGATCTGTGCTTCGGTGGCGATATGAGTCCCCGGAACCTAACATTGACATTATGAATATCAGTCTGAAACACAATTCTACGATATAGATAAGAGGGTTTGCGGAAATTAATTAACTTATAGTAGAGTAAACAAGAATGAATAATTCTTCGATTAGCCATGTTAAGCCAGTTAAGTTCAGTGCATTTACCTGAAACGTGATCGAATTTTCTTATTCCCAGGATAAGCCGTATACAAGAATATTGAACTTTTTGTATACGATTTATTGTTATACTATCTAAACCGGCACTATAGACCACATCCGAAAAGTTGAAATGACTCAGCACTAGAGTGTCACAGAGAGGTCGTTTGGTGTTTTTACTTAGGATTTTTCTATTCGCATATATCATTCTTAGATTATTATAAGCTCTAGAGATACATTTACTGACATGAGATTTAGAGCGCAGGTCAGAATCAATAACTAAACCCAAGTTACGCACCGAGTCTACAAAATGTATTGCTGTATTATCCAATTTCAGTGAAAGTGAACGTTTGGCAGCGTTAAGTACTTTTTTGGGGCCGAACAACATAGCCGAAGTTTTGTTTGGATTAATTAGTAAGGAGTGTTTCTGGGAAGCTGATAAAATATCATATAGGTCAAGATTTAGGTTTTGATTTGCTGTTATCATGTCATCAAAAGGAAAGGAGTAAAGTAGTTGGGTATCGTCTGCGTATAAGTTATAGGTACAGAATTTTAAAGTCTCAGGAATAAATGATGTATAAATCGAAAATAACAGTGGGCTTAGAATTGATCCTTGGGGGACACCGGTCTTCATTTCTGATATACCAGACGCCATGTTGTCAATTTTCACCTGTTGTTGGCGGCCATAGATAAAGCTACTTATAAGCTTTAATGCATTTGGCTCTAAGCCAATGAACTTCATTTTGGCTAGAAATACATCATGATTAATTGTGTCGAAAGCTTTGCTGTAATCAATAAGGATTAAACAAGAGAGTAAACCTCTATCAGTTGCATTGATAATATCGTCAGTGAAATTCAGTAAAGCAGTAGAGCAGCTATAATTTGTTCTAAAGCCTGATTGGTTCGTGGGCAGGATACTATGGGTTTCTACAAACAGGGTCAGTTGGTCTTTTATTATAAACTTGCGTGCATAGGAATCGGCCCACTGTTAACTTTTGACTTTAACTAGTTTTTTTTTTTAGAAACTATTCATCAGATCAAAAAAAAAATATGCTGCTTGAAAGACAATTTAATATGCTTTAATATGAGAAATTTATTAAATTGTATGTTGGCTTAACATAGTGAAATTAATACATGAAACAAATTATCTTTTTTTATTGCAAAAATTAATATTGTTATTAACACTTATCTAAATTAACACTTAATTTTTAATAATGGGTATGACCCCCTCTTGCACTAATATCATCTCTCATACGATTGGGCATAGATCGAATCAAGTTCGCTATTGTTTCTTGTGGGATGTTAAGCCACTCTGCTTCTACTGCAACAATAAGCTCTGGGATCGAAGTTGGGGCACGAAGTCTAGCTCGAATTCTTCGTTTTAGCTCATCCCATAAATGTTCAATCGGGTTTAGGTCGGGACTGCATGATGGCCACTCCATAACCCGAAAACCGACTTCTGAAATGTAATCTTTCACGATTCTTGCGGTGTGCGGCCTCGCATTATCATGCATAAAAAGGAATTCGTCTCCAATGTAGTCGACATAAGCTATTACATGGACTGCTAAAATCTACTCGATGTACCTAGCACCCGTTAAACCTCCTCTCTCGTGACCACGGTCGCCCCTGCGGATGAAAGCAGGGTCAGTTCGTGCTCCCATAGAAATTGCACCCCAGATCATGCAGGAACCACCTCCATAAGCAATCCGTTCTTCAATGCAGTATTCTGCAAAGCGCTCTCTTGGTCTCCGGTACACTTTTTTTCTTCGGTCGCTACCATAGAGGCATATCCTAGTCTCATCTGAGAACAGAACAGACCCCCACTGTTCCACTGTCCAATTCAGATGATCCGTGCAAAACGCAGGCGTGCTTGACGATGAGCTGGGGTAAGTTTTGGACAAATCGCAGGTGTTTTAGGGGTCAGGTTACTTTCCTGCAGTCTTCGTCTTACTGTCCACTGACAAATAGCCACTCCTCGCGTTTCACGGAGCTGTTGTTGCACTTGCACCGCATTAAGGTGACGATTTCTTAATGTTGTTGACACAATAAAGCGGTCATCACGAGCCGTTGTAAATCGCTTTCTGCCTGTTCCCGGTCGCCTATGAAAGGATCCAGTCTCCCCATATCGTTGAGTCACTCTTCGAGCCGCTGCGCGTGTCATATTGAGTTGTTGAGCAACTGCTCGCTGGCTAAGTCCATTGTCGATTAAGGCAACTACTTGGGCGGCTTTTTCCGATGCAGTATGCATTTCACTAACACACTTGAAACCTAATCAAATTATGAAAAACGAATATTGTCCAAATTTCAATTGCAAAGGCAATAATTTCAATCTTTCACAAGTTTGTTATTCTCGTTATAATCACCACATAAATACGTTTCATTTTTTTTACCGGTTGAAACGATAAGCACTCTTGATAAATTTGAACTAATATTAAAGCAAATTAAATTGTCTTTCAAGCAGCATATATTTTTTTTTGATCTGATGAATAGTTTCTAAAAAAAAAACTAGTTAAAGTCAAAAGTTAACAGTGGGCCGATTTCTATGCACGCAAGTTTAGATTCCAGAATTTTAGATAAGACAGGTAAAATACTAATTGGCCTTAGATTTTTCAGGCTTTCCGGATTTTCGTTTTTTGGTACTAAAATAACCGTCGATAACTTCCAGGACTGTGGAAAAATGCATTGTTCTAAGCAACAGTTTATGATGTGTGTAATGTAGGGGACAATAAATGGAGAACACATTTTAAGCATTGACCACCTGATCCCACTGCATTGGTTTTAATTTTTAATAATAATTTAGAAATATCATGGGTATCCACAAGAGAGAAACTGAGTTTATTTTTAACGTTAGGATGGGAGTTTTTGGTGTACTATGAGACTAGATTAGGGTCGGTTACACTACTGACCGAGTTGGCTAAGAAGGAATTAGCAACATTTACATTTTTCAACAAAGAAGGTACGTTACGTACTTTAGGCTTTGTAACTTCAGATTTTTTTAAATGTTTCCAGAGATATTTAGGATCTTTGCTGACCATAATATTTAGGTATGCTTTCTTTTCACGTAAGATTGCAGAGTTGACCATATTGCGGTAATATTTATAGGTATTATAGTTAGTAATTTCCCTCGTAATTTTAAACCTCTTATAGGCATTGTCTCTATCCAACATCATTGCCTTAATTGTTTGTGTCAACCACGGAGCAGGTTTCCTAGTTATCCGCGAGGTTTTTAGGGGTGCATGAACATTAAACAGGAATAGTAAGGAATCATTAAGAAGGCAGACCTTATCATCAATATTTGTTAAGTACAGAAGTTGATCTAATTGTAGAGAATATAAGTCATTTAGAAAAGTATGGTGATCAATATTATTTAGTGAGCGATAGGTAACCATATTAACAGGTTTTTGAGAATCAATCAGAAGCTTACAATAGGTCAAATCAAGATCAGCAATATCGTGAATTTTGACAACTCCACTTTCGGTGATATTTGTGTTATTTAAAGTAATAATTAAATCTATCAATGAAGCCGAAGTATCCGTGACTCTAGTGGGCTCTTCAATAATCTGATGAAATCCATATGACTCTATAAATTGGCAAAACTGTTTAGTAAGGTTGGAATCAATATTCAATAAATTAATGTTAAAGTCACCAAGAAACAATATTTCGTCACATAACGGAAGAACATGGCTAACGACGGTGTCAAATGATTCAAGAAAGGTATTTACATTTAAGGTGGAAGGTCTGTAGACTACCCCTATACAGAACAGACGACCACCAAGTTTACATCTAATAAAAATATGTTCAAAACTTATAGAATTATCTAGGATAAATACGGGTTCAAACTTCAAATTGTTTTTTATATAAAGGGCAACGCCACCACCGCGGCCAGATTCTCGTTCTTTGTGAATAAATTATATAATTTGTTATTTGTTTTTATTATCTATAACCTGTCGATCGCCAAATAACTTGGTATGCAAAAGTAGATCGCGTTTTACAACAAGTTGAACACCCCTACAATAAACCGATTGTTTAAAACAGTAATTATAGGCAACCTAATGACGGTAATGAATGTTGGATTGCCTATACTTTACGCATGCAGTGGCGTAACTAAAATTTTTATTTTCTAGAATCTAAATAGGTTTTCATGGACAGTTTTGATTTGTTTTAATAAAACGACAATAAACTTTTGTTTCTGCAGTAGCGTAACTAGAATGCAGTGGCCAAATAACTTAGTATGCAAAAGTAGCTCGCGGATTACAACAGGTTGAACACCCCTGCATTAAACCAATTGTTTAAAACAGTAATTATAAGCAACCTAATGCCGTTAATGAATGTTGTATTGCCTATACTTTACGCATGCAGTGGCGTAACTAAAATTTTCATTTTGTAGAATCTAAATACACACACCGGCAAAATTAAAGGAACGCAGATAAATTCGATATTTTTTTCTCCGTGCAACTTTTTTTTGGGCAATTTCAGCGGCATGTCGTACAACCAAGGTAAACTAACTAATAGCAGTTCCTTTTGCAAAGCTATGTGTGAAACCTCTTAAAAAAATAAACCAAAAAGTAGCGTTTTTGCTCTAGAAAAATTATACACTTTGACTTTGTTTAAACATGTAATAAATAAGAGAAATTAAACATATTATTTTTTTAATATCGTGTATTGCCTCCACGAGCCCTTATGACTGCAGTCATCCGCCTTCCCATACTTCTGATGACGCCGTCGATCATTTCTTGAGGCAAATTATCCCATTCTTCAATTAAAGCAGCTTTTACTTCTTCTGTGTTTTGGGCAGCAGGAATTCTTGACCTAAGTCGTCTACCTAGTATTTCCCAGACATGTTCAATCGGATTCAGGTCCGGAGAACATGCTGGCCAATTTATTTTTGTTATACCCATTTGGTTTAAATAGGCAATTACACAGCGAGCGACGTGCGTACGAGCATTGTTTTGCATTAAGACAAAATTTTCCCCAATATGTGGAGCGAAAGGTATCACATGGTCTTGCAGGATATCCCTAATGTACCTATCCGCATTTAAAGTGCCGTTCTGAATCACCACCAACTCTGTGCGTGCCCCTAAACATACGCCGCCCCATACCATAACTGAGCCTCCACCAAAAGAGACAGCAGGAGTAAAATTAAATGGTGCATTTTGTTCTCCTTGACGTCGATACAATCTTTCCCTACCGTCAATCGAATTTACGCAGAAACGGCTCTCATCCGTAAACAAAACATGACCCCATTGGTCATTATTCCAATGCTGGTATTCTCGAGCGAAGTCTAGTCGCGCTACTCGATGTCCTCTCTGAAGTTTTGAGGCTTTTATTGGCACATACGACTTCAAACCAACTTCTTTAAGTCTTCTTCTTACTAAACGTTCACTTATATTGGTTCCACGAACTTCTTCCAGTACGTTTCTTGTTTGAACTGCAGTTTGACGTCTGTTTCGCAGTGTTTGCAACGCTATAAATCGATCATCTATGGCAGTGGTTGAGCGTTTTCTACCCTGACCTCGTCTTCTGACATACAAACCAGTCTGTCTCCAACGGGTAACACTGCGATGGATCGTTGATTTTGATTTTCCAAACATTTGGACAACCTCTCGGAAGGTCCGACCATTTTCGATCATTTCTATTGCCCTAGCGATAACAGTCGGTGCTAAATCACCCATTATTAACTGGTTGATAACCAAATTGACGATTGTAAATAAAAAAAAACAAATTCGAACGATAACTTATTAAAAAATACGAACTTTTGTCCAAAGAAAACACGCGTTTCAAATATAAGGCAACAATTAACACAATACTATACAACTTAAAGAGATGTCAACATGTAATTACAAGTCTCAAGTTTTAACTAATGTTTTAACAAATGACATATGGTAGTAGGAAATGCGACGCCGTCTAGATCTAGCCAGTAAAAAAAGAAATTTAATGAATAAAATTAGATGTTGTATCCGTTCCTTTAATTTTGTGTGTGTAGTTGCTCATCAACAGTATTGATTTTTTGTAATAAAACGACAATAAACTTTTGTTTCTGCAGTAGCGTAACTAGAATGCAGTGGCCTAACCAGAATTTTCATTTTGTAAAATCTAAATAGTTCCTCATCAACAGTAACTTTTGTTTCTGCAGTAGCGTAACTACAATCCAGTGGCCTTACTAGAATTTTCATGTTGTAGAATCTAAATAGTTCCTCATCAACAGTTTAATTTTTTTTAATAAACCGACAATCAACTCTTTTTTTCTGATTGCGCATTGCATATATTTTCGCTTTCTTTATATGCTATATGATTTAGTAAATGTGTAAATTTCATAAATGTAGGTAAGTGTGCGCGAGGAGGAAGTAGAACGACGAATTAATCAAATAGGAAAACGCGGAGAGCGTAATTAGCCAAGCTTGCGTTTAATTGCGATTAATGTCGCCTTGTTTCGGATTCTCTACTGATTATGTGGTTAATATATTTTTATTTCTTCATCATTCTTCGGCTCATTTCGTCGACGCGTGCGGTCGCCGTCCATCAATTCGACACTGACGACGATAAATGCGAACGCAAGAAAGAGATATTTATGAAAGTTCCATTTTAATTGATCAATTTTCGACAGATTGCATGCTTTGATAATGTATGGAAGGAATTAATATTTTCGGTAATGATGAGGTTTTTTTTTGCTGCGCATTGCGTTGAAGAAGATAATATTAGTGAAATTATATTCGTTTTTATGTATGAGAATATAGAGAAGTTACAAATTAAGTAAATTTTCTAATAATCAATTTCTAAATAAATTGGTGACTAAGAAATAAACAACAAAAAAACAAAAACCAATAGAATATTCTTACAACCAACGTGAATTAATTACAAAGTAAAGTAACTACGTAATTAATTAAAAAAAATGGCGAACCGTGAACATCGCTCGCTATCCGAAAGTGATTTAAATCAAACCATAATAGAAATTAGTGAAAATTGTGTATGCTACGGCTGTCACCAACAAATACAATACAGGAAAGAACTATCTACTTGCCTTATTTGCGGAAATAGTTATCATTCCTCATGCATTAAAAACGAGGATAAATTCGGCGTTCTGGCATGCCAAAAATGTGAGAAACAGGGAATCCAGAGAATATGTCTTCAGGTAATTATTGGAATGCGTAGTGAAATAAGAGACTTAAAACGGGATATGCACAGCTTACATAGCCAAGTGCATAAACTATCAAACGATCTAATTGAAAAGGATAACCTAATTAAAACAATAACAACACAAAATTTAAAGGAGACAAAAAAACATGTAAACAAACCCTCAGAGAAGATGCAAACCAACATTAACACGGAGAAGAAATCTACAAATATCACAGGAATGAAATTAGACCAAAAGAAAACAGATGGCACTAAAACAGAAAATAAAGTTGCATATAATACAATTGCCTCTCTAAATTTAAATAAAACAACATTACCATCCACCGGACCTACAGTCAGCACCCCAAATGGAGGAGAAGAAAATGAAGAGAAGGAATTAAACCCTGAAGCGGAGGAGTTCATATTAGTCAAAAGAAGAACAGGAACTGCTGGAAACTCAGAACGAGATATGGATATTAAAGCCAGAAAATTACTATCACAATTCTACATCACTGGCCTTGATCCCACAGTAACACCTGAAGCCCTGCTGCAGCATGTAGAATCAATAAATATTCAAAATGCGACCTGCACAAAAATGGTATCAAAACGTCCTGAGGAATACTCTTCTTTTCAACTAATCGTGGATAAATCTCACTCCGATATCGTCAAAGACCCGGATATGTGGCCTGAAGGCGTGTATGTCAATCCTTTTTTATACCGACTTCAAAGAATTCAACAGAAGTTGAACAACTCTACCGAATAATTTTCATTAACATCCAATCAATTAGAAGTAAAATAAATCAATTAGATATCTTACTAGCAAACGACGAGAACCCTATATCAATATTCTGCGTAACTGAGCATTGGCTCACTGATAATGAAACAAACCTACTAAATTTCAAACATTTCAGTCTATCTTCTACTTTCACTAGAAAACAGGCATATGGAGGGTCACTTATACTAGTGTCCAATAATATTCTATCGGAGCCTGTAATAAATAATTACTCGGTAGAAAATCATATTGAACTTTCTGCTACATTCTTGGCCGACATCAATGTAATCGTAATCAATATATATCGACCTCCTAGTGGTAATATCGATACGTTTCTTAATGGAATAAATAGTTTATTGACATCAATAGATCTTACACAAAATATTGTCGTTGGAGGTGATTTTAATATAAATTTTAAAAACAACTCCAAAGACGCTCTTGAGGTATGCAATTTCTTTATAAGTTTTGGACTACGTCCATTAGTTCACTTTAACACACGCTTTGATAACAGAATAGACAACATTTTTAGTAACTTGCACACATTAATAGTCAACCCCTTATACACAGGTTTATCAGATCATGTTGGCCTCGATGTCCAACTGAAGACTTATTCAAAGCAGAATGTTCAGGTTACACGAATAACGAGACCTGTTACTGATTTGGGTAAGTTCCGGTTGTTTCATCTACTGAATGACGCCGATTGGTCATTTATAGATAAAGACTATGGCTCACTTGATGCCAAATTCGATACATTTATGGATATTTTGCATTGCGCTATAACCACATCGTTCCCCCAAAAATATCATAATGTAAATTCACGCCATTCGAATAAAATAAATATAAATATTAAAAAAATGAAAGCAACATTACAACTAGTTGATGAAGCATATCAGAAAAATAAAAGTAACCAAAATAGAGAATTACTTAACAAAACAGGAACCCAATACAAAAACTTAATTATAAATGAAACGCGCAAAATAAATAATGCTAAACTTAATGGGTCAATAATCAAAAAGTAATGTGGACGATTATAAATTCATATAGACCCAGTATAACACCAAACAGCTACACACCTATTGCAAACGATTTTGCCTCACATTTTAAAAGGACAGCACCTGATACAAATAATATCGAAGATTGTACACTTAATGTTACAGATCTTATATTACCTAGTCTATCTATAAATGACAATAACTACTTCAAATTTGAATCAGTATCTAGCGCGAATGTAAGGTCTTCTATAATGACATTGAAAAATAGTCAGAGCAGGGACATCTATGAATGCACAGCCGACATACTAAAATCTGTGAAAGAAACAATAATTCCACCATTAACCCGCTTAATCAACATATCAATTCAAAAAGGAATATTTCCATCATGCCTCAAGAGAGCCATTGTCATACCAATTTATAAAAAAGGATCTAAAAACGATGTTAATAACTACAGGCCAATATCGATATTACCTACAGTTTCAAAAGTAGTTGAAGATATATTAAAAAAAACAAATTATTAACTTTATCAACCAATCTAATTTGCTATCCAATAGTCAATACGGTTTCAGAAATGGCTATTCCACTACAACTGCTACTTTGAACCTAGTAGAAAGATGCCTAGATGCATTTAACAGCCATGAGCTCGTACAAGCAACCTTCCTTGATTTGCAGAAAGCGTTTGACAGTATGAACCATGAAATTCTCTTAAAGAAACTATATATGTACAATTTTTACCACTCCAGCTGTAAACTAATTATAAGTTATCTAACCAATCGTATACAGCAGGTAAAATCCAAACAAGAGCTGTCAAATAAATACATTAGTAATGTAGGTGTGCCACAGGGCTCAAAGCTAGGGCCTGTGGTATTCCTACTATACATAAATGATATTTGTAAATATATTGGCGAAGATAATGTAGTACTGTTTGCAGACGATACAACGCTAGTAAATCGAGGAAGGTCGCAACCAGAACTACAGAGCGAAAACTTAAATACTCGGAAAAATGCATTGAATTGGTTCTCTGCAAATAAATTAATTTTAAATGATAATAAAACTGTAAATATTCAATTCTCCTTAAAAACAATCCCAGAAGACTTCGTAACTGAAGTAAAATTCTTAGGCTTTCATATTGATAGTAAACTAGCCTGGAAAACGCATACGTCCAAAATAACATCAACTATTAATAAAAATGTATTTTTGTTACGTCGGCTTGCACCTGTAGTGAGCTATGATACTCTAAGAGCATGTTATATTTCTTTAATCGAATCATACATATGTTACGGAATTATTGTGTGGGGTCACTCGTCAGGTGCAAATGCAGTATTCTCAGCTCAACGAAAAGCAGTAAGAATTCTTTGTCAGCTGGAATATACACAAGATTGCAAAGAATATTTCAGAATATCAAATTTGCTTACACTACCGTCGTTATATATCTTGAAATGTCTCACATATATGCATGAAAACATAGATAATTATTCCACTAACCACGATATAAATAATATTAAAACAAGAAATGCAACTGCGATTCGTCCTATATATAACAGATTGAAACGCACACAAAATAGCACCCGATTTCACGTAGTAAGATTGTATAACACCCTTCCATCTAAATATAAAAATCTAACACACGCTAATTTTAAAATTGAAGTTAAATTGCTACTCTTGGATAATGCCTTCTATTCATTGGATGAATATCTTATTAAATTTAAATAAAATTATGTTTTATGTTTAAATAATTATAAGGGAAAATGTATATTTATGTATTGATTCTGACGAATGTACCTGTGGACATTAATAAAGATTATTATTATTATTATTATTATTATTAATTACTTTGTAATATAATCACAAAGTAATAAGATTATTGTGTAATTATACGAAATAAATAAAATTCAAATACAAAGAAGTTAACATTGAAAATCCTGTGTTCTCTTTTATCCATCTACACCCTGTATAACTAGTGTCACTGTATTTAAGAGAGTAGCGCAAACTGGCATCCATCTTGACGCCTTTAAGCGCCAAATTCAAACTAAATTATTGTAAACTAAATTAAAAATATCATTCTAACTACCCGTGGGAATGGGGTAGATGAATTATGTGTGAAAATAACCTTTACATCGCTAACACACAACTATATAAACAAATAAAACGCACGCGTTATTTTCGACGAAATGACGTTTGTACCTGACATTTGTCAAAGCATAGTGTTCTAACTAATGATAGTCAATGTCAAATTATTAACATTTCATCAAATAATAAATCGTAATGAATAATTATTTAATAATTTCTGTTAAGAATTGCAAATCTGGGTTTAAGTACATTCTTTTATTAATAAATATAATGCACCTGATGTTTTACTGGACATGCATACGACTGTCTCAAGCGTTGTGATGGAACAATCATGAAGCCATGTTGACGCCCTTACATTGGCCTTATCAATTGCGGTACTCTCTTACATAAAGGGACACTATGTAAAACTACAGTGCCTTGATTAAACACAGTGGCGATAACTTTGGTATTCGTTTTGATTGGTTGTTAGAAATTCTGACCCAAAATGGCGGACAAACAGCGGCGTAGCTATGAGGTCTAAAGTTGTCCACAGCAATTCCGTCTAAAGGTTGTGGTTTATTTCACTTATCCCAAAATCGTATCTCGAAACTTCGCAAAGGTAAACAGAATCAACCTATACACGTTAATTTCAGGTATTAACCATCATATGTTCCTATTTCGAAATTAAGTGAATAGCTCCCTCACATGCATGACGCTTCAAGTGAAAGATGACAACACTCGCTGTCACAATTGAATTTTAGATGTTTGTATTATAACCTATTCTCGAAATTGATTCGACCGACAGCTTTCGTACTGAACGGTTGTGTTTTCCCACAGTTCATATATATCCAGTTAGCCAGTCCCCATATAAATTATGGGTACACGCGAATGGGAGCAGAGCGCTGGATGCCAAATTGGTGTATATGGCTGCCTATATACACCAGTCTGGCTTCCTGCGGTCGGTCGGTTACGACTATTTTACTCCAGATGTCGCGAAATCAAGTCTCAGAGAGAGAGAGAGTGAGAGAGAGGCAATTTCTTTCTCCCACTATTCCGCGCTTCTCGTTGTATCATATTCCAGATGTTGATTTTTCAATCTTGAAAACAGGTTTTTTTTAACGAGATAAGGATGCGTGTTACATTCATTCATGCGTTTCCTTCTACAATTTTATTTTCTGCGTTATTAGAGAATAGATTTTATGAAATTATATATGAACGTTGTAAAATTCATTAAGTATTATTTATTTTCTACAAAAAACTTAAAATACAAAACTATTTCACTTATAATAAAAAGTAAAACAAATACATCAACTTATCATTTTATTAACTAATCAGATCAATCCTATTGATCAGATCAAATCTACTGATCGATAAGGGTTTCTTTTTTAATTAGAGGGGTCAGTGCAAAATGCAGTTAAGTCATTTTTTTTTTTAGTTTTTGAATTGTTACCGTTTGAAGTTTTTAACCCTATTAAGCGCCGTTGATGCATACACGCAACATTATTATTTTTTGATAAGTTACTAAATAGGTTTATTTGATATATTATATTATTTGACCTGAATTGAAAATGTACCAAGTAAAATTTAAATATTTTGTTATTTAAAGTGTATTATAAATACTTCACAATATTACAATGTTTTATACGCGTGGCGCATGAAGTAAAATTTCGAGTTTAGAAAAGCCTAATTTGGCTCGGTCGCTCCGCTTCGCTACGCGCCCGAGCCAAATTTTCAGGCTTTTCTAAACTCGAAATTTTACTTCATGCTTAGTCTGGGAGTGGGTACACTCGTTCTTAACTTCATATTGCACGTTTTTATATAAAATCGACGAATGCCTGAACATTGACAGCGAGCATATACATTACATTGTTGAGGCACTAATTTTTTGAAAATCCATTATCACTTTAATATAATAATAATAATAAACTATTTATGATTTTTAACTTATTATTAAATTCACGTATACATTATGTGTATTTAAAGAAAAAATTCACAGTATGTAATGCAATAAGTCATTCATAGAAATCATAAAAAGAAGTGTAGAATTTTAATTAAAATTAACTTTTACAGTTAAAATTGCTTGGCCGTTAATGAGTTAAAATAGTTTTAAATATACTATGTGTCCCGTTTCAAGGCGCATTGTATGTTTCATGTAAAGATTTCCAATGTAATTGGAATTTGAGTTTGTATCGCTTATTGAACCAAAACGATTACACTAAAATTAAAATCATTTGTTTACCTACTAGCAGTATTTTCGAGGTATTTTTTTTGAGTTCTCCTCAGTTTCATTTGAAATATAGCTTGAAAATAGTGAACGATTATACGAAAATAAAATCGTCAAAACAGTAGTTGCTACGAAAAGTCAGTGTTTGGCATCAAATTTACTAAAACACAAAGCAATAATTCAATTCAACATGAGTGTTTATTCTGCAAAAGAAAAAAATCAGATCCCAAAATGGACTCAGTGTATATTTTAATCACGATGTGTATTTTATTAAATGAACCATATAACACACTGGTTATGGTTGTAGTCGTTTATTTACAGAATGTACAGATTATCGTAATCGTAAGTATTTGAGGTGTAGTGGTCGGTGCGGAGAGCGGGCGTGGGCGGCTAGGGCTTGTTCCAGGCGTCGGCGTCCAGGCGTAGGGCTGGGCGATGTCTTGACGCGGTACCGGGTGTAGCGTAGTCACGGACTGGGGTTTCAGGCGGTGAGCAGCGTGATCGTGGTAGCGTAGCGTAGTCGTGGTTGCGTAGTGTAGAGTATTTAGTAAGCCGAGTAGACGAGCGTTCCTAAAGAGAGCTGTTAGGCCGAGAAGACGAGCGCTAACAGACTGACGATTGTAAGGGCGGCTTCCCCTTAAGTAGGGTGCGATGCTGGTGTATGAGTGAGTGGGAGTGGAGAGGGATGCTGTCCTTCCCTGGTAGGGATACGACGCGGTTCGGCGGGCGCCTTGGCTACCTGCGAAGGGTCGCGCGCTCTTGGGCCGCACGGGGAAGTGTTACATACTCCCCCCTCTGGTGCTGAGATCGTCCCGATGAAGCGACCAGGACTCTAGTGCGCCTTTCTTGGGCGTCCTCTCCTGCGGATGGGGTGGAGCGGCTGCACGTCCTCAGTGGTTCCGGTGAACGGGGTGAGCGCTGAAGCGTGAAAAGTGCCTATCGAGGTATTTGGCTCTCCTAGGGCGGCTACTTCGAATGTGGCGGCTCCTCTTCCTTGTAAAATGATGTAGGGACCGTCGCGCCTGGATGCCAGCTTCGATGTGAATTGGTCCTTGGCACGGCTCAGCAAGTGGGTGTCGATCCAGACGTGGTCTCCTGGTACATAGGCAGGCGTCGGGCGGCGGGCGGCATCGGCGTAGCCCTTCCTTTTATCTCGCTTCTCATCAGAGACGCGATTAGCGGCTTCCAGCGTGTCGGCGAGTTGCAGTAGGCGGGGTGTAATTTCGGCGACGAAATTTTCGTTTGTTATGATAGCCCTGAGGTCGCGACTGACATCTTCAGCTGTTCGAAGTTCTCGGCCGAAGGTTAAGTAAGCGGGGCTGTATCCGGTACTGCTTGTAACGTGCGTGTTCATGGCGAACCGGATTGCGGCTAGAGCCGTGGGCCAGTTGTTATGTTGTTTTCCCACCAGGATAGCCAGTTGTGTTTTCATGTCGCGGTTTTTCCGTTCCACCGGGTTGGCCTGGGGGTGGTAGGAGGCGGTGAAGTTGTGTTCTATCCCCAAGCTGAACATAACTTGTTGCATAACCGCACTGACGAATTGTGTGCCATTATCCGAAATGCAGCGGCGGGGCACTCCGTATCGGAAGAAAACTTCGTGAAGTAGTGCGGTGGCACATTCGAGGGCAGTGGCTTTCTTTAGCGGGATAATTTCTATCCACCGGCTGGCTAGGTCCTCGACGATCAGGATGGTTGTATATCCTTCTGGAGACGTTGGCAGTGGTTCGAATAAATCGAATGAAATTGACTGGAAACGCTGATTTGGTGGTGACGTTTGTGTCAAGCCAGCAGGTTTCAAATTGCTGGGTTTATACCTCTGACATTTTGCTATGTCATCCCGCATTTTCTTCCAGAAATAAGAGCGGGAGAGGCGGTGGTAGGTGCCTTGGAACCCGTAGTGACCGGCGGTGGGGCTGTCATGGAACTCCTTCGGGAGGGCTGGAACCTCACTTCCTGGTATGCATTGTTGGGCATCCTCGCAGACGATGTCCGGGCTGTATCTGTAGAGTACGCCTTTCTCGGTACCCTTTGTTGCACCAGTACACGGCATCTTCCGTCTGCGGTTGTGATTCCAGGGCGTCGATAATTTTCTTTAATTCACTATCTTGGTACTGGTTTTGACGAATATCAGCTGCGGTTCGTCGGGGTATGTCTACTTGGATAGTTTTCATTTCGATGATCTCGTTACTTTGAATCCGGGATAGGGCATCGGCGACGTGGTTCGACCTTCCGGGAATATAGTTGATCGTTAGTTCGAATGGCTGTAGCTGTAGGGCCCATCTTGCGAGGCGACCGGTGGGTGCTTTTAACGACATTAACCACCGTAGTGCCTGGTGGTCTGTGGCGACGGTGATTGGAGATCCCTCCACGTAACCCCTGAATTTGCTGAGGGCCCAGACTATGGCGAGGGCTTCTCTCTCAGTAGTTGTGTAGTTCCTCTCTGCCGGAGTGAGTAGGCGGCTAGCATATTCCACTGGATGTTCCTCGGGTCCCTCCCCATAGACGAGAACTGCTCCCAAAGCGAAGTCGCTTGCCTCGGTTCGTATGAGAAACGGCTCGGTTGGTACGGCAGGTTTAAAAACAGGCGCCGAAATCAGCGTTTCCTTGAGGGCGTTCTGAGCTTCCTGCTGCTGTCCCCATTTCCAGGCGGCGTTTTTCTTAAACAGCTTCGTGATTGGCTCGCTTTTTCCTGCAAAGCCTGATATAAATCGCCGGTACCAGGAGCAAGTTTGGATAAACGATATGGCCTCCTTGCGGTCCCTAGGGCTTTTCCAGGAGGTGATTGCTTGTACTCGCTCTGGGTCTGTGGTGATGCCTTTTTGTGAAATGATGTGCCCAAGAAATTTGACATTTTCCGGGCAAAAATTCGTTTTTTTTCCGGTTTGCGGGTAGAGATTGCTGTGTGAGTAGTCTGAGAGCATCCTCCAGGTCACGAAGGTGCTGTTCGTAGTTGTCTGACAGGACGATGACGTCGTCCAGGTAAGCGAGCATCTTTTACGGCACTTTAGTTCGGAGGAGGTCCATAGTCCTCTGGAAGGTGGCCGGGGCGTTTCGTAGGCCGAAGGGCATTCCTTTGAATTCGAACAAGCCGAACGGACATGTGAATGCAGTTTTCTCTACGTCGTCCGCTGCCACGGGAATCTGCCAATATCCGCTTCTTAGGTCAATGGTAGAAATAAATTTCCCCTTGGACCCATTATGTAGCAGATCGTCCATCCTCGGGAGCGGGTAGCGGTCTGGAGTGGTGGCGGCGTTGAGAGCACGGTAATCAATACAGAGGCGGGAAGTGCCGTCCTTCTTGGGTACCATCACCACCGGTGCTGCCCATGGAGATGAAGATGTCTGTATGATCTCGTCCTCTAAGAGCTGTTTTATTTGTTGGTGTAGTTCTTCTTTCTTCGGCGGCGACATACGATACGGTTTCGCGCTGATCGGGGCGTGCTTCCCGGTGTCTATGCGGTGGCATCCAAGCGTCGTGGGTGGCTTGGGGCTCTTAAATGCGTCCGCTTGGTTTTCTAGCAACTCGTTCAGGGCGTGTCGCTACTTGATAGAGAGGTTACTCCCCTCATCTTCACGTAGTTGTACTGTTAGTGTAGCGATTTCCATTGCCTCTGGGTAATGTCGGCAAAACGGGGCTTCTTCGTCGAGAATTTTCCTAGGCGGTTCCGGAAATAAAAATGCATCGTCTTCTACGGGTTCAGGCCTCGGGCAGACTCGTGGTTTTTCGATTTTTGGACTTTCTGCGTCGTACGCCGGGTGTGATTCTCCGGAAAATGTCCAGGTCTTCTGGCCTAGATCGAGTGCGATGCCTGCTCGTTCTAGAAAATCCATTCCGAGAATCGTTTCACGTGTCTGGCTGTTTGGCAGGATACAGAATGTTGTAGAAATAATTTTATCTTTGATGATGACATCCGCTTCGGTTACTAACATCGTGTTTGTTTGCGCGTGACCGTTGGCAAACGCGACTTCCCTCGTTTGTTTCCTAAATTCGTTGCCGTTGCGTTTCAACGCGTCGTACAAGAGGCAACGGTGACCTGGGAGCCGGTGTCGAAGAGTGCGTACTCTGGTTTTCTGTTTATCGTAATGTAAACGTGTGGTCTTCGTGTGTCTAGTGTCGTGTTGACGAAAGATATCTGCGTGGAGCGCGGTCGTGCGTTGCAGTCGGGGCAGCGGCTCCTTATGGTGTTCGGCTTCCCGCAACCGTAACACTGAAACTTGTTGGCTCCTACAGGGGCGGTTTCCCGCTGTTTCTTGCGACAATCCTCGATTCGGTGGCCGCTGTTCTTACAGTAGGCGCACTTGTTTTTTTCTAGGCCGTTGGGTCGTCTAGCTCGATTTTCTTCCTCGATAACGCTCTCGGCTTCTCTTGACTTGGTCAGAAGATCGTCATACGAATTCACGGAATTTCGGGCTATTCTCTTCCGGATTTCTAAATGGAGAAGTCCGTAGATGAAATCCAGCTGCAACTCAGCTGTCATTGCTTGGTTCAATTTGCTAAATAGCGCGCGTTTTTTGATTATGAACTGATCTGTTTTCGCAGGCCTGTATTGTTTATCTTCGTATAGCAGCAAAAAAATCTTGTAATTCGGTACCACCGGGGCGAATGTATTCCTGACGGCTTCCACGAGTTGGTCCCAGAAGGTTATATCGTTCTTGATGCCTTCCCACCAGGTGTCGGCGGGTTCCTCGAGAAGTAGCTGGAAACCCGTGATCGCATCTTGTTTGGTGATGTGTTCCGCATTTTTGTACACAGTGATTATACTAATGAAGCTTTCCACTGGTTGCGTGTCCGTCTCTCCCTTGAATCGGGCCGTGCATTTTGAAAAACTACCCCTTGGCGCTGGCTGTTCTGGAGCTCTTATTTCCAGCATCCGATTAATTAAAGTTTGGAATTGCTGTTCGCTCATTGTAACGTTGTTATTCGCCATGCTTCTAGTCAGTCTTCGGGATGTTTCTTCTTCGGCCACACGTTGGGCTGCCAGTTTATAACACACTGGTTATGGTTGTAGTCGTTTATTTACAGAATGTACAGATTATCGTAATCGTAAGTATTTGAGGTGTAGTGGTCGGTGCGGAGAGCGGGCGTGGGCGGCTAGGGCTTGTTCCAGGCGTCGGCGTCCAGGCGTAGGGCTGGGCGATGTCTTGACGCGGTACCGGGTGTAGCGTAGTCACGGACTGGGGTTTCAGGCGGTGAGCAGCGTGATCGTGGTAGCGTAGCGTAGTCGTGGTTGCGTAGTGTATTTAGTAAGCCGCGTAGACGAGCGTTACTAAAGAGAGCTGTTAGGCCGAGAAGACGAGCGCTAACAGCCTGACGATTGTAAGGGCGGCTTCCTCTTAAGTAGGGTGCGATGCTGGTGTATGAGTGAGTGGGAGTGGAGAGGGATGCTGTCCTTCCCTGGTAGGGGTACGACGCGGTTCGGCGGGCGCCTTGGCTACCTGCGAAGGGTCGCGCGCTCTTGGGCCGCACGGGGAAGTGTTACAACCATACTTTTAATAAATATTAACAGTTTCAGAAATTTGTGGTTTTTGCACTGATTACTTTAATTATCCGTTTACTTTGAACGATTGTTATATGATCAACTTGTACTTTTCCGATTGAAATTTTATAAACGCTTATTGTGTGCCATTTGACCAACACCGACAACACTCAGCGGGCACTAAAATGTTACCTAATTTTTGGATTAAAATTTATGGCATCCGTCGTGCGGCTGCATGGGGATAATTTAAAAAAGAATAAGCAGAAATATTTTTCGATATTCTCAATACTTCCCGAGATACACGAAATGCTATATAGAGAAAGTACAAATTATATAAAAATCATGAAACTTTATAATTGAGAATATTATCAAAAACTGCGAAACAAACACACTTGTTAAATCAAGTAATTAGTCACATTAATAACATTATAAATTTTACATTTTAATAATTGTTACCGACCTCATGGCTATCTTTTTTTGTACGGAAATATACGTTTTAGGGTCCAAGGAATCAGAAACAAGTGTTATCGATAATATTTGAGATAATTGGCTCAAATATTGAAATATGTTGAAAAGTCTCGTTAAGTGATGATAATCAATAACATTTAGAAAACAACATGATGTCTTTTAATAGAATAAGTATAATAGATTTTCTCTGAGAAGTATAATTGCAAAAATTATTGAATACTCTATTTCCAGTTTACAATGTTTTGTATGTCAGGTTAATTCAATTATTTCAATGGTTTTATTCTTAGTCAGATTACATTTACAAAAGGTACCGATGGGATTATGTTACAGACTAAATAGGTAAGTAAAAATAATTCAAAATGATTTAAGAAAACCCGATCAAAAAGTGTCTAACTAAAATATCGGTTAGTGAAAAACATGATAAGAAATTACCGAATTGGATTCTGCGGATACGCATTAAATGTGTCAACAGTAAATAATCTTTTTAAATCCCAAAATATTTATGGTTTTTAGAAGGTTGCGGATTATCTGTAAGTTGCAGTGGTATTGTTCTGGTCGCGCAATACTTGAGGGTATACACCATAATAAAAACGTGGTCGAAAAAATGCCTACAAATAGGTAAAAACAGATAGATCACTTCGAAGAATTTGATTTTTCATCCCTTCTATAAAGCTATCCCCACTAAAATAATGAATATTGTCCAAAAAGGAAATAGTCAAGGAAAAGAGTTAATTCGATATTCATACACGTTATTCAGAGTGTAAATGGATAATACGGAACGTAGCAATTTTAATGTTAATTTCTCAAAATTAAAATATTATCTTCCCTAATTATTTCAGGGAAATTATGATATTCATTTGGTTAGAGTAAAAATATACACACCGAGCTTTGCTATTTATTGCATTTTTAAAAACCGGAGTGTCATGAAATTGAACAAGCAAATGATGAGGTGTTGATTTGTTGGCTTTTGATTTAAAATATATTCTGTTGATTTTGTGTTACACTTCGATCAATTCTGTATAATTATTACTGAATAAAAAAAAACGAAAAAACTGCTTCTAAAATATCGTTAATAAATAAGAAAACAGTTATATGTATATTTAATATAGTTTTTAATGTTTGTTAGTTTTTTGTATATATGAATGTTTATATGAATCTATATTGCTATGTTTTTAGTTTTGTGTATTCGTAAATAATTTATCTATTTTATTGAAATAATTTCTGTTTTTTTATTATCAATTCCAATTAAAATACTCATCAAACATTTTTCAAATTGATTTTTTTCATTGTAAAAAGATCATCATCTTTATTTGACAAAATAGAATATACATGTTATACAATTCATACTTATATGTTATTTTGTTTGTCAAACAGGTTATCGACCTTAGGTCTTTCCACCTATTTTGTTTCTTCATTCTTCTTTTTTGCAGATATTTTGGTGTTAGTGAGTTATCGACGTGATGCTATAATGGTTTCAAATATTGTGTTGGTAGGAAATTTGTATTTGGATGGGATACGGGGATTTCTGGAAATACAAAAACGTTTAATTATTGAAAAATTATAGGGTGACTTTGAGAATTTTTCCAACAAATATGGGTAGCGTTCGTCGATGGGGATAATTTGTGTCTGATCATATAGGGATTCATTTGAGGGATTAAATAGTGGATTGCGTGGATTTCGTATTTTGGTCAGGGTACGTAGGGAGGATCGCTCTGCACGAGGATATTTTGTAGGGTGCGTGGGTGAGATGATAGTAAAATGAAACCATAATCCAGCATCGGGCGGCATATGGTTTTGTAAATTTTAGTGGCCGTTTTAGTTGAAATGCCTCTGTTTTTGAAGGTGAGGCATCTAAAATGTTTAGCCCTTGCTATGATGCTGGATTTTGTTTTTTTGGCATGTTGTTGGAAGGAGAGTTTCTGGTCGAAGGAGATACCTAGGTATTTACATAGAGGGGAGGGTGGGATGGGCATGTTATTTATGAGGACTGTGGGAGAATTTTCAGATATTCTGTGGTGTGGGATAAGGATTTGAGATTTGTTTGGATTAATGGATATTCTCCATTTTAGGAACCAGGATTGGATTGTGTCAAGGAGTGCCTGTAAGGATGCTATTGCGGAGTTGAGATTGGTAGCATGGGAGACAAGGGCCGTATCATCTGCAAACTGTAGGACATATTGGGAGGAATTAAAGTATTTGGGGTCCTCATTATACAGATCGTGGGTGAATAGGTTGTATAGGACAGGGGAAAGTGGAGAGCCCTGTGGGACCCCTTGGCAAGGATGAAATGTGTATGACAGTTTAGATTTAAATTTTACCTGTAGGGATCTATTGGATAGGAATTGGTCGAGTAGTTGGATTATGTATGCGGGAAGGTTCAGCCGGTGACATTTATATAATATGCCTCGATGCCACACCGAATCAAAGGCTTTTCTGACATCGAGGAATGCCACCGTTGAGTGCCTATTTTCCAGATGGGACGTTTGGAGGTTGGATGTTAGGATAGCCAAGGGGAGTTGGGTGGAGCGTTTGTTTTGAAAACCAAATTGGTATTTGGGAATGCTTTTGGATATTAAGGAGTTAATGTGGTCTTTTAGGATCGATTCAAAGGTTTTGGCCAAAACTGGGAGTAGTGTTATTGGTCTATAACTTGATACAAGTGACGGGTTAGTGTTGGGTTTATGGATGCATACTATCATACCTTTCTTCCAGTTTAGTGGAAAATATGTGTTTTTAATTGTATAATTATAGGTGTTCACGATATATGAGTGTATAAAGTTGGTGCAAGTTTTTTAAGGATGCTCCGAGGAATGTTGTCGTATCCTGGAGATGTATTTTTTCCAGCCTTAATTCTGCGAAAATAATGTTCCTCGGTGATAACAAATTTGGGACTGGGAGCGTGGGATGTAGACTGGAATGATAAGTACCAACTATTTATTATAGTCAATTGTCGTATTCGTCATTGTCTGAAAATTGAAATGTCTGATTAAAATAGTCTGCAAAAATATTTGTAATTGTCTGTGGGTCGGTCGTTTCTTTATTTGTTGTTGGATTTATTAATGATTTAATCGTTTCAGTCTTCTTATATTTGGATAGTTTCTTTATTTGTGTCCAGTAGTTTTTTCCATCTTTTTCATTAATTTCTTTACATACGGTGAGCCATTTTTCTTTTTTGAATTCTAGTATGAGCTGTTTGATGTCTCTGTTCAGTTTATTGAATTTTGTTTTCAGTTCTGTGTTGTCCGTTTGTCTAATGTCTCTATATATTTGTCTTTTGTATTTAATTAGTCTAAGGATATATTTGGGAAGGGGGTACTTGTATGGAGTGCGGTTAACTTCAGGGGTATGTGCCTTGATGGAGTTAGTCAGTGCGTCTTGGAACATGTCTATGGTTTGAGGAGTTATACTAGGATTTGTGGCAATAAATTATGTCATGTCGTCATTAACTTTGTCTATGTCACATTTGTGAAAATTCAATATTGATATGGGTGGATCTGAAATAGGAGAGGTTGGTATTTTAAGGTCGAATTGGATGGACAGATGATCTGAACCAAGATCTGGTGTAAGTATCAATGAGTGGATATATGGCTTCAGGTTCATAGTGCAAAGGAGAACATCGGGGGTGGAGCTTGGATTATTTGGCATAATGAATGTGGGAGGGGTAAGGATTCTTATGAAATTGGATTGGTTTAAGAAGTTATTGAGTTGTTTTTGTTTTGTTTTGTTAATGTTAAAATCACCTATAATTATACAACTGTCACACAAGGCAGCCTTATTAAAAATTGTTTCTTCTATTCGGGAGTTAGGATGTATGTATGCTAGGAAAATATGGAGTTTTTGTGATTGGAAGGTTAAGGTAAAGTGGAGAGCTTCATTTAATATATTATTTATCTTAGGAGGATTGGCTTTTCCTATTGGGATTGTGGGATGAGTTGTTACTAAGGAGCCTCCTCGCTGGTTTCGGTTAAGAATTGTCGATGGATTGGTTAAGGAATTCCAATTTGGGGGGGTATGGGGAGAGGGGCTTTTGGTTTCTAGAAATAGGGCTATTTGGGTATTTGATTCTGTTATATAATGGTTGATAAGATAGGATTTGGGATTTAAACCGTTGATGTTGGAGTACAAAATACGAACGCTATCCATTTCTGATAATGCTATGGGATATCTTTACACCGCTAATGGGGACTACAGGAGGAGGGATTTCGGGATGATTGAGGTCAAATATTGCAATGAAAACTCTATTTCCTGAAATGGAGATACATGTATCTATATTGAAGGAATGGATAAACTTTTCTTTTAATTTTTTAATTAATGCTTGCCTAGCTGTGTGTTTCGGGGCGTTAAGTTTGGTTAGGTAGGTATCAATAATTTGGTCGTGAAGGGTAATGGGTTTGTGAATACGTGAGGGTTTTGTTATTGCTGGGTAGTAGAGGAAAACAGCCGATTCTGGCTCCACCAAACGAATGCCGGTAACATAGAGTTCAAAAGGTTTGTCCCCCAGCTAATATAATGCCCCTTTTGCACTGTCCAAATTGATAATGCCTGCTTCACGGTAATGAGGAATATTTGGCAAAGAATCACGCATAAAGACTCCCCGGAAATGATCAATATTCTGGCAAAATTCTAATAAATCAACGTCGGTTAGGGCGCGTTTGGGTAGCGACTTTAACAGTTTTTTTTATTGTACTGTTCTTTCAGAAATAGTCCCATGCCCTTTCGGTAGGGCTTCAAAAATAATCCTTTTCCATGTTTGCCAAGCGCAATCGCCTCCATCGTAGCATTGTGTCTTTTAGCTTCTTCAAGCTTTAGTCGGGCATCTTTAACATTATTTACAGCCTTAGCAATTCCTGCAGCACCTCCTGTTAACGCACCAATAGCGCTAAGACCAGCAAAAATGGGAATTAGTGGTAAAACTCCACCTTGCTTTGGAATGGGAATAATTCTTGGAGTTTTAATTCTTTTCCTGCCGCCGGCTTCTTTAATGGCAGCCCTTGCTGCAGCCAGAGCTATGTTACTACTTTCTTTCATATGTTCAGGCTTCTTAAGGTCACCATGCACTTTCCTTATGGCTCTTTTAACCTTTGTAAGCACACCACTCCCTAAACGTGTCCTCTTCTTAAAACCCATACCCATTTTTCTCTTGATTTTCATCGCGTTTGTGACAGCCCACGCTGCCGCCTTTTCACCTAAATTCGCGTCTGGCGCTTTTATTCTACTCCAAGCTGCCTCCTCTAACTTCTTGTCAGCTTTATGTCGATCGCTAAGGTCTTTGTTCTGCGAATAAGCGATATCGTGCTGTTTACAAGCCGCGTCCAGACTGTTGATTCCAGTATCACCTCGTTTTAAACGTTTTTCCAACTTGGTACCGGGACCGCAATATTGATATCTTGGTATATGTAATTCGACGGGAAATTTATCGATCAATGAGTTGATCATGCCTCTACCATCATAAATTAACATTTGACAATTAACTTCTCCTGAAACTATATATATGTGAAACGTGTTCTCGCTAGTAGTGCAATGAAGGTTGTGAAACAGAAACAGTCTCTTTCTGTTTCAAATTTAGATAGATGGGTAGGAGAAGGTTTTAAAAATCACAGACATGGCAATCTGCTACCTAATTCAATTCGAGCATTGATATATGGTCCATCAAATTGTGGCAAATCAAACATAATGCTATCCCTTTTATTCCACGAAAACGGTCTAAAATTCAAGAACGTCTACGTTTACTCCAAATCACTGTATCAGCCGAAATACGTCTTTTTGGAGAATGTGCTGAACGGTGTACAAGAAGTTAAATATCACGTATATAGAGAAAACGAGGAAATTATTAGCCCGGTGGACGCGGAGGATAATTCAGTTTTTATATTTGACGACGTCGCGTGTGATAAACAGGATAAGATCAAAGAATATTTCAGTATGGGCCGACATAATAACATTGATTCATTCTATCTTTGTCAGACATATACAAGAATTCCAAAGCATTTAATTCGTGATAATGCTAATTTAATAATATTATTCAAACAAGATGATCTCAACTTGAAACATGCGTACGCTGATCATGTGAGTAGTGATATGACATTTGAACGTTTCAAGACTCTTTGCCGTGAGTGCTGGAAAGATAAGTTCGGTTTTATTACAATTGACAAAGACTCAGATGAGGGTAGATATCGTAAAGGTTTCGATCAGTATATAATCATATAACGGTCAACCTTTACATGGAGTACAAAGACGACTGTGAAACGTAACATACGAAAAATAAAATGACTGATATTAAAAGAAAACTGATCTCAGTTCAAAAGGCTATCAGAAAGAAGGCATTAGCTCTCAAAATAAATCGTAATGAAAATGATGCAATGTTGAGGAACCTGTACAAACCGATCACCGATCCGTTGAAATCAATAGTTAAATCTAATCGGCATTCGGATATTTCAATAATAAAATCAGAATTTAATAAAAACAAGTTATCCTCTTCTACCCCCATCAAAAGTGATAATGCATTTGTGCAGCCGTTGCAATCCACTGAATTGCCGCCTCAGCAAGTACAATTCTTACAAGATGAGGAAGTATTTGAACCGGACAGAGACGCAGTACAATTCTTACAAGATGATGAAGTATTTGAACCGGACAGAGACGCAACATCACCTTGGACATCTCTCGAAACACCGTCTCCTGAAGAAATAAATATATATTTGGAAAAATTCGCTCCTTTACCGCGACAATATATCGAAGAATTAATTAGAGTCGGCGATGGTGATGATTTTGACACTGTCTATGGTATTCACTTTAATCCAGAAAATGCCAATTTTCGTGTCGGTAAAACAGACATTGAACTCGATGGAAATGATTTAATTATCGAATCAGTACAGTACACTGGTACGGTAGGTCTATATGAATTGCTATTCAGAAAGAATCCTATGGCGTATCAACAAAAGGATGTCAGAAATTATATTGATATTCTTAAGAGAACAAATACTCTACATCGTGATTGTGATTCAACGAAACAGATAAGGGGCAATCCATCATTTAAATATAGAACGATCATAAAACCCGAACTGGAAAAAAATTTAACACCGCTAGAGCCACCTGCCAAGCCGCATCCACCGGGATCTAGCCTTGGTAAAGGATTCGACTCACAACTACGGGTTAAACATAAACCCTACCGATACACATACTGGAATGATCCAAACGAATTGATTGACCGATTGTGGCTACTGCATGCGTCCCGACATGCTGGAAATACTTCTCATGATAATGAAATTGCTTCGATCGAAGAAGAGCTCAGAGAAGCAAATATAATCTATTAAATTGCTACTGTTACATCAATTCTACAATGAGCGTCGATAAGTTTGGTCGACACTCTCATCGAAAGTATTCATCGGTTACTCGGGGTCCTCCAGGTCCCGGATTTTCATTTACATCAAGCGGTGATTTTGACGTTGGACGGAAACTTTTGAGACATTTATCTGAACCGCAAGTTTCCGATGACGCTGCTACAAAGTCGTACGTAGATGAATCGCTGGAAAAATTGAAAGAGCATATTTTCGGTCAGATGAAAAAAAATTCCAATGAGATTGATGATCTTAAAACGAGTTTGATGCAAACGGAACTGACTATAATTAATTTGGTTTCACTCATTAAACAACCGCCTTCACATGAGCAAGATTAAGGGCGATATCGTTAGAGTTGCATCGGCCAGCTCGAGTACATTTTCCACGTAGGCGGACGATTATTAAAGGATTGGACGATTTGTGGCAGGCTGATTTAGCCGAGTTTGGACTTTATGCGCGAGAAAATAAAGGTTATAAATTCATATTAGTGGTAATCGATTGTTTTTCTAAATATCTGTGGATGGTACCATTAAAGAATAAATCGGGGATCACAGTGAGTGAGGCGTTTAAAACTATATTTCTGAAGGATTTCCGAACGCCTAAAAATTTGCAAACGGATCAGGGAAAAGAATTTTACAACACACATCTGCGATCCGTGTTAAACAAACACGGAATTAATTATTACTCCACTTATACAACGATAAAAGCCTCGATGGCAGAACGAGTAATACGTACAATAAAAGATAAGCTTTATCGCGAATTTAGTCTCAATGGAAAATATCGATGGCTCGACATTTTGCCCAAGGTTACAAATGAATATAATACGCGGAAGCATAGTACTACAGGAATGCAACCTTGCAAGGTCACCAAAGATAAGGAAGAACTTTTATTGAAGACTGTTTATTCGCAAATTAAAATATCTGGCATCGGAAAATTCAGGATTGGTGATGTTGTTCGGATAAGTAAACAAAAGGCTCTTTTTGAGAAGGGGTACACTCCAAATTGGTCTACGGAGTTGTTTAAAATTGTCAAAATAAAAATAACAAACCCCGTGAGCTACATATTGGAGGATATGCAAGGTATTCCAATTACTGGAGCATTTTACGAAGAGGAACTTCAGAAAGTAAAACATTCCGATGTATATCTAGTGGAAAAAGTTATACGAAAAAAAGGAAAGAAGGCCTACGTGAACTGGTTGGGATTAGACAAGTCACACAATAGTTGGATTAACAATTCGGATGTAGTGTAATGTTAATAAATAATCAATTATTATATTATTTTTCTGTATTTAAATTAAATAAACAAATATCTATTACAAATCATGACTCAATACAACCATAACACTTATATTTAGGTGGCGGTGGTCCATCAGAATGCGTCCTCCCAATATTATTATAGTGTTTGAAGCATGGAAGCCTCCGTCGAAAGTTGTTATCATTTTTCTGGCACGGTGTTAACATATTCCAAATGTTTAATAATTGTAAACCTTCAATTTTCTTCAAATAGTATTCCGGCAAGAATATGAGATGGTCACTTGTCAAACAGCCATCATAATAAGCAATGATTGCATTGCTTATTTTCTCCTGTTCACCACTCATCATCATGTACGAACGTGCAATAATCTATATGCAATAATGTCGCTCTTCACTTTAACCTCATTGAATGCTATTGCTTCTTGAAGGCATTCGAGATTTTCAATTACTGTCACTCCAGCGTTATATTTTTCGTTTATAAGCACTTTCAAATAATCAACAACTTCACGCAGTTGTTGTTCTCGGTTAGAACCCAACTGATCTTTACAAATTGACATTGAATCAATCAAGCACCCATCGTAAAATTTAAAGAACTTCAATTCTTCCAGATGCGTCAGACGGTATTCCAGTGTTTGTAATATTTCACATAACCGTTCGAATAATTTTCCATTGAGAATTATTTTTGATCTATTTTTTTCAATCCGAATCCACTTTGACCTTGACTTTTTTCGAAGAAAATGTTACATTCACTGAATACATTTATAGATTCTTTATCCTCAAGGTCAGTGGACTTCCTCATCAGGTGATTACTAATGTTTGACTTATACTTTAGGATCTGATTCCATTCAGCATGTAAGAATGTGACATTTGTATTTTTAGGCCCTGTTATTCTAATTGCGGGGTAAAAACCCCGAATCGGACTTAGACCAACAGCAGCATACACACGACCACTTTTATTTAGCGGGTATCTAGTTTCATTTATATACCTTTTCTCACCGTTTAAATTTGTATTAAAATCACTTAAAATGTTAAAGTCATTATTCATGCAGTCGGCCCCCTCGTTGGACTGAAATCCTGTGTTCCATAGTTCTATAGCTTGTTCGATGTCATTTCTTTCGGGGTTAACGTAATAAAATCCTGTATGATTGCACCTTGAAGAGTAGTCCATGTTTTCGCCACTAGTGCACTCCACTTCTTCGCTATACCGATTCGTCGGATCCATTTTTTTTTTTTTAATATTTTGATTTCACACAATCTCAACAACACACACACATCTGGGCTCAGTCACTGAACACTAAAATTGATTATGAAATTCTGCACAATAAACCCAGATTCTCGTCCAACTACAGCGCCCTCTGCTCGAAATCGGACGATTTGTTTACAATGTGATTAATTACAATAACACCTATGATAACAATAATGCTGCTATTGCAATTATTACTATATAATGCAATCTTTTTGTATTTATTATTATTATTATTGTGTGTGTGTCTCCGCGCGCTCGACCCCAACGCCATCTGGGAGATATCGCTCGGCGGCGTTTGGTACTAAATCTATTCACGCAGATTTCTTTAGCCCCATTCGCAGATTTCTTTAGCTCCAGCGGTATCTGAAGAACCTCAAGAGATACGAAGAAACCAACACCAGATTCGGAGGAACGCCCGCAGGCCAAAAGGACAGGGGTGAGGGGGGCGGGGGCAAGCAGTGCAAAAGGGGCATTATATTAGCTGGGGGACAAACCTTTTGAACTCTATGTTACCGGCATTCGTTTGGTGGAGCCAGAATCGGCTGTTTTCCTCTACTCTGGGTCAATATCTGCAGATTTTAAGTTGGTAGACTTTAGTTTTGCGTTTGGAATGCCTTCAATGGGTTTTAACGGTCTGTTTGGACATTTTAAGGACCATGCTCCATGTCCCTCTTCGCCGCAGGACGTGCATTTCTCCGTCATTGTTGTTGTGCATGATGTTGTCTTGTGTGGCTCGCTACATTTCCCGCATTTTAGGTCTTCTTTGCAATTTTCCGTAGTATGGTCGAATTTCGAACATTTTCCACATGGAATTGGGAGTGGTGGTGCAGGTGCGGCTTCAACTACAGTGTATACCTTCATCATGTATTTGAATTTATTTTGGAGGAGATTGAGGTAATTTTGGTGGGATCCTGTTATCACTCTAATAAATGTTGAGGGGTTTCCTGTAGCTCTCGAGGTGATTCTTTTACAGTATCTGTGTGAGATACCGTTTTTTTGGAGATTCTTACTTATCTCTTCATCAGTAATTTCGAATTCGACGGACTTGATTACTGCGATATAGGTTTCACTGGGTGAGTTTTTGTTCTTTATGCTGTTTTGCTTCGCTTCGTTATAGTTGTATACAATTTTGTGGGAAATTAGTGTATTTAAATACTGATTTAATATTTGTTTATCTATGTTGGTTTTAATTATAAATCCTAGTTTGGTTTTGATTATATTTACATCCTCACTGAATTGATGTTCGCTCCAGATTGTCGCGAATTTTATACGTGACATTTCTTCGCATGTTTTTATGTAGTAAGTGTAATTTAATTCGTGTGTATTGTTAGTAGGTTGTGCGGGATTTTGTTTTGTGTTTATTTGAGAATTTTGTTCAGTGACGTTTTCTGATTTTTTTTGTGTAAGATTTGAATGTTGTGGTTGCATTAGTTGAAATTGATGTATGTTTTGTAGGATGTGTTGTCTTGTTTGTATTTATGTATGTGCTGTTTGAATATTAATACCTTTTGTTTGTGATGATTTGGTTTTATCGATGTTTTTCTTCGGCCGGCCGGGTTTTTTCTTGGCTATGATGAACGTGGGCTCGGCCGCTCGCCTCTTGGCAGGTGTTGAGTTCGCTCTTTCTCCCTCTTAATAATAATAATATTCTTTATTTTCTACAATAAAAAATTACAATATCCCAATATAATTACAAACAATAGACATTGTAGAAAACCCATGGGCGGAGTACAGAAAATAGCTTATACAAGCAAATCTGCTTTCAACTCAACCCAAATTAAACTAAGAATAATATTATGGCTTAAACTTAAATATATATATGTAATATCATAACAATAGCAGTAAAATTGAAAAATTCGCAATTACAATAAAAATAACGTATATAATAACAATATCATTATTGATAATAATAATAACAATAATAATAATTGCAGCAGTAACTAAAAATACAATCACTATGAGTCACGTGAAAACATTAAGAATTTTACAGATCTTTTGAATGCTGACAGTGATTGAGTTTTATACTCAATAGGAATACTGTTGTACACTTTTACTACATTATAAGTAAAACTGCGCTCAAAATAGGTTGTTCGGTGAATTGGTGGTGTTAAGAGGCCTTTATTTCTTATATTAATGTTATGTACATCAGTGCGAAATGATATTTTTTTGTAAAGGTACTGTGGGCATTTCAAATGGATTATTTTATTGAACAAACATGTCATATGTAAGTATCTCCTTCCTTCCATGTTGATCCAGTTCGTAATTTTTAATGTGTGTGATATTCTATCATATTTCCGTATGCCGTGGATCAATCTGAGACATGAGTTCTGCACTAGCTGAATTCTTTTTTGTGTAGCTGCAGTCAAACACGGCCCATACACTGCATCACAAAAATTGAAATGCGAAAGAACTAAACTATTGCATAGCAGCGTTTTTAATTCTCGTGATAAAAAAGATCTGGCCGCATAAATCAACTTAAGGTTACAGTAAGCAATTCGGATACACTTTGAAATTTGTGAGGAAAACCTTAATTTATTATCAATAATTAACCCAAGATTCTTGGCTTCCTTAACAAAAATTAAAGGTATATTGTTTAAAGATATATGTATGTCTTTTTCACTTAGTTTTTTACTGAACAGTATTGCTACGGATTTATTAGGGTAAATTTGTAAACCATGTTGAGTACATGCATCAGTAAATGTTTGTAGATCGAAATGTATTTCATTTACAGCATTTATAAGATCGCAGCTTTTGAATGAGTGTAGCAACTGAGTGTCATCTGCGTACATATGAAATTTTAAATATTTAAAGTATTGTGCGAAGCTGCACGTGTACACCGCATACAAGAGAGGTCCTAGAATTGATCCCTGAGGTACACCTCTAGTCGTTTTATAAGGCTTATACGATACATTTTCTATGACAACTAATTGATCACGATTTGAGAGGTACGAATGAAAGAAAGATAGTGCACTATTAGATAATCCAATATAGTGAAATATTGACATTAAAATATTATGATCTATAGTGTCAAAAGCTTTGCTAAAATCAAGCAAGATTAGCACACTGTCTTCACCACGGTCTCCAGCTCTTAATATGTTATCTGTGATATCGAGTAATGCAGTGGTACAGCTGTGGTGAGGCCTAAAACCTGATTGCTGCTCAGGCAAAATATTATATTCTGCTAAATGTACCCTTAATTGTGTATCTACTATTTTTTCAAGAATCTTAGAAACAGTGGGCAGTATACTAATTGGTCTAAAATCGGATATAACAGTTGGCGATGAAATTTTAGCAAGTGGTTTAATTAATGCATGTTTCCAATGAGTAGGGAAATAATTTGAAAGCAGACATGAGTTAATTATATGTGTTAATAAAGGTATAATATATGGACAGCAAAGTTTTAGCATACATGCATTAATGTCATCAATACCAGTGGCATTAGTTTTGATATTGTTTAATATTTTAAGCACCTCGAAAGTGTCTACTAATTTAAACTCAAACAATTCACTGAAATTACATTTTCTGTTAGTGTTATAAAATTTAATCACATCTTGATCAATTATCGGAGTATTAGGTAAAGAGGAAATGAAATAATTATTAAAAGATTCTGGATCTTGAAGTGATATGGGAACTGATATTTTAGGTTTATTAGAAATATTTAATTCTTTTAGTGCCTTCCATAACTGCTTTGGAGCTGTGCGAAATTTAAAATCAAAGTATGCTTTCTTTTCTCTTTGAATCGTATTTGTTGTTAAATTTCTAAGAGATTTATAATAGTTCCAGTGTTCAGGATTTTTTGTTTTCTTGTACTTACTGAGGGCATTATTTCTTAACTGTATCATTAATTTGATATTATCAGTTATCCAGGGTGTAATTGGTCTTGTAAATCGAGATGTCTTATAGGGAGCATGTTTATTAAATAATTCATAAATCAGGTTATTAAAAGCACTCACTTTGTCATCAATATTTTTCATACTGTAGATATTGTGGAATGATAAGTTTTGAAGATCATTAGCAAAATATTCATAATCTATATTCTTGAATGTCCTGTAAGTATGGTATGTAGTTGTATGTTTAAAATGGTTTACTATAATGTCACAAAAAATTAAATCGTGATCTGTTATATGCACACTTTGTGTGCCAACGTTTCTTATTAAATTAGAATCCGATATTATAATTAAATCTATAAGGGTATGACTATTTGAAACAATTCTAGTAGGCGCGTCTATCATTTGTGTAAGGCCAAATGAATCCAAAAGGGATTTAAAAGATATTGTTAATAAGTTTGTATTATTATATAAATTTATATTGAAATCTCCCATACATATAATTTCATCATTAGTTGGTAAAAGTTCAGATAATGTTATATCAAATTCACCCAAAAACATATTTTGATTGAAATTTGGAGGTCGATATATAACTCCAAAAGCATATTTATTGCCATGCACAGTAATCCTAACCCAAAGTTGTTCTATATTGCCTGAAGTTGGTATAATGTTGCATTCGAATGTATCCCTAATGTAAAATGCAACACCACCCCCACGCGTCCCTCTATCACAACGGATAACTTTGTAGCCTTGCATGTGAATATTTACAGATTGCATGTCTTTACATAACCATGTCTCAGACAAACCCACAACATCATATGACGCATTCAGGATTAAATCTTTTAAGGAACTAAAATGAGCAGTTAATGATTAATATGTGCTAGTTTAATTAATCCAGAAGCCATATTCCTATGAAAACTAATAAAATGAAAACTGCATAATTATAAATATTTCCACGCTGTCATAATATTCAGCAATTAGGATGGTGTAATGTGATAGTTTAGTATTATATCAGAAATTATTGAGTAATATATTGTATATATAATTATTATTATACTCTATATTAATAATAGCAATTCAAAAATAATTAAATTATGTTAGTGTTGATAAGAAATTAAATATAAATTCTGTTTGTTACTACTGCAATTGTACGAAAATATTATATATTGTAAGAGAAAAAATAAACTTAGAATGTAAGCAGTTACAAAAAAGAAATATTACGTAACCTTCTTTAAAGTACGTTAGTGGCAATTTTACGGTTGTACAATAATTAATAATTTGAATGGGTACCTAATTCGTAGTTGTAAACAAAAATTTCTTCACTTCATTGCCAGATTTAAAATATATACGACCATTTACGGTCCACACATTTCGAAAACCATATTTGTCTGACAGTTTTTTAATTTCAATTAGTCTGGCACGCGTGAGATCTTCCTTAATAACTAACTGTGTGCCTTTTAATTTAGATTTGTTTTTATATACCTCTGATTTGAGTTTATGTGAAGTAAATTTCACTAATATTGGTCGATTGATATTAGTTTTAGTTTTAGTTTCGCCAACTCGATAACACTCTTCTATGCAGTCAGACGAAACAGTCATATTTAGTTTATCGGATAGTGTGCGCAACACAAGTTCTTCTGTACGCTCATTCTTCTCCTCGTTGATGCCAAATATACGGATATTCTTTTTTCGGAATTGTTGTTCTATGGAATCTTGCCTCGCATCACATTCGACCTTCAATGCTTGATTGTCCGATTTTAATAATTTTATATTGTCCTCCAGTTCACTTATCTTGGTTTGGTAAAACCCAACAATATACTTCATTTCCTCTTGGATTATACTCTTTATTGAATCGGAGATGGTTTTAATGAATGATTCCTTTTTAAACGTATTGATAATAACTTCTTCGAACTCCGATATTTGGGCACGTGAGAACACCATTTTTTTACTATACGATACACAGTGTTTTATTAGTGATATGAAGTTGAACACGTAATTAAATTTGATATTTTACTACGAATATTAGTAGAGTTGTACAGACCGTAAAAATCGCGCGTGCTACTCGGTCGCCATTCACTCGTTTTCTTCTATATCGTTCTCCGATACAGACTCCCATGCCGAAGACATTGTAGCGTGTTTTTATTTGTAGGGATTTGCCGTATTAGGGCAATTATCCCTCTTTATTATTTGATTGCACCAGAAGGTATAATGGCACTGACACTTTCAGATTTATTTTAATTTCGTTTCTATTTGTTTTAACCCGTGTTTTTTGATACACTGCCTGCTAATACGTCCGTTCGTATCGGCTGCTCGCGCTCGTGTCAGATTTTTGTATTTATCTAACTTTTAAATAAAAAATGTTTAATAACATAAATATATTAAAAATCTATTAATTTTTAAACACGTTTTTATTAAAAATATATATAATAACTAAAAATGTTGGAAATATATTTTACATTTTTTCATTGTAAAATGACTTTATTTATACAAATTATGAATATTTGAAACAATAATCTATTAATCTAATAATTTTAACAATTTTTTTATTAAAAATATATAAAATAACTAAAAACTTTGAAAAAATATTTTAGAATTGTTAATTTCATTGTAAATTTGTTTTTATAAAATATATTCCTGAATTTCATAATTTGGAACACGCTTGAAATCTCAAAATAAAAGAAATATTTTCGAATAGACTTTTTGTAGTGATAATAAATTTAATTATTCGTCTACCACAGTTCATATACAGGAAGTTTTCCGTTAAAGTATACATATTTCAAATTCACCTTATTTTCTTTAAATCTGTAGATATTCGTTGTGTTTTTAAAAGAGTTCAATTTGATGCTTTAAACGAGTGTTTTCCTCTCCCAGACTAAGCATGAAGTAAAATTTCGAGTTTAGAAAAGCCCCGTGAAAATTTGTCGAGGGTCGCGCAGCGACCCGAGACAAATTTTCGGGGCTTTTCTAAACTCGAAATTTTACTTCATGCGCCACGCGTATAAAACACTAAAATATTGTGAAATTTAAGTATATTTGAACCTCACGTAAAATCAGTGTTTTGTGCGCGGGGCGCATGAAGTAAAATTTCGAGTTTAGAAAAGCCCAGAAAAATGTACAGTGTATTCTGTATATTGAGTTATTTATACTTAAAAAACTCTCTGTATAACTAATCAATAATATAAATTATTTGCCAATTTGGTACATACCAAAGTTTTAATTGAATTTATGAAGGAAAAAAAACAATCAAGATAAAAATAATATCAAATGAATTCTTTAATGTAAACTCATTGAATTTTATTTTTTTATTTTTAGTTAAATTTTAGGTTTATTTAGGAGCTTTTTAAATATATCTGATTCCCAAAGTCCATAATTTTGAACACGCTGGAAATCTGAAAATAAAAGAAATGTTTCGGAACAGTTTATATTTTCTGAAGGTCATCAAATTTATCATCGTACAAGTGGTGTAGACGGGATCAAATTACACGACGAAATAAGAGCGAGCGCGTTTGTGTGTGTGTGTGTGTGTGTGTAGACGCAACCGGAGCAGTTTTCTCTAGAATACTTCTACGTTTACTCTATTCATAAGTAGATGGACCCACTTCCCTACCACAGTCTCTCCTTTTCTATCCTCGAAAACTCGGAATCCAGTTCTCCCATAAGCATTGTCTACCCTTGGTATAACTACCCTATTAGCTGGCCATACACGTACGGATTTCTTTGCGGGCCGAACCCGCGGATCAGTTCCGCTTGAAAACCCGCGGATTTGATCCGTGGATCCTCAGCCTGTCTGTCGCCCACTAACGTACAGACCGCGCCTGTCAAACTTTCTGTATCAAATCCGTCAGCGGTCGAGATCCGCTCGTGTATGGTATAAAACTGCCGATTTTTATAAATTTATCCGCGGGCCCAGGCCTTTCATGTAGACTTGAAAGGCCAGAGGCACGGGCCACGGTTTTCAGTATTTAGAGAAAGTGTTGTGTTGGGTTGCACACTGCACACAAAAATTCTATAAAGGTATGGACGATAGGAAGAAGATCGTGGCAGCTGCAGGCGGAGTGTATGCTATGTGGGTGTATATATCGGGAAAGAAAAAACGCTCAAAGTGGGAAAAATCATGGATTGCTGAAAGACAGCAGAGAGGCCAAATGACTTTACTTCGGGATTTGAGAGACAGTGAACCTTATGACTTTAAGAACTACTTGAGAATGAGTCATTGCCATTTCGATCAACTGTTAAGTAAGTTTTTTTAGTTGAAACATATTATCTTAAACAAATCAATACAATTTCAAAATTGAATTAATTTGATTAATACTTTTATGTGCAGAGCTAATTGGCCCATCATTACAAAAAAAAATACAGTAATGCGTGAATGCATTTCACCTGAAGAACGATTGGCGGCAACACTACGGTTTTTGGCTACGGTGAGGAGTTACGAAGATTTGAAATTCACAACTCGGATTGCTGCGTAAACGCTGGGGCGCATTATTCCAGAAACATGTCGAGTAATTTACGAGAAGCTTAAAGATATATACATGAAGGTAGGTTTAATTTTAATAAATTATGTAGTAGTCCTTCAGAGAAAGCAAAATAAGACAAATGTATATTTAAAGAACATACAATCAGTATACAAAAAATAAAAAAATAAACTTTAGTTATTTCCTTCGGAATAATTTTCAATATTGTTATAATACTCTGTCATCGTTGACATGGTTGACGACCCTGTAGGAGATCCATAAGGTGAACTGCTATTAGGTTGTTGAACAGTAGGTCTAGAAGGTGCCGAAAATTGTTGGTAAGTAAGGCTTGTTTCGTTAGGTTGTTGGAAATTAATTCTTGTAGAAGGTGGTGCCAATTCTTGGTAAATAAAGCTTTTTTCAAATAAATCGGTGTTATCAGTTAGCTGCTTTCTAAGCCCTTTAGTGACAACTTTTTGTATTAAAGCCTCTGCCAAAATTTGCTGAGTGTCGTTCATTTTTCGTAATTTTTCAGCAACGTAGGTTCCTAGTGCAGCACAGTCATCAGTGCTAGTGGACGGTGTAGTGATAGCCGTAGTACATGTTTTAATAAATGCCGATAGGTCTCTTTCTATCTCCTTTTTTTTTTTTTTTTAGGGGGCAGGAAACGGAAGTTAGGGTTATTTCTGCCCTAGCACCGCAGCCGTGTGGCTTATTGTACTTCTTCCGTTACCGTAGTTAATCAAAAAGCTCTGTCTCCTTGGCTAGTCCCAGCAGCCTTTCGATCATCTTTCCCTTCGGGAAGTGGCTTGGATTCCCTTGGACAAGGTTTGTTTCCCTTCAGGTGGAAAGTGCCTCGCACTCGAATAGTACATGTGAGGCGTCTTCATCCTCTTCCAGGCATAGTCTGCATATTGGATCTTCTGTGAACAGTTTCATGTTATGCAGGTGCTTCCTTAGGGTACAGTGTCCAGTTATCAGTCCTGTGACTATTCTAAGGTTGTTTCTACTGAGTCTGAGGGCCTCAGTTGCTAGTGCTTGGCAGGGTTTTTCCATCAGTAGTTTACTGTGTCTATGCCCTGTCAGGTTTTTCCAGCGCTCGGTGTGTCTTTCTAGGGTCCACTCTTTTGCGCTTGGTCTTATTGATTTTTTGGGAATCGGTAGCATTGGTTCTGGTCCAATGTAGGGTCTGCGTGATCCAATCTTTGCCAGAGCATCGGCTTTCTCGTTGCCATCCTCCCCTGTGTGTCCCGGCGTCCAACGTAGTGTTACGGGGTTTTCCGTCGCCAGTTTCGTCAGGTTTTGGATGCACTCCCATGCCAGCTCAGATTGGATCTTATAGCTGTTGAGTGCTCTTAGAGCGGCTTGGCTGTCGGTGAGGATCAGAATCTTTTGCCTCTTATATCCCCGTCGCAGATTTTCCATGGTACATTGGTTGATCGCGAAGATCTCGGCTTGATGTGCAGTTGCCATCCTCCCCAGAGACACGTATATGTCATATTTTGGGGTTACGCCGTGAATCCCAGCGCCTGCTCCACCTTCTCTTCTTGACCCATCGGTGTACCAGATCAGGGTTCCAGGTGAAGGGTTGCGCTTCTCGTTGTCCCTCTCACATTCTATTGTAAAGGGTCTCTTCAGGGAGTAGCGTGGTATCATGTAGTCACTTCCCATTTGTAGTAGAGGTTTGGTAACTACCTGTTCTATTCTGGAGTGGTTTCCTGTGGGGTGCCAGTTTCCAGTTGTCCTCAACCTATATGCCCCTAGTCTGGCCTCGCTTTTAACCACTAGGTCCAGCGGTTGGAGGTTTAGTAGGGTTTCCATTGAGGCTGTTGGTGTTGTACGCAGTGCGCCAGTTATGCATAAGCAGGCTAGTCGCTGTACTCTAGATAGAGCTGCCTGCGCAGTACTTTGTTCTACTTTCGGCCACCAAGTGGTGCATCCGTAGGTGATCATGGGTTTTACTATTGCATTATATATCCACATGGTCATTTTTGGATTGAGGCCCCATGTTTTTCCCAGAGCACGCTTTGTTGTCATTAGCGTCCTTGATGCTCTGTCGGTTGTGTGCTTTAATTGACGGTTCCATGTGAGTTTTGTATCTAGGTAAATACCAAGATATTTGACCTCATTGGTTAGTTGTAGAGTTTGGTTAAAGAAGGTTGGGGGTTTGAGGCCCGCGCATTTCCTTCTTTTTGTGAAGGGGATGACCGTAGTCTTGGTGGGGTTAACGCTTAGCCCCACCTCCCCACACCATCGTTCTACAGTTTTCAAGGCATTATTCATGATGCTTGTTATAGTAGTTGGATATTTTCCCGTGACGAGAATGACAATGTCATCCGCATATCCCTGGGCGTAATATCCTGAGTCGTTTAGTAACGTGAGTAGCTCATTCACCACCATGTCCCATAGAAGGGGGGATAGAACGCCCCCCTGAGGACATCCACCTTTGGCTTTTATGCTGATTTTTTCTTGGAATTGGTCCGTAATTACTAGTCTGTCCGTCAGCATGGATTGTAGCCACGAGCTTATCGTGGTTTCCACAGCGTGACTTTCGACTGCTCTTACGATCGTTCTGATAGAGGTATTGTCAAACGCTCCCTCAATATCGAGAAATGTAGCCAAAGCCACTGTTTTGTTTTTCAGCGAGGCCTCTACCTTAACTACCAGTTGGTGTAAGGCAGACTCGCATGATTTTCCAGCTTGAAAGGCGTGTTAAGAGGGGTGGAGCGGCCTCTCTAGAAGTGAGGTTTCCCTTATGTGTCTTTCAACTAGTTTTTCCATCGTCTTAAGTAGGAACGATGTCAGGCAAATTGGTCTGTAACCTTTTGGCTGGGTTAAGTCCTGCCCAGACTTAGGGATAAAGACCGCTTTGACTTTCTTCCAGGTAGTTGGCACGTGTTTTAGTGCCAGGCTGCCCCTGAAGAGTTTACATAGCACCGGTAGAAGGTGGTCCAGCCCTTGCTGCAAGAGCACTGGATAGATCCCATCTTGTCCCGGTGATTTGTATCGGTGGAATGTACCTATCGCCCACCTGATTCGTTCAAAGGTTACAATTTTCTTTGAGATTTCCCAGTCTTGTTGTGTTGCCGCCTTACCAGGGGTTACAAGCACTGAGTGAGTGTCTGCACCATTTTGCAGGATTTCAGATCCGGGGAAATGGGTTCTCATGAGGATCTCCGCTGTTTCCTTGCCGGTTTCTGTAAATGATCCATCTGGTTTCTTCAGGGTTCCGCAAGAGGTGTCGGAGGTTTTCGCTAGGATTTTGTGGAGTTTTGCTCCCTCGGGGACTTGGTCAATCTCCGAGCAGAATATCCTCCACGCCTCCCGGCGCGCCCTCCTGATCTCCTTGCTGTACTCCGTTAGTGTTTTGGAATATTCCTCCCACTCACCAGATTTCCTCGCTCTGTTGTAGAGCCGGCGTGTGTCCCTCCTTAGTGTTTCGAGGTTTTCATTCCACCAGTTGTTCTGGAAAGAGGTTAGGATGGCCTCTTGGACTTGTTCTGCCACAAGCTCTACGTCCAGTTTGTTTTTGATGCTTTCCTTGGTACCCTTAAGGCAGGTGCCTAGGTCTACAAGGTATGATTCCCAGCATGTTCTTCGTGGGTTTCGGAACTCGATTTTGGTTTCCCGGGTTGGACCAATCTCCAGAATGATGTAACGGTGGTCGGAGAGAGATGGTTCGTCCGACACATACCACTTCACTAGTTGGGCACTTACACCTCGCGACGCAAACGTTATATCGATCACTTCGCGACGTTAGTTCGATTTTTTTTAGGCTCGGGTGGTTTGCAAAACTGTAAAACAAAAAAAAACATTGGAGTATATAAAGTATTTTTAACATCAAGATTGTTGAGACCTTTACTATGTGATATTCCATTTTAATTATAATAGAAAGTATATAAGTTTTATACCACTTTATTTTATTTTAGCACGACTCGAGTTTCGACATTTTCAGTGTCATTTTCAAGTGCCTAACAAACAATTGTTTTTTAATTTACATCGATAAAATAATATTATAAAGCATTAAATAGCGGGGAATACAGTATGTCAGTTTGTTTATTTATAATGTTTAGATTTGAATCACGAGATTTTTGGAAAATTTCAACGGCTTCGAGATACTTTAATTTTGTACCTTTTGTACATTCATGTAAAATTTTAAGATCCTCTAATTTAGGAAACAAGTGTTTCGATTCTAAAGCGTGATTTGCAAAGGTACTTGAATTTTGATTATTTTTAAATGCCCGGAAATACTGGACAAACAGGCCGTAGTTTTAAAACATATAAGAATTGTCAAACCACCGGGCAGTGGAGCATTGTATTACAACTACAAGAAATTTTATAGCGTCGTTTTGATGGCTATTGTCAATGCTCAATACGAATTTATATATGTTGATGTGGGAAAACAAGGACGGCTCTCAGATGGTGGTGTTATTGATGCTACATCTTTTAACCAGGCTCTAACCAAGTGGGAGATTAAATTTACCTACAAATGAAGAAAACGAAGAAAGATTTAATTTCGTATTTATAGGTGATGAAGCATTTGCTTTGCGCGAAAATATTTTGAAGCCATTTTCTCAAAGAAATTTGAACTATGAAAGACGAATTTTTAACTATAGACTCTCGCGTGCAAGAAATGTAGTAGAAAATGCATTCGGATTAATGGCTTCAAGGTTTCGTGTCTTTCACACTTGTATTAATCTGGACCCTTCAAAAGTAGGATATATTGTGCTCGCAGCTTGTGTTCTGCATAATTTTTTAGTGCGTTCAAGCACTGCGTATTGCAATCCTCAAGTTGTGGACACAGAAAATTCTGCCACTCACGAAGTCGTACCTGGCCTTTGGAGAACTGAGAACGACGAGGGTTTAGTATCCCTACAAAATAACACTCGAAGTAGAAACATTCCTACAGATGCCAAACAAAATAGAGAGAATTACCTTCGTTTCTTTAATGGTACAGGTAAAATACCTTGGCAAGATGAAATGATAAGCAAAGGAAAAGCTTAATTATTTAATCTTTGTGATGTTACAGTTAACGTAATGTAAGGGTATATAATCTAATCTCTTTTGAATAAAGTAATAAAAAAATATGTTAATGTATACATTATATATATTACCAACCTGTTCCGTTTGTTCCTCGCTTCCTTGTAGTTGTTCATCTTTCTCCGATTCTCTGGAGACTAGGTCTTCACCAACAACAGAACTCTGAGAATCTTCTAAATTAGAAATATTGTCAAGAGGACGATCTTGATCCCTTGTGAAAGATAACAAATTGAAGTACCTGTAACATGGTTACAATATGGCGTCTGCCAAGTGTACAATTAAATGTAAAATCTGTGAAATGAATATTGGCGAAAGAGAAAAGTGCTTAACATGTTTCATTTGTGATACAAAACAACACTTTTCCTGTGGACCAAAAAGAAATGCGGCTACAACCCCCGAATATAAGAATTTCAAGTGGATTTGTGATTACTGTCTTGAGGATTTTCCGAACCGTAAGTTGATGAACACTCAATCAGATACCTCAGTAAATCCAAATCCTACCTCCGATGTTGAAATTAAGATAGGGAGGCTGTTCGAAATAGTCAATATATTACAACAAGAAATCATAACCCTCAAATCGAATGCTTCAATAATAAACAATAACAATAGAATAACTGAAATCGAACAGTTTTCTGTAATAAATAGAAAATTATCTACGAATTCTAATAACAAGGAACAGATGGCAACACAGACCCAAAATCAAAATAAAATACCAAACTCTGAACCTCGCGAGCGCACACAAAAAACAATAAACACAAACAGCGATAGTTCATTGACCTGTCCCCAATCTAATACAATCGATAAAGATGGATTTCAAACAGTAACCTATCCTAAACGGAGAAGGCAGAAAACCCCACGGATTTATGGGACATATGAAAACACCAATATTACAGTAGTTAAAAAATATGAATACGTTCATGTCAATCGCTTCAATCCCAAAACAACAGTAGATGATGTAAAAAATGTTCTACAACTTAAACAATTCTCACAAACAACATGTGAACAGGTTCAATCAAAAAACCCGGAAGAATACTCCTCATTTAAGGTTGGAGTTCCCATTGATGATTTTCCAAGACACCTGGCCTAAAGGAGTTTGTGTGACCCCTTTTTTATACTGGATCCACAGAAACCGCGAGGCGGAAAACAAAAAAAACCAACAAAAATGAACATTAATTCAAACTTTGATATGCTATTACTAAATATTAGGTCAATTAATTATAAGAAACTAAACCAAATTGAAATAGATTGTAATCATTTAAATCTTAAATTTATTTGCTTAACAGAAACTTGGATGAATTCAGATACCATAAATAAAGTACATTTAAATAATTTTGTTTTAGGTGCTAATTATTCTAGACAGGGACGTGGTGGAGGAGTCGCAATATGGCATAAATCTGACTTGTTAACAGCAGATCTTAAAATTAATATTTACGGCATAGACAACGTAGTTGAAGTCTGTGGCTTAACTTGGATCTCTAAAAATAATAAAAACAACATCCGGATAATAATTTGTTACCGCCCCCCAGGCAGCAATTTTGAACTATTTCTAATGAAACTGCAACATATATTAGACGTAATATGTACAATAGACACTCCCCTGGTGCTTTGTGGAGATTTCAATCTAAACTCAAACCTACCATTGCAAGATTACGAGTCACTGCAAAATTTGTTATTAACATACAATTTACCTAAAGTCAATATGGAAGATACTAGATGTTCAGGTACCTCTTCAACGTGTATTGACCACATATACAGCAACCTAAATTCCCGAAATACGTTAACAATAGACAACGTAATATCGGATCACAAATCCATATATTACAATTTTGAATTAAAATGCAATACTACCGAACCACGAGAACAACGCAGAAATGTTAATGATCACAATGTATATAATTTCATCTCAGATTTGCAATGCGAATCATGGAACGATGTCTATATTGGTAACAATCTGAACTCTAATTTTAAAACATTTCATAACATCTACACTTATTACTTTAATAAACATTTCCCTATATGTGCAAGAAAAGGGCGATCTGAGCAAACATGGATAAATTCTGAAATTAGAAATTCTAGTAAGAAAATGCATGATCTCTATTTATTACAAAAACAATATCCAGCATTAAAATCAAGCTATAAAGCTGACCATAAAAGGCATAATAAACTAATCACGAGAACCAAAAAATCCTTTTATCAAATCAAAATTATTAACTCAAAAAATTTGTCTAAAGATTCATGGCACATAATAAATGAAGTCTCGAATAGAAATTGTCACAAAAGTAGGAATAATATTATACTTAATCACAACAATCAACAGATCGAAGACCCCAACTCACTTGCCCACATGTTCAACTCATTTTTTAAAGACGAACCCCTAAAGATAGTTAGGGACCTCTCACAAACAAATAATGCGTTACACATTAAAACACAAGCTCATTCAATTTTCCTAAACCCATTCAATGAACAAGAACTTTTGCTTATTATAAATAATTTAAAAAACAAAAAAACGTGTGGATTTGATGAAATATCAAATATTCTATTAAAAAAATCATCTATGTTTATATTAGAACCTTTGGCATATTTAATTAACTTATCCCTGGAGCAAGGAGCTTTTCCTGAAATATTAAAACACACAGTTATCTGCCCTATCTATAAAAAGGGGGATCATAGAAATATTAATAACTATAGGCCTATAGCTCTAGTGTCACCATTCTACAAGGTATTTGAACTGTGTATGTTAAACAGACTTAATCAGTACTTAAACATATCCATGACTCTGACAAACTCACAACATGGTTTCAGAAAATCATTTTCCACACAAACCGCACTACTGTCGTTTTACAATAACATCATAAGATATATTGAAAAAGGAGAATACCCCGTGGGACTATTCATTGATCTGAGTCGAGCGTTTGATTGTATAAACATTAATTTGCTTCTAGATAAACTAAATAGCTATGGTATTAGAGGTGTTGCCAGCAACTGGTTTAGGTCATATTTGGAAAGCAGAAAACAATCCGTAAAAATAACACATACAACTGAAAAAAATAGAACTGCATTCGTGTCATCGGCCGAAGTAATTAATATGGGTGTCCCACAGGGATCCATCTTGGGCCCCATATTGTTTATTCTCTATATGAATGACATAGTGGCCAATGTTCCCAACCCAGTTCACATGTATGCTGACGATACCTCAACCATAATAAGCGCAAAGGCAAACTCGGACCTGGAAAGCATTTCCGATAATATAATCAGTCAATTGTGCAACTGGTTTCAGAACAATCAACTTCAAATTAATAATTCAAAAACTGTATATATTAGATTCCATACGAAACAATGCAAACAAAATCTTAAACTAAATATTATGATGGACCAACATCTAGTATCTTCAGCCCGGAGTACTAAATTTTTGGGATTAACTATTGATGAAAATCTAGACTGGTCAGATCACTGTTCAAAACTAGCAACATCAATTTTGAAATCATGCTACAGCTTAAAAGTACTTAAAGAGTATCTTACTAAACGACAATTAAAAATGTTCTACATAGGTATAATCGAGTCCCGATTGCGATATGGTCTGTGTCTTTGGGGAGCGTCCTCATCGTGGAAGAAGGTATTCATATCACAGAAACGATGTATACGATCCATGACTGGTATAGATCGCAAAACATCATGTAGAGCATTTTTTATTAAATATGCTTTACTAACTTTACCATGTTTATTCACATACGAATTGAGTATATACATTTTTAAAAATAAGTCAGATTTTGCCATAGCGAAACACATCCATTCACATGAAACCCGATATAATGAAAGAATATATATACCACCACACAGATTAAATGTCACAAAACGATCACCTCCGGTGCTCGGTGCTACGGTATTTAATCACCTCCCAAAATCTGTTAGAGATGCACCATCGATAACTTTGTTTAAAAAAATGCTCATGCAATTTCTTACCGAGAAAGCGTTTTACGATTTAAATGAATATTTCATCTATGTTAGTAATTAGCTGTAAATATTTGTTATCTGTGACTATGTCTTATATGTGCCTGTTACTGATTGTACATCAATGGACAATAAATTATTATTATTATTATTATTATTAAATAATAACATGGAAAAACAATCAATCTGTGCCGATAGATACATAAGAGAAATAAAAAGGCGCTAAAAAAATAATTTTCACTCACCATAATGTAGGTTCATAAATGTCATCCACTTCGGTGCCACTACTTTCCGAAGCCTCCACCTTTTTAATTTCCTTCCGGTAGCTGGACCAAAGGTTTTGCCATTTGCTTTTTATAGCATTACTGTCAATTTCAGGGTATTCCTCCCGAAACTCTTCTACGATTTCTTCATAACACTTATATTTCATATTTTTATTTGTGTAACTTGCATGGTTCAATTTCCATAAACAAGGACGGTTTTTGTACATATCTATCAACTGTTTTACACTTTCTTTAGTAAACTCTATAATTTTAATAGGCTTTCCGTTTTTACCCATGGCAACTTTAAAATAACACACAGAAAGAATCATAGAAATGTAAAGCAAGAATAACAACCTATTTATTAAAATTGAGAGAGAAGACTGCGGACAAGATCTGTGAGTACAGTCCGTTCGTGTGTGTGCAAGCGACAGTCCCGCCCTTCGGGCGCCGCCTGCCGTCCGCTAGCGATATCTGACTCAACTCCACTAACGAACAGGCCGGGCTCGCCGGTTTTACTTTTTTTCCAAGAAAAATCCGTGGCCCGTCAAAAATATCCGTTCGTGTATGGCCAGCTATTGCGTTCAACAGGTAGTATTACAGTTCGAGCTTAGCAACGTTCGTTTGCGGTTGCTGTTATTATATTGATCAAATAAACAATATGCCTACTTCCAGTCAGTCAGACATATTTCATAGTTGACATAAACACTAAACATGAACTTTCGTTTTTCCCCGAGTAAAACGCTGTACGTATCCAAAATTCATTACTTTTAATTGTTAAATTTCCTTGTCTTCCTTAACTATTAATTAAGTTTGTGATATCGCGATACAAATAATAAAATTGGTCATTACATTTATATTATATAAGGTTTTTTGTAGATTATAAAACACCTTGCAGCCTTTTGAGTAATTCATTGTTTTTTTAGGTGGGTAAAGTTTGCGTCAGTGAATGAGATCTACCTTATTGGAAAAGATGTGGCGTGTCTTGTTGGTGGGTGTCACCTCCTCTTCTACAATTTACAGACTGGAGAGGAAACCATCATGAGAGCTAACGAGCATAAAATGGGCGAAGGCATTAGTTGTCTAGCCGGACACAAGAGTTTCAGATTTTTCGCGTTTTCTGAGAAGGTCCATCAGCCATCGATTTTTATCATGTCGTATCCGGACTTCACAAAAGTGGCTTCCCTCAAAAGTAAGTGATTTGCGTAGTGAATGCACGAAAAACCTTTTTGTTAAACGCAACATAATAAAAGTTAATACGTTTTTAACGAATTAGGAAAAAATATTTATAGAATTCATTAATGGTAATAACTCAAAAACCTTATTAATTTGTTGCTATCACTCCCTTCATTTTAAATGTGTATTGTTAGTTGGTTTGAAGAGAATTTGACCTAAACGTTACATATACTTTAATAAAGCGTTGTAAAAAATCAAATTAAATAAGATTTTAAATATTTCATTGTATAATTCAATATCCGGAGGTGTATTTGCACGGGTAGTAGTTGTTTCAATGGATATTTATCGTCTTAAGTTGTCTTATTAATTAAGACATTGTTTGCATTTTCACGGATAGTTTTTTCGTAATTTTATATATTAAACTCAAAAACCTGTTTTTTGAGTATTAATAATATAAGAAAAAAACTGTTTTTTGAGTTATTACCAGTTTTTTACTTGTGTCACTATTGTATGAAATATTTTCTACGCATATTTTAATTTAAAAAATATATAATTCCCTGAATATTTTCAGCAAATTCAAGTGATTACATAAGTATGGCATTTTCTGAAGCCGAACTGTTCATGGCTCTAGGTGGATTTCCCACGTACACGATGTACGTTTGGAAATGGAGAATCGGGGAGAAACTGCTCAGTGTTGATACGCACCTGGTGTATGGTCGCCAAATTTTAAGGTAAATTCTCTTAACACTTTCAGTAGAATGTGTAGACAATAAATAAAACAGGATGTGAGCTTAACGTATACAACGTTTATTGACTTATTTATGCCATTTCTAATGAGTTTTTATGTCTTATATTATTTATACCAGAGTTGTTATGTTTAAAACACTTTTAAAACAGTGTTTTAAACATGTTTAAAAACACCCGTCGTGTTTTAAACGGTTTTGTTTTAAACATGTTATAAATCTTAGATTTGTTTAAAATGTTTTTTTTATTATCTTAAATTTGCTAAATTATATTTTATTCTACTTCATTAAAAGATGTTACGTTTTTCAATTTTAGCTAAATTATAGAAGATGTTTCAAATTACATTAAACACATAGTTTTTTTTTTTTTTTGATCGATGATCCTGGCATAGACTCCCTCCACAGCCATATCTCTTATGTATTTTTATGCTAATTATTCTATTCTCTCATTCGGACAAACACACACATTTATACCACACCCAGGGTCACGACGAAACATTATTTTTCAAATAATCGGGAATCGAACCCGAGTTTGTGGCTCGCCGAACGATTTTTTTTTTTTTTTTTTTATTGGGTTTTGGCCTTTCCTGGCCTTGGGAACTTGCCCATTAGCCAACATCATTTTATTTATATTTGTATTTGTTTTATTTCTTTAACTTATTGCTAATTACCTATAACTATATATTTGGACGTCACAACACTTTCACACACACCCATGGACTCCGGGACAAATATTTTTCGTTAGAAAAATTACTCGCCCCGGCTGGGAATCGAACCCAGATCACCGCCGTGAACGATTGGCGAAACCAGCGGCTCAACCGCTCGGCCACGGCGGGTCCACTGCTTCGATTAATATGGTTTATTTGCGATTGAGTAACGTTTTTTTTAATATCAACAAAAATAAAGATAGTATTCCGTGGCAACGGCCATTTTCGAGTGAGATAAAGGTCCCGCCTTTATCTCACTCGAAAATGGCCGTTGCCACGGAATACTATCTTTATTTTTGATGATATTAAAAAAAACGTTACTAGGAACTGAAACTAAATGAACGTTTTCCTCAACAAAAATATCACAACAGGGAATTTTTCTTTCAGATATACATATGCATACACTGTACATTTTGCGACATTCGTTGTTTTTTTAAAAGATTTTAATTTGAATCCTTAAACAAGGGATTTCCACTCCCAGACTAAGCATGAAGTAAAATTTCGAGTTTAGAAAAGCCTGAAAATTTGGATTGGCCGCGTATCGAAGCGGAGCGGCCAATCCAAATTAGGCTTTTCTAAACTCGAAATTTTACTTCATGCGCCACCCGTATAAAACACTGAGATATCGTAAAGTTTAAAATATACGGCTTTAGCAATCTAATATGTAAATGTGAATAAAACATGAGTCAAATTCTGCTCTGAACAAATTGCTTCAACCAGTGGTTATAGGCAACTCAATAACTCTAACGTATATTAAGTTGCCTATAATCGTTGTTGTATGTGTGTGTTTTTTGAACTTCACTGTAAATCAGTGTTTTTAAGCGTGGCGCATGAAGTAAAATTTCGAGTTTAGAAAAGCCTAATTTGGATCCAAATTCTTAGGCTTATCTAAACTCGAAATTTTACTTCATGCTTAGTCTGGGAGTGGAAAACACTCGTTTAACCGCTTTAAAACAACGAATTCTCGCAAATTTAAAAATGCTGTTCTTATCAGGCTATGTATACTCAAAATATAAATGCCCTGTATATTCTGTTTTAAACACGTTTTAAACGTGTTTTAAACATGTTTTAAACACGTTTTAAAGATGTTTTTAATAGTTAATGTTTTAAACGCTTTAAACACGTTTTTAATCAAAATGAAAAACAAAAACGCTTTTTTTAACAACCCTGATTTATGCTCAATGAATATTTTATCAAACGTTTGTACTTAAAAGCCATGTGCTAAATGCTAAATGCTAAATGTTAAACTCAAAAATTGTATGATTCTATTTATTGGAGCAAAATGAACTAGCCCCTGCATTTGCCATACGAGATAGGAAAACCACAAAAATCACCCCAGAGCTATCATTATACACTCCACACACTAGCGATTAGTTAGTGGGACAATCTCTAACATCGGCCCTACACATCAATCGCACATCCATTCTTGATTAGTGAGTGGAACGACCTTTTACCTCGGCCACTCATAATCGAATTCGGCATTCTTGTGATTAGTTAGTAATCAACAATCTCTCGCAGTACTAGCTCAAGTCGGCCTTAAACATACATCGAACTAGGCCGATTAGTTAGTAGGACAATCCCTCGTTTTCATGCTCAATTGATTAATGAGTGGAACGACCTTTTGCCTCAATCTATTCATAATCGAATTCGGCATTTTTGTGATTAGTTAGTAATCAACAATCTTTTGCAGTACTAACTCATGTCGGCCTTAAACATCAATCGAACTAGGTCGATTAGTTAGTAGGACAATCCCTCGTGTTCATGCTCAGGTTGGTTTTACACATCAATCATAGGCACCTAAACGGCGCGCATATATATATTTGCTCAGACAGCCAGGCCGCACTAAAGGCCGTTCGCCCCTACAGCCACGGCTTACAGACTGTCTGGGAATGCCGACGATCCCTTTCGCAACTGGCTAAGAACAACTCGTTGACCCTCATGTGGGTCCCAGGGCATGGGGGTATCAAAGGCATCGAAGTGGCAGATGAACTCGCCAAAAGAGGTGCAAATGCCACTCCCATAGGACCAGAGCCGTTTTGTGGACTCCCCATGGCGCACCGAAGAGAGGTGGTGCAAAAATGGCAAGAGGACAGAATACGTAAACACTGGAACAACGTCCCAGGCCTACGTCAATCAAAACGACTCATCAAGTTAGATCACAGCCATAAGGTGCTCGAACTCACAAGGAACGAGCTGAGAACATTCACGGGACTCATGACAGGGCACTGTGCCCTTCGGTACCATTTGTGGAAAATGGGAAAAGAGGAAAGTAGAAATTGCAGGTTATGTGATTCGGCAGATGAGACGACCGAGCACATACTCTGCACTTGTGACGCGACTGCCCTCAAGCGTTTTTCACACTTCGGCAGGGACCGATTATCCCACGAAGAAGTGAGTAGCATCACTCCCAAGGAAGTTACCAGGTTCATAGAAGACGTGGGACTGCTTGGGAAGTGACTGGGTAAGGGCAGAACAATAGATCGGATAGGTCGCAGTTCACGAGAGGCTGACTCGCCTCTCAATGGCCCTATATAACCTATAACCTATATACACATCAATCACACAAATGTAAATTCAAATTCAAAACTATTTGAATTCGAGAAAATAAGCTTACGCTTCTTATAGTTTGCACACTTTAAATATAATATATAAAATTACGAAAAAACTATGCATATTCACGAATGGTTTTTTCGTAATTTTATATATTACACCAATCTATATTCTGCATACTTGTGATTAGTTAGTAGTACAATCTTTTGCAATGCTAACTCAGATCGGCCTTGCACATCAATCATCAATCCCGCGTTTTTCATGCTCAAGTCAGCCTTCATAGGAGAATCTCTCGCATTACTAATTCAGGTTGGCCTTATACATCAATCGAACTCGTCGATTAGTTAGTAGGACAATCCCTGGTTTTCTCGCTTAACTCGGCTTTACACATCAATCACACATATCGGGTGTATATAAATTGGCGGATGCACGTGGTGATATTCTTCATAAAATGTTCCTAAGCTTTCACGAGGTCCTCAAAATTTGGACATTCAATCGTTTCATATGCAGCTAATTAAGAAATGTTAAAATCACACGTTTGAGATAGAAATATTGCACAGAATAGCAAACAATCTTCAAACGAGTCATTCTACCAAAATTTCGGTGTTTTCTGTAAATTAATACCGAATAATAACCAGTATTCTTTTACAGAAAACACTGAAATTTCGGTAGAATGACTCGTTTGAAGATTGTTTGCCATTCTGTGCAATATTTCTCTCTCAAACGTGTGTTTTTAACATTTCTTAATTAGCTTATTTTTATATAAAATTGAGCCGGCAACGTCGACTCCCGCTTATGTCTGACAAATGTTGACACTTCTGTAACGAATTCATTTAAACTTGCTAGCTCCAATTTTGTGCCAATTCTGTTTTTCTCGTTATTATCAGTTTGTATTCGTTCCTGCCTTTCAATATTTTTGTGTTATATTCGTGTTATTGTATTGTTCATTTATAATGAATTTTACTTTTAATGAGTACGCCGACATGTACACTTCTGTGCAATAAAATTAAGTACAAGTCTTATAACTATTTTTCACAATATTTTAGTTGTATAACTCGGGTCTATGTTAATTGCCTAGCAGCAGTTTCAATAAATGATGAAACACTATAATTTGAAACTAACACCTTTAATAATAAACCAAAACTATGACCTTTAAAAAAAAACCTTTGTAATAAATAAAACAAAGTCGAAATAGAAAAACCATTTTCTATTTTAGTTAGAATTCTAATTTTTAGATTGTTAGATTTAAGTATGCAAACTAGATGTGTGATATCAATCACAATTACACATCAGTGTAAAGCCGACGTGAGCGCGAAAATGAGGGATTGTCCTACTAACTAATCGACCGAGTTCTATTGTCCTATTAACTAAATGACAGAGTTCGATTGATGCGAAAGACCAACCTAAGTTAGTATTGCAAGAGATTTTCCTACTAACTAGCCCCTACGTACATCAACATCCAATAAATACGAGAATAACATTTGTTAATCAGAATTTTTTGTATGAAAGAAGGTGGAGCTTTGGAGAGCAGAGAAGAGACGATTCAAAGAGAAGTTCGTTTTTGTATGTAGAGTGGGACAGTCGGGCTTTAGAGTTGGTATTTGGATATGATCGCGAAAAGTTTCGTTCGGGAGTTTTGAAAACAAGTTAATGGTGAGTTAACAACAGAGTTTGCGAATAGGAGCGCTGACTGGTGCGACACATAAAGAATAAGTTTGCAGTATCGCGAGAGGGAGGGGCACACATCGACTCCGAAACAAAGAGTAAAGTATAAAGTAAATGCATGTGTGATTGATGTGTAAGGTCGACTTGCGCGAGAAAACGAGGGATTGTCCTACTAACTAATCAACCCAGCTCGATTGATGTGTAAGGCCCGCCGCATATTGAACCCAGCCCAGCACAGCACAGCTCAGGCTTACGCATGGGTTAATTCTGTGAATCATAGTAAAACATAAAGTGGCGCATGTTGAACCCAGTCCACGGCGAGCCCACGATGGGGCCAACCACGCGTGTGAAGATTAGTTAAAGTCGGCCAGATTTCGTGGGTCGTGAGTCCCGAGAATCGAGTTTGTTTATATTGATTTAGTTTACATTAACCTAAAATTTTAATAAAAAAGTATTTTTGATGTTTTGAGCCGTAAACAACCACTAAACACATTGTCTGGAACTTCTCCACTTAACAAAAACTCTCCATGAGTGCTTTGCGCACTTAAGTAAGCACTTAGGCGTTTTTTTTTGTAGATAACGCATACAAAAGAACTACGTCCTCAGTTTTGGACTCGAATTCTAAATCTAAAAGCATTTAAAGGGACGTCATGGAGAGAGGTTCAGAGCTCGGTGTATACTGGGCTGTGTTCAATATGCGGTGCCTCCATTTTACACGTGGGCGTGGGTCCGGTTGGGTTGAGCATGGGTCTGGCTGTGGTGTGCTGGGCTGGGTTCAATATGCGGCGGGCCTAATTTGGATTGGCCGCTCCGCTTCGCTACGCGGCCAATCCAAATGTTCAGGCTTTTCTAAACTCGAAATTTTACTTCATGCGCCACCCGTATATAACACTGAAATATCGTAAAGTTTAAAATATACGGCTTTAGCAATCTAATATGTAAATGTGAATAAAACATGAGTCAAATTCTGATCTGAACAAATTGCTTAAAACAGTGGTTAAAGGCAGCCCAATAACTCTAACGTATATTAGGTTGCCTATAATCGTTGTTGTATGTATGTGTTTTGTGAACTTCACTGTAAATCAGTGTTTTTAAGCGTGGCGCATGAAGTAAAATTTCGAGTTTAGAAAATCCTAATTTGGATTGGCCGCTCCGCTTCGCTACGCGGCCAATCCAAATTCTTAGGCTTTTCTAAACTCGAAATTTTACTTCATGCTTAGTCTGGGAGTGGAAAACACTCGTTAAAAGCCCCAAATTAACCGCTTTGAAACAACGAATTCCCGCTGATTTAAAAATGCTGTAACTATCAGGCTATGTATACTCAAAATAAAAATGCCCTGTATAATCTGTTTTAAACACGTTTTAAACGTGTTTTAAACATGTTTTAAACATGTTTTAAACACGCATTAAACATGTTTTTAATTGTTAATGTTTTAAACGCTTTAAACACGTTTTGTAAAAAAACTTTTTAAATCAAAATGAAAAAAAAAAACGTTTTTTTTACCAACCCTGATTTATGCTCAAAAAATATTTTATCAAACATTTGTACTTAAAAGCCATGTGCTAAATGCTAAATGTTAAACTCAAATATTGTATGACTCTATTTATTGGAGCAAAATGAAGCCCTTGCACTTGCCATACGAGATAGGAAACCCACAAAAACCACCCCAGAGCTAGCATCATACACTCCACACACTAGCAATTAGTTAGTGGGATAATCTCTCACATCTGCCCTACACATTAATCGCAGATCCATTCTTGTTTAGTGAGTGGAACGACCTCTTACCTCGGTCCACTCATAATCTGCACTTGCCATACGAGATAGGAAACCCACAAAAACTACCCCAGAGCTAGCATCATACACTCCACACACTAGCGATTAGTTAGTGGGTCAATCTCTTACATCGGCCCTACACATCAATCGCACATCCATTCTTGATTAGTGAGTGGAGCGACCTTTTACCTCGGTCCACTCATAATCGAATTCACCATTCTTGTGATTAGTTAGTAATCAAAAATCTCTCGCAGTACTAACTTAGGTCGGCCTTAAACATCAATCGAACTAGGTCGATTAGTTAGTAGGATAATCCCTCGTTTTCATGCTCAAGTTGGTTTCACACATCAATCACATATATGTATATTCTGCATACTTGATATTAGTTCGGGCAATCTCTTGCAATACTAACTCGGGTCGACCTTATACATCAACGACGATGCACATCAACGATCGAACTCGGTCGATTCGTTTGTAGGATAAGCCCTCGTTTTCATGCTCAAGGCAGCCTTGTACATCAATCACACATCTATTGTGCATGCTTGCGATAAGTTAGTAGGAAAATCTCTCACAGTACTAACTCAGGTCGGCTTTACATATCAATTGAGCTCTGTCGATTAGTTAGTAGGACAGTTTCTCATTTTCATGCTCAAGTCGGCTTTACACATCAATGACATATATATTCTGCATACTTGTGATTTGTTAGTAGGGCAATCTGTTGCAATACTAACTCAGGTCGGCCTTACACATTAATTGAGCCCGGTAGATTTGTTAGTTTGTCAGTAGGACAATCCCTCGTTTTCTCGCTCAAGTCGGCTTTACACATCAATCACACATATATTCTGCATACTTGTAATTAGTTCGTAGGGCAATCTCTTGCACTACTAACTCAGGTCAGCCACTTCAATCGAACTCGGTCTATTAGTTAGTAGGACAATAGGAAAACTGGATGAAGGCCGATAAAGAAATTAAAGCTGCATTCAATGAAGAATCTGTCAAAAACACTAGTGAAGCCCGCAGAAAGAAACGGGGCGTATCTAGCCCAGCCGAGCAAAACAATGAAAAGAAGAAAGAAGATAACGGACCCTCAAATGAGACTTCGAAACAAACAAAACAAGAATGGATCAAAGACAAAGCGACTAGAAAGAAAGAGGCACAAAGACAGAAAGCCCTGAATCGGATGGACGAGATAAATCAACCCCAAATATCTGCTACCCCTAACGACGGGAAACAAAGAAGCAGAAACATTAATAAACAACAACAACAAAAAAATAGGAGTGCGATAATTGTCAATCCCGGAAAAGGCAAAACCTACGCCGACGTACTAGGTACTATCTGAACCCCGAGGAACTAGGGATAGATATTCAGGCGATGCGGCAAACGAAAACAGGCGGATTTCTTCTCCAATTCGATGATAATGAGAAGAATAAGAGATTATGTGAGAAAATTAAAGAATGACGCGATATCGACGGGGATCACAGGGCAGTATGTGAAAGGGGTCCACTCCTTGGTATCGTGGTGGACTGGCTGGCAGCGTTGTCACTCGGAATGCCTTCTGCGGGGTCCTCGGCAGTGGTGTGACTGGGTGGCTGCAGGCGTTCTGGGGCTCTGTTCCGTGTGTAAGTGCGATTAGGATGTGCCTGTATGTAGGAAGTGGTTGGTCTTCCTGTGGTCGCGGTGGCTTCTTCGGCGTCGGTGGCAGCGGGGATATCAACCTGGGTATCGCCGGCTGTTGATGCGCCTTTCTTCGTAAGTTCCGGACGTGGCGGCTCCTGATCTCCAGTTTAGATTCTGGTTTACGGTTTTCCATGTAACTGGTGTTTGCGATAAACGTTCGACGGATTTAGCGGCTGTGGGTGAACTCGCTATAATGTCTGATTTCTAACGGCTGTGGGTGAACACGTTAGTTTGGTCAATTTACCGCGGCTGTGGGTGAACACGTGGTGAATGAGCCAAGCAGACTGACTATTATCGCTTGGACGAGCGTTTTTATATCGTGTTTCCGTCCTGGTAGCTGGTTCGAGCGGTGGGGTTGTTTTCTGTGTGCGCGCGTTGTCGTGGGGATGTACGCGGGTCGCCTCGTGTACTTGCGTTCCCTGGTGAGTCACCCTACTCACGACGCTGTTCCGCGCGCCGGTTCTCTGCACGGGTGTGCTAAACCCCACATACCCCCTTCCTAGTGATGGAGTCACGAGGAGAATCGAACGACTGGTTTTGGTAACCTCCCAGAGCACGTGCGGTTGTGTATTGCTGTTGGGTTCGGCTCCTTCGGTTGTGTGTCGTCGGGTATGTGTTCCATGAACGCTGGTTTTACTCTCTGTGTGGAAACTGTGGTTTGCTGGTTGTAGTGATTTTCGGTTTATTCCAGGTCGTACGAATACATGGGATGCATTCTGTAGGTCCTTGAATATAAATGGTTTGGTGCTGTTGTGCTTTGCGGCTGTACATGGCTGAGCGATTTGCATCGTCCTTTTTAGCTGGGTTGCATATGTTTCTGGATCTATCCTTGGTGTAGTACAGTTGGATGTCAGTAACTCTCCAGGTAGGCGAAGTGTTTGTCCGTACACTAATTCTGCTGTGGTTGCTCTCATGTCCTCTTTCCAAGCGGTTCGTATTCCCAGTAGTACAATGGGTAGAGTTTTTGTCCATGCTTTGTTGCTGTGACACATGATTGCTGCTTTGAGTTGTCTGTGAAATCGCTCCACTAGTCCGTTGGCTTGTGGAAGGTATGCTGTCGTCCTGATCCTTTTGAAACCAATCAACTCCTCCAGTTTTTTAAACAGTTGGGACTCGAATTGTCGTCCTTGGTCTGTCGTTACTCGGAGTGGTGTTCCGAACCTGGCTATCCAGTTGGTGATGAATACTTTGGCCACGTTGTCTGCCTCTATGTTTGTCATCGGTATTGCTTCTGACCACCGGGTGTATCGATCTACACATGTCAGGATGTATTTCCTTCCGTGTGATTCCGGTAGTGGTCCTACGATGTCGAGGTGTACGTGGTCAAACTTCCTTGCTGGATTTGGGAATTGTCCTGGTTCGGGTGCGTTGTGTCGTGAAACTTTTGCTCTCTGGCATGCCATGCATTGCCGGCTCCACTGCTTGCAATCCTTCCTTAGGGATGGCCATACGAACCTCTCTGCTACGAGTTTGGTTGTGGCTTGGCCTCCGGGATGTGAAAGTTGGTGCAGGCTGTTGAATGTTTGTTGCCGGAATTTGCTGGTGATGAACGGTCGGACTGTGCTGCGTGAAATGTCGCAATAGACATCTGCCTTACATTCGTTGAAGTAGATTTTCTTCAACTGTAGGTTCGTGCTATCAGGCTGTTGTAGTGTCCTTGCTAGCTCCGTATCGGTTGCTTGATCGGTCGCTAGCTCTGCGAAGTTTATCCCATTGGATATCTCTTCTACTCTACTTAATGCGTCTGCGACTACGTTGTCCTTGCCTTTAATGTGTTGTATGTTTGTTGAAAATTGTCCGATGTAGTCCAGGTATCGAAATTGTCGTGGTGAACTTTTTTCGGGTTTTTGAGCGAAAGCAAATGTTATCGGTTTGTGATCTGTGTAGATTATGAAAGTTTGGCCTTCCAGCATGTGCTGGTACTTTTTTATTGTTGCGTAAATGGCTAGTAACTCTCTATCGTAAGCTGCATATTTTTGTTCTGCGGGTGTTAATTTTCTTGACATAAATGCTAAGGGCTTCCATTATCCTTTCTGCCGTTGCTGTATCACGCCTCCTATTGCTGTGTCGGATGCATCTGTGGTGACGGCTAGGGTGAACACGTTAGTTTGGTCAATTTACCGCGGATGTGGGTGAACACGTGGTGAATGAGCCAAGCAGACTGACTATTATCGCTTGGACGAGCGTTTTTATATCGTGTTTCCGTCCTGGTAGCTGGTTCGAGCGGTGGGGTTGTTTTCTGTGTGCGGGCGTTGTCGTGGGGGTGTACGCGGGTCGCCTCGTGTACTTGCGTTCCCTGGTGAGTCACCCTACTCACGACGCTGTTCCGCGCGCCGGTTCTCTGCGCGGGTGTGCTAAACCCCACACAATGGTCAGAGTAAGTCAAGCCCAAGCTACAGCGTTACTAAAAATTGGTAAAGTTAGGATTGGATTGATAAGCAGCCGAATTACAGAGAGAGTGGAAGTTGTTCGATGCTTCAAATGCTTTGGATATGGGCACCAACAGGCAAAATGCACTGGCCTAGATAGAAGAGGCGAGAAACTTTGTATGAAATGTAGCGAAAGAAACCATTTCAAAATAGATTGCCAAAACCCACCTAAGTGTTACTTGTGCACAGAGGAAAATACTGGAACTAATCACATCCCCCTGGTCAGGTAAATGGCAGATTTTTAGACAGGAACTACAAAAAGCAAAACAAAATTACACAAACAACAAAACCAAAAACTATCAGGATCCTACAAGGTAACCTGCATAGAAGTAAAACGGGTGATAATCTCCTGCGACAAATACATTTGGAGATGAAGATTGATTTGTTGTTAATCAGTGAACAATATATTAATATGGATGCAGCCGGATGGTACGGGGATAGGCTAGGCACAGCAGCCATATGGATACCTGACTTAAATAAGCAGCCCGTTGAGAATCATGGAAACAGCAAAGGGTTCGTGTGAGTGAATTGTAGAGAAGTCAACTACGTAAACTGCTATTTTACCCCAAACGAGACGATTACAGATTTTGGGGAAAGACTGAATGAAATGGAAGATGTCTTGAGTGGAATGAGAGGAAAGATCGTTCTAGGTGGCGATGTTAATGCAAAGGCCATAGAGTGGGGAATGGATGTTACAGATTCACGAGGACGGCGCATACTAGACATGGCAGTCAGGGTCGGTCTTATTGTAATGAATGTCGGAAACACTAATATTACGGTATGAGTTACGTGAAGATGATATTAAATTAAATTAAAATAGTAATCCCTTTTCTTCACTGGTTTATTTGTAACACTAAATGTACATTTCGTTCACCAAGTGAACATTTTCAATAGCTGTACTAAACTAAATTTCAAAACAAAGGGGCGGCATATACAGCCTGTAAATAAATGGTTGTCTTTATGTAACCATGTAAATTATTTTTATGCCGCTCTAGTAAAATGGGTTGAATTGTTATCTAGGCAACTTAATTTACACACTATGAATTTAGCAATTAAAGTTATATTCATGCTACTGCAAATATTATTTGCTTCAAATGCAATGGATGGTTTATTGACCAAAATATAAGACAAAAGCTCGAATTCAAACCTCACATCTAGTGTTTATTGAATACATTTCAGACAAATAAATCAATCAAAATAATAATAAACATAATTATAAGTGCTGAAAGTGTTCACCATTCGCCTGTAAACACAATTGAACCCGTCTTCTTTTATTGTCAAAGATATTGATCAGCATTTCATCGTTTGACATGCAGTTATAATCGCTGCCCTCAATTCTTCCAACGTATGTAGTCGTTTTCGAAAAACTCTGTCTTTCAGGTATCCAAAAATAGAATAGTCCAGCGGACTTAGATCTGGAGAACGTGTAGGCCATAATCCTTGACTAATTAGTCTATCACCAAAAAATTCTCTAAGATAGTCCAATGTTGCTCTAGCTGTATGAGCTGTCGCACTATCTTGTTGAAACTATCCGTTCTGTAATTCTTCATCGTCCAACTGGTTTATAAAAGGATTGCTAAGTTGTTGCCAATATCTCTCACCATTTATTGTGCCATCAAAGAATACCGGCCCAAATATTCTACGGCAAGACACTGCTAGCCAAATTCCAACCTTCCGAGGATGTAACGGTGTTTCAATAAAAAGGTGAGGGTTTTCCGAGTGCCAGAACCTATAGTTTTGCGAATTAATATATCCCGAGAGATGAAACCAAGCCTCATCACTGAAAAACGTTAAATCCAGTGTTCGATCTTCATTTAAATTTTCTAAAAACCATCGACAATAATTCATTCGGCGTTCCGGATCAACTGGTAATAATTGATGAACCACATACAGTTTATAGGGATGTAAGTTCAACCTCTTCCTCACAATCTTATGGCACGTGCTCGAAGGAATTGCAGTTTGCAAAGCCAACTTGCGAATAGATTTCTGCGGGCTTACAGCGAGTCGTTGTCTGACATCTTCGACAACCTCTTTTGACACAGAGGGCCTGCCTGACGATTTACCTCTCTGCACACTACCTGTTTGCCTGAAACGATTCACTATTCGTAGAATATGTTTTGATAACACCGAATATTCAAATTGGTGATCCGGAAACTTCTGCTGAAATTCTCGAACACACTCTGGTATTGAATAGATCCATGCCTCATTTTCTAATCGCCCATTCCGAAAGTACGACTCGATTATGAAAGCATTATTCTCATCAGAATACATTTCGATAAATTGCTTTATTTTTGTTTGTTTGACAGACGACAGTAACAGTTTAGTTCAGGTGCACAATTTTAAAAAGGCGGCAAAAGTGAATTGAAGTGATTACATAATTCCAACCATCGATGTACACGCTGTATATACAAGTGTATGTTAATTGTTTCTTAATGATCTAAATGAATCTCGCGGTACGGTTACAGGTAGGTTTAGGCTAATCTTCTTACTTGCTAATGACATTGGCGGAAAAACAAATTAAGTGGTATTTATTTATCGGTTACAGGTATAGGGATTAAATCTAGAGTCGGAAAGTCGGAAACACTACCACTTTTCGAAGAGTCGGATATACGCAGACAATCCCTGTTATTACACTGGCCTCAGAGAATATTCGATTTGCATAACGCAAGCAAGAATAATACACCAGGCAACCAGAGAAGAAGACAGAGACATCAATTGAGCTCTGTCGATTAATTAGTAGGACATTCTCTCATTTTCATGCTTAAGTCGGCTTTACACATCAATCACATATATATTCTGCATACTTGTGATTTGTTAGTAGGGCAATCTGTTGCAATACTAACTCAGGTCGGCCTTACACATCAATTGAGCTCGGTAGATTTGTTAGTTTGTTAGTAGGACCATCCCTCGTTTTCTCGCTCAAGTCGATTTCACACATCAATCACACATATATTCTGCATACTTGTAATTTGTTCGTAGGGCAATCTCTTGCACTACTAACTCAGGTCAGCCCTACACTTCAATCGAACTCTGTCTATTAGCTAGTAGGACAACCCCTTGTTTTAATGCCCAAGACATGCTTGCGATTAGTTAGTAGGAGAATCTCTCGCAGTACTAACTCAGGTCGGCCTTAGGCCCGCTGCATATTGAACCCAGCCTAGCACACCACAGCCTACGCCCATGCTCAACCCAACCGGACCCACGCCTACGTGTAAAATGGAGGCACCGCATATTGAACACAGCCCAGTATACACCGAGCTTGAAAACCTCTCCATGGCGTTCCTTTAAAAGCTTTTAGATTTAGAATTCGAGTCCGAAACTGAGGACGTAGTTCTTTTGTATTGGTTATCTAAAAAAAGGCCAAAGTGCTTACTTAAGTACTCATGGAGAGTTTTTGTTAAGTGGAGAAGTTCCAGACAATGTGTTTAGTGGTTGTTTACGGCTCAAAACGTCAAAAATACTTTTTAATTAAATTTTTAGGTTAATGTAAACTCAATCAATATAAACAAACTCGAGTCTCGAGACCCACGACCCACAAAATCTGTGCGACTCTAGCTAATTTTCACACGCGTGGTCGACCTCATCGTGGGCACGCCGTGGACTGGGTTCAATATGCGCCACTTTATGTTTTATTATGATTCACAGAATTAACCCATGCGTAAGCCTGGGCTGTGCTCTGCTGGGCTGGGTTCAATATGCGGCAGGTCTTACACATAAATCGAGCTGGGTTGATTAGTTAGTAGGACAATCCCTCGTTTTCTCGCTCAAGTCGACCTTACACATCAATCACACATGCATTTACATTATACTTTACTCTTTGTTTCGGAGTCGATGTGTACCCCTCCCTCTCACGATACTGCAAACTTATTCTTTACGTGTCGCACCAGTCAGCGCTTCTATTCGCAAACTCTGTTGTTAACCCACCATTAACTTGTTTTCAAAACTCCCAAACAAAACTTTTCGCGATCCTATCCAAATACTACTCCAAAGCCCGACTGTCCCACTCTACATCCAAAAACGAACTTCTCTTTGAATCGTCTCTTCTCTGCTCTCCAAAGCTCCACCTTCTTTCATACAAAAAAATCTGATTAACTAATGTTATTCTCGTACTTATTGGATGTTGATGTAGGTAGGGGCTAGTTAGTAGGAAAATCTCTTGCAATATTAACTCAGGTGGGTCTTTCGCATCAATCGAACTCTGTCAATTAGTTAATAGGACAATAGAACTCGGTCGATTAGTTAGTAGGACAATCCCTCATCTTCGTGCTCATGTCAACTTTACACATCAATCACACATCTAGTTTGCATACTTAAATTTACCCTATCCTTTACTCTTTGTTTAGGAGTCGATGTTTACCCTCCCTCTCGCGATATTCCAAACTTATTTTTTACGTCTCGCACCAGTCAGCGCTCCTATTCGCAAACTCTGTTATTAACTCACCATTAACTTGTTTTCAAAACTTCCGAACGAAACTTTTCGCGATCCTATCCAAAAACCAACTCCAAAGCCCGACTGTCCTACTCCACATCCAAAAACGAACTTCTCTTTGAATCGTCTCTTCTCTGCTCTCCAAAACTCTACCTTCTTTCATACAAAAAATTATGATTAGCCAATGTTATTCTCGTATTTATTGAATGTTGATTTTTCTATATTATTTTCTTGGATGATTTTTGAAATAATATTGAAAATTAATTTTATATTTTTAGAACTAACTACGTTGTTCCCGTTTTAATGTCACAATGTATCGTTAATACGCAGTTGCTCTACGTTTGGGAATTTTCAATGTGTGGGAGCAAATGTGTCATGTCGAAAGAAAAGGTGAATTATAGACAGTCCAGCTGTATTAACAATTTTGCAAAAGCGATGTGGACTACAGAGGGTGGTCTTTTCGTTTTGGATTTAAAAGGACATTTATACATGGTAATTATTGGTTTTGTTGCTACATACCCGAATGGGTATTTCAAAATCACATAGTAAGATCATAACCAAATCACTTACATAATGTTTGTATATATCTGCAATCGTTTTTTTTTAATTAAAATTTATGAAATAATGCACTTCTTACTACGCCCATGACGAATAATATTATTTTTAGCTAGGGCAGGATAATAAATTAGACCAAGTAATAACTTGGGAAAATGAAGGAGACAATCTTACGTTTTTTACTTGGTATCAAAGTGGATTTCTTATACATGGATCTAATGGTGAATTAAAGGTATAATAATATTAATATTTGAGAAGTTAAGCAATACACATCAAAGATAAGTTGTAAGAGAGAGCTGAAAAATCTATGTTATGTAAATATTAGGCGTGTTCAGATATACAAATTCACATATTACGTCATGAGAGTTGGATGCAACATATTGTATATGAGCGGATATGTTGCGCACGAGCTGCGCAGCGGCGAGTGCAGTATTCCGTGAGTATGTAATTGCCATACCACTCGAGAAACGTACGATACTTTACCTACGCCCTAATAAAATTAACAATTAGCATGAAAGAACGACTTATTTATTCAATAATTTTTGATACTGACATAACATTGATGAAAACTAAATTACTACTTGATTAATATACATTAAAGAAATGCTATTTGGTTGTGCGGTAAACAATCAGCTGTTCAGCTGTTAGTATGTAATATACTTGTCAAAGCTATTACGTGCATGTCTAAGTAATGTCAATTATACGCGTCAAGATGATAGTGTGGTATGATGCGGTTACTAGATAGGGCGGCTCGTGCGGAGCATGTCCGCTCATATGTAATATGCTGCATACCACTCTTGTTACACAATATATATTATAATATATATTGTGTAACAAGAGTGGTATGCAGCCTATTACATATGAGCGGACATGTTGCGCACGAGCCGCGTAGCGGCGAGTGCAGTATTCCGCGAGTATGTGATTACCATACCACTCGAGAAACGTACGATACTTTACCTACGTCCTAACAAAATAAACAATGAGCATGAAAGAACAACTTATTTATTGCAATAATATTTAACCCTTATGTGGCGGCAAAAATAATACAACGTACATAGCGGGAGGTGGTACCACTGTGTACCTTGAATGATGTGGCGTGGGTTGTTGTATGTTTGTGCGCATGTGCGAGCATTACAACCAATGACTGGTAGTTCTGTGTCCAATCATCGCTCATCTATGGTAGTCTGCGTTTTGCTGGTGCATCTGGTGGCATAAAATATAGTATGTCTGGAAGCAATAAAGCATCGAGTAGCGGAGTTTTAAAAAATGGTTATAAGTCTCCATATAATTCCAGTGACTATTTGGACTTAGATAAGTATGTTGCTTTGTTTTTGTATTCTTATAATAATAAATGGTTTTCGATATAGAATGACAGCGGAAGATGTCGCAATGTTGTGTGAAATGTCTAAAGAGGATTTTATTGATCCATTTGAAGATGATAGCGACAAGGATTATATGCCACCAACAAATTATGAAAAATCAAATGTAGAAGATGTTTGCACTGGAAAGCGTGTTTCTATCGAAACAGAAGTAGAGATCAACAGCGACTACGAGGAATTTATTACAGAGACTACTACAACGCAAACACCTGCTGGTGTTTATCGTAATGGTGATTCAACTATCTGGAACAAGACCCCTCGTCTTAAACCCGGTCGTATAATATCATTCGAGAATCAGATAATGGGTTTTTATTTTGTGGAGTTTTGCTCCCTCGGGGATTTGGTCAATCTCCGAGCAGAAAATCCTCCAAGCCTCCCGGCGCGCCCTCCTAATCGCCTTGCTGTACTCACTCAGTGTTTTGGAGTATTCCTCCCAATCACCAGATTTCTTCGCTCTGTTGTAAAGCCGGCGTGTGTCCCTCCTAAGTTTTTCTAGGTTTTCATTCCACCAGCTCTTTACTTTGCCGGTAGATCTTTTCATTGTAGGGTAGTTTTTCTGGAAGGAGGTTAGAATGGCCTCTTGGACTTGTTCTGCAACAAGCTCTACATCCAGTTTGGTTTTGATGTTTTCCTTGGTATCTTTAAGGTGAATGGTATGTTTCCCAACATCTTCTTCGTGGGTTTCGGAACTCGCCTTCGATCTCACGGGTTTAACCGATCTCCAAGACTATGTAGCGGTGGTCTGAGAGGGTTGGTTCGTCCGAGACATACCACTTCACTAGTTGGGTACTTACACTTAGCGACGCAAACGTTATATCGATTACCTCGCGGCGTTGTTTTGTAACAAAAGTAGGTTCATTTCCCTGATTTAGAATTTCAAGGTCCGAAGCTATTAAGAAATCTAATAGGTACTCACCTCTTTTGTTGGTGTCTGAGCCGCCCCAGAGTTGGTGATGGGCGTTGGCGTCCGCACCTACCAACAGCTGCAGTCTCCTCGTCCTGCAGTAGGTCGCAAGCTCCTCAAGTTCCTTGGAAGGCGGGGGCTGCGGGGAGTCGTAGGGGAGGTATACTGAGGCTATAACGGCCTCGAGTGTGGATGCCTCACCCCAGAGTTTCACGTTCGCTGCGACTAGATCTGGGAAGCAGAAGTTGTGCAGTTTTAAGATGGTTATGTCGTTCCGCACAAAAATGCAGGACCTGACCTTTTCGGAGTTTGTATCATATATTAACTTACCTCCGGTGTTACCTAGACCCTTTAGTACTCCCTTGTATTGCCAGGGTTTTTGTACGAGGGCCAGGCCGTATAACCCTGATTGGAGTTGGCGGTACTTGGCAGAGGTGGCCGACTTGGAGTGGCGGAGGTTAATTCGAATTACCTCCACAGCTGTCCAAGGTGTCCGGCTTCCTTCCGAGGATTTTGAAGGTTAGTTGGGAAAAACCTAGGTAGGCTTTAAACCATGCCTTCTCCAGAGCCTTCAATGAACCCTCGTCGATGTAGAGAATAAGAGTTGTACCTTTATCCTCCTCCTGTCGGCTGACTACCTTCCATCTTGCTGTTTCTAGCCCAGAGTTCTGGGTTTTCAGCAAGCTGATGAGGTCAGCCGTATCTTTGGCCTCGATTAGGTCCGTCTTCTGCATCCAGACTCCAACCTTGGTCATCCTGACAATTTCCTGGCAGTTCCGTTGCCTAGAGCAGCGCCCTCCCATGGCTTGATTGTCGGGATCTTTTCCAGCAGCCGCTCCTTGGAAGTTTCGTTGGAACATGTGTGGCGGCTAACTTCTTAAAATGAGTGGCTGGGTCGTGGTTTAAAGAAATGTTTAAGATAAACAAAAAAAATAAGTGATAATCACAATTGAGAATTTAACTAATAAAATAACAGGTTTCGCTCATACAAGATGTAATTAAATGTAAATTAAAGTAATGCCTCGCTTATGTTACTAATTAAAAATACAACTCATAATAAATTCCGCAAAAATCGGTAACACAAAAAAATAAATTGGGCGCCACCTAGGAGCACTGCCCTAGGACGATAACCGATGCTACAACGGTAGCTTTAATACCTTTTGTCTCAGTAAATTAACTTTCAGGGATCTCTGTTTTATGATTTATCTTATTCCCTTTCGCGGCCGGGGTTAACTCCACCAACTAGAACGGCGACGCTTCAGTCGTCGTCTCCTTGTCCCTTCCAAAAAAAAAAATAAGGAGAGCGCGGGCACGGGGCATTTGATTGGATTTCAACGCAATTGCAACTGATTTATGTGGCGACCAGACGGCCCAACCGTAACCCTACATAATAGTTAAATAAACACTGTGCCTAATTGACAAAATATAAAGACTCGGGGTATTCACGTTTTTCCCTTTTTTATATAGAGAACTAAAAAACTCACCCCAAGGTAATGTCGAACACCAGTAGCGATAATTTTAGCGGCACTGATCGGCAATTTCGATAGCGATAAATGAGCAGCAATAAAGATAGTCGTACGAGATGTCGGCAGCGATAAATTACAATTTTACGACGATATGCTCCGTCGTGCACTCTTCCTCGCTGGCCGCATCAAAAAAAAACCTCAATTGACCGCGGAGATGGACGCGCTCGGAAATTTTCAAAAAAACGTTGGTGCAAAATAGCATTGCTACGTATGCAACTGAAGTTGAGCGTATACTTTACATTTTCGCAAATGTTACATTTTTATTCTCAAAATGAAAATAAAAATATTGCACATGTGATGTACACAACCCCCTTCTCGAAGTAGCTGTTGGTAAATTAAGGACCCTTGGAAGGTTCGCACTTCCATACCTTAGTTAGTATATCCCGCTGAACGGATTTACCCTGGTCCTCTGTGAGGTATTATTCTGGGTACTCTTCAAGTACCACAGCCATTCGCGCCGCCCTTAGTGCCTGCCTGTAGGTCTCCCCAGCTATAGTGCTAGGTCTCACCTCGGTCGTAACTGTGGTTGGGCGCGTTTGGCTCGTTTCCGAGCGAAGCCTCTTGTTTTGCAAGGGGGTTCTTGGCAGGGGTTGTGGCTGGGCTCGATGGGCTCCCTGGCGCCCTTCTTCGCGAACCCCTTGTCTGTTTGACCTTCGCCTCCTGGGTTTTATAGCCTCCCCACGAGATTTGGTCAAACTGATCGCGGCTTTCCTCTTTTGGGAGCCGGAGAGCCTCTGTTCCAGCCGGAGGTTGGATACTCCTGCTGTTGCCTCAGTGATTCCCGGGTTTGGATTACAGCCCTGGGCTTTCGATGCGCTGGGTTGGGAAGATGGGGTTCGATGCTGGGCATCCACCATCACTGTCCTTGCCACGGCGCTGGTTTCGGGGTTGTGCTTAACGGTAGGGTCTTCTTCTTTACGAAGTTCCCCTTTCTGTTGTTGTTTTTTGTTAGTCGTGTTCATGTTGTTCTCATAAGTACCGGGTATCTAAAAGGTCCATCTCGTCAGTGATCCGATTAACGAGGTAAGGCTACTTACTCTAAGGGGGCGCCTTGTACCTTGGAGGGTTCGCGCGAAACACCCTTATACCCTGAGTGCCATTAGCTCCTCGGCACGGGTCGCATGACACCTTGAGCTAGGGGAGTTGGTTCACGGTCTCTTATTCGCTTTATTCGAGACTGTCCTGCATCGTCCTCTGATTAGAGGCCAGAGGGCGATTTAGGACATTCGGCTATCCACCACCTGCCGACGCGCTCAGTAGTCAAACTCAAGCCCTGAGTTCAATGTGTTAGATGTAGCAGCTCTGGCTGCCTACGTTGTCTACACTGAAAACAACCCCACGATGTATCAGAAGACTAGTAAGAGGACACATTTCCCAAAAGACCTAGCTCGTGATCAGTGCTTGCCTGCTGTGAACCAAAGAAGCGGCAATCCCATGGTATAACGAAACCAGTTTACGAAAAACGTGATTGAAAGTATTCTAGGAATTTCGCTAAAAGCTCCTCATAATCCCAATCCTGTGCCCGAGCGGAATTCCTTTGGACGAATTGCAGTAACGGACATTTGCAAAATGTGTTATCTCAGCGACAAAAAAATTAATAGAAAATCCCGCAAGAAGTGTAGTATTTGTAAAAATCGTGTGTGCCTTCAGCATACTGATCAGAGAGTAACATGTCTTCAATGCCAGGATAAATAATAGCTATTCATTATATTTGATATTTTGTAACATTTAAAACATAAAGATAACAATAAATCTATAAATATATTGAAACCACTTCTATTTTGTTAGTTTTCCGGTACAAAATATACAGTGGTACCCCGGTACTACCGTCCGCCAGATGTGGTAATTTTTCGTCAGGGCGAAAAAACTGAACACTAAATGCCTCCACATATCTGAAATGTACAAAATATACTTAACATTATATACTTAGAGATGTCTTAGAAGCTCAAGTTGATTTGTCCTCCCAAAAATGAAATATTCGCTATTTTATACCGGTTAATAGTAACATGACAATGATTAAAACTAAATTACTACTTGATCAATATACAGGGAATTTTTCTTTTAGGTAAACATATGCATAAAGCTTGTTTTTTAAAAGATTCAAATAGAAGCGTTGAACGAGTGTTTTTCACTCCCAGACTAAGCATGATGTAAAATTTCGAGTTTAGAAAAGCCCCGTGAAAATTTGTCAAGGGTCGCGCAGCGACCCGAGACAAATTTTCTGGGCTTTTCTAAACTCGAAATTTTACTTCATGCGCCACGCATATAAAACACTGATTTCAAGTGAGATTCAAATATACATAACGTTCACAATATTTTAGTGTTTTATACGCGGGGCGCATGAAGTAAAATTTCGAGTTTAGAAAAGCCCTCGGGTCGCTGTGCGACCCTCGACAAATTTTCACGGAGCTTTTCTAAACTCGAAATTTTACTTCATGCTTAGTCTGGGAGTGGACAACACTCGTTTAAAGCTTAAAATTGAACTCTTTAAAAAAAACAACAACAATTAACTAAAGTTTTAAAGAAAATATAAAATTTGCGAGAGAGTGTATGTGGCTGCGTTTTTAGCCGTTAGAAAAGTGGTGATAAGAAGGACATTATTTGGTGAAGTGTTGAGGAATGATAAGAGGTTGAGTAGTGAGTGAGGTGTGGACAAAAGAAAATGAGGAGGAGGTAGCGGAAGGTCTGCTAAGGGAGTTAAAAGGAATATAAACACGTGGAGGTCATAGAGTCGGGAGTCGCGTGCGCGGCGACCTGAGTGGGGAGAAACGCTAGTGCGAGCGGAGAAAGCCGGCGAACGCGTAAATGAACGGCGGGTTTGTACGAGGAGTAGCCAAGGAGTATTTACGCGTAAATAGCGTAAATACTCAGTCCGTTATTGTGTAGAGGCGGCGGCGTAGTGCGCGGGATCTATGGACAATAGGTAGCGCGCCCACAGACACGGGGACCTGAAGTTTTTGTTTGAGCAAGGAAACAAAAACTGGAAGGCGAAAGAAAACACGCAGGAATTATCGGGAACAATGGAGGCGAAAATAGATAAATTGTTAAGCAAATTTGAAGCGTTTGAGAATCGATTTGAAAATTACGATAGAAGTATAATGGAACTGAAAAATGAACTGAGACAAAGAACAAAACTGGGAAGCAGAAAAAACGAGGTTAATGAGCAGAATAGCTAGATTGGAAAAGGCCGACGAAGTTCGAGAGAGAGAAAAAAGAAGAAATAATATCATTAGTAATGGATTAGATCCTGGGTCTCCAAACTATCTTCTTCGCGGGCCACAAATACAATTCTACATATTAAAGTCGGCCAAGATCCGATTAATTTTATAAAATTATGAAAAATTTAAGGAACAATTGTTACAATATTTCAAAATATGACATTTACAAAAAAAATTACAAACAATCGCGGGCCGGATTCATGCAAGTCGCGGGCCGTAGTTTTGAGACCACTGGATTAGATGAAGGGGGTGACGTAAAAGAAGATGTAAAAAATTGGTGGAAGTAATGAAAATCTCTTTACAATTTGAAAATGCGGTAAGACTAGGGGCGGAGAAAGTGGGTAAGAAGCGGCCGATTCTAGTAAGGGGGTAGTCCTCTAAATATTTTTTTACGATTTTTTTTTCGCTTAAAATGTTCTTTGGGATGTATATTTTATTATATGCTCTATGCCATCTTCGCCAGAAACTTCGTTCGTCAGTTATGAGGCGATATGCAAAGATGTGCACTGGCGCCCTAAGCGCGCTTCCGAGCGCGCTCGAAGGGTACCTCAGTTACCGACAGAACTGGAGGGATTTGTAGTTCAGGATGCTGTCACTAGCATCGGAGGTGGCGCTAGGATCGTATACAGTTGATTGAAATGTTCCCTTCGCATTTTGAACAGTCTATGGTGGTTATTCACAACGAAACACGCTTACGTGCGCGCCTGCGTCGTTTGGTGTTGTAATCGTGATTGTTTGTCGTGCGTTCCGTGAAAATGCCTTTCAAACGGCTCAGGAATCGCGAAAAAGGTGCAAGAGACAATAGCTCCCGTGCGTCAAGATCTTCCGCGGGAAATCGCCATCCACAGAATCGGTATTTGATGGAAGGCGACGTTGACGGTGTTTCGACGTCGGCGAAAAAACTTCGATTGACGGGGAAGAGTCATGTCAACGTGGATCCAAGTTTCGGTTATCGGCTGATCGAATTCATGACTGTTTTCACTGCCCTTGCTGCCCAGGTTGTTTGTAAAAATTGCGGTTCAAGTGTACAATTCAAGGAAACATTAATGCGCGGTCTTGGCTTCAAAATTGCCGTTTGTTGGCAGACTTGTGAGCCCCAGTACATCGATTCCAGCCCGAAAATCGGCGGGTACGCATTCGAAATCAACCGCCGCATAATTTTCTGCATACGACTTCTGGGAATAGGATACATCGGCCTATTGAAGTTTTGCGCATTTATGTCTGCCTAGTCCGATTGTAAAATCGGGGTACTACAAGATCGTCGACGCTATAGTCATCGCCTCAACAGCTGTACGAGATTCGTCCATGAAGAAGGCAGCTACGCAGGAAAAGGATTTGTTCCAAGGAGAACAAGGATTCAGCGGGTTGACGGTTTCCGGCGATGGGACGTGGAAAAAGAGAGGGTTTTCGTCTCTGTTGGGCGTAACTTATCTTATCGGCTGGAAGACGGGGAAATAGTGGACTTGGAAGTAAAATCTAAACTGTGTAAGGCGTGCGAACTGTGGAAAGGCAAGGAAGAAACGGCGAAATTTGATGAATGGTACAGAACACATGAAAGCACTTGTCAACGTAATCACGAAGGTTCGTCAGGCAAAATGAAATCGACCATGTACAAAAGCGGATGGGCAGCCGACTTCGACAGCTGGTAAAGAAAACAAAAGGACTCAGCGGTAAGGGAAAACTTACTGGTAAATTGATTGACGAATTATCCATTTATTACGGATTTTCCATTCGGAGGAATTCGCAGTCAGTGGAAGATATGAGGAAAGAAGTATGGGCAACCCTTTATCACAAAACCTCGACGGATGCGGCTCCACAACACACCAATTGTCCAGAAGGCGCAGATTCCTGGTGCACGTGGCAGAAGGCTAATGCCGATGGTCAGCTTGAGGACTACACGCACAAACCACCAATTAAGACAGAAGTTTTCGATGCCATTCGTCCTATATATGAAGGCTTGAGCCGTGACGACTTGCTGGAGCGATGCCTGGGAGGATACACTCAGAATGCCAACGAAAGCTTCAACGCTTGCATCTGGTCGATTTCTCCAAAAACCATCCACAGCGGGAAAAATATCGTCGATATTGCGGCCAGTGTAGCGGCTTGTAGTTTCAACGACGGTCTATCAATGATGGACATCATGATCCAACTCCAACTCGAGATAGGTCCCAGCTGCTACAACTTCTGCACGAAAGCGGACAAAGAGCGGATCGAGCGCGCAGAGCTGCGGATGTCAGATGCTGCCAAAGACGCCCGCCGGTCGTCCATGGCAGCAAAAAAAGATTGACAATGCCCTCCAAAATAACCTGGAAGGGATGCTGTATGGGCTAGGAATTGCTGACTAGAGGTATACTGAACGAAACTGCAAAAAATGTAACCCGAAACTTCAAACGCGTTTTTCTCGAAACAGTGTTTTTAAAATCGGTGGCCGGCATAACTTTTTATTGACACATACGATTTTGATCGGACTTTGCGTTTAGCATTCGCAATTGAATTTTCTAGTCCCCTACGTAGCCGTTTTCCGATCCGTTGAAAAGTTTGTGGTCGGTGCACGTTTTTATACCGATTTTTAGGGTGATAAATCAAACTTTTTTTTTAACACGTCGCCATTTTGTTCCATTTTGATTTTTTTCAATTCTCCTACGTAGGGGACTAGATTTACTAATTGACAATAACTTAAAAACATTGATGTTGTTGCAAGACCAATCGGAGGACCCCCAGGCCGGCCACCGAAAATGGACGTTTCGAGAACAAAGGGTGCTTTCACCTGGTGCAGCGGTCACGGGAAGCGGCTGATGGCGTTACAAAAAATGGTGCCTGGAAAATTTTTGTATTATTAATAAACGGATATACTCAAAGTTGTCATTTCCTTTTTTTTTTTTAGTGTTAAAAGAAAATCCGAAAAACACCTATTTTTCAGCCATATTTAGAGGACTACCCCCTTAAATGTAATAACATGGTCGAGAAAAAAAAATAATGTCGAAGAAAAGTGTATTAAAAGTTGTAAAAAGTGGTGTGTACGTGGACGATGACTTGATGAAAGATGATAGGGAGATACAAATGAAGATAAAAGAGAGAGTAAAAGAAGAAAGGAGTAAAGGAAATCAAGCTCAAGTATATTACCAAAAGATGGCGAGGGGATAAACGTTTCGTTTTCAATATTGCAGGATTAAAGAAAAAACTGGAAAATGAGCATTGGCGCAGGGAAGTGATAGACTGGGTTAGGGATAAAGATTTCGTCGGTATAATAGAAACATGGGTAGAGGTAGAGGACTGGGAGAGGTTAAAGGATAAAATGCCAAGTGGATTTAGATGGGACACGGGATAGGGAAAAAGGGGGAATTGTCACTGGAACTCGGAATGGTTTTGAAGTAGTAGAGGAAAGTTGGGAAAGAGAGGTGGTGGAAGGGGTCGTAAGCCTAATCTTGAGTAAGCGAAACCATACGTGGAGGATCATAACTGTCTATAATCAGCAAAGCGGAAAGGTAATTATGGACTGCATAGACAGGATGCAGCAAGAGGTAGAAGAACCAGAGGATGTAATTATAGGGGGGGATTGGAACGTAAGGATAGGATGTTTGGAGACTCAACGGTTGAATGAAGAGGGCAAGGCGGCGAAAGCGAGGGAATCCAAGGATAAGACGGTAACAAAAGAAGGAGAAGCATGGTTAGAGTGGGCTAATGGACTGGGGTTAGAAGTGTTGAATGAATGTACAGAAAGTGATTGGTAGGGGGAAATAACGTATGTAGGGGCAAGGGGAAAATCCGTGATTGACTATATTATGGTGGGGGAAGAGGTCAGTGATCAGATAAAAAATTTTAAGGTAGAGGATTGGAGTGGTTCTAACCACTTTCCAGTGACTGTAAAGATAGGGCATAAGGAGAAGCAAGCAGATGTGGAACAGAGGGAAATATGGAGTTGGTCGAATAAGGCAAAGAAGAACTATAGGGAGAAAATTAGGGATGTGTGCTTTGAAGAGATACTATCTTTAGAGCAACTTAGGAGAGGAGTCAAACAAGCGATGACCAGACAGAATATAAAGGTGGAACCAGAAAGCAGAGTGGTTTGGTTCGACCTGGAGTGCAAAGAGGCTAAGAAAGCGCTAAGAATCGCTAAGGAAAGGGAGTGGGAGAGAAGAGGATGTAAGAGCTGCTAAGTGTGAGTTTGACGAGGTTTGCAAAAGAAAAAAAAAGAAGTTGATGAAGGATGAATTGGAGGTAGTTGGGAAGATACGAGATGAAAAACAGCTGGTCGGGTCTCGAGGCAGGGAAAGAAGGGAGATAGATAACAGAGGGCAGTTCAACAGAGCGGAGGACTTCAGTGAGGAGGAGTTAGAATGGGCGTTAAGGTGATAAAGCAGCAGGGCCGGACAATATAAAGGCGGAGGCTTGGAAGATGTGCAGTGCTGAAGGGAAAGTTAAAATGTTGGCAATACTGAATTGTATATGGAGAGATGATTTGCAGTTTCCAGTGGAGTGGAGGAAAGGGATTGTAGTGCCTGTGCATAAGGGAGGAGATGCAATGGTGGTTAACAACTACAGAGGAATCACACTGATGGATAGCTTGTACAAACTAATGATGATGATGGTAAAAGAAAGACTGGAGGGGGAAGTGGAAGAGAAAAAATGCTACCGGAAGTCCAAGCTGGTTTTAGGAGAGGACGATCAACTGTGGAGCAAATAGCTACATTGAACTGGCTGATTGAAAGAGAGTTGTGCAAAAGAGGGAAAGTATACGTGTTGTTTGTAGATCTGAAAGCTGCATATGACTTGGTAAATAGAGAACGACTGATAGAGTGTTTGAAAGGATTGGGTGTGTCGGAGCAAGTGGTGAATTGGGTGAATGAAGGATATAGGGAAACGTGGTGCAAGGTCAGAATGGGTGAGAAGGTGTCGCAGTGTTTTGAAGTAGAGAGAGGAGTTAGGCAGGGGTGTCCACTTAGCCCACTACTGTTCAACCTGTACGTTGACGATTTGGGGAGAGCCTTAGAGCCAGGACAGGCAGGTGGAATAGTGGCGGGAAGCAAGAAAGTGTGGAGCCTAGCGTATGCGGGCGATGTGGTGGTAATTGCAAAGACTATGAGTGAGCTAAAGGAAATGAAAGAGAGGCTTGAAAGGTATTTTGCGAAAAGGAGATTGACTGTGTAAAAAAGACGAAGTGGATGGTATGTAAGAATGGGGGTGGAAGAAGGAAGGTAAAAGAAATTAGATGGAGGGGTGAGGACGTAAAGCGTCTGAGAGAATTTAAATATCTCGGGTATATGTTTGCTGAAAATGGCAGCAGAGCCCGACATATTGATTTTGTATGTAAGAAGGTAAGAGTTGCGATGACACGGATGCGGAGAATATGGGAGGATATGCTTGGGGAGAATGTTGGGAGGAAAATGGTATAGAGGGATGCGTGTATAAGAGCGATATTGTTGTATGCAGTTGAAGTGTGGGGAGTGAGTAGGAATGATAAGATTGAAAGGGTACACCTGCAATACTAGAAGAGTAATTGGCCTGAAGAGGACGACTCCAAATTATATAGTATTGCAGGAGTGCCAGAGAATGTCAGTAGAATGGGTGGCTGCGAAGAGAGTGGTAAAGTTTGAGAGAAAGGTGAGTGGGTTGGGGGAAGAAAGGCTGGTAAGAGAAGCATAGTATGAGTGTTATAGGGAATTTCAAGTGAAATGTGTGGGTGTTGGATGGATGATAGAGAGAGAAAGATTGGACCAGAAAGTGGGGTGGTCGGAGTTGATGGTGAGGGAGAAAATAGCGTGGGGGGAAATGCTTGAGGTTGAATATAGTGAGAGGTTGAGGGATGTTGAGCTACAGGAGCGCCAGGAAAAAATAAGAAAAAGCAGCTACAACCCTCACTATAAAATAATCCAAATGCACGCAGGACCGCTGCGCTATTTTAAGACATTAAGTGCGGAGGAGGTACGATTGTTAGCGCGGCTAAGATGTGGAAATGAGGAGAGAGGAAGGAAGGTATGGATGCGAGAAGTATATATGAGATGTGTATTTTGTGGGAGAGAGAAGGATGAATGGGAGCACTGGATGAATGGATGCCCAGCAATGAGGATAAAAATAGGTATGAAAGGTAGCATGCTTGTCGAGAGTTTATGTGAGAGCGGAAGAGGGATAGAGGTGGTGAAGGAAGTAATGAGAGTAAGGCCAGGGAGATGTAGGTAGCTGCTTTGTGACGGGTAGAGAAGAATGCAGTTTTGATTTTATATTTTTATTTTATTATTATTATTTTTTTTTAAAGAGAAATTGTTAGTTCTTTAAGAATTTTGTTTGTATTGCATTATGCCAAATAAAATTTATACTACTACTAAAGTTATAAAGAAAATAAGCTGAATTTGGAATACGTATACTTTAAAGAATAACTCCCTGTACATCAAAGAAATTTCATTTGGTTACGCAGTAAGCAATCAGCTGTTCAGCTAACAGCACATAATGTACTTGTTAAAGCTATTACGTACATGTGTACGTAATGTCAATCATGCGCGTCAAGATGACAGTGTGGTATGATGCGGTTACTAGATAGGTCGTAGGTAAAGATATTTAATAATGATTGTTTGCAATTGAATTAAAACCAATATACCGTTCAACAATTTTTTTCACGCAGCATAGCAAAATCCATAGGTTAATACAGTACAATAGGGTTTTCTAAAGTAAGAGAAAGACACAATTCGAAAATAAATGTTATCCTCCCACTGAGCAAAAAACAAACAAATAATGTAAATAAGACACTTAAACTTTGTTTGTATAACTGAGGTTTTTTTATTGTGACTATAGTTTCGACAGCTTTAACTTGTCATTATCAGACTACGAGTCTGATAATTACTTGTAGTCTGATAATGACAAGTTAAAGTTATCGAAACTATAGTCACACTAAAAAAACCTCAGTTATACAAACAAAGTTTAAGTGTCTTATTTATGTTAATAATGATGTATAACGAAGTAGAAGCCTCAACAGTTAACAGTTTAAACAAATAATGTTATATCGACATTGTAGCAACATTAAACGTTGTTTTAATGTTGATAAAACATTTTTTCAATGTCTTTGTCGGTGGGCTGTTTGTCAAAATTTACTTCAAATTTGCAATTGTCAACTGCCGCGATGTCTAATACTCTGGAAGAGAGAATACAAGTGATTACATGGGCATACGGTGGCAATTCGATAAGTGATTCATTTATTTGTGGAACATTTTGAGGGTCAAGGTGCATGTGCTGGACAGTACAATTTTTGAAGTGAGAGTTTTTTTGGACGCCCATTGAAATTATCTTTAGAATGATCACTTTCTAAAGCTTTTATAATATGTTTCTAAATGAGTAGCTGCTCCTTACTATGGTGAATGTGTAAATCTGTGGCTTACCGCAAAAGCCAGTTAAGTCGATTTTTTGTCGAAATTAAGTTAGCTGCACTCAAAACACCCATCAGGTATAATGTGTGCAATAAGACACATGTTTACTTATATCATAAACCTTTCTGCTAACCTAACCTGACCAAATAGTATGCGGAATTGCTAACGTGTGCAAACGTGCAACTTAGGCAATTAATTCTATCATAAACCTTTATACTAACCTAACCTAGATATACAGGGTGAGTCACTAAGCGGAAATCGGTCAATAGTGGGCGTATCGTTAAAAATAGCAAAAGAAGTTTGAAATATAAGTTGTTTAGAATCAAATTTTTCATAACCCAAAATTATTGCTAAATATGGCGGCCTTGCGGTTATACCGGAAGTAAACACCAACTTCCTTATTTTAAATAGAACACCCTATATATTATTACATTTTTGAATTGCTCGTTAAAAATAAACATGAGTTTATTCACACAACATTGGGTCTTCGAGTTATTTCATTTTTTTTGATAAATTTGACGATTTCAGAGCTCGACGCCATTAACAATATCTTCAAAACGAAATAAGTCAGAGTTGTGCGGCTTGCGGTTTTAGATTCGGGAAAAAATGTAGTATTTGTTTAAGTTTTTGCCATTAGTCAGATTTTCTAAATTGAACCGAGTCCGTCGACGGTATTCTTCAGTACTTCAAACATGCATAACTTAATTGTTTTAAATAGAACTATCTATCTTGTGACACTTTTCTGATGCGAAATTAATTTTCCTTTTTATTGATACCGGGTTGTTGCCATATTCTTCCAACAGTTTTTGAGAAATTTGCGATTTTGTAAAAATTTGTT